>JAJQWJ010000001.1:4850703-6050703 GCA_023637945.1 Phaethornis superciliosus
TTCCAAGTGCTGGAAATCAACCTTGCTCGCAGGGTCTGCTTAGGGTTTGGGGAAATTTGGGGAGCGGGGATAAAGAAGAGAGGAGGGGGTGCAAATTCTGCTGAGACCCCCCAGCATCATAAAATGGGGGGGCTGTGGGGAAGTTTGTAGTCTTGCTTGAAGATAAATGCAAACGCCGTTCCTCTCTTTACTGTCTCAAATTCCTCCCAAGGAGAAGGGGTGGGACAGGACCCCCCCCCCCCCGCTTTTGGGGCACCTCGTTGCCCCCCCACACCTCCGGGGCGTCTGGTGGGTGTGGAGAAAACCTGCGGGGTATCAAAGGGAGAGCATCAGGAGAGCCCCCCCCCTAAAAAAACGTGGTAGGGAAAGAGGGGGGAACGTTTAAAAAAAAAAAAACAAAGAAAAAACAAATAACAAAAACCTCCAAAACAAGCCTCAGGCAAAGTGGCTTCTAACTTTGTGTATTGAGGGGGGAGTGAGGAAGAGGAACAGGAACCACCGCCTTGCTGAGTTAAAGCCCCCGGTTCGGGGAGGGCCATGAGCACCCACCCCTTCCTCTCACCCCCCCCCTGGCCACAGGGACCCCGGTGAGGCTGGAGGGTGAGGGGCAGCCCCCAGCTCGACCCCGGCGCTGCCTCCCCCCCGGAGGAACCGGGCTTGTCACCCTCATCCCGGTTTGTCCATCCTCAACCGGCCACGTTTTCCCCCGGGCTGGGCTGCACCGACCCCAGCGCAGAGCTGGTTTTCCCCTCGCTTTTATTATACCGACTTCAAACGGTTAATTTTAAATAAAAAAAATAAATGTAGCTCTCTGCATCCCCGGCGGGAAGCGTGACATCAACTCTGTCCCAAGGCGGAGGGGAGGGTGGACCCTGCCGGGGGCTAAAAACGAGCTTAAAAAAAGCCACAAGGACCGGAGCATCGGTCCCGAGGTTCAGGGACGGGGAACGGGGCGGCTGGGGAGGCATTTCCCGGCTGCAGGTTGAGCCCAGCCCGGTGCCCCCGCCACGGGGAACGGCGGAGCCCGCCCCGGCAAGGGCAACGGGACGGAGCCCCGGGGTTTAATGAGACCCCCCCGGTATAAAGACTCCTGAGAGGAGTTTCCTCTCGCACCCGGGTAGACGGCGTGCGGAGAGACAGCACCCACAGGCACCTTGTAAGTGACTGCAGTGACTTTCTCTAGTTTTCTTTTTTTTTCCTTTTTTCTTTTTCTTCTTTTTATTTTTTTTCTTTTCGTTTTTTTTCCCTTTTCCCCTTCTTTTCCCTTTTTCTTTTTTTCATTTTTTCTTCTTTTCTCTTTTCCTTTTTTCTTTTTCTTTTTCCTTTTCTTTTTCTTTTTCTTTTTCTCTTTCCCTTTCTCTTTCTTTTACTTTTACTTTTTCTTTTTCTCTTTCCCTTTCTCTCTTTTTCTTTTTCTTTTTCTTTTTTCCTTTTTCTCTTTTTTCTTTTCTTTCTTTTTTCTTTTTTCTTTTAATTTTTCTTTTTCCTTTTTCTCCTTCCTTTTCCTTTTTCCTTTTCCCTTTTCCCTTTTCTCCTTCCTTTTCTTTTTCTTTTTCTCCTTCCTTTTCTTTTTATTTATTTTTTTTTCTTTTTCCTCTCCTCTCCTCTCCTCTCCTCTCCTCTCCTCTCCTCTCCCCTCCCTTTTACTCTCCTTTTACATTTCCCACCTCTTTCCCCCTGCTTTTCTGCCTGTCCTTTCTCTCCCTATCTTTTTTCTTTTCTTCTCTTTCCCTTTTCCTTTTCCCTTCTCTCTTTTCCTCTCTTACCTCCCCCATTTTCTCTCTTTTCTCCCCTCTTTTTCTCTCCTCTTCCCTTCCCCTCTTTCCTCTCGTTTCTCCCTTTCTCCCTCACCCCCTCTCTCCCTCCCGGACCTCCCCAGTTCCCTATCCCGGGCTTCTCCCTTGGACGCTGCCCCGGCGGGGTTGGGCCGGGCCGGGCCGGGCCAGGCCGCGCCGCTAGGGGATGCCCTGGCTCAACACAGCGGCCGGGCCGGCCTGAGGGGCGCGGGCGAGCAGCCAATCAGAACTTTCCGGGGCCAAGAGGGCGCGGGAGAGCAGCCAATCAACTCTTGCCGCTGCCGGCGCCCCAGTTCCTGCTCGTCTCCTATTGGCTGCGGGCTCGGTGGCGGCGGCCCCCGCTGGGCGGCGGGCGGCGCTGCGGGAGCGGAGGCCGCGGGGGGCGGCGGGGCCGGGGCTGAGGCCGGGGGCTTCTGCCTGGGGGTCCCGGCCCTTCGCCCCACCTCGGGCAGGGAACTCCCATCCCCCCTACACCTTTCCTGACCTCAGCCTCCCCCTGTCTCTACTGGAGCCCCACCGCGATCTCCAGTGGAAGCGGGAGGAGGATAAAAAAAAAAAAACAAAAACACCTCAAAACAACCCCAAATCGTGTTGTTTCCAAACACGGCCGTTTCTCTGCGTTTATATCCTTAATAATGATAATAATAATAATTAAAATCCTTAGGGTAGGTCGGTGTAGAAGCAGAGGCAGCTCGCTTTCAGCCCCCCGGAGGTCCTGCACCTGCCGGTACCTCCCCGGTTCGGCCCGGTACCGCTCCTGGGGGGCTCCGGTTCCTCTTCATATCCCTTGTGGGGTCGGCAGGACACGGGAAAGGGTCAGCTCCGCTCCGGAATGACCACTCTTAAAGGAGTTCCCCGGCCAGCGGGAAAAAAGTTGCTTTCCCCCTTAAAAAGGGAGAATTAAAAAAAAAAAAAAAAGAAAAAAAAACAAAACAAAAAAAAGGGGGGAGAATTAAAAAAAAAAAAAAAAGAAAAAAGGGAAAAGAAAAAAAAACAAACCGGAGGAGAAAGTTAAAAAAAAAGTTGGTGAAAGGGGGGTTCCCGAGAGTGCGCGGAGCGGACAGCGCGGAGGCGGCCGGTGCGCCCCGGCGGTCCCGTCCCCTCCTCTCCTCTCCTCAGGCAGGGCCAGGCTCCACCTCCCCCGGGCTTATGACACTGGAACCTCCTTAAGTTGCGTCTCGCCACAGCTGTCTGTAAGCACTGAGCCGGCTGGCGCCATCCTGCTCCTTTCAGAAAGAATGCCTTCCCTGTAAAAAAAAAAAAAAAAAAAAAAAAAGGGAGAGAGACAGAGAGGAAAAAAAAAAATAGTAAAAAAAAAAAATTAGGGCGAGCGAAAGAGCACAATCTGATCAAGCACTTTCAGCTTCATCCCTCCTGGGTCACATACTGCTTCTCCACCAAGGTTTGTGCGGAATTTCTTTAGCAACTTGTCGCCTTTTTTTTTTTTTTTTTTTTTTTTTCCTTCTCTTTCCCCTCGCTCCTTCCCTTCACCCCCACCCTCTTCTCCATCGCTTTACCCCTCCTCAATACCCCCCCACCTCCCCGCCTTCTCTTTTCCCCCCGCTTCCCCCCTTTCTCGGTTGCATAATAATTAATGAGCAATCAAAGGGACTTTAGGCTGCAGAGCAGCGAATGGCACAAGTTCTCACCGGCTTAAGCCGCTGGAGCTTCTCAGGTGCAAATGAAGCAAATAAACAAATAAACAAACAACGAGCAAAAAAGAAAAGGAAAAAAAAAAACGACACGGAAAGAAACGAAAAAAAAAGAAAATAAAAATAAAAAAAACGAGTAAGAGCTGAGGCAGCAGGAGCGTGGAGAGCTGCTGGGCTCCTCTCTGAGAGGAGAGAGAGAAAGAGAAAGAGAGGTGGGTCCAGGGCAGAGCTTCCCAGGGATGGCTGCCGAGAGATGGGATGGGTTTGCTCCTGCCTAAAAAGTCAGGTGCTAAAGTTCAGAACTTCTCAAGCACGTTTCTCTCTCTGCCTCTCTCTCTCTCTGCTCCTTCCCTTTCCTCTTTCTCGTTACAGGTGATCAAAGAAGAGAAACATCTGCAAAAGAGCGGAAGATACCGAGGGGATCTCACTTCGTAGAGATTTTTTTCCCCCGAGTTTGTTTGTTTTCCCTCCCCCCCCTTTTTTTTTAGCATATTCTTTTTTTTCCCTTTTTATTTTTATTTTTTTTTTGAATCGATTTCTCACCACAACCCCCCCCTCCCTCCACTTTCAACCAAACCTAACCAGAAACTTCCCCAAACTCGCCGAGCGCTTTCCCCCCCCCCCCCTCTCCGTTTCCCTCTGCATAAACTCAGCACCGTCTCCCCCTCCCATCTCAAGCCCCTCCGCGCCTTGCTGAGGAGGAGGAGGAGGAGGAAGAGCAGCAGCGGAGCAACCAGCTCGGAAGATGGAGGTCTCCACGGACCAGCCGCGGTGGGTGAGCCACCACCACCCGGCTGTGCTCAATGGGCAGCACCCGGACTCGCACCACCCCACGCTTGGCCATACCTACATGGACCCCACGCAGTATCCTCTCGCCGAGGAAGTGGATGTACTTTTTAATATCGACGGACAAGGCAATCCCGTCCCTCCGTATTACGGCAACTCCGTCAGAGCCACCGTGCAGAGATACCCCACGGCCCACCACGGTGAGTGTCCACTACCGGAACCCCGGTTCCGTCCCGTTCAGGTCCCGGTCCCGGTCCCGGTGGCACCGTGCTGCCCCAAGCCCCGCCGGCCCAGCTGCTGTCAGGCAGACCCCGGCAGCTCTCCTGCCGGCGGGGAAACGACGTCACGGGTGGATTTTGGGGTTGGCTTATTGCAAATAAATAAAAATCCAGGGGTCTTTTTTTCCTTTCTCTTTCAATTTTATTTTTTTTTTCTTTAACTTTTCTTTAACTTTTCTTTCTTTCTTTCTTTCTTTCTTTCTTTCTTTCTTTCTTTCTTTCTTTCTTTCTTTCTCTTTCTTTCTTTCCCTCTTTCCCTCTTTCCCTCTTTCCCTCTTTCCCTCTTTCCCTCTTTCCCTCTTTCCCTCTTTCCCTCTTTCCCTCTTTCCCTCTTTCCCTCTTTCTCTCTTTCTCTCTTTCTCTCTTTCTCTCTTTCTCTCTTTCTCTCTTTCTCTCTTTCTCTCTTTCTCTCTTTCTCTCCTTCTTTCTCTCTTTCTTTCTCTCTTTCTTTCTCTCTTTCTCTCTTTCTTTCTCTCTTTCTTTCTCTCCTTTCTTTCTTTCTCTCTTTCTTGCTCTCCTTCTCTCTCTCCTTCTCTCTTTCTTTCTCTCTTTCTTTCTCTCTTCCTTTCTTTCTTTCTCTCTTTCTTTCTCTCTCTCTTTCTTTATTTCTCTTACCCTTTTTCTTTCTCTCCTCTCTTACTCCTCTCTCCTCTCTTGATCTCCTTTTTTCTCTCCTCATTTCTTCTTTCTCTTGTGGTCTTCCTCTTTCCCTCTCTCTTTGGTCTCCCCCTCCTCCATTCTCTTTAATTAGGTTAACAGTTAGGGTTTTCATACAGTGTTTAGGGGTTTTTTTGCACGATTAAGCTGCTGTGGAGAAGAAAAGCAAGCTGGGGTGTGAAAATGACCCTGGTGTCCTCACGCTTGGGCTATTTCATTCGCACTTGGTGAGCTGGTTAGGGCTTGGGTTGAAAGTTTTGTCCATGCACACAGGGCTGCACCCACGGCGTGTGTTAAAAATAGGAAAGGAAAAAAGAAAGAAAAATCACAGTGTCAAGAGGTATTGGACCTGGTCTGTTTTCCTCTGGGTCCTGCAAGAAGGTAGTTATCCACCATGTGAATTTTATTCCTGGGTCAAAGCTTTTAAAGAGAAGATGAAATACCTGGGGCCAATGGGGCCCAGGTCTGTGGAGGGTTAAGTGCTTTGGTGCAGTCTTTTATGAGGAATAAGAGAGATGCAGAATTTGTAGCTGGAGTTTACCTGTCTGGTTGAAAAATAGGGAAGAGGGAGACCTGAAATAATAATAATAGTAATGATAATAAATAACAATAATAATAAAAGCAAAAGTAAAAGTAAAAGAAGAGAAAAAAAGCAGATGCTGATGTGTGAAGCCAGACAGTGAGTTATGTACCTGTGATATCTTAAAAGCCCGCAGTTTGCAGTGGAAATCACCCCAAAATCGAGGAGAAGAAAGTGGGACAAGCAAGTGGAAATCGAGCCGGGTTCAGGGGCTGCTGCTCCCAGCCTTCAGCTACTTGTTGAGTGCGAGTCTGCATTAGACTCCGCTCAGTAACTGCATTGTTCTGCTATTAGTCCCTTTAAAACAATTATTTCTAAGGATCAGCAGCCTTTGTCCTTTCTTTTCTTTTGAAAAAAAAAAAAATTTTTTTTCCCAACATATCAGCAGAAAGTGGAAATGCGGTCTCTCTGATCTACCCTGAATATTATTTACTATGCTACTTCCTGGAGAAGATAATGAATCTTGACCCTTTCTATTCGTATAACCCACCTTCCCTTCCTTTCGAGCAGTTACTTTCAGTATTGTTCACAAATATCTGGTACGGTGAAAACAAGCTTGGAGGTTTTCTAGACCGAGAGAAGCTGCCTTGCAAGCAAACTTGTACCCTGCTGCCCCAGCTCTTTAACTATCTGTGGCTCTATAGATCTGGGTTTGCCTCTCTCCTGTATGTTTAGCAGCCTGTATACATATATCACAATACCTACAGAGGTGAAAGCTCTCTAGATGTCAATGCGTTTCTAGGGCTTTATTTGCAGGCACAAACTTGCTCTCCTCCAGTTGAATAACTGGGTTTTTCAGCTTATGGTGATTTGTTCCAGTTGCCGTAGATCTGGGTGGATTTGATTCTTTGGGAATATTTTTCTTTGTAAGCAAGGGCAGCAATTAATTTAAAATATTAGGTACCATCCCTCAAAAACATTTAGAACCAAAGAAAACAACTTTTGACTGCATAAATCTAGTGTTGTTCTGGGATTGTTTGTTTGTTTGGTTTGGTTTTTTTTTTTTCCAAAGTCCAGGTCTATATTTTAAAATACAAGTGAAGGGTCCCTTATCCTAAGGAGAGGATGGAGAATTTCCTAGGGCTCTGTTGGTACTCTCGGTGGGTACCATGTCGCCAGGAAAAAGCTGTTCAACATTTATGTACAGCCTCATGGAAGAAAAAAATAAATAAACAAACAAACAATCCAAACCGGGCAGTTAGCAAAGTTTAGCAGCTCTGCTGGAAAGATTATTACCAAATCTTTGGGCATCTTCTGGTCTTCTTCGTTTGGCCAGAATATTCCCAAGGTTTGTAACCCACGACTGCCTTCGGGAAATTATTTTCCATCTGAGAAAAAAAGATTTCTGCAGTCGGGGCTTGGCAATTTCACGCAGGATTTTCTCTTCAAAGTCCGTGTGGGATTGTCTGGAAAAGGGAGAGTGTGAAGTAGGTCTGGCCAAATTCCGTGTCCTTGGGCTGGCATCCCTGCTGTGAGGGTTCCCGACCCACAGACCCGGTCTTGAGCAGCACCGGGGCTGCCACCTCAGTCGACGGCGGTTTTTAAATTTTAATTTTTCAAAGGGTTTGGGGGGGTTTGCATCAAATGGAATCGCGCTCGCTTCCCCCCTCAAGCTGAGCCCTTAGGAAAGCTGGGAACGGGGGGACATGTTACAGCCCGGCATCCCCACGGGGGGCTTGCCAGAGTGTCAGAGGGGTTGTAATGGGAATTTCGCTGTTTTTTTTCCGAGCAGGGAGCCAGGTGTGCCGCCCCCCGCTGCTGCACGGCTCGCTGCCCTGGCTGGATGGGAGCAAAGCGCTGAGCAGCCACCACAGCGCTTCCCCTTGGAACCTCAGCCCTTTCTCCAAGACTTCCATCCATCACAGCTCACCAGGACCCCTTTCCGTCTACCCACCCGCTTCCTCTTCCACTTTATCCGCCGGCCACTCCAGCCCGCACCTTTTCACCTTCCCACCGACCCCTCCTAAAGATGTCTCCCCGGATCCGTCCATCTCTACTCCAGGCTCCACCGGCTCTACCCGGCAGGACGAGAAGGAATGCATCAAATACCAGGTGTCCCTGGCCGATACCATGAAGCTGGAGTCCTCACACTCTCGGAGCAGCATGGCCTCTTTAGGAGGAGCCACCTCCTCCGCTCATCACCCCATCACTACCTATCCACCCTATGTCCCAGAATATGGGTCTGGACTTTTCCCCCCCAGTAGCCTCTTAGGAGGATCGCCCACCGGCTTCGGCTGTAAATCGCGACCGAAAGCACGGTCAAGCACAGGTAGGGCTTTGGGTTACTTCGTCCCCGTTGTTCGGGAGAAGAAGCTTTGAAGGAAAAGGCGGGGGGGAAGGGAGGGCGAAAGGGGAAAGGCTGCACACCCCTCTCTTCTCCTCTCCTTTCCTTTCCTTTCTTCTCCTTTCCTTTCCTTTCTTCTTTCCTTTCTTCTTTCCTTTCTTCTTTCCTTTCCTTTCCTTTCCTTTCCTTTCCTTTCCTTTCCTTTCCTTTCCTTTCCTTTCCTTTCCTTTCCTTTCCTTTCCTTTCCTTTCCTTTCCTTTCCTTTCCTTTCCTTTCCTTTCCTTTCCTTTCCTTTCCTTTCCTTTCCTTTCCTTTCCTTTCCTTTCCTTTCCTTTCCTTTCCTCTTTCCTTTCCTCTTTCCTTTCCCCTTTCCTTTCCCCTTTCCTTTCCCCTTTCCTTTCCCCTTTCCTTTCCCCTTTCCTTTCTCCTTTCCTTTCTCCTTTCCTTTCTCCTTTCCTTTCTCCTTTCCTTTCTCCTTTCCTTTCCTTTCCTTTCCTTTCCTTTCCTTTCCTTTCCTTTCCTTTCCTTTCCTTTCCTTTCCTTTCCTTTCCTTTCCTTTCCTTTCCTCTCCTCTCCTCTCCTCTCCTCTCCTCTCCTCTCCTCTCCTCTCCTCTCCTCTCCTCTCCTCTCCTCTCCTCTCCTCTCCTCTCCTCTCCTCTCCTCTCCTCTCCTCTCCTCTCCTCTCCTCTCCTCTCCTCTCCTCTCCTCTCCTCTCCTCTCCTCTCCTCTCCTCTCCTCTCCTCTCCTCTCCTCTCCTCTCCTCTCCTCTCCTCTCCTCTCCTCTCCTCTCCTCTCCTCTCCTCTCCTCTCCTCTCCTCTCCTCTCCTCTCCTCTCCTCTCCTCTCCTCTCCTCTCCTCTCCTCTCCTCTCCTCTCACACAGGGATGCCCACAAACATCCTTGTGATGAAAGCAGCGGAGGCTGAACCCCCCCCCCCTGTGTTGGAGTGAAACTTTACCTTCCCCACTGGTTGCCCTGCTGGGTTTATGAACAAACTCCCTCTTCTCCAGCCCTGGCTAGGAGATACAACCCACCTTAGACCCCCCAACCCCACCAACACCCCTCGGGCTCCCTCAGAGCTCCTGCCCGGTTCCCTCCGCCACCCCAAGCGCCCACGGTGCCCTCAGCTGCGGCGCCTGAGGAGGAAGCGAAACCAAGGGAACCGCAGCATTGCTGTATCTCTCTGTATTTTAATAATGCTCCGAAATCCCGGCCAATTTCCCCCGCCTGCCCTCCGCCTCGCTCTTCCCAGGGCCTCTTCCCATGCGGAGGTGCGGGGAGGGTTTTCCTTGGGGCGGTGGGGGAGCTCAACCACGCAGCCCCCAAACCCATACCGGGGGCTTTGACCATCCCCAATGCACAACCCCAGAGCATCCCCTTGGCCTCGGGGAGGAGCTGGGGGGGTCCCGGGAGGGATGTGTGGGGGTGCGAGGGTTCTGCTCCCGACGGCTGAACGCTTCGGGGTTGGACATTTGTGTGCACCGAGGGGTAATGTGGAGGCGAGGGGTGTGTATGTGTATGTAGGAAAGGGCGAGTAGTCAAAACTCCCCCCCCCCTTTTTTTTTTTCTGTCTCCTTTTTTTTTTTTTTTTTTTAATTTAAAAAAAAATTTTTTTTTCTTCTTTTTTTTTTTTTTTAAATTAAAAAAAAAAATTTTTTTCTTTCTCTTTTATTTTTTTTTTTTTCCGAGGAGGCTGCTGCAGGGTTGCCTGGCATGAATGAGATCAGTTTTCAGGGTTTTTCCAGGGTGACATTTACTCTGTCTGTCTGAGCAGGGACTGTCTCTATTTAGCTGATATGTTTGAGCTAATCCAATTATTTTCAGACTGCTGCACGCGACAGTTGCATTGTTTATCCAGCGCCAGGAACTTTAATAGAGTCCGGATGCGGTTAGAGTGACAAAAAAACCCAGACCTGTATGTTTTGTACATGAAAGCAGGAGAGAGAGAGAGAGATGGAGTGAAACAAAAGAGAGGGACAGAGACTCAAACAACCCCGGAGCGGCTGCCCCGTGTAACCGGAGGGGAACAAAACCACCCGGGTATTAACTGGACCGGTTCCCCGCTACGGACCGGCCTCTGGGTCGGGTTAGGGACCGGTTTTTTTTGGGCTCCGGTGCGGTTCTCTCTTCCCTCCCCCGGCTGCTCCGAGCTGCGCGGTATTTTCAAACCCTCTTACCCCCCCCCCCACCTCCCTACCCCGCCTCTTGTTTTCCTTTTGCCACTTTCTGTTACTTTACCTTCTAAGAGACACATCTGCGGTTCTGTGATAAACCAGCCTCAGGAGCAACACCTTTTTTTTTTTTTTTTTTTTCTTTAAAAAAAGTTGATTTTAGCAAGCTGGGAAGCTCGCAGACAAAGGGATGGAGTGCTGGAGGAAAAGAAGGGAGGAGGGGGTGTTTTTGCAGGATGAAACGGCTGCAAATATTTTTTTTTTATTTTTTTTGAGGGGGGGGGTGGAAGGAGAAGGTTTTAGTGCAAAAAAAAAAAAGAAAAAAACGGTTGCTGTTTGTGGTTAGGGCGCGGATGCTTCTTGCTGGAACCCAGCGCAGGTTGGGGCAGGGGGGAGCCAGCTCCTTGCTGAGGTAGCTCTGCTCTGGCCTCCTGATTTCTTCTGCTTCTCTCAGATGGGCTGAGAGTGCCTGAAAAAACCCAAACCCACAAACACAACAACAAAAAACCCCACAACAACAACAACAAAAAACCCCAAACCGCTCAGCTCTCTGATAGCAGCTGCAGCATGTCCCCATCTCTCCAATTCCCTCCTCTAAACTGGGAGCTGGTGGGCTATGGGATACATTCCAGATAGGCAGGGAGAGGATAGGTGCTAAAAAGGAGAAGAAGGTGGGAAAGACCTTAATCAAGGCCCATGCAGGCTCAGGGCTTCCAAGTGTCAGGAGGGACCATCAGGCTGCAGATGTGACAGGGAAGCCAGAGTGGTTTCTGCAAGTTGGGTGGTGGAAACTTAATTGCAAATTAATCAATAGCTGATATTAGCAGAGTGACTGGTACTGGGGAGGTGTTTTGATTGTTGATCTGTGTTTATTTGGGGGGTCTGTGATGTGGTTTGACCTGAGGCCAAAGGAAGAGCCTCTCTGGGCTCCTGCATCCCTCTTGGAGCTGGACAGTGCTCAAGGAGCGTCCCCAGGATCCCCAGACACATAAGAAAGGGAGGCATACACTTAAATTTGATGTTCATCTGTCTCAAGGGGGTTGGAGGCTCCTGTAAAGCTTGCTAAAATGTGAGATGTGGGTTCTGAAGAACTGTAGGAGCCTTGACTCTAGAGATGAGAGGCATCTGTCATCCCCTCACCTTCCCTCTGCAAAAGAGGGACTCATAAAAGGGGTGAGAGCTTCTCCAGGGAACCCCTCGAGTCACCATGGAGTTTGGGTTGTCATTGTCCCCATCCCCCTTCCCTGTTTCTGGGACACAGGCCTGACACTGACTGCGGGGTGGTGACAGGGTCAGGTCCCACAATGTCCCCAGCCATTGTCAGGGATATTGCTCAGCCTTGGCCTTGGACCCTTGGTTGAACATTGGAGAGGACGGGCAGTGTCTGGCATGGCTGGGTCTCTTGGGGGCTTGGGTTGTTTTTTTTTTTTTGGGGGGGGGGGTTTCTCCAGTCCTCTTTACCTCTGCTTTCCCTAAATGAACTATGTGCTCTCTTGTTTCCAGAAGGCAGGGAGTGTGTAAATTGTGGGGCTACCTCAACCCCTCTGTGGAGAAGAGATGGCACCGGGCACTATTTGTGCAACGCCTGTGGACTCTATCACAAAATGAATGGCCAGAACCGCCCCCTGATCAAACCCAAGAGAAGGCTGGTGAGTCTCCATCCTTTTTTATTCAACCTTTTCCTCCTTCTGTGACTTTTATTCCTTGTCCACAGCCTGGGAAGGAGAGAGGAAGCTCAACCAGCTCCAAAATCTGGTCCCACTGTGTTAGAATGCCAGGAAGGGGGGATGTTCAGAGAGGTGCTCCCAGATGCTGTGGGCTACTTACAAACTAGAACTAAATTTTCTCCCAGGTTGCAATGGGACAGGGCCCTCTGCACAGTGCTCCTGGATGCTGACTCAAGGAAGGTGGCTCTTTCCAAGGAAAAGGGGCAGAGTAATAATTTCCTAGTGACCAAAGGGATTATCAGGAAAACAAAATTTCCCCTGGCTTCTCCACACTGCTGTTCTGAGTGTGTCTTCGTTCCCCTTTGCCAGCAGTGTCGTGGAGGAGGGAGTCCAAACTGGGTACCCATCACCATAGCTGGTGGCACTGGGGAATTGCTTGGTCCTGCAAAGCTCTTGGCTGATGGTCCTGGTGCCACTTGCACCTGGTGGGATCATTTGTATTGAGCCAAGTGGGTCTCAAAGTCTACCATTCCCCTCTAAGTCAGTGTGAACAAGGACACAAGGTAGGAGATGGCAAAACCTGGTGAGAAGGCAAAGCTGAACTTGTGCCAGGGGAGAGAAGTTGGAGGAAGACAAAAAAGGAGGGTAAATGTTTGAAATAATGGTTGCAAGCTTCACAACTGTGCTATATACAGGCAATACATTGCAGCATCCTCAGAGATCTTATTTATGAATTCCCCTGGAAGCCACGAAAAGGTCTGGAAGCTGTGGGCATGGCTAATAAAAGTGTGGAAGTGTATTTGGCAAATAATCAGGCAAACCACAAGGGGAAAAAAATATATCAAGAGGGGGAAAAAAAAATACATTCCCTGCTTGGGCAAGGATTGAATGTTTCAAATTGAGGCACGTTTGGTTTCGTTAGGATTAAAGATGCAGATGGGCTTCTGGAGGCAAAGTGACTCTCTGTGAAGCTTCTGAGATGATGGATGGATCCATCAGCTAACTGGGTTAGGCTTGTGCCTGGCATGGGTAGGGGTGATTCCTTGCCCTCGTGTTCCCTGTGAAGGTACTCATGGCCACAGTCTGGCAACTCTTAGACCCAGGTTCAGCGTCCTCACCTGTGAGATGCCCTGAAAACTGGACCAGTGTTATTTCCACATTCCCACAGGTGCTGGAAAATATTTGCAGCATACGGTCCCTCGAGGGGTTCAGCTGCAAGGGGCAGTGGTGTCAGCTCTGCCTGGACCTGTGGGATTTGGGGAAAATGTAGGTTTCCTCCTCTACTCCCAGACTTAACTGTGGGCAAGGCACAGCCCAGCGCAGGATTACTCCCTGCCTTCCTATATGGACTTTTCATGCATAGGAAAATGTTGGTTTCCCTCATTTTTATAGCCTTGTTAGAAAAAAGGAAAGGCTTTCTAGGGAGGGAAGTACAGGCTGGGATTTTAATTTTTTGGGAAGTTCTCTTGTTCTCTTCTCCTCCTTTGCCCTCGGCCCTTCTGTCTTAAATACACACACACATCCCCCTTGCTTTCTTTTTTTCTATTTTTTTTTTTTTTTTTTTTACCTCGTTCTCTATGTGTAAAGTTAACTTCCTAGGAAAAAGCTGCCGGATATCTGAGCCCTGGAGATAACTCCTAAACAACAGCTCTGTTTCCCCAGCCCAAACACACAGGAGCTTGAGCGTATCCAAACAAGCGGAGGGGGAGGCAGGATAGGAAAGCGGCTGGAAAAGGAGGGGGAGAGCTTTCAAAAAGTGTCTGATGGAACCACGAAAGAATGTCCCCAGTCACCCTCAGCCCCAGCACATGTAAAACGAACTATATAAATAAATACATTGTAAAAGGTCATTCTCAGGGAAAGAAAAAATAAGGGAAAGAAAGAAAGAAAAAAAGAACGAACAGAAAGAAAGAAAAGTAAAGAGAGACCCTGTCTTGCATAATTTCTTCAGGCTTGGGCATTTTAGTTAAAGTTTAAATTACAGAAAGTTCCCGTTCTCTGAATATGGCTTTTGCTAAATGGCAACTTTTAATTTTTCTATATAACTTTTTTCCTAGAACTGGTTGGGACAAAAAAAAAAAAAGAAGAGAAATATTTCTAATAATGTTTGCATTGACATTTATTTTCCTTGCTAACCAACCCACTCCCCCGCCGCCCCCCAAAAAATGAGCAGAAGGCACTAAAGCAGGGCCTGTGTTTGCATTTTGTGTGCATAAGGTGTAGATGTGAGTGTGCCTGTGGCTTAACTTGATCTTTCCTGCCATGTGAAGGTGAGCGAGCTGGGGAAGGCAACGTGTGGATGGAGGCTCAGGGTGGGGATCCAGTGCACACTCCTCTCCCTCTGCCACAAGTTTCCTGCTTGACCTTGGGCTGGTTTTGTAGGCTCTGATCCCAGGCATGCTGAAACTAATGAAAGGACTCTGATGGGTTGGGGAGAGAAGGCAAATGAATCCTTAGATGCTGAGAACCCAACCCAAGCCTTATTAACTTTGATGGGCGTCTAATGTAAGAGCTTTCTTTAGGGGAGATGGAGGCAACCTTTTTGGTTGAGGGGGCTCAGACAGTTTTGTTTTGGGGGAAAGGTGGAAGATCTGGAGATGCTGGCTAAGGGATCAGGAATGGGCAAGTGGTATCACAACACTGCTCACCCCACAGCCACCTTGATGTTTCTGTCCCCGATGAAACCAGGAGCAGCCCAGTTACTGCGGTTGCTGAGATAAAACCTTCCTTCAGATTTTCTTCCTCTCCTCTGTTTCTGTGTCCAGCCATGCTAGTTTGGGAAGGAGTACAGCTAATTTCTCAGAAGGCCCGTTTGTGTTCACTTTGATTTTAGGAAGCTGGTGCTTACAGCTTTATGGGTACCCCATGTCATCCAGACCCCCAAAATGCCCCTTAGTGAAGCATCTCTATCAATACTCGGCTCCTGCCTGCACTTTTGAAGTTGTGTCCTTGCTCACATGCAGCTGAGCCATGGGGGCTGGTCCTACAAATGATATGGGGCACCCTATTAGTCATTCCATTACTGACATGGCCAGGCTGGGGATGGTGATCAGCGTCAGTGGATGCCATTGCTGGGAGCTTTTACAATAGTGTTATTATTCATTGTTTCCTGCCCGCTGCTGGTGTCTCTGGTAGAAGTTGGTACAGCATAAAATGTACAATGTGGGATCCAAAGAGCACAGAGTTTAAACTACTCACCTAGTAACGGTGAATTTTTTTTTTAGGGGAAACACAGCAGATGGAAAAAAAATTTAGAGAAGACAGTGATGTGATTTATTTCTTCATTTACTGCCAGAGTTTGTTTAGAGGCAGCAAGGCGGTCACCGGGCGTTTTTTTGAAATGCACTTGCCATCAAAGGAATTATGGCAAGTGCCATGTAGAAACCCCAAATGTCTTCAAAGGGGATGTTTCCCCTGTGTGGGCTGAGTCAAATATCTCTGGGTTTCAGAAATTTCCTTAGGCTTAATTTTTGGGTCCGATAAGTGCAAAGCTGCCAGTGAGAGACTCAGTCCAGCCTCTGAGCTACTCATGCTGGTTGGTGGGACCCATGAGGGCAGAGACCTGCAGATTCAGACCCCAGATCTGCAAATTTTTGTGTTTATGCTGCTTTTGAAGCACGCGTATGAACCCAGTGATTCTGAAGGAAAACAAATTTGGGGCCATGAGGAAGACAGGATTGAGGTGTGTGTATGTGTTCACATCTTCTCGGGGCTCTGATGTTTGTGGTGGGATGCTTCAGCTTCTATTGATGACACTGGGATTTTTGCAGTTGAAGATCCATATACTGTTCACAGCTCCTGCTGTCATCAGCACAGAGAAGTCAGCTAGAGGCCTCCTAGGGCTGGAGATCAGCTCATTTCAGCATGGTTTTATGGTCAGGCAAAATGAAACAGCTCCCACGGGCAGCTGGTGAGAGACTCTTGCATAAGATCTATGATGCTTCCTAATGCCCATGGGCGTCGTATTATTTATTTTTGAGACAGTCCTTTTTGTCTAATTAAAAGTAAAAAAAAAAAAAAAAAAAAAAGTCCTACTCTATCTAAAACAAAACCAACCCGTCCTCTCTCCACCTACGTCGCATTCAATTATGATTAAAATTGCAACATGACCTAACAAGAGTTGGTATTAAAGCTAGTGCTGTGCCAGTGTCCATGTTTGCATTTTGGGTTTGTTGTAGAGTATCCAAAGATGCGGTATTGTTTTTTTTGTTATTAATTTAAAAAAAAAAAAAAAAAAAAGTTGGATGTGCTACAGTGTGCGGCTGTGTGGGGTGAGGGGTAAATTTGAAACAGTAAGAGCACAAAAGAGAGCATTAAAGGCTCAGTTCTGCAAGGTGCCAAGCATTGCTATGATCTGGCAAATTGCTTAAGCACATGTTTTAACTTTCAGCACATGAGCAGTCCCATTGAAAGCAACGCATTGGGATGAAATCAGAGCTCTGGGACTGTGTCATATTGATGAAGAAGAGATAGGGTGGGGATCTAAAGGTCTTTTTTTAGGAGCTGTAGGCACTTGCACACACGCAAACATTCATATGTGTTCTCCTAAGAGCCTGCAAACTCCTTATCCTCCTTCAGTAGCAGAGGGACAATTTGTTTGCTAAAGTTGCAGTTTTTAAATGTTAAGCATGAATTCATGCATGTGAAAGAGGAGCAACTTTGCTAAATTTGGCTTTGCTATATCATTATCACAGCTAACAAAAAAGCTTCTCTATAGACCTCAACACGTAGAGGTTTTTTCCTGGTTCCTCCTCCTTTATGAAATGGTAAATCCTTCTTTCAGGCTCATTACCAATCCTTAAATAAACATGAAGGTTTAGGCTGCAACAGGGTGTAATTAAAAAGTTGGGATTCTCGCTCTTTGCCACGGTGTTATTTCCGATCTGGAGCCTCTCTCCTTTGAAGCTGAGCTGAATTTATGGGACTGGGCCGTGCTTGCGGTCGGACCCAGGGAGCAGCTGCCCACCAAGCTCAGCATGGGTCTCATCCTGTGCTCACTGGAGTCGGCGTGACTCACGCCGTTGACTCTGGCAATTCTTGGTTCAGGCCCTGACTGCAGAATTAGACCCCCGGGGGGTCTGAGAGAATTAAGATGGAAAGACATGTTGGCATTTAAATAATATATTCCCCTCTGGAATGGGCTGTGCCAGAGCTGCTAATTTTGATGAGTTCTATCAGAGGTTTAGCACTCACTTTTAGGATGCCCTTTGGCACCTGATTCAGTTCATATATAATTTGGGATTAAAGTATCTCGGGGATTTTTTTCAGAATTATTATTTGTTCTCACAAGCCAGTTTCTGGAGGCCTCTGCCGATGTGCGTCAGTCTTGCAGGGTTCATGTTTTCTTTCTCAGCAATTTTGATGATTGCATCTTTTTTTTTTTTTTTAATTTTTTTTTTTTAAACACGTATGCTTTTTTCTCTCCTCTCCTTTTCTTCTCCCATCTCTTCCTCCTTCCCTGAAGTCTGCAGCCCGGAGGGCGGGCACATCCTGCGCGAACTGTCAGACCACCACCACCACCCTGTGGAGGAGAAATGCCAATGGCGATCCCGTCTGTAACGCCTGTGGGCTCTACTACAAGCTGCACAATGTAAGTGTGACTGTAATGATCAACTGCCAGGCCTCGGTTTTGGTGCTCGATTGTCCAAACTCTTCCTTGATTTAAGGGTTTCCAGTCTTGACTGGTGCTGAGACCTCCCTGTGTCCCTTTGGGGACCTTGAGGGGTTGGAGTGATGGGATGGCATGGCCCCAGATGTAGCCAGTCCAACTTGGGGAGGTAGAATACAGGGCTGTCCATGGGTAATGTTAGATCTTTCCCATGCTTGAGCCAAGAAAGGAGGGGTTGATCAACACAGAGAGACATTATCCACTTCTGATTAGGCTCAGTTCATTGGGAAAGACAACATGAAGTCCTGCAAGGCGATACTCCCCCTATGTGTAGCTTGGTTCTTCCAGCAAGTACAAACCCTGGAAAAAAAGCAAAATAAGCCAGCAGCTACTTAGATCCTTCTTGGGTTTGTGGTTGCCTTTGTCCCATCCTTCCACTCGTACCCAAAGATGATTTATTTAGGTCTTGTGTTTGCCCCAATTGACGCAAGCAATTCCTAAACCAAAAATGGATTGATATAGTTGGTGGGTTGCAGAGTCTGCTCAACCTCTGATGTGAATTTTAAAGCATCTGTCATGGAAGGAAAGGAAAAATGGAATGAAATGGCTGGCAGATTTAATCTAATATCTCCATGCAAAGCCAGCTTGCAGAAACCAGGGATATGTGCCCCAGGGAAAGAGCTAAAGGGATCTGAAAAGTCTTCTACTGAATAATACTGCTAATAAAAGAGTCTTAAGGCTACTCCTGTTACTCTAATTCCACATGTGGCATTAGAATAATTATTATGTCAGGAGAAGGAAAAGCCTTCCAGTTTTTCTGCTTTGATATAACTTCTTATTTTTTTTCTAGTGGTCACTTGCTTTATGTTTGCCTTAGAAATCTTGGGCTATGTTTTGCCCTCATGTCCACCCACACAAACACATCAAAGACAGATCGGGTTTCATGGGGCACCCAACCCTTGTGGTGTCTCAGTCCCTTCCATTTGTTATTTCAAGCTCTTTGGTTTCTTGGGATGAGTAAACAAGTTTGGATTAAGTAGAGAAAAAAATGCAGCCAGGCTAATTTTTCACCTGTTCTGTGAGAGGCATCTCTCCTGGAAAAAAGGAAAATATGTTTACCCTTTAGAGGGCAAGCATCTTAGCACATTTTGAGTCCCATGTAGCAAGCAAAGCTTGTCATCAAATTCTCAGTGTGATCATTGCAAGCAAAGGGGTTGGACTCAGAGTGAAAGCCCTCAGAATATCACAAGAAAATATTCTGTTTGCTATTTCCATGACAAGAAGGGAGCAAGGTCATCAAGCTTCACTGGAGGAGTCTATGCTTGTGTTATGTTTTAATTTTGGCCCAGAAGCCATCAGTGGTAGGACTTAAATCACATAGCCTGGGAGACCTACAGGGAATCTTACACCTGAACTGCTCCCTCTATACCCCAGCAAAACCTTCTGGAGAAAATAGGCTCTTCTCAGGTGCCATTGGTTGGACTTGGTGGAGATACCTCTGTTTGGATGAGATAACCTATATCCTTGAAGATGGTGTAGTTTCTCTCCAGGACTACAAAAGGTGGGAGGTTGATGAGTTCAGATGTATTGTAGATATCTGCCTGGAGGAATCGACCCCCTAAGCTATCTAGGATGGTGTCTGAGTGCCGAGGTTCTCCAGAAAAGTGCCTGTAAGAGCACATCCTTTTCTTTTTCACACTAACGTTGTGAACTTAGTTGGCCTGAAGTGACCCCTGGATCCACTTTTTAGGTAAACTCCAATCCAGCTGTGAAATTTGTGACATGGGGAAGGCCTTGAGCACATTGGAACCATTTTCCTATTCATTAAAAATACCGACAGCTGCTTAGAAACTTCAGCACAGCTACTTACCAAAGTCAAGTAGTATCTTGCCTTATGAGCAACTCCATTAATGGGACCTGCTTAAATGAAACCCCTAAAGGACTGAGGTGCTGTGTGTGCAGCAATATAACTAGGCAAGGATACTAAAATTGGGCTAGGAGTGGGTAGATCTTTTTGTTTCTACTTTTGCAAGATGATGCTGAGTTACTACTGTGGTGAGAAACAGGCAACATGGCAGCTGATAGTCCTTCATCACATCACCCCCAGCTATAAAGGTCCATGATGGCAAGTCCAATAGAGCATTACTCTGCATCCCAACTGGCTTCAGAGGCTGTGACTGTGAAGGACACATAGTTAAGAAGCTACATGGCAGTGATTTTTTTAATGACCAGTGGCAAAGCAATGGTAGCTTCATGGAGATGTCTTCTCTTTTTGGCTGCTGGGAGACAGGACCTAGGGAGATGTGTTAAACAACAGCATCCTTTAATGAACTCAAGGCAGGGAAGAAATTTGGTGGCTGCACATGAAAAAGGTTCCTTGGCTGGCACAAATTGGTCCGGTCTGTTGAAATGCAAGACCTTTTTGTGTAGGCTGTGGACCTGCTACCCTTGTGTATCTTATACCCATTGGTTCTCCACCAAAATAAATGTCAGCAACAGAGAGGCTCATTGTAGCATTTCTCTCCCAGGAAGATGAGTGGTCCTGCACAGATGTTGTGTCAATGTCAGTAAAAGGCTTTGGGCTGCTTGGAAGATTATTTCACAGTTTTCTTTTCACGGGAAAAGGAAATTCTTGGCTGCCCCTATATCCACAACTCATTTTGCCTTTTCTTTGGGTTTAATTAATTTTTCTTGAGCCTTTGAATCATTAGGGTATTTTAATCGATTGATCTGAAGATGAAACCTACTCAGTTTTAAAGGCCACACCAGCAACAATTGTAGTGAAAAAGAGTTTTTTTTTTTCCTGGTGCAATTTTTTTTCATGGGACTATATCAGTTTGTTTTACTGTTGATTCCCACAGCTTAAGCACACCCATTTGTCAGTAGGATAGAAGCAATAATCATAATAGTCTTGGGCTACATTTAGTGAAGCTGCTGGCAATTCTCCTACTGACTTCAACAAGAGTCTGCTTCATTAACACCAGTATTAACAATGAGTAATATTTCACATTGATACGGTGCCTTTCATCCTGTGGCATCCCAGAGTGCTTTCTAAGATACAGCCAGCCTGGAAGATTAACCCAACATTGTAATGACTATGTCTGAAGGATAAATCCTCTTCAGTGACAGGACCTTATTGAGGTCAATGGCAAAATCCCATTGTCTTCAGGCAGAGAAAGATCAGACCTATAATGTTGAAGACTATCCCCTGGATTTGATCTTTTGAATGTGAGGTTCTCGTCCTTGTTAGATTAGTCCCTTCTTAGAAGTGGGTTGATCCTTCATTGACTTCAGGGGTGGGTGGGAGTGTACCCTGCTGTACAGCAGACTGGCCTGTGGCCATAGAAATGAGTGAGTTGCCATTGTTTTTTTGTAGAAGTCCTCAGTAAAGGCCTCTTTCACCATATCCCAAAGCAGGGCTATGCATCCCAGCAGCAGATATGTCGGTATTTTGCATATGATAAAACAAAGAGCATAATCCCTGCCCTTAATTAATTGGCTCCATCTGAAATTAATGAATTTCATATACATGCGTTGGGCTGGTTTAATTTTAATTTAGCATGTGTTTGTCATTTTTATCACAATGAATTTTCATGGAGAAAGTCTTCCCTCTGGGTCTCTCATTTGTCTACCCTAGAAACAGTGATGGGTCCACGGCTTTGATGTTTTGGGGACCATTTTAACTCTGCTGTGACTGGCCTTTGAAGTCAGTGGAAAAATTTTCTAGCTTGCTGCTTTGATTGCACTGGTCTCACCCCTCCTGACATTTATCCGAGTCCTTATCTGTTTGACACTTGGATCGTGTGCCTGCTGGGAGGGTAAGAACAGGATGCTATGTCCAGCTAACAGCTTGGACAGCATCTCTGACCCCAGTTGCAGGGCTGGCCATGGCTTTGTCACCATCCTGAACAGAACTGATGTTCCCAACCTTAAGATTCAAATCAAACCATGGCCTGGGCCAACCTCCTTCTCAGTGACTGAGTGGAACATGAGAGAGATTGCTTTCAGGAAGTGGTTATTGTCCTGCAGGACGTGACACCATGCTACATAGGGTCAGGATCCAGTCCCAGTCCCAGCACCAGACTGCTTTGCTACCTCTAGCTCCCAAGCTTGCACTTTTACTGCTCCACCTAGAAATCAATTCTGGCTGCTCCTGATCTTTGGTGCCACTATGAAAATCTTCATTAGGACCTGGCGAGTCTGGGGCTCCTGTGCACCTCCCCACATCTGAGCTGGATTCTTCAGGGATCAAGACTTCCAGGTTTCCTCTAGCATTGTTGCCTGGTGGGCCTTGCTTGGGGCTTTCTCCTGTCTTTGAATGTGGTCAATACATCCCTTCTGGCTGACTTAAACCTGGTCAGACAAAACTTTCCCCTCCCAGCCAACCAGATGGAGCAAAGGTCCTGCCTTGTGTGTATATCCTCATTCCCTCAGCAGGGACAGGAAGCCTGGAAGATGGGTAATGTTGCATTTAAAGCCCATGACATTTGAGGTTTTTGCTTATTGCTGTCCCAGGGCTGCATGTGGGCATATTCCTTCTTCCTACCTTTAGATGCTGGCAAGCAGGACTGCATCCTCCTGCTCCCTTTATCCAAAAGTAGAGGAATCAGGCTTTTATTTCCCCATTTTTAGGATGTGATGAAGTTTCCCATCACTGCTGATGCAGAGAGCCTGGGGCCACTAGTTCTGATTGAGATGACGAACTTTGGGATGCCAAAACCAGGGAAGATGAGCCTGGTCCTTCTTTTCCCTGCCCCTCCATCCTCATGTGTAACAGGGAGCTATTGTTCCCTGCTTCCCCAGGGGGAGAAACCCATGAATGATTCCCATGCCGTTGGTACAGGCACCAGGCAGTGACTGATGAGCAAGAAGTGAAACTTTTCTGTGATCTGGAAGAAGGGAGTGCTTTGTCCTCTGCACTGATTAGAGATCTTAGGCTGAAGATCTGCTCAGGACCTTTGCAGGAACCTCTTCACATTGTCCTTCACCAGGGTAGAGACACTAGTTCCCAGTGGATAGCAAATGCATTTTTCCTCCCTTTTGCAGAATATCCATCAGCACTGTCATGTGCTCACATTTATTAGGAAAAGTGGTGATCAACCCTGGGGTAGTCTCCTGCCTTCTGCTATGGGTGAAATTCTGCAGAGTGCAAGACCCATACAACTCCCCACATAGCTTCTCAAGGCCAGATTTTTAAGGATGGTTATGCATATTGAATGCATAAGTCTCTTCTCAAGTGGGATTTTTTGGGATTTCATGGCACCTGTGTGAATGCTGACTCTCAGTGCACCAACAGGAGTTTCATACGGGTGGTCTGACAGAACATTTGCTACCATTTCCTCACCCACATGGGTGTACAGGTGATCACTGCTGCTGTGTTTATCCCTGTCATGTATGTCCTTGAAGGAGAATAGAATGCTTCAGTCTCCTACAAAAGTTTCTGCATGCAAGTAGAAAATGCTCTCACTGGCATCCTGGATACCTAAAAACCCAGAAAACCCAACCAAAACCAGTCCCAGACAACAAACCCTGTAGGACTTTAACAATAAAACCATATGGGCTAAAGTAAGCCTGAAAGGATGGTCAGAGCAAAATCTTTCTGAAGAGGAAAAGCAAGACAAATACTTGTCTCTTTTGTGAAGAGCTTGCCCAGCTCCCTAGTGCCACTGTGAAAGTCTGAGCCCCTTCTAACACTGAAATTCCAGCAGCTATTGCCCCTAATGGTTCTAGATCAGTCAGGAAGCCTCGGGGTGAAACGGTGCCTGCAGGGAATGTTTCAAGGTGATAATGATTGTTTCATTTCTAAATATCTAAATTTCTAAATTTCCAACTACCTATTGTGCAGATAGCTGAATTTTTTTCTGCTACTGTGATTTACTGGGGCATGTTTTGCATCCGTGAGGCTCTGCCAGTGGTTTTCTGTTGTCTTGGCCTCAGAAATTTCAACCAAATTTGGGATTTCCTGGTGGGATGTGAATTTTGGAATGGAAGGGGAGGGTTGTGTCACTGTGGTAGCCACGGAGTGCAAGGGGATGAGGGGGGGAAGGGGCTGCTGTCTGTCCATCTCCAGGACTGCCTGGACATGTGGTACACAAATCCCACGGTGATTTGGGGAGAAAGGATGGAAGCACAAAAAAAAATAATTGATTTTTGTTTAGATTAACAGACCCCTGACTATGAAGAAAGAAGGAATTCAGACCAGAAACCGAAAAATGTCTAGCAAATCCAAAAAGTGCAAAAAGGTCCATGACAACCTTGAAGACTTCCCCAAGAGCAGCTCCTTTAACCCCGCCGCCCTCTCCAGACACATGTCCTCCATCAGCCACATTTCACCTTTCAGTCACTCCAGCCACATGCTGACTACACCGACACCGATGCATCCTCCATCCAGCCTCTCCTTTGGACCTCACCATCCTTCCAGTATGGTCACTGCCATGGGTTAGCAAGAGACTCCCCTGCTGAATGCTTACGGTCTCAAAATGAGATTTACTTTATATACTTGCATTTTTGCAGGCGTGTGGTTATGGGTCTGACGTCCCGAATGGAATGGGAGGGGGGAAAAAAAACAGAATTTGAAAAAAAAAAAAAAAAAAAAAGTTATTTGAAGGCGTAAGAGAGAAAAAATAATTAAAAAAAATCCAGAAAAAAACTACAAAAAGCACAAAAAAAGGAAAAAAAAAAGGAAAAAAAAAGAGAAAAAAAAAAGTTTTAAAAAAGTGATGTTTGCCACTTTTTAAAGGAACTCACTATGGCGTCTATGTATTCTTACCCACTGAATCTGGATACCATTTGTGAATAAGCCATTCAGAACTTGCATTCCCTATTGGACAGGATCTCTAGTGCTGTGAAAAAAATAATAAAATAAAATAAAAAATGCTGAACATTGCATATAACTTATATTGTAAGAAATACTGTACATTTGAGGAAGACTTTATTGCATCTGAGGAGCTGTAAAGAAAAAGGCATGAAGGACTCCGAGAGATTTTTTTTTTTTTTAAAGGAAGAGAAAAGAAAAAAGAGGATGGGAGGACAATTTAAAAACCAGAAAAACAAACAATGCAGACCAAGAGGAAACGAGGTCTTACGAACAAATGGACCAACTGCCAGTCATGTCTTCTCCTTTTATTTTGTTTTATTTTATTTTATTTTTTCGGTTTCTTCTTCATTTCTGGGGAGAGGGAGGGGGCTGGCTAGAATGGTTTGGATGATGCATTAACTAACTAAGTAACTAACTAATTAAGTAAATAAAACCTGTAGGGAGATCATTCATTTATGGCCACGGGCCTTTTACATAGGAAGTACCAATGGTGTCGGGCAATCAGTGTTAACATGCGGACATTGCCAACAAGGGGTTTTCAGATAGCCATTCTCCAGGTCTATATGCATTGTGAACAAGTTCCTGTAATTGTTGTTTGTATGTATAATTCAACGCACCAAAATAAGAAAGATGTAGATTTATTTCATCCTATTATACAGACTGAATGGTTGTACAAATTTATTTACTGCTAGTGATAAGACCTGCTTTTTTTGTTTTGTTTTGTTTTCATATTTTTTTCCTCCTTTTTTTTTTTTTTTTTTTTTTGAGAATAAACTAGATTAAATTCTGTTGACTTAAAAGTGTTTTGTGCTTGGGGGTGGGAAAGGGAATATGTTTCTTTCTCTATTAATTTGTTCTTTTAGAATTTGTTTTGATGGTATTTACTGTGGGTACGGGAATGTGTGTCTCTGCACTCATGCTGACAGCCAACCCAGTGTTTGTGGTGGCTTCATAAAAAACAAACAAACAAACAAAAAAAACAAAAGCAAAAGGACACAGAACAAAGGAAAAAAACCAAACAAACCTCAAAAATAAATGGACTGCATGTTCGTGTAACCCCTCTGTCCCTTGTGTGCTCCCTGTCCCTTGAGCCCCAGCCCAGATTCTGCCCCCATCTGCCATCGAGCTCCCATGTGGGGTGGGTCCCTTTTGGTCTGAGTCAACAATGGCCACCATGATGTCAAACCTGTGTTCATGACAATTTGGGATTGGGATAGATGCAAAGATGTGGTGGGGTCCATATGGTCCTGGCTCACTTTTGGGTGGTATTATCGAAGACCTTGAGACTTTGGATAGGAGCTGAAAAAGAACTTTCTGCTCAGTCCAGTTGAGTGCTCAGGGATGTAACTTGACGGTCTACAGTTGAGATCTTGATGAGAGATCAAGGTGCAACAAGCCCTGTGCTTGGAGGAATGAGCAGAACCTGTTACAAAAGCCTTGATTTAATGGTAGACGAAGGACAGTTCCCAAAAATTCAAAGACTGACTCCAGTCTCTTTTGCAAGAGATTTATTTGCAATAATGCCATCTATATTAACATTGTTACTGTTAATAGTAAAATTTGGCTCTTATAATTTGGTTTCTGGTGGTTTTATCCTTAGGAATTGGCCCTCCTTTTATTTTTCAGTATTTGCTCTTACAGATTCTTTACAGCATAATAAGGCTTGGGCATTTACTTTCCAAATGAAAGGTTAAACTTCATATCACCACTCTCTATTTCTTGGATATTTAAGCATGGTGTGATAAAGACAGAGGTTGCCAAGGATGTGAGAAAGTGCTTAAAGACCCCCGCCCCCCAAAAAAAGAAAAAAACATCCTCCAAAATAAAAACCCGCAGCAGACATGACTTGCAAATAATTTTTATTTTTTTTAAATGCAGAAATATGTGTATTCCTGCCTTTAAGTGATATATGGATGCTAAAATAGCACCATATCTGTCAGATGCTATTTTGAACCCACCTTGTCTTGGGTAATAACGAGAAGAAAATGGTGTCTTGGCCCAATCTTCTTCTGCAGGATGGCTCACATGAGTAAGGGTGTTTTGTGTAAGAAAGACCACTTTGAAACTTTCAGGATGATTATACAGAGGTCAAATAGTCATTTGGTTTGGGAATGGGGGAGGAGGGGAAGAACACTGACCTTTATTTGGGCTTTTTCTCCCGTTTCAAAACGAACATAGTTCAATGGTGTCTACCATGAAGGAGGATTTAGCAGACGTAAGCAGAACAGGCAGTAATCTTTTGTAACGTTGTATTTTCTGTCCTTTTTTATCTGCTGAGAAAAATGTGTAAAAAAAGTCAGAACAAATGGCACACATTTAAAATCTTATGTTAATCACCTTTCTGCTTTCTCAATGAGTATTTTAAGCATAAAGACGAAATGTCGAAATAAAACAGTGAAGAATTACTGAGATGCAAATGGAGATCTTGTTGGCTCCTAATTAATCATCTGTGAACTATAAAGCTATTTTCAATTAGTCTGACAAATCAAAGGAAATAATCATCCTTGCTGATATTAAGCTTTAGAGATTATTATTTTTTAATTTGTGATGCTACAACCTTTCCCTCCTTTCACTCATCAACAGATTGCAGTTGGACTCAGATACTGATTCCAGGACCTCAGCAACAATGAAAATTAGAGGAGGATTTGCATGGCAGAATTCTGCACCTGTGCATTGTTACGTTTGAATCTTTCCCTTTGCTTAGAAGAAACTGACTCCCAAGTTTCTTACTCTCAATTTTTTCCCTAAAAACTGGAACCATCTTCTTCAAGTTTCCTTCTGGTATTGTTTCATAGGTCTTCAGGGTACTGAGGGTGATGAGGTAGGATTGGGACCAGCTCAGAGAATGGGTATTCTGGAAAGGACACATAGTCCTGGAAACATACACTTTGTCTGGAGAGTTCTCACATCTTATATTCTGATGCCAGGAGTGGGATGAATAGGATCTCTCACATCACATGCCCCCTCATTACTGCCTGAGGTGCTAAATTAACATGAGTAGTCTACCAGTTTCTCAGTTATGTATTTTGTTTTCTTCACCGAGTGAAAATATGCCAGAGTTTTAATATCTTGAAGACTTTTGTTTGCTCGGGTTTTTTTGATTTTTTTTTTTTTTTTTTTTTTTTTTTTTTTTTTTGGTTTGGTTTTGGTTTTGGTTTTGTTTATTTTTTTGTTTTGTTTTGTTTGATTGTTTTGTTTCTCTTGCTTGGTTGGTTGTATTTGTTTCTTTCCTTGCCTTTAACACATGGGAAAAAACTGGTGCACAGGAAAGGCCAAGAACTGCTGTTCTTGGGTGAACATCTGGCTAATGGCAACTCTTCCTTTCTTGCTTTCTAAAGTGACAGGGAACAGCTGATGAGAGGCAGGTTGGAGCAGGAAAGCTGAGCCATGGCCCTGCTTCAATAATCTGTATTGCATAGAAAACACCATGGAAGTCATTAGTGGGGTCAAATCCTGTGGTCCTTTTGCAGGTAAAATGCCTTCTGGGAATTTTTTTGTGAATAATAGGTGTTGTGCTGGTGTGATGGTGATCATGCATGATCCAACAATTGATATTCTAATGAGTAATGCAACAAGCCTTGACTCAAGTATTCTTCAAGAATCCTAAGTATTAATTTCAGTATTATCACCTTGATTTATATGTCTTAGTTTTTTTTCAGCAGCATTTTTCTGTGTCCCTACACATATGTGCACAAAGCCACACGCAAAATATTGAAGGAACATTTTGAGGATTAACATCCTCGGTGCTTCAAGACTGAAGAAATGAGAAGTGCTGTAATTAACAACATCCAAAAAAACCTTTATTTTTTTCCTGTGCATTTGACTGATGAGTTGTATTAGGATGCAGCTAGATTTATATTTAGTGACAGATTTGCAGTGTGTTTCTGAGGTGATTTCCCACTAGTCTTACCTTAGGGTGATGAATTTTTACCTTGGCTCATGCAATGATGTTTCCTTGGACCACCACCTAATGTGCGACTACACTAAAGGAAACTCAGTACACTGGGCCAGACTAAACCTACCCTGAACCAACCTGCAAAACACAGTCTTAAAGTTCTCAATACAGCTTCAGAATCACTTCTATTGCTAGTGTACATAATTTCAACAATTCATATCTTCTCATGCTCCTTTTTGGACACCGAGACTCCTGATTCACTCAGGACTGGTTGTAGTGTGGGGGAAAATTCAAGTGGTTGATGAAGAGACTAGAGGGAAGCTGCCTTTTTAATTTTATTTTATTTCATTTCATTTCAGGTTTTATTTATTTATTTATTTATTTATTTCCCCCCAAGGGTTGGGAATGGGTTTGGGATAAGAGACTAGAAGACATTGTTATGGAAAAAAATTTGTAAACTGCGCCTTACAAAATGTCATATTTATCCTTACTTCTTTCATAGAGGTTCTATATATCATTGGGAAACTCAGTCCAGTCTTGGTCACATGAAGACAGCCACTAATCTTGTGATCCTCCCTTTGAGGATGCCTAATTTCCCACCCTGAGTTCTGCTTTGCAGAAATGTTTGGTGCCCTCAGTGGTATCTGAAGCCAGGGCATCTTGTGTTTGGACTAATGCTGCATAATTCTTTAAAAATACAGGGCTTATCTCAACCTGAAATGCACATCCAGGGCTTTATTCTTCCACCTCCTTCTGTCCCCAGATCTGAGAACAGATAATAACTACTGGTCTCCTCAAAGATGTCTTGTGAAGATAAATCCATTACTTGTCAAGTGCTTGGATGCAGGCTGATGAGCACCATGGAGAACCCATCAGCTTCAGCAGGTTTGCAGGAAGGAAGAAGTGAGCAAAATATAGATCTCAGGAAGAGAAGTGTCCTCCCTGTGCCCTGAATGAGGCAAAGGAAAAAAATAATGGGTATGATTGTCACATGCAGAAAGAACAATGGATGTGGTGGGATAGTGAATAAATCTATACAGTGTTTCCTAACATATCAGTGGTTGATTTTTTAATCTTCACACTAATTTTAAAATGCATTTTTGAGCTGCATTCTTCTGTAAAAATATATCTGTAAAGGAATAGATGGGTGTTTATCAGTGGTATGGACTCCATACCTTGTCAACAAAGGAAATGTGGTGAGTGCCATGCCTGTAAGTATGTCTAGACCCAAAGAACTGGTGGATCCCTGTTGTCACCTGCCCATCCCTATTGGTTGTGTGATATTCTGTGTGTGCCTCTGTGGATATCTGAGCTATATCTCTACAGAAACCAAGGCACAGCACAAATGTGTAGCGAATTTATACCTGTTTCACACAATTCCCTGAGGCTATGCAGTCTCCTGGGTGGATGTTGGCTCACTCTATCTTAGAAATATATTTCTCTTGTTATAAGTTTAAATTAAGGCTTTGACCTGAAGCTCAACTCATTTTTTTTTCTCTCAAGGTACAAAACACCTGGTTATTTAACCTGTCCTCTTACATTTCCACTCTGGGTTACTGTCAGCTCCAGAGGCACTGAAATAATTCATGAGAACTTGTCCTCTGGGAAGACAGAAGTGACTGAAATGCTCAAGGAACTTGTTTGTGAGCATTGCAGGCTGGTGTTGATACTATTGTGGATAATTAGCTGACCTTTTGTATGTGTATTTGCTTAGCCCATGAGCTGTTTTAATTCCCAATTAATACTGTATTGTAATATTACAGTGCAATCGTTTGCTTAACTATTTCTGTCTTAGAACTACATTCACCTTCTCATGCTGCTTGACTGGATAACTCTTCTCACCAAGCCACAAATCTCCCAGTGCATAAATTGAGGTGGTCCCATCAACTCCAGGAAGCACTGTGGGTTGCAGATCTGGGCTGCTATTTTCTGGGTCAGGAAAATTCTTCTTTTAGTTAACTCTTCCCTAATATCTACCAGTCATAGCAGAGCTTCCTCTCTCAACTGAAGTCATTATGAATAATTAAGAGGTCAGGAGGAAGCAAGATGAACTTTTGTAAAGGCAGAGGGGCACTGATGAGTGTTGGCTTCTCTAGACTCTTGGTGTCTTCCCCATGGTGCCAAGATTGGCCATGGCCAGGGAGGCCAGAGGAGCCTTCTCTGCAAGAAGAGAAGTCGTCTCACTTGCAAAAACTCAAGCTGGTTGCAGAAAGTCATCTCTTTTCTGTAAGCATGCAGAAATGATAGATGATTAATTTATTTCCTGTGGAGTCACACTGGAGCAGATTTATAGATTCTGTGATAAATTTTAAACTATATTTAGGGACTCTGAGGAAACAGAAATGAATAAGCACAGGTCTTGAACTGTGATTCTTGGTCGCAGCTGCTTCATAATAGACTGGGTTTTTTTAAATAAAGTACCAGTATGGGACAGGAAGTGGAGGGGAATATAAAATTATGCTGATCCTGGAGAGAGGAGGATACTCAAGTAGGAATTGAACAGGACCCATGGGAAAGCCAAAAAATGAGGAAGGAGAGACTGAATCTATGATGGATTTCTGAACAGTCACCCAGGGTCTTTCCATTAATAGCAGGCAGGATGTTTTCCTTTATGAAAACCTGATTAATTTTGTCAGACACTGATAACCTTTCTATAAGAATTTTCATACTGTGTGCACTGTATATATGTACATAATAGGGATGTTCTTGCCTATTAATTTCCATAGGGTGGATTTCCTATGAAATCCTGTGTATCAAGGAAGAGTTACATCTGGAGAGGGTCCTGCCAACCTTGTTTGAATTTAATAGACCTTTTCCAAAGGGGTCATGGGAAAGGAAGGTGGAAGTGTATGGATTTGATGATGTATATCTGTCCCTGCTGTGTAGGAATAGGTATTTCATGGGTGTCACACAGGAATGGCTGTTACCTCCGTTCTACAGAGTTACCCTTTTCCATCAGGAGATGTGAAAGCTGTGTTCATCTTCTGGTAAGGAGAATTTTCCTTCTCACCTCCATGGCAAATTGACTTGAACTTTTATCACCCAAACTCCAAATTCATCTTCTCTCCTCTGAGTCACTGTTTCAAAGTGGCCGTTCTCTCCACTCTTGCCCTCAGAGTTGGCCAACACTCAGGTCTTGCTTGGCTTCTGGCTTTAGCAGTCTCAAATTTCACTTGCCCATGATGCAGAGTAAAGTTGCTAAATCGTTTCCAACCTGTTAGAGTGAAAATAGCTGGAAGAGGTTTTTTTAGGGAGAACTGAGTTTGGAGGCAGGTAGAAGCCACCAGGCCAAGCCTTAAAGTCTTCATGCCTTGTGGCTTCTTGAAGACCTCAGTCTGGGCAAGCACATCAGTATTAACTTTACTTGAGTAGGATAGATCAGCATGGAGTGTATGGGCAGCTCAAACATGATTTACAATGTTTGGAGAGATGAAGAAATACTGTCTTTTAACTGAATTTTCTTTCCATTCCCCTCTGGCCTGCTTGATCTCCATCTCTGATGTGATGTCATCCATCTTTACTGTGTAAGCACAATAAATAACTCATTGATTCAGTTTTCCTCCAAACCTTGAGGATCAGGTCTTCATCCCACTGTTGCCAAAATCCATTACCACGTCTCATTCTCTGCTCACTCCCAGAAATTACTGGGTTCCTTTGACTAAGTTCTCCCTTCAGGCCACTGGATACTGAAATTTTCTCTCTTCTGCACTGTAAATCTTCTTCTGGGTTTGGAATACGAATAATTTTCCCTTCAAGGCAGTGGGAAGTCTGTAGTTAGTGAGAACACAGTGGCATGGAAGGGAAATCATCCATCACGCTTATAGAAGTTTATTGACTTTGATAAGTGCTTGGGCTAAGATCAATCCAGATAAACAGATTCCTGCTGTTTCAGGATAATTACAAAGATTTCTGGGTGGTTTTAGACAGTTCTGTAATTTATTATAAATGTAATCTTTGACTGTTTTTCAGCCTGGTGACTATGGCTTAGGAACATGTGTGGACTGCATTGCTTAGATGAAGGATGGGCCCTTTTCACAGCTCCTGGGCAGAGACATTTGTGTCCATGGTAGCTGCAGGAATGGATCAGGACATACTTGTGATAGGCTCACAGCTCTGCATGAGCTCTAGCACATCCCAGCCTATTAGAGTATGTGTCAGGTGGATGAGTACCCACAAATATCATTAACCTGGTTTACCTGCACAATAGTTTGTTATTCATCCCTTCTGCTAAACCTAAGCCAAACTTTTTCTGGGTATAAAAAGGCATGCACTCCTTACAAAAGACCCTGCACTCAAGTGTCTGCTCATTCATTTTCATAAATCCATTGCCCTGTCTTATGTACTCCATCCTTAAGACTTTCCCATGTCTTCTGGCCTTCATCCACATCATGATTTGTTGACTCTGTTATTTGTGTTCAGGAAATCAGAGGCAGCTTGCAGCAGTAACTGCAGGAGAAATGACTCAGGTGATTTAGCAGTTGATTTAGAAATATGAATCAACTCAGATCCTGGTCTTTTAGAAGATGCTGCTTTTGAAAAGATTCTCTTGTCTCCCCTGAGGTCCATCTCCAGAGCTGATCTAAACCTTCCTGTCTCATTTGTTGGCTTTTGGATCAATGCTGAGTGGGGTTTGAATGCTGAATTTCCTGGGCTGTCAGCTGTTCTTGGTCCTCAGAGGAACAGACAACTTGTCAGAGTTGATCAATAAATGCCATCACCTGCCCTGGAGTGCTAGGTTTTTGAAAAAGAAACTCCCAGGAAGAGATTCAAGCCTGGGATCTAATCTTGACCACACTCAGATGATATTCAGTGAGCAGGGCTATGAGGTGGTAGTCTCCTTCAAAATGTTCACAGCACTGCTGTCCATGCAATGAGAAAAAGAGGTGGAAAAGACACTGCCTGATTCTCCTTTCTCACTGTTGTTGTTGTTTTGTTTTGTTTTGTTTTTTTTTGGTTTTTTTTTTTTTTTTTTTTTTTTTTAATGTACCATTCTCCTGGTACATTTATATCTCCTTTACACCTAAGGAAGGTGAAGTTACACTTTAGTTCAACTGGACTGGGATCAACATTTTGGCTAGGTCCTTTATACTTCCATACAATCAGGAAAAGTCCATCTCTGCTCTCAAGTGCATTGATGCAATGTATTTTGGTGGTTTTAGGTCTATATAACTAAGACTGGAATTAATCCAATAACAAAGTTAAGTCCTGAATTGCACCCCTCAGTTGAGCCACATGAAATAGGAGCAACTTTGGCGTTCAAACCCTCTTTGCAGTGAACAGGCAAGGAAAATACTTCTGTTTCTGAAAAATGACATGTGTGACCAGAGTCCTCTGTTCTCTGCAGCTTGCACCAGTGTCTCTAGGAGCTGGCCAGTGACTCATTGTGGGCACAGATTAGAGAGAATTGTCTGGCATCTCTTAACAGTAAGTGGAGAGAAAAAAAGGCATTTTTCTAAGGTTTGAATCTGATACATATTTTAGACAGTGATTTTAGGATGTCAGCCACATCCTGGGAGCACCCATTTCTTTTCACTGAGTAGCTCTACTGATGCTTTGCCTGGACCTGGAGGCAGGAGAGAGAAATCCCACCCCAGGCATTGGTGTAAATCTGCAAGAATTGTCTTCATGCAAGGCAAAGGTGACTTTGCTGGCTTTTGACCTTTGGGCAGAGGACATTCTGGGTAGTTTGAAAGTGATCTGGCATGGAATTTTTATAATTTTTGGAAAATCTTGGCAAGGAATTTTCCAAGGATTAGAGTACATAAAGCAGGAAGGAGATTCATAGAACTTCTCACCTAAAAAATAGCCTTGTAAAATGCCATCCCAACAACATCCCTAATGCTCAAACCCTTTCAGCTCTGAGCACCTTTGTTTTTACCAGCACCCTACGTTGCACTTGGTGCTGCAGTGATCCTTTCTGAACTTTATTATGATCAATTAATTTACATGAATCAGGTTTTCTTTTTGGTCTTAGACGTGATACCAAAAGGGCTTCTGGCAGCAGCAGCAATAATTATAGACACAATTTTAATATTTATCTTATCTAACATCTGAGCATGTAATTGGAGGGCACCCAGACACAACAATGATGTTAAAGGAGCTTGAAATGCCATTGTATAGGTAAATAAACACATAAATACTTTGAGTCTCAGCTACATGGAATTAATGCTTCATACATCTTAAGGGGGTGTTATTTCACTGTTAAGCACTGTTACAGCACTAAAATCAAGTCAGGACTCCTGAGTCCTATTTTAACTTGTGCATTTAACCAGTCACAAAATTATGGTCATGTAGGCACAGATCTAGGAAAAGGCTGTTAATAAATGATATGCATTTTTTTTTTCTTGCCCACAAAAGTTTTCAAGATTTTAGCTGGGATTGTACAAGAGGGGTTTAGGCTTCAATGCCTATTTCTGTAAATTGTTAGGTTCTCATCTTTTTGTATATCTGAAAAATTAGGCTAATTAGCCTCATGTCATCAAACATTGCAAACCCATTTGAGATGTTAAGTATTGTATCTCCTTCATTATGCAAAAATAACAAAACATTTCTGTGTGTGAGGTTCAAAGCCTCAGAGCCAAAAGAACAGAATAAAGGGGCTTCCATAACAGTGCAGACCCCTTCCAACTCAAATTACTGACTTCAGAAATGCCAAACCCCCTTTTACAGCACACCTACTTAATGTTATTATGGTACTTTGCCATGGCAGGAACTAGGTGATACTCTGTCTGAGAAACACAGCATTCTGAGGATGAAGTCCTGACAGCTCTTCTAAATCTGCAAGCATGCCAACCCACAAAGCATGGCTGTGCAAAATTGCTGGTTTGTTTCAGTTGCCAGTCTTTAAAAGTTCAAGATTAATACCATGGAAAAATATTCTGGCTACTAAGAATGATGCTAGATTATGGCACTGCATTCATTTCTTCTCAAATGAATTAAGTTCCTAGTGGAGCAAACAAATTCCTAGTCTCCCTGCAACTGGGTATTTTTTAAAATTAGATTTACTAAGAAATGACTCTTTTAAAAAGCTGGGCTTGAAGCTGACTGAAAAAAAGGCTGTGGAAAAATTAATCCTGAATTGTATAATTCAACATATAAAAAATGTTTCTCTTTCAGAAATATATTTGATTTCATGTTTCCAAAGTAAAATGCTTTGATTTTTCATTTTGAAAAGGCACCCTTCATAAAATCCTGGCTTACCCTAAAAAAAAAGAGAAACAAGAAAAAAATTATTGAGGGTGATTAATGTAAAAATTAGAGGGCCAAATTGAACAAAATATTTTGTCTTTAAAAAAAATGCAGCATGAAATTGAAATTTAAATGAATGTTAACTCTACTTAATTTTTTACTCAATATCTGAATGGGACCCATCCTCTCCTTCCAGTGAAGGGTAATTTCTGCCTCCCTTACCAAATCATTCTTGGGCTTAATCTTCTCTGTTTGTGATCAATAGTCAAGCTAGACCAATATGTCCTGACTTCAGAAATCCCATCATTAACAGGGATTGTGGCATTTTACCGCTCTCTTTAGACACCCTATAGAGATGTCCAGTGTAAGGAAAACTCTTTTTTTCTGTGAGTGACATATTGAACAGTATCCATGAATGAGCTGGTACATTTCTGTCCAGGCAGAATGATGAACAATTATAATGATGCCATGTAAAAAAAAAAAGTGAATAAAGAGGTGGACTTCTTGGCTGGCTATAGAAATCTGAAGCCTTTCAACTATCTAGTTATTCATCTGACAAATAATTATACTACTTCCCACTAGATTTTTGGTATGAAGGACTTTGAGGCCATCTTGCCACTAGCAAGTAGAGGAGATGAGGGTTTGAATAGAGTAACAGAATAGCTTAGTGGGTTTCTCCTCTCCTCTCCTCTCCTCTCCTCTCCTCTCCTCTCCTCTCCTCTCCTCTCCTCTCCTCTCCTCTCCTCTCCTCTCCTCTCCTCTCCTCTCCTCTCCTCTCCTCTCCTCTCCGGGGAGGTCAGACCTACATGGGCATTTCACTATTGCCTTTCCAAGATATTTACTTGTCTCTACAGAGGGACTCCAGGGACAGCAGCACTAATCTCTGTGCAACACAGGGAATCAGTCTAAAACGGTTCCAAAAGGCTCATCCTGAAGGGTAGGTGTTTAGGCAGGTTCATGGACTGTGCATTGTTTTAGTTTGGTAGGAGAGATTTTTGGAAGGCTGCTGAGGAATGGCAATGCACTGGCTTCTTCTAAGGCACGGAGGACTGGCAGAGAAAGAGAAGCAGGCTTAGATGTGCTAAAGTTTTGTATTTTCACAAGTCCTTCAGCTGCTCCCCTATGATCCAGGAATGCAGGGGTGTAAATCTCAATCTAATAGCACAGTCAGTTTTGATCTTTTTTCTTTTAATAGCTCCACCTACTTGACACGGGGTATAACTCACTGACATTTGTAAAGCCATCTGGGTCTCACAAGTAAGATGCAGCATGAACCAAACACACTGTAATAAAAAAAAAAGAGCAGACATTGTAATTTCTTTTTAATTCTTGCTAACAGGAGCCTTACCAGGCTGGAAGTAGGGGTTCCTGCCTTGACAAAACCCACTGGAGAGCTTGCAAAAAATACTTGTCCCATTTCTAGAGAGACTAACACAAAAAACCCCAGTCACCTAGAAACATCCTGGGACTGTGCCCAGAGTTTGATTTAAAGGGGGGGGGAGAACAACCCACTGGGTCAAGAGAAATGGTTAACTGCAGCCCTGCTCAGTTACCTCTGTGTGACCTTCCTTGCAAATGTGGATGGGAGTCTCTCAACATCATGCCATAGAGATTGGATGACTCTGCTAGTGCTGTTGAAAGACAGGGGTGATAAATAGTGTTTGAGCCACGTTTCTCCCCTCCTTCGGGCAGAATTTGAGAATCTCAGGTATACAGCCTTGGGAGAGTGATTCACGAGGTACCACTTGCTCTGGCTTCCTCCGAGGGAGAAAGCTGACACTTCCAGGACACTGACCTCGAGCCTGTACACATTTTAAATGTTTCAGCACCCTCAGGAAAACCACAATTAGATGTTGCCTGCTTGTATTTAACACTCAGAGATGAGCAAAGCACACTGCTGGGGAATGAATACTTGAAAAATAAGTGTCAGAGGAATAAATAAATAATAATTTTTTTTCTTTTTTCTTTTTTTTTTTTTTTTTTTTTTAAATATCTCTCCCACCAGTGGAGTGAATTTGAACTCATTTAGAAGTGAGCTGGATACCTTTTTTACACCTTCTCACATGATCACCTTGCAGAAAAACAACCCCCTCAGCCAAAAAAAAAAAAAAAAAAAGAGGCAAACCCACACAGATTTTGCACTTTGTAGAGGCAAGATCATGCTTCAAATCTGCCTTTGTTATACAACTATGTCTGGCCAGGCTGAGCCTTGCACCCTCTCCTCATGCCTTTCCCTCCCGTGCAGCACACAAGCTCTAGATGTTGGCAGATGAGTGTAGGCAGGATCTCAGATATCATGGCAATATAAATAAATAGAGAATGATGAGATAAAATATACAGGCAGATGGAGGGGTTGATAACAAGATAGGCTGATAGGGTGGTCAGGGTAACTGCACTTCAGCACATGCATAAATATGTGGGTTGTGCCCCTTACCCTAGGGGCAAAATATCCAGCATCCAACATGACACACACATGGCCATTCAGCCAAAAGTACTCCAAATCCTATAGTAAGAACAAAACTTTGGTTGTGCAGCCTGTTTAGAGTAACAGCAGTTTCTATTAAAAATATTTTTAAAATGTCATATATCCATCAGTGGGACAGGTATAATTCGAGCCCAAGATTTCAAGAAAAAGGTAAAAAAAGACAGCACTCCACTGTTTCTTTTACCCATCATCACCTCTCTAAGTGGGCAAATAACCAGATACTAAGCTGAGAGCTGCTTCTATTAGGAGAAATGTCCAAAAGGCTGTGAGAGGAATGATTTTTTTGTTACATTCCCAAACCTTCTGCTCTGAAGACCATTAGGAAAAACTTGAGGTTCATGGGCTGTAGTCTTTTTCTTGACACTAGACCAGCTTCTCAATGTGCAAACATTGTTGTAAACCTATACAAGGTCAGTGGTAATCCTGAATTTCTGCCTGTGGGCATCATGCTGTCTGTAAAACCCTTCCCCAGGGTAATGGCCACAGAAAACTGTTCTAGTTATGGTCTGGTTTGATGCAGACACTGTTACTTGCTGGGTATTTTTTCCCTAACACTGGTGATGATTTGAAATACTCTCTTGTCTCTTTCTTATTCACTAAAATCATCTTTTGTTAATAAGCAATTAGTGTTGTGCACTGTATGGTGTGGAGAGGGTTGTATGTATTTTAATAAATAGCATATTTTTACAAGGAACCAAAACACTGGCTGCATTTGCTGCAGAAATTTGTGAGCAAAATACATAAGAGAGGTGTTTAAAAATCATGGCATGTAGCTTTTTTTTTTTTTTTTTTTTTTTTTTTTTTTTTTGGTAAAATGTTTCCTTTATGAGAATAACAATTTGATTTGACTTTTTTAAACCGAAGCTTTTTGCATTTTTCATTTCCAAACGGCATTTTCTTTGAAGGATTGACCTAATTTAGGAAAAATAAGAGATAAGAAAGAAAGGAAAGTTTTAAATGACTTCCAAATGATACTCAGCATTTCATTTTCAGCTGAAAATGTTTTGGGCTGACTCAAATGATTATTTTTTTTGTTTATTTCATTAAAACCAAATGAAAACCTTCAAACTTGCTTGCTTGCTTTGCTTTGACTGTCATTTTTTTTCCCCTCCATACTTATTATGCTTGGCTGCGCCACTGGAAAATGCAGTAATTCACTGAAGTGAATCACCACTGGTGACCTCTTTGAAAACACTTTTGGTGATACACCTCAAACATCTCCGATCTTTCCCGTCTTTCCTCAGGTCTGAGCACTTGCTAATTAAGCATTGCCACAGAGTGCTGAGGGAAAAAGCTCTTACTGCAAAATGAATGCAAGATTTTATGTGACCTGACTGGAGATATTGGGACGATCAGTTTTTCAGGCAAGAAGGAAAACTGAGATTCTTGGAGCGTTGCCTCCTCAAACTACAGTAAGCAATTCTGCATCATTGCTGGGGTTATCTGTCCATGTAAAGTGGTCAAGACTGCAGTCCCTGCAATAACTAGATAAATTTGGCCAAGAAAGGAGGTTTTCTGATATGGATAAATGACATGTTTCAAGCTCCAATGTTGCCTTGCATGGGACATTTCACAACGGTTAATCAGGCACTGGTGCAAAACAACAACAACAAAAAGACTGAACTTTCTGTGGATGTGCAATGCAAACAAAACCACAGCTTTGCCTTCCCCACCCTTGCACCAAAACTATGTTGAGGTTTTGGAAAGTATATTCATCTTTTTATTTTCACTCCTCCAAGGCAGGACAAGCAGCAGGATGTGCTGAATTACCTCAAAGGGCCGTCTGGTCTGGGTAGAATTCCAGCACACTTCTGCAGAGCCCAGGATGGCTCTTGCTTGTGAGTGGGTTTGGAGGTGGAGCTTTTCCCATGAGTTGAAACCTTTACCCAGCCTTGCCATCCTAAGTGTAAAAATTGTCTTTGTTTTGAGCTACTGAGAATGATCCTAGATTAAGGATGCAAGGAGGTTAAAATAAAATCATCAGTCCTAAGCTAATTTTACAGTTGAGTCTTGTTGGTAGTCAAGTCCCTATTCAAAACTGCAAAATTTCTGCTCTCATAGAAAACAAGGTGAATTTTTCTCCTACTTTGAAACAGACCAGATAGGGACTGGCAGCAGAGAAGTCAGGGACAATAAAGCAAAATTATTCAATAGGAGCATTACAGTCTTTTATTTGCATTGTTTCTTTTCCTGAGCTCCAAGCTTTGCATAAAGCTGTCTCTCTTAGACTGTCGTGTTGGGCTATGGTATTGGATTGACAAAAATGCATTTATTCTGGGGTTTAATGCAGCACAGAAGCAAGGTATAGTGGCTTAAAATGAAAATCAAGGGCAGTCAGCCTCCCGATAGCCTCAAAGTTTAAACAAATTACAAGAAGTATTTCTCAGGTGAAATTGGAAAGGGTGCTCTGTGATGCAGAACACTGGCCATGAGTCCTCTGTGTTCACACCGTCTTGGGTATCGTAAGGAGCTTTCTCCTGAAGCTGTTTGCCAGCCCAGAAGTCCTAAATTGAAATGTGTTGACAGAAAGAATCTTACTACTTATTTACAATTTAAATACATCTTGAGGCAGGTTATGAGATAATGTGAGTAAGTCATAATCCACCCTCCTCCCTGCCTCTCCATGTCCTGGTGCTCATTCCAGCCTTGGATGGGGCTATCAGGGCATTCGGTGTTTCAGATCCTGACACTGGGCATCATCCCTTTGCCCCGTGTTTCAGAGGGCTGTGAGGGTGCTGGGAAGTTGGCAGGATCAGGCCCTTCACCTCATGCAATCCTATGACCCCAAGGGAGCCCACACACAGATTTGTTCCATAACATAGCAAACAACTTCGTTTTACTTAGGGGGAGGGAGATGAGCACTTTGAATGAATGATGCATTAAATCAGGACTGCCAACTGCACCTTGATGCAAGTGCTTTATGCCAAGATCTGTCTATCTATATAATCTTTCACATTCCCAGCTCTTCCTGCTTATCTGTATATCCATCTCTCTCACTCTCTCTGTTCATATATTCCTTATTTAAAACTCTTTCTGTCTATCTGTCTGCTAATCAATTTACTTGTTTTGATGGCTGTCATCAGAATAGCATCTATTATGATGTTTTAACTGTGCTGGCAAAAGACACAGTACCATTCCTCTGAAAAAATCACAGTTGCATGGAAATCAGGCCCCAGTTTAGCTTAACAAAAAACAAGTGAAAACACTAGCTGGGTGGTAGGTTTTTCTGTCCAATGGGCAGAGCCTGGAGCTAGGGTTTAGGGGCTGTAGGATCTGGTCCAGGTTTGCTGTGGGGTCTGTCTCCTTATGATAGCTCTCCTGATCTTATAAAATTTTCCCCCTCTTTCTCATTTCTACACTCTTCAAGCCTGCTATGGGCATCATACATAGGTTTCTGTTTTTCATTTAGGAAACTCACTCATGATCTCTGTGGCACTGAGAGATACAGGGTAGTGGGACTTGGTAGTGGTATGTTTATAGCTGGACTCAATGACCTTAAAGATCTTTTCTAACCTAAATTATTCTATGATTCTATGATTTATAGATGCTACTGAAAGGGAATTACATCTTCTTTTTCCAACACTCCACCTTTACATGTGAGAGGTACCCTCCATCTGTCCTTAAAGGCACCTGGGGCAGGAGCTGCCATTTTATGTTCGAGCTTAGTGTAGGTAATTAGTTATAATCTCCCCTCTCTCCAATTATCAAAACTTAATGGTTTTGTTCTATTTAATTTTTGCATTCTTCCACCTGAAAGAAAATGAATCTGATCCTTTCTCTTCTCCACCCCTCCCCACCCTTCTCTCTCTTGCCCCCATGTTTTTACTCTCTGTGTATGGTAAAACACATGCTTAGCTTGGATCGTTTTTCACATGTATTACCTTCTACAGCCTGCAGCAAACAAAGGAAACCCATCCTAGTAGGGAAATAGCAGCAGAGCATTGGCTGGTAAAGGCAGAGGAAAAGTTTCAATGTACAGACGGAAATCGAACCTCCAATTTGCATAATACTGAACTGTGCTAATTTGTTAAATGATTAGATAGATGAGAAACAAAAACATGCCTTAAAGCATGCATGGATGGTTACTGCAGAAACCAGTACCCAGAATGGGTAAGATCCAAAGGGAAGCCAGCAGAGCCCACTGACTGCTGCTGGAACTGGTCTTGATCAAAGAGTGAATAAAAAACAAATATTCATCTGCTCCATGAAACTGCAGCCCTTGAATTTGGCATCAGGGAGCCACCTGGAACTAAGGGATGCTCCAGAGGTGCTGGTATATCCAGGGCCATGTGAAGGATTTCCTGGATACCCCAGAAACTTAGGATTATTATTTTTTTCAGTGTGCACCATCTGTATCAGCCTTCCCAGAGTCCAGCAGAGAAGTTTTGCTGGAGAAGCACAGAGTGAGGCAGATGGGAACACGATCTCATTTCCTTTCCTTTCCCAGTGAAGTGCTTGCCACTCTTGCAGACAAAATTTAAATTTCCCAAGGGACATGATATCAATGGAAGTCTCTGGGACTTTCCCTCTTTGTTGCCAATGAAAGAGACAGTCTTTAGGTCTGTGCTCAAGAAACATGATCTCCTTCATCAGCAAAGACAGACTTAGTATTACCCATCATCTGAATGTACACACCTATGATATGTGTGTGCATGTATACACATATGTGTGCATATATATTTATATAAATCCAGCTGAGTAGCTTTTCCATGTTGAATAAATACCTGGGATCCCCAGGACTAGACAGTTTTGTGAAACACACTTTTGCTAAGCATTTGCTATTTTCTCCACCAATTTGATTTATTTAACTAACAATAAGGAGTGATCTCAGAGCAAGAACAAAAATAATCGTTTCGTGATGCGAAAAACCTCTAAAATAATAAATGCCAAGAGCTCACCGAGATGAAAGACCTGAGGTGGTTGTTCTGGAGGAAGAGAAGCTGCTTTGTGGAAGTGCAATAATATTTTCCTTGCCTTAAGACTATGAAGGCTTTTCTGTTCAATCTTTCCCCTGGAGCTTTAGCAGGATATGACCGTGTTATTGCACCTTTGATAGCACACAGCCAGGCGATAGCTGCCTTAGCAGGTGTGTTAGGGGCTGGACAGAAACTTTACAGTCAGGACTTGTTTTCAGAAATCCATTTGATTATGTCTTTAAACAGTGCAGCTAGGTGGCAAGAGACCGCAGCAAACTGGTCGCTGTTGATGAGGTCCTGCCTGGGTGGCTCAGAAACATTTCAGTGTTTCCAGCTCGAGGTTATGTGAGTCCCCCAGGTTGCTGAGCTGGGTGTCTATGAAGCCTGTTGCCTCTGCTGACTGTCTGTGGCTTGTTTCTGGCTGATGCCACCGAATGGTATTGGTCATGTTCCTTCAAAAGAGAATTTTGGACTTGGGGATAATCTCTCTAAGGAAGGGGAGGAATTCCTAACACTGGACACTTTTAAGACTCAGTTTGATAAGGTTCTTGGCCATCACATCTAAATCATGTTCCTACCTAACTAGGCTGGATGAGGTGGTCCTTTATGTCCCTTCTAACCTGGAATTCTATGATCCTTCTAGCATTACTGAAAGGTGTTTGTACATCTCCAGAGAGAGGTTATTCTGGGACTTGTAGGGAGCAGAATGGAAGTAAAAGTAATGTTTTCTTGGAAAAGTAGCAAATGCAGTAAATAGGATGGGAAGGAACTTTATGGGTGAGGGAAGCCAATCCCTTTCTTTGACCTCAAGGTGGATGAAGACAGGTTCAACTGTACTTATGGGCTGACATTTTCCAGTGGTTATTAAAATCTCCTCTTCCTGCGATTAATACACTCATCATCAGAAATAATTTCTCTTCTCTTGTCTGATGTCTCCAAGGAAAAACACAAGACTTCATAATATCCCTAAACCACCAATTACTTATTAGTTACATTGCTACATGGCAAGCCCAGGAGATCACAAGTTGCCCCTCAGGCAAACAGCCCTTACCCATCATGGAAAATAACGATCTGACTTTTGGATAAGAGAAGGGGGAGGATCATGAGCGAGATGCTCAGTTTGTCAGAGAACTGCCAACCATTTTATAGCTGGGAATGGCTGAGGAGGTATCTCCTTTGGTGGCAAACCACAAGGGGAAAATACGCAGCAATCAAAGGGGTTCATGAACCTGGATACATTGCAGGGGTTGCTGCTTTTCCATTGGGCATTGAGAGGCCCTCTGGTCTTCCACTGTATGAGATACCAGTGAGGTATGAGCTCTGGAGGTGGGCATAGGCTAAGTGAGGACATGGATTTTCAGCAGGAAGAACTATGAAACTGTGCTTTGTTGACAGGTCTGTGGGTATTGCTTTAGACTCTTCATAATCACATTTACCAAAATCATTAGCTATGCAAAAGAAGCTAACAGGCATCTTTGCTCTTGCAGATCCATCATATCCAAGAAATATCATAGAATCACAGAATGGTTTGAGTTGGAAGGGACTTTAAAGATCATCTAGTTCTGACCCCCCTGCCATGGGCAGGAACACCTACCACTAGACCAGGCTGAGGTCCCTTTCTATAAGTGACTTTCTGCATGTTCAATTTCTCTATATCTTCTCTGCCTAGGTGCTCTCAAGGAGAGGTTGCCTGCTCACTTGTTCGTTTTATTCCTGGAAGTGGTGGTGGTGTAACTTCCTCCTCACCACGATGTGAACACATTCAGTGGGAAAACCCCAAATCAACTGATTTTAGTATATTATATAGATTCCCCTGTTGACATCCTTTCTGATACTTTGAAGTAATTTCCTAATTAGCTACTGCACTGGTGAACACAACAGGGCTCCGTAGAGCTGTAACTCCTTTTGTAGCATATTATTCAAAATCTCTTCAAGTCCATAGGAAATTCCTTGATGTCTCTAGATGGGAACCTGTGTCTATGCCCAACCTTTTCCTCACTGAGGAGAGATCCCTGCTTAGCACAGGGAATCTGAGTCTGATTAGACAATTTTTTCATCAATTTTCTTTTGTACCCCCCTCCACCTCTCCACCTCTTAAACTAAATCATTTCTCCTTCTTCCACTGCTTCTGCTTCCCTGTTCTGCAGTTTTCATTTCCTGAGGGTCATATCCCAGCAAGAAAACTACTGCTGACCCTTAGTGTTTGATATACGTAGCTGCATATTTAGGGGAGTATTTGGAGTAGGAGTTTTGGGGGGTTAACTGGTTTCACCATTGAAAGCTTACCTCAGGGTTGTGTAGCTAAGCTGTACCTGTGGTGGATGAATGTGCAGGAGGCAATGAGTGCTCCTGGACATGTCTGATGCTTGTCTGTCCATCCACCTCGTCCTTATCATACCCTCTTGGAAATCTCAGTGTGTGAAATGCTCAAATATCTGAGAGCCTAAAAACTCTACTGATTCATAGAATCATAGAATCATAGAATCGACTGAGTTGGAAGGGACCTCAGAGATCATCAGGTCCAACCCTTGACCAACTGCTGCAGTTACTAGACTATGGCACTTAGTGCCACATCCAGTCTCTTTTTAAATATCTCCAGGGATGGAGAATCCACTACTTCCCTGGGCAGCCCATTCCAATGTCTGATCACCCTCTCCGTGAAGAAATTCTTTCTAATATCCAACCTAAACTTCCCCTGGCACAACTTAAGTCAATGCCCTCTTGTCTTGTTGAAAGTTGCCCGGGAAAAGAGACCAAGCCCCCCTGGCTCCAACCTCCTTTCAGGGAGTTGTAGAGAGCAATGAGGTCTCCCCTGAGTCTCCTCTTCTCCAGGCTGAACACCCCCAGCTCCCTCAGCCTCTCCTCATAGGGTCTGTGCTCGAGTCCCTTCACCAGCCTGGTTGTCCTAACAGGAAAATTTCACTAAAAACTCTACTGATTCCAGCCTTCCCAAAGCTCTTGCTGCAGCAACCCAGTTTGGCAGTGTCCTGCAAGCCATTTTGTAGACCTTCATGATTGTACAACCCTCATTTTGAAGCTCCCCGGTGTTTGCTTCAGGTATGCCAGAAAGAGAGGGTGCGGTGCAGGCTTCAGTGAGCTGGCACCCACTGACTTGAGTCAGTATTTTCAAGCTCTCAGTTTTACAGATGGTGGAACCTGGAGCACTGGCTCTGCTCATAATCCTCCTCCTTCCACTCTTCATCAAGGAGGCTGGCACATGGAGTGCATGGAGTGCTGACAGGAGCCATCGTGTTGGAGACTGTCTTGGATGTCAGGGGGAAATGTGTGTGGGGAAAGGGGAACAGCCCTCAGCTGGCAAGGACAATCCAATGCTCCTCACAGCTCTGGGATGCCCACTGAGCCATGTGAGGCCTTTATCTCTGAGAGGACATCATGGGCTGGAATCATATCACTTGGCTAATAGGCATCTCCATTTTGCAAGTGTGACATGATAGCCATCTACGGCTGTCTACATGTGGGCAGGGTTATCTTTGACAACACAAAATATTGTATTAGCAGGGAGATAATAGAGTGCCATGGCTACCTGTTATATAATATATAACAGCTAGCAACAAGGTAAAGTCAAGTTCAGGTTTTATCTATGGATCAGAAAGGACCTTCTTAGCTGTGAGAGCTTATGGGCAATGGAGCAGTTGCCATAGAAAAGTGGGGACTATGTCATACAGAGTCTTTAAGGTTGGGAACATACCAATCCCACCTCATCAGCCTGCCTGACCCAACCTGCCTTTTCCCTCTTTCCTTCACCTGAGGGAAACAGGTCTTGGTGGCAATAGATCAGGGAGGCCATGCCACCTGGCCTCCAACCAAAGCAGGATTCTCCCACCTGCCTTGCCTATACCACACATAACAAAGAGATGACTATTAGTTCACAATCATTCCCCCCCTGATTTTTTTGCTCCTGAAGTAAACACTGTGTAGCTAGAGGAGGGGTGGTATGCAGACACCGGGCCAGGGCTGGCTTCCACGGCGGTGGTAGGAACGGGAATTCCACTGCAGGCTACGGGGAAGGGAGAGCCCTCCAAGCTAATGTGATGTGGGAGGTCTAATTCCTACCATCCCAGGCCTGACTTGTAGGCAACAGATCATTTTGCTGGCTTTCACGATGGTTTTTGTATCTTAGGTCTGGTTTTTGTTTTTGCTTCTTTTTTTTTTTTTTTTTTCTTTTTTTCTTTTTTCTTTTCTTTCCATTTTTTTACATGAAAGCAGGAGTGTGTGGATTTTGCAGGTAAATTATAATGAAAGCTGATGGGTGCTTGTGTAGGCTTGTAGAGGGCTTGTGCACAGAAAGCAAGCAGGGGCTGGAGGGAATAGCTGAATGCCCAGGGAAGGTTTAATTAGCATATAGTGAAAAATCTAAAGGTTATACCTAGCCCCAATTCAGCGAAAGACAAAAAGCGACTGTTCTCAGAACATACCTCAGCAGCAAGCCCTGTCGCACCTGATGCAATGCTTGCCTCTTGGGCCACCCACCTCCAAGACATGATTATGCAGTGAGAAAGGAGCAGTGCTTTGCACTTTCTGTTATCATGGTCCTTCTTAATTATACATGCGTAAGCGTTCAGACACGGCCGCAATGAGCATGGTACACATCCAGGGGAAGTGAGATTCATCTGAGAATCTCCTACCACTTGGCAAGCATTTATTAACTGAGCCTCCCAACACCCCCGTGAGGAAAAATGTGTCGAAACCCATTTTCAGTATTAATTTAAAGAAAAAAAAAACAAAACCCAACAAAGATGACAAACTTAAGCAAGCACAGTGATTTGCTCAAAGCCAAACAGCAGGTTGCTGTGAAAGAGCTTGCCTAAAAAACCCAAAATAAGGGATTTTGCCCTGCACGAGGCCATGTTCCCACGTTGTTCTCTGTGCCTACAGAAACTACAACAGGGGGGTCCTGCTCTCTGACTCAGGGGCATGGTTCAAATCCAGGAAGCCATGTTTCCATGATTACTCCTCCTTTATGTAAAGAGGCCCTTGCACAGGCTCATCGTGCTGAGCTTCTTGGCGCTGCTCCTGGCCCCGACTGCTACCATGGGGTAGGACTGCAGGATCACATTTCCATTTTGTAAGGAGACACACTTTCTCAGGGAGGCCTGGCTCGTTTCAATAGGAAGTCTGCATGAACCACAGCTGCAAACTTAGAACTACTACATTATTATTACCAACATTAATATTCATTGCATTAGGGAGTCGATTTCCTAATCAGCGATCAGAGTTCTTGCGCTAGGAAAGAGTAATTGTTTGTGCTTTGAGATCTCAGGTCTAGATCCACCAGGGTTTAACTTCTCATTATGTGCTTACTTCCACAGGTTTCTAGTGGGAAGATGTAAGCTGGAAACAAAACCAGCTTTTGCAGACCTTGGCTGGAGTCTTTGCAGTACAACACCTTTGCTTGTGTCCCAGTGCAAAACTGTTCCCCGTGCGAAGGGCAGCTCTCCTCGTGAGAAACATCCATCCCGTGCCTGCTTCATATTGCAGGATCAAGGTCTTTATTAATGACAAGGCTTGACAATGGGATGGGACCTACAAAGAGAGGGAGAAGGAGGTGCTGAAGGGTGTCTTGTGATTATGTGGTTAGTGTGTGTTTCTCCACCGTTCAACAAAAAGGGAAAGAAAACCAGCTAGACTACAACAGGCACCCTTGTGCAGCCTCCAAACTGCAGCGTCATTCACAGCCTCACTTGGAAACCCTTGCAAAGTTTTATTAACATCTGCTCCTCCATGAATAGCGATATTTTATGCAGAGAAACTCAGCTTCACCTCCCTCTTCTACCTTTTTCTTTCTTGTGTGTATGCTGATTCTGTCCTTTTCCCCCCCCTTTTTTTTGGTGGTTGCCTAGCAGTTGCATTCTGCCTTATCAGATTGTGCCTAGTTACAATATTCTATGTGCCGAAGGCAACCCACCATAAGCGCATATGGAATATTTTAGCATGTGTTTTCTTTTCTTTTCTTTTCTTTTTTTTTTTTTTTTTTTTTTTTTAATAGACTTCAGTTTTATTCCCAGTATATTTTTGTTGCCATTCAGATTGCCTTTTGTCTCTGAGAAAAGCTGACATCCACAGCCTGGGAACTATCAAAAGAATCAGGTGAAGTGAGGAAGGTGGTAAGATTTAATAACTTTGGGGACCTTTTTAGCTTAGAAAAAAAAGCAAAAAAACCACATTCAGAGCTGGATTCAACATTTCCTCCTTCTGGCTTCTGAGTGAGAAGCCTTTGTCCAGTCCATGTAATGTCTGAACTGCCTTTTGGAAGTCCCTACATTTCTCCTGAGAGAAGAGTAAGTCTCCAAAACATGGCCTCGGAAATTCAGGCTGTGCTGTATAAACAACACAAAGCCACACATGTAGCGTGCTCTACCAGTTCTGTTTTACCATGCTGACTTTATTGGATGGGACAAAAAGGGAAAGTCAATGACACCTCTCGATTCAAGCTAGACTTCCTTAAGCAGTGACAAAAGAAAGCATTTTGCTTCTGGCAAGACATGACGCCTGGACTAAATGAGGGCTGTTGGGCTGCCTGTTCCTGGGCTTTTTGCAAAGTCTGGTCTTCAGCATGGGTGCAGATCAATGCTTCACACCTGGGAGGTGAGCAAGGGGGAGTTGGCCGTAACACTCTTGTTGGAATTCCTTTCTGACAGAAATTTGGCTCACGGGGTTATATGTGCATCTCTGTGTGTTTGCCCATTTGGTATCTTTGGAAGCCAATAGCCAGATTCACATATGTATGGCAAGTGATTTAAACATAAGCAGCTCCTGTAAGTTGTTGCAAAACAGGCAATTGATTGGAGTTGGAAGTTTTGTTTAAAGACAGCAATGTAATATCTGCCTTCATTAGAAAATACACACAGGAAAGATGTTTTGAGTGCTCTGCCTGTACGAACAACTTTAATCAGTTTATGTCCAATGAGATACCACAGGAATCACAGACTGTGGATGTTTTCCCTGTGGCATGTAAAAAGTTAGGAATACATGGTTAAGATTTCTCCTCTTCTTTCTCTTCTCTTCTCTTCTCTTCTCTTCTCTTCTCTTCTCTTCTCTTCTCTTCTCTTCTCTTCTCTTCTCTTCTCTTCTCTTCTCTTCTCTTCTCTTCTCTTCTCTTCTTTCTCTTAATTTTTTGTTTGTTTGTTTGTTTTTCTTTCTTCTAATAAGATAGTTCCTGCTGCAGCTTAGTGCTACCCTATTAGAAGTCAATCCACCATAAGATAAAAATCACTTGGACAAGCTCCACAAGACCTGCTGTCCACTTGCTAATTTTTCCCTCTTCCAATGGCTTGGAAAAGGACTTCCAGAGGCTGGAAGAAATGCTTATTAACTTGTTATTTGAGGTAAATCTAATCAGCAGGGATCTATCATAATGACGTTTCTCTGAATATAAGTAGGGAAAAAGCCCGGGGACACATTGGTGATGAGTTTCCCCCCAAGACAAAGTGAGGTGAACCCTATTGGGTCAGAGCATGACTGATCACTGTGGTCGTACCCTGTCACATATCTTGCAAGGAAGCTCACATCTTCTTCTGGGTAGGTTTCTCATTATTAATATGGCTCTGTAGGTGTGCCAGGACCTTTCCAGACTAATTAAATAAAAGGTCTCTGCCCCAAGGAACTAACCCAGCAAAGGATGACAATAAACAACAAGAGGAAGAGGGTTACGCAAGTGAAAGATCATGAGATACATCTCATGTTGTACCAGTATGTTGGGCCAAATCCTCAAGTAATTACATAAAGCTCAATTTTGCCAAGTTGTTCATTGTTAAGTTACTCCACCCTCATGCAAGAAATCCCAGTGAATTCACCTAATGAGAAAAAGACACAGAGCTATACGGGGAGGTGAACAATCACACCTTGCAACCCAAGAGAGGGGTGCTGGTTGTGAAGAAAGGGACCACTCCAGAGGAGATAAAGAGTACAACTGAGCTGTCAGCTGTTATCTAGGCAATATATAGATACTTCATTTTATTAAGCACTGCAACAAGGTGGAACAAAGCACTCAGGTTCCCTCAAAATTAGTTCTTTGCAAATTCCATCTTTATGACTGGGTCTTATAAAGTACTTAGGAATCAATGGGAGACAAGTGCCCTTGAGAATCTAGCTTCATATCTTTAAAACTGCATCTTCTACACTAGCTATCAATTTCCATCTCTCCCTCTTGTCTGAGAGGTTCCCTCCTTCCTGAAGCCACAGTGACTCACAGTTACAGATGACATTCAAGGAACAAAGAAGTCTTCAGCATCTATCTTGATGTTCATGTGGGCCAAGATGGCAAGTCACAATCTGCCTTGCTTTGAGCTTGTGTAGAGAGGGGCTGATCCTATAAAGATCAAAATGAGGTCCAAATTCCCCTGACATTATTCTGCTAAAACATAGGGTTTGAGGTTAATTTTCAGCTCTAGTTCTAGGGAAATCTCCAAACTTTCTGCTGTGAGTCTCAGTTTATCAAGGTAGCGAACCCTCCTGTCATGACAGAATCCAGATCTGAGACAAACAACAGCATTGGTGGTAGAAGATTTTTTTTCTACACTGGATCCAGGCCATACACAGCTGAAATTTAATTCTGAGAAGTGGGCAAACAACTGCAGGGAGGGAATATTTGGGAGTGGGACTGCATTCAGGTACGTAGGTTGAAGGAAAAGGAAAGTTTGTATATGTTGGCTCTGAAGCCATGTGAGGTAGAGGGTGGTACAGAGAAGAGCTCAGACAGTAGCTCACCTCCTTCTTCCCCTGGGGCAAATGCCTTTTTTTCAGTTAGGAATGGGTACATAATAAAAGAGTCAACTCTGAAGCCATCATGATGCAGAACCTGGCAGTGCCTGTTTCAGAGTGCTGGCTTAAGCATAAACAAGACCACATGAGAAAAGAGAGAAGGATGATGGACCCAAAATTTGTTAAACTACTTGCAGAGCACACATCTTGCCTGTGCTTTGACAATCAAGCCTCCTGCAGAGCTTTCTCAGGCCTGTGCGTTCTCAGGACACTTGCTGGTCTAGGTTAGCAAAGCCAGAAGGATGGTGTGGCCACATGGTTCCCTTTTTTTTCGAGGTACATCAGAGACCCTAGGAAGAAGTTCAATCTAATGTGGAACCCTCTGAAAACTGAGGACTTGCATTTGTCACTCCACTGCCACCACCTATCCCAGCTCCTGACCAGTGCTCTTCATCTGCATCCAGCCCTGATAAGGTGTATATTGGTGCCCCTAGGAAGCACAGATGGATGCTCAGCACCACTGGGTACCTGAGTTACCCTGGTCTTCTCTCTATGCTGCCTGTCAGAAATGATACAATTCGATGGCTCAGGCAGGGGACTCAGAAGGGAAACTGATACAGAACAGTTAACACAACACCAGCCTTTTACACCCAGGATGAACCAGCCACTTCTGAGCAACAGAAGAAATCCACTCCAGCTGAAGAGCATATTTTTTTTCTCTTTACAGCAAAGCTCCCATTTCAGGCATTAGTATTATTTGTTTCTCAGAATCCCCTTTCCTGTGTGTGCTTCACTGACTTGACCACCTGAGAGCCCTGAGAGTGGGAGTTATCCCTTCCTGCTACTATTTGTTCTCAAGACCAGTTTTGAAGTTCTGTGTGCATGTGTGTTTGTTTTGTTTCTTCTGCTAGTTGTTGTTGGTATATTTTTTTTGTTTGTTTCTTTCTTTCTCTTCTCTGTTCTCCAGGCTTAGGTATACACAAATGCAACAATAAAATCAGAAGCAGGAGGCCTGTGGCATGCAAATCTGTCAACGTGCTATTCAATGTGTGTATTGTTAAAAGTGAAACAGCAGCAGACTAGTGAGAAGAAGGAAGTACCAGGTGCTAAAAGGACATGCATACACTTTTTGGTACAGCACACCAGACAGGTTTTTGCCCTCTTCAAAAAATTTTATTTGTTCTGTCTGCCATACGGACCCATAAAATTGATGGGCACCTCTTGAATTTCCAAGTTATATCTTTTCCCTCTTTTAGTCTTTTAGTTTAAATAGATATTTTTAGTCCCTATTTATTATTCTGATGTATTTATATAAATCAGTGCTGTTGTCTCAGTCTTTTTTTTGTTCAACTAAACAACCCAAGGCATATATTCTTGCCCTGTGACATGGTTTCACTATTTCCTGACGTATCTCAGTAATTCAGTCTCTTACTCAGAGCTCATATGATCTATATATAGCCAACCAGGATCATTTACTACCCTGGAATTGTTCTGGTGCTTTGTAGGTTGCCCTCTGTGCATTTTATATAGATCAAGACCGAAGTTTCCCTATCCTTACTAGAAATACATTGTATGACACATTTTTGACAGTCATGTCACATGTTCTCTTCTGAGATGGTTGATCCATGTACCTCATTTGCCAGACACTTTAAAATGCAATATCTTCAAAAGGTCTCATTAATACCTAATCTATTAATGCATCCATCCATCATCCTTCTTGAATGTCTGTAAGGCTGTTATATAGCCTAGGCTAATTGACTATGGTTCCTCTACGTACACAGAAGAGAAAATAGGTATCATACCTTAGTGTGTAAAAAAAAGAGAACCTCAGACGCTGATTTATCTATTTGTGTCATTACTTGAGTGCAGTAGGAATTTAGACAGCAATTGTTGGAATATATGTTCAACGTAGCTGAAGTTAGGTGAGATGCATGACCCCTTCAGTACTGAAAGTCCAATTCTCAAGGACACACAGTCCATTTTATATGATAGCTTCATGCTTTTAGGTACTGCAGTGACAGCAGTGCCTTCTGATTTTCTGTTAGCAGTGAATATTAATAACACTACACCACTTTTTGGGACAAGGACATTGGCAAAATATTAAATAAAATCCGTCTCAAACCCTATTTCTGAAGAATGGCAATCCTAACTTCCTTCCAGCTCACTACTTCCTCAACACCATCTGTTGTAATTTCCTCTTTAGTGACTCCCTTTTCCTAAAATTCTTCTTCTAATCTCCATACTCTACTACTTAATAATTTCCCATGAGGTACTATAACAAATACTTTTCTGAAGTCCAGAGAGATTAGATCTGGTCCATTTCCTTTCATTAGAAAATCAGCAGTGTTATCAAAGTAAGTGATCAGGTCAGTTCAGAATGATTTATCTTTGTCAGAAAACATGCTGTGTTTTATTGCAATTTTCATTTACATCCGTGTCTTTAATTATTCTTTACTGCTGAAGGTGTTCCAAAATCTGACTTATTGCTGATGACAGCCCACATTTTCTGGATCAACTCCTTCAACCTAGGACTCAATAGACCTCTTAAAATTATTCACAGTCAGACTTTGTGCCCATGTTAAGACAAGTAAGTAAAATGATACAGGGCTCATTCTCTGATCCCAAAGACAAACAGCAGAACCTGGCTTGAGAGGCTACAGCTAAATAGTAAAATCCCCTTTCCCACCAAAAAAGAATGGTCCCATTGGTACTGTGTACTGGGAATGATGCCTGACACATGATGTCTTCGGAACCATGCCCCAGTGTGCCAGGTCCCACAGGATAAAGCTTGCTAGGGACTTGGCTAAGACCAGGGCAAACAAATGCCCTTGTTTAATATACTAGTATAGGCAAAAATAATGATTCTTCATGCCTTTTCTCTCAGATCACTGGAGGGAGACTCTTTATTTTCCCCTTAAGCTGACAGAAATCTCAAGGAGGCACCTCCTACTCCCATCGCCATTAGCCTTTATGCCTTGAAGCCCATGCTCTGCATAAGCATCCTTTGCTGGAAACTTTTATGATTTGTTTGAATTTCCTTTGCAAATTCTAACTGGGTTTGACTTGTAGCAATCCTCCTACTTTGTTTCAGCTGTCACACTTCAGCCGTCAAAAACTGATGGGGTGAATTTGCCTCTCTCTGCCTTGTACAGACAAACCACAGCACTGATCTCTATTCCCATCCTTTTGAAGTTGAGGCAGATGAGTTTCATCCTGTATTTAAACATCCCTCTTTATCTTTCTCACTCTTATTCTTGCTACGATGAACTACTAACCAGAAAATTGAACGAGATAGGTGAGGTCTTCAGCAGCTGTAAATCTAAAGCCAGCTCTCTTCATTCAACCGTGAACCAGGGTGAGAACAGTTGACGCCATTTTTTTCCTATTCAAGTCAGACACAAATGGGATTGTTGCTCCCATGCAAAGATTTTTCCTCCCCACCCCAATGACGTGAAGCACAAGGCTGTGCATTTCAGCTACTTTTTGGATAGAGGCAATAATTTCTTAATTTGCCCTGAAGGGGCACGCGCAAAAATGGGGAGGGGAAAAAAAAAAGAAAAGAGTTTGTGGAATTGATTGGAGGAGAGTTGCATCTTGTTCAAACTAGAAGTTAAAATATATTCCAAAGGAGAAATCATTAGCATTTTCATTAAATGCCAAAGCGTGTGACTATTAGACCTACCTCAGGCAACCCTGGGGTTGAAAACTTTTCAACAAGATTTAATTGATCCAGATGGATTGAGGTTGTTTTTGTTTTTTACCCCTTCCACCCTTCTACCCCCTGCTTAAATCTCTGTACTCCATCACATGTGAGAAAACCCCAAACTGAACCAAATTAAAATAAATAAACAACGCCTTCAGCCCACGCCCTGGAATGAAAACTGCAGTGTAATATGAAATGTGTCCTGATCGTCTTGTTATAGAGCCTGGTGAGTCACCAACTGTTACAATTGGGGTTAGATAAAATAAAGGGATTGCAATTAAACAGGATGTTAACTGGGCATTCAGGTGGAAGCAGACCCATTCCAGATTTGGGGGTGCTAGGGTTCAGCTTGGCTTTTGGAGGGCTACTGGGGATGCATGGACACGTGGCTCTGCTGGGTGGTTTGCAGCTGAGAGATTGCTAAAAAAACCTAAAAGGAGCTGAGCATGCTGGGATGAGGGGGCCCCAGCTCCCTTCTAGTTTTCTATAAGTGTGCCTCCAAAATGCCCACTTCCCAGCTAATGTGAAGATGAGTGGTGAAGTTTCTGCTTGCCAGTCCTGGCCAAGGGAAGTCACAGGCCTTGCTGGATTTGTCTGAGGGCTGGGCAGTATTTCTGGGAAGTATTTTGGCCCTGGGCCTTGATGTAGGACCCTCTTTGCCCTGAAAAGAAATCTGAACCAGCCCTCTGGACTCAGCACAAACTCCATCTTGGGTGACTATCAGTAGGCACCAGGGCTCATGGCAGCCAGAAGAGAGCTTTACTTGTGATGGAAGAGAAGACAACAGCTTGATGGGAGGTGACTATTAGGTTTGAACTACATACTTGACACAGTGGCAATGGTATTTTAACCTGTTGTATACAAGGTTGTGTAGCAAATACTAAACAGGTTAAGTCATCCAATGTCTGCCATACCAGTAGAGAGCTATATTTTCTCCTCATGTTCCCAGGTTTTTTTGCTGCTTCTTGGTCTTCTGGAGGAAAATTACTTCAGAAATAATTCTGTTAAGATCTTCTGTGTATTTAGGACCTCACTTCCAACAGCTTGAATGAGTTGGCCTCATAGTCCCAAAGTCAGGTGTATCATACGATGATGTTTCACATATCAGCATGCCAGAGTAGTGCCACAAATGATCTATGGCCAGTGCAAATGTTTCTTAGGTAAGCCCATGCAAGCTCTTTGCATGGGTACAAAACACCTAATACTTCAGTTTGGGCTAGCTTAATGTCTCCAGTAATTATCCGAAGGAGCCCCGAACACCATCTTGATTAGCTATCAGGTTGGAACTGGACCTGAGATGGAATCTGTAAAAATGCACTCATGGTTAGAAAGGACTGCAGGAGTCATCTGGGACAGTGACTACACTACTAGGGCATCTTGGAAGGAAAAGTGCAATGATTTCCCTAGTAAAAACTATAATAGGTGTTTCAGTAGGTTTTTCTGTATTATTCTGCATCCAGGAGTTTTGCCAGAATACAGGAATTTATGTGCCCGGACCCAATTCTTACCCAATGGAGTTGGTAGCCACTTAAACCCGAAGCTGTGCTCCAAACCTTCACCCCTGAATCAGCCACATGTGTGTGTCCCCATTTCCTCATAATTCTCCATCCCTCTGTATCTGCCTGTTGTCACTTATCTGTCACACTGGGGATGCCCTGAAGCTGGCACCCCCTTTTTGTTCTGGGCTTGCACAGCCTCTTGCACAGCGAGCCCTGTGGTAGACAAGCCAAAACAACAAATGCTAAGGGTGAAAGATCACCAGGTTATAGATGGCAAAACCAGTCCGCAGGACTGGCTGTGTAATAGAATAACAACAACAACAACAAATTCATAATAATAATAGCAGGAATAATGAATGGGTATATTCAAACATTAGCTAGCTAGCTGGAGCTCGTCACTTGCCTTTTCTGCAGCTCCAACAAAACTCATTCTCCTTGCTGAACATGTATTTGCCTGCACTGCCAAAGTGCTAATTCTGCTCCTCACCATTTTTCCATTTGCCTTGTCATATCTTTCTCAATTAAAGAAAAAAAAATGAAGAAATAAAAATCAAATCACATGGCATCAAAGAGCTACATCAGGAGGTCATTGCATCAAATGCTGCCGCTAGTTTAATAAAGGAACTGACTAATATACTCATTAGTGGTGCTTGTTGCTAATGCCCAATCAGATAATGAAATTGAAATATCATGTTTTAGGGTGTAATCAGGATCCCTGCAGGTGCTGGGATGGAATTGCCCCATAGGTACAGCATTACACAGTTAACTAGGTGTGTTACTTGACAGGGGTGTTTTAGCTTCCCAAGCCTGCGGGTAGGAAGAGATGAGCAGGACTGTCAGCATAGCTGGTGAGAAGGGGGAATCAGCTTGGAGACAAGGGGAAAAACCAAGGTGACCCGTGTTGAAAGGGATGGAGACAATGGGAAGCAAGTGGCAGGTGTCAAGACACCTACAGGATCATCTAGGACCTGGTAGATAGATGTGTGGAGGCATGGTCTTGGCCCTTTGGGAGGACACGTCAAGCTGGCTGCTGCTGAGGAGCTCCCTGGGTTGGCAAAACACTGGTGGGTGTGTGCACAGAAGTGCATTGAAGCAGGACTCCTGGGAATATCAAAGGCTTTGCTGCCTCCCTGGCATTTGACAAGTAGGGAAGAACAGACTAGTGTGGACTCAAGAGAACCATGAATGGAATTGGAGATAGAGAGGACAGGTTAGAACACCACTGAACAGATACCAGTCTGCTTTTAGCACCAACTCCAACCTCACTGCAAAGCCTTTGCTTAGCAAGGGATGCATCTTGCCTCCCTGGGTCTTTAGTGTCACCTACACAAGGTTTTTAATCCTCAGTGTCGCGGGGTATCTGCATTTGCAATTTCCTGGTCCAAAGATGACAGATGAGCACCTCAGAAGCCTAGCACCATCTTTCTCTTCCCCAACTCAAACATCTACACAAACTTAGTTTTCCAGCAAGTCGCTAAGTCCAAAGAAGTTAGCAGCACACTTTTCTAATTGCCTATTCAAAATAAAATAGAAAACAGATTAAAAAAAATTCAGACCCAGCCACAGCTTAATCCGACTTTGGGTAAAACAGGCTGAATGACAAGAGTTTTCCAGAGGAATTTGTACTGTATGGAAGTTAACTTGAAACACTTTTCTTTACTGCCAGATGATTTAATACTGGATGAGCCAATGAAAGACAAAGCACTTCAGAGACGCTCAAATTACTTCCCAAGTTGCTCACAGAATATGTTCTGCTGAGACAACACTAGGCTAGAAACTTCAGTGGGATTAGCAGTAAATCAAAGGTTTTTTTTTTTTTTCTACAGTCCTTTAGATTGTCTTCCAATCTTAATTTCTTTTTATTTTTCTCCCTCCTGCTCTGAATTGCTAAGTAATAATAACTCATACGTCAATAACAAGCCCTCCTGGCTAGCATTTCTCAATACTTTCTGTTTGTTCTCCTCTTCCTTCAGAATCCCAGACCTTCCTTCTTCCACCTTTTTTGATGCACTGTCCTAGAAAGATGGTTCAAATCCTTTCAGGTGAAGGAGTGAACTCCCCCAGTACTTACACATCTGCTGTGAAGTCCATCAGAAGAGGGATAAAAGAGATGGAGAAGAGGAAACTGTGTGCCCATTCCTTGGGTTTCTAAGAGAAAAATCTTTGCTTGACTCCAGGAGAGGGGTCAGGACCATGAATCTTCTGGGAAGAGAGATGTCCTCTTGCCTCCCAGAAAAGGGTATGTCCATCCTAGAGAGAGGCAGAATTTAATATATTTCCTTTTTTCTCTTTTCCCTTTGGTGTTCTCTATTGGTGAGTTTCGGCGGGCTCCTGAGCCATGTGCAGACTCCTTTAAAACTTGTTTTTAGGTGCATTATAGGGAGAACCAGGGGAATTAGGTCCCTAAATAATTATACTCATACACCTAAAGCTATGGTTGTGTTGATAAACTAAACAAGGCCAGGGCTCGAGCCCAGGTACTGGCATAAGATCTCCCAATTTATCCAGCCCTTAACATGGTCTCTGGTGATGGCTTTGTCCTGTTCCAACTAGCACTCTCCTAGACAATGCCTGGGCTTGGTCCAGGGACAGCCTGGGCCAAGGAGCATCACTACAGGCAGTTCAGATGCAGCCCCCTGGTTTTGGAAGGAAAGAGGCTTATCAGCACGGACGCAAGTCAGTCCATGCCAATTGGCCTCTGGGCCAAAGAACAGCCCCATGCATGTTTTATTTACTAGAATAGATGAAGTTAAATGCTTCCAAGAATGTAGCCTGAGATGCTAAATAAGGACTAGGGATCCTAGTGCTGAAAAAGAAAGGAGGATTAAGTGGTGCTTGATTTATCCAAATATTAACTCATTCCTTCTCACAGATTTGCTTTGCACATCTTAATTTCCAGAAGACCGAAAACCAACCAGCTCCCTCATTGCCTTTTTCTGCTCTCATTACTCTCTTGAAGCCACATAATCCACTTGTGGCCATTCCCCAGATCTCCAAAGAGCACAAAAGTCTTGAAGATGGACAACAGGGGTAAAAAGTCAGCATTATTTAATACCAGAATGGGAGTGAAGATTTTTGCAGGAATAAGGTGTTCTGTTGTTTTCCCTCACATTCTTGTCAGAAGTGTCTGATGTCTCTGTCACAACTTGGTGAAAGAAGATTTTTCTCTCTTTCCAGTCTGCGCCAGAGTAATATTTAGTGGAATATGGTAATGAGACTTCAGCATTTGTGCTGGTGAGAATAAATCTGTGGAGACAGTGCTGGTCTGTTCTCCCAGCACCAATGAAAGGCATTTTGGTGTCCCTTGCCGTGAACACTCAGCCATATGGGTGACCAATAGAGCCTGTTTTAGTGAAGGGGTGGCCTTGTCCCCAGCCAGCTCACCAAGCAAAAAAACATGCAAGCACTAAACCCAGAAGAGCATCCACAGGCTTCAAACCAGCAGGGTCTGAACATGCTGCCTGAAAATCTTTGTTGTGCTCTTTTTGGCACTAATGTTTAGGAGAGTTTTGCAGCCCATTGATAATTTACTGAACTGGACAAAATAGCTGAGGGGAAAAAAAAAAAAAAGTGAGATTTAAAAATCTGACTCTGAAATGTATTTTGGCTTAATTGATTCCAACTTATGCCTATATGGAATCTAATTTCCTTGCATTAGAAATTAGGTGTCTATTATATATACAGATATAATGCCTGTGAATGACAGGCAGAGGTGTGTGTAATAGATATATAGGTGTAATTCCAAATCCTTGGCTGGATGCTTCATTTTACAATTCCTAACTAGTTGCTGTGACAATGGAGATGCTGTTTAAAATCGTGGTCCTTCTGGGCTAGGTGTTTTGCTGCTCAGTGACTAGTGCCCAGGTGTCAGCAGCCACCTAGCCCCAGGGATGAAGGATCAGCCTCACAGTCTCTTCCCAGGATCCTGCTTCCTCCTGGGCATTTCCCTCTGGTATATGTGCTACTAGAATGGCTGGAGGCAATGTCCCCACTCCTCTATGGGCCACTTGGATGCTTGCAGGTGATATGGCTGATGTTGGAGAAGAAGTGAGTAGCAGAATTTAGCTAAACCCAGCCTGCCAGAGTAATCAGTTGTGATCTTAACTCAAACGTCCTTTTTCTGCTCACTTACCCTTGCACACACGCACATAATTGCAGTGTGAATTCATAATATAAACCATGATGTAATAGACACCAACTCAACTTAATTACTGTACAAATGAACAACAACTTAAATCACAAGCAGAGTCCCATTAAAAGTAATCAGATCCTGGGTGGGGAGATGGTTAAAGGTGGTGTTTGAACTCCAAAGAAAAATATGCTCTTGTTTGGACATAATTTGGTTTCTTTTTTTTATTGTTATTTTTTCTTACACAGTGTATTTTTGCTCTCTCTCCCTGGCTCTCTCTCATTTTAATTTTTTCAACCTTTTCCTGATAAACCAAACTAGTCTAGACATATCTTTTGAGAGCAAATGTTCTCTAAGCTATGTTCATTCCTTGTGAGTTTGTACGTTAATCATTAAATATAATTAATTAGAACATCTTGTAATTAACTTGGAAAGCAAAATTATACAAGGGAATGAGTTTGTAACCACATCACATTTGAAATAAAAATAAAACTTTGACTAAAAGGAATAACTGCTCTTTGGAATTAGATGAGTAACAATGTTGGATTGGCTCCCCCGAAGCTGTAATGTTGGCTCTGATCTCAGTCACATATATTCACCATATTTCACATTGATACACGTGCACACACACACATCCATGTGCACACACACCATAGTCCAGTGTTAGTCCACTACAGGGAGACTTTAAGCCACTTCTCTGTCTTCTTGGCTCTTGGCTTTGCAGAGGACACTTGGGACTCAGCAAACATGCCATCAGGCAGCCTTAGGGTTGCTCTGTCTTGCCCTGACTAGTTATGGCCCTTTGGGTATGATGCTGGCTGGAAATTGTGGTATTTCATGGCAGGCTTTCTTGCCAAGGCAGGAGGGACCTGGCAGGGGGTTGCAGGCAGCTGGCCATGGGGCTACCACACAGCTGGAGATTCATGGTCCAAAGGAATCCTCTCATACATGCTGGGACCAGTTCTCAGGTCCATCACTCCTCTAAAAAGCAGGTTCTGGGCTGACCTATGGAGCACAGCTAATGAACTACCCTGGATGATGGGTCCAAAAAAAAAAAAAAAAAAAGGGAGGAATAGACTTTATCTCTTTTTACCAAGCAGTTCTCCCCATCCAAAGTTAAACACCACAATCTTTTCCTTCTGTGTGCAGAGTTCTGCCATCCCTTCTTGACTGAATGAGTCAGGAATGTTCTGGGTGAAGTGACCTTCACTGTGCCCAACAAGAAAACCCCTGCCACATCTTCTGTGGCATCCCAGGGTGAGCTACGGGGCTTGAGGGGTTTGAGTTGAGTAGCCCCTGAAGCCTGTAGGAACAGAACTCCTGCAGATTCCCCAGCTAACTACCTAGAGAGTGTTGGGAAGGTTAGCAGGGATGGAACAGCAGTCCCCAGAGCTATTCTGGGCTCCATCTCCTGCCATATAGCTTGGGGCATGTCACTTCTCTGGTTCTCCTCCCTCTCTGTCCTACTTGGATAGTTTGTGTTGGTCAGGAGATCACCTTCCCCCTACACATTGGGCAGACACCACTGATGGCCAAATGGCCTCTTGCCCCTGCCATGTCCCCACTTGGAACCATGCTTTGCCCAGCAGCTGGTGTTTCTTTGAGTTGGCTGCAGAACTCCATTTCTCTGAGCTCTCTGTTGAGTTTCACATTTCACTTTTTTGGCAGGAGGAACTGTTAAGCTTCTCTCCAATTAAATTTCTGCCCTCCACAGCTTGACAATCTCTCAACTGTGTTGTTCATCACCACCTAGGCACAGAAACTTTCCTTGCATTTTTGTGGTCAGTTTTCAGGCTTATGGGAGGGGAGGCAACTGGGAAGGAGGGGGACTAAGGTGGAGAGGAATGGAGGTGGAGAGGGAAGAAAGCTTCTCAGAAGATGGAGAAGATGAAAGATGGGGTCATCTGGAAGTCCCAACACTGAGATGAAGGATCCCAGTGAGTGGAGAGACCTGATAAGTGACTGAAGGGAGCTGAGACCCTTAATCTCAGAAGAGGGTCATGAGCTGATTGATCAAAAGACTTGGAGGTATGGTCTTGAATATCCCCCTCCATTCATCAGGACATCCACAATTTTTATCAGGCTCTCAAACTACATGTTGATTCCCTTCTCTGGTTCCTTAGTCTAGAAATCAGCTGACACACAGTCCCTTGGCTAAAGGTTGCTCAGATTGTGTAAAGTTAATTAATTTCAAGAGGCTCAAAAATATGATCCCCCCACCTTGATGAGCAGATGAAACAATGTGTGGATTTTTGGGGCATTTTGGGGTGGAGGGAGAGAGGCACTAGGAGCATAACTCTGTTCTTGTCTTCTTCCTCCTCTGTGCCATAAATAAGTAGCACCCTGATACTGGAGCAGAAACCAGGTATTGGGACACAACTTGCCCAATGTTGAGCAGGTTGATGTTAGACATCTGGGGTAAACTAGATGGCTCAGCACCTTTTCTAGGCAGGGGACAGGCATCTCTGGAAGAAGACCATGTTCTTGCAGCAGAGGACAGAGATCCACTCAGTATAGATTTCCCAGGGTGACCAACAAAGTGCTCATCTTGCTCTTCAGCAGGGACATGAGCCCTAAACCCAAAAGAGGAATTGGAGCTGGAGTTATCCCCCTGGAGAGGACCTGCCCTCTACCTCCCACCCTTCATTTTCACCTGCTCCCCTACCTCAACTTTAGCTTCATTTCTCCTTCCTGGCCTGTTCTTTTTTGGCAAAACTTCTGTTCTGGAGAAAGATAAGATGGGCCTGATCCTGACATGTAAGAAATAGGACAAAAAATCTTCCCTTATTTATTACATTGCAGATGCAGGGAACACTGAATAAAGGAGGGTGCGTGCATATTGCCGAGGAACAACAGCAGTGAATGACAATAAAAAAAAAATATCTGAAAGAGATGTGATGGTAGTTTTGAATAAAGCTGACACTAAGCAAACACTTCACACAATGTGGAGGCTGATATAATATCCTGCCCTTTCAGAGTGTCACTGTGACAGGTATTTAACATTCATTGGCAGCAGCAGTCTGGCTTGATCTTCATGCTGCAAGGTGTTGTGCATATATCTAGGAAAAAAGGAGATAAAGAGATGCAGCTGGTTCACTGCCCTTTCTTATGTGGGTGTGAATCTGCCTTGGTGGAACCCATGGGAGCCTTCTTACTGATTTCAGTCCCTATTAACCTCTGTGATGAGTAGTAGGAAATTAGGCATGCGTGGAGGGAAGGGTGTTTATGAAAAGCAAGGTCTAATGAGAACCCGGTTTCAGAGTTAATTATGGAACAACTATTGCCCCTCCCTAAGCCAATACTGTGCCTGATTCTGATCTTGCTGCATGGGAAAGCGAGATACTTCATACCCATGGGGGCTCTTGGGCTGCATATGGCTCTTGAGCAATTTGAGTGCATTTATGCTGGAGTGATATCATGTGATCAGCAGTGGGACTGCACCGATGTGGGGCTGCTGGGTAATCTGTGGGATGAAACAAATCAGCAGGACTTGCCAGGTCATGCCCAGCCCCATCCCATCCCATCCCATCCCACAGTGGTGCAGAGAGACAGAGGAGAGCTGTTGTTATCTCCTTGGTGAACCACTCCTGTTGCTCTCCCTCCCTTCTCTCTCTGATGTGCCTGATACGTGTCTTCTGTCTCTGGGCTGAATGAAAGGTGTTGGTAGGTGGTTTGTAAGGTCAGCAAGATGGGCCAGCGTCGGGATCAATTGAGTTCTACCCGCGTGTGTATGTAATCAGGATCTGGCCCGCTGCTAATTAAAAAGCTCAAACAAACACATGCAAATGAGACAGATATGAACACGCAGGTGGATTGCTGGAAACAACACCCTCCACTCCTCCAGTCGAGGGGGCAGCCTGTCCCAACACTCCCTTTTGTTTTGTTGTTTCCACAAAAAAGCTGCCTCTGTTGTGGGGAAGTTTCCCCTCGGTTGAGCTCAGCGCGTATGGTCCTGGGGCATAAACAGCCTCTTGCCCCATGACACATACTTGCCCTGAGATTACACACAGCTTGTCAGAGGTGGCACAGAGCATTTCACTGGGGGTGGAAGGAAAAGCCACTTTCCCATTTCTTTTGGCCTTGCATTTGATGGGCTGGGAACATTTTTGGGAAGGACTCTCAGATCGTTCACTGCATGTGTCAGATTTTTCTGAGTCTGATTCTCTTTTTCTTGAGCCCATCTTATATAGCAGCCCTGGGAAAACCTTATGGGGTGAGTGCATTTCTTGCTAAGAGAATGGTGTATAAAACAGGTACACAGGTGACAGCTCTGGGACCATTAAATATAAATCAAGATGCAGCTGATCATATTTTCTGGTACAAACCATGTTCTAGGATAACTTTTATAAACACTTGCGCTGCAGTTGTCACTGCAGTTCTAGAGTCCTTTGAGAATAGGGATTTTTTCCCCACAAACATAAATGGTCCTTTGATAATGGAAAATTTGCCTGAGTAAAGGCTGACTGTTTAATGCTGCAGTTAAGTCATTGCTTTAATCTGGCATAGCTCTTAAAAGAGTTACTGGAAGGGTCCTTTAAGTTCCCTTTTCCCTACAGCCACTCATTCCCTTTGTACTTATACTAACGTACATGGGTCTGCAAGGTGATTCAGATGAGGGCACTGATCTGGCCATAAAATCTCTTAGCCAAAAAAAATAATACAAACAAACAAAAAACCCAAAATAAAAAAATAGAGCTCGTGTTTTTTGGTTTTTATGTTTGTTTGTTTGTTTGGTTTTGTTTGTTTTTTTCCCAGCAATGTGTCAGCATGAGCTCCAGTATCAGCCAGAGGGAGATTATAGGAATGAGAGGAGATCATGGATGTGATTGAGGTGATCTCCATCCATTGCACAGTCATCAGAACAGTGCTACTGCCATGGAGCACACTGTGCTGAAGACCAACATCCTTTCCAGTTTATCTACAGGACAGCTAATATCTGCTAGATGTCCAGCATACTTCACAAAATTTATACTTGAAATTCTCCAGCCCAGGCTGTGTATCAGGGCAGATCACCTAGGAGTGGAGCATGTAAATCACCAGTTTGATACAGGAAATGTGGCTTGGTAAGAAACAAAGTCAGGACAAGACCTACTCGACACATAATCACACATAATTTCTACAGACTTTACCTTCCCAGTTGATTTTGATACCTTTACTGAAAATGAGTCCTTATCTAACTTTGTGTAGGACTGAAAGTGGGATGAACGTTATGTCTTTTTATTCTTTTCTCCTTTTCAAAATGCCTCCCATGTATCTACCTGCATGGCTCTGTAAAGGAAGATTGTACCAAAACACACAAAAAAAGGGTCCCACTAGACCTAGGTGCACAATGTTCAATTGTTTGATTTCATGTATTTTAACTTTCAGTAGAACTTTAAATCTCGGTCTAATGTTCACAGGCTGAGGTTCTGCAGAGACGGGCAAAGCAGTGCATTAATTTGTTTGGCATAGTCTTGTCATGTGGGTTTTCATTTTGCAACTCCACAACCAAAATGAAGGGTAGCTGAGATCAAAGTCATTTACTGTTTAAACCCTAATGCTCAGGGGAAGGTAGAGGTGCTATTTCAGATAGGAAGAAGTCTCTGATTTCATGTCATTAAAACCGTATGTCTCAGTTCCTGAAAGTACGTAAATACACTTATAGCTGAGCTTGAAGACAGGAGCATATGTAAATACTTTGATAAAGTAGAGGTAGGATTACATGAAGTACTTCTTGCTCTTGTATTGACTTACTTGAGTTAGCTAATTCAGACAAAAAAATGCCATATAGGCATGGTAACTTTGCTTTTAACTAGATTAAAGTTGGAAGGAACAGATTAAAGCAGAGAGGGGGGTTGGACGCTGAACATGAATTACTTGTTAGAGTTGATCTCAAAATGCCCTTATCTTTGATCAGTTTAGAAATAGATTCAAATGGAGAATTCCAGCTCATATCGGAAGCTTTCACCCAAGAGTTTGATTATGGGAAGGGCTTGTGACAATCACAACTTTACAGACAGTCTAGATAGTGATGGAGCTGCTTTGTTTACAGAATTTGATTTTGTGAGTATTTAGAGCCACTGTTTTTTCATGTTTGTTTTACTGAACTTGGTTGGCAATATAAGTTAGGATTCTTTTTTCTTTTTTCACTTCCCACTGAAGACAGCCCTGGAGATGTTAGTTCAGTGTAGAGCATTGGCTGAAATCCTTGTTCTGAGACCTCAGTGTCAACAACAGATCCCAGATTCCTGTTTACTTTTGTTGGATTTGCTTTTAGTCACAATAAAGACTGCAAAACTCAAAGGCATGGAATGGCTGTCCCCCGATTCCAGTGTGGGTCTGCATTGCCTTTTTTTTTGTCCCCTGGGCTTCTTATGCAAATGTGTTTTTGAAGTCACTTGAATCAGGAACCTTTTTTTTGAGTAGGGACCTAAATTTAGGATCCCAAATCCATATTTAGAAATGGGAAAAAAAAAAAAAAAAAAAGTCCTTTATGCTCTTCTTCATGCAAATTTCCTGGTCCTAAGAACTTTCAAGATTTTGGATGTAAAGTATCATAAATATGATAAAGACTTCCAAAACTTTTCTAATCCTAATCTGTAGCAGAAACAACATATTTTTGTTTGTATATTTTTCAGAACCACTCAGTCAATATGCCCATGGCACGTGGGCACAGTTAGTGAAAAATGTGAAAAAACATGACAGATGATCTGGTTTTCTAAAGCAGAGCACACAGTGATATCTCTCAGTGTAGTGGCTAGGAGTTAACTTCTCAGGAAGAGTTATCTGATCTGCTTCCTGCCCATCCCTTATACCTGAGAATGTTTTGTGCTGGGATTTTCCAAAGTGTTCAGTGTTGCCTTTTCCAAAGTGTTCAAATTTACTAGCAGTGATTCCCAGTGATTTGTTAGGAGAAAAGCTAAGGCAGAAATTAAACTCTCTAAAGAACTGAGGTGCCCATCACCTGAAAACCTCCTGGCTGTAGACAGGAATGACCCAAGAAAATTGGAAGAGTGCACCTTGGTGGGAAAACAAATGCTATTGCCATGAATCCTTTGCAGCTGAAGGTGATAACATTACATCTGAGTAAGTTATGAAAAGTCCTTCTTCTTGTCCATTTGAACTATAACACCACATGTGGGCTTCTCTTTCCATGCAACCTGCCCTCATGGCTGATAGACCTGATGTATCTCACCTCTGCCTGAGGTTTTGAAATGTTTATTCCCATCACATTGGGGTGTGAGGAACACAAGATATGTGTCCACCTTAGCCCTTGGTGTGATTTAAAACACAGAAAATTCAGGGAAAGCTCTACTGTCAAAATCCTGAAATTGTGAAATAAGAAAAAGCCCCAGTGTATCTTGGAGACCTGTAGACAAGTACATCCAGAACAACAGCTAAGAGCATCTATCAATCACATGGTCTGCCTCCCTTACTTTCTATCTTTCTCCCAAGGCTCCTTCTGGCCTCCTCCTCACTTCATGATTCTTATTCTTTTATCCTGGATGATGGTGGTAGTAGGATATAGACAGCAGGTTTGGACATATTTGTCCTCATGTGGCTTGTCCTTCTCACCCCACCCATGCTCTGGCTGTGATGATGCATATCTATGGGAGTCAGTGGGAGATCTTTTCACAAACACTCACCGTGTGTTGTGTCTCTTGTGGGCAGAGATGTTGCTGTGTTAGCCATCATTATTTGATCTGCCTCTCTGACAAGATTGCTTTAAAGCCTCAGTGTTGGTTTCTGTTCTTAGCTGGGAACATGCTGTAGTTATAGTTATAGCTACACCAGCATGGCCAAGTCCAGTTCTTCAGCTATGTTGGGGTTGCCTGATACTGTGGAATGGAAACCAGAGAACAAAATCTGTGACAAGGAGTTTTGTATGAAAGAAAGGGAATACCCTACTGGAGTACTTTGGGAGCATTAATATATTTTTGGCAGGGAAAATAATACTGCCTCCAAATATATCTCAGTTGGAGCTTGAAATACCCATTGAAGTCAATGGGATTTCAGAAAGTTGGATGGGAAAGGCAGATAAGTAGATAAGTAGATAAGTATGGGTCATACCTTCAAGTGACAAAGGTGGAATTCAAATACAGATTATAAACAACCCAATTTTTCACCCTCAATTTCCATTTTGCCTGTTCTGTAGAAAACAGTAACTGATATATTTTTCAGTTTGGAATAGAAATGGAAATTTCCCTTGCTCACCAAAGTCAAAGGCTGGAAGAGAAATTCACTGGCATTCATCATGGTCTCAAGAATACCTTTAGACATGAAAACAGAGTCCCCATTAAGGTGATAGTTTTCTTCCCATCCCTCCATTGTGAATGGATTGAAAATGTCACTTTAATCAATAAAACTAAAATCTAAACCATCCTCCAGTGGAAACTCTATCTTCTTAACTGAGGTATCTCTCTTAGTATGTGAAAATTCGAATGGAATGCACCTGGGTTAGAGTGCTCTTCTACCAAGATGCTTCTTCCCAAGAAGAAGAAATGAGAGTGTGGGAAAACATGGCTGGGTGAGGGTGAGGCAGAGAAGAAATAATAACCTCTTTAGGACAGAAAGAACTATTTTTCCTTGGGGATAGCATAGGAGCACAGGACGAATGAGATTCTCTAAGGCAAGATTTTTTCTTAGGATTTCTTTGAACATGAGCATTTTTTATGAGATTTCTACAGTGCTTAAGGTCAAATAAGTCTTTGTCCCAGTACCCTGAGATCCGGTCTAGTTATTTTTTGGTTTTTTTTTTCTTTTCTTTTTTATGACTGTGGGTGTTTTGAACAGTTTTATAATCACCATTAAAGGAAACTTCATTGAAAATTGTCAATGGATCTCAATGGCCTGGCCCTATTCCTGCTGCAGGCAGTAGGAAACGTCCTGTGCACTTCAAAAAATTTATGTATGTTGGCTTTTCTAGTCAGAGATAACCTTTGAGGATGGACTGGGAAAGAAAGAAGAAAGAAAACCAATTGAAACCAACTGTAAAACTCGACTACTGGAGTAGCTGTTGTAAGGGTTGAGAGGGGACAGAGAAAAAGCAGAGGAAACATTTAATCTTTCCACAATTGCTATATGCAAGCTAAGGCCTGTGATGGCATGGCAAGATCCATGTGTGTCAGAGAAGGAAGAGAGGATAAGAAAAACCTTGGTCAGTGTGCATTGGTGGGGTGTCAGGAGGGTGCAGTGCAGCTGAAGATCTGGGCAGCTGCAGAAGCCCAAGTTTGCCCAGTGTACAAAGCAGGAATCCTGCTGGGAAAAAAACAAAACCAAGAGAAGTTATTGCATCTGACCAGGGATTTAAAAATACTGATTTCTGTGAAGGGAACTGTGGGAGTGAGGTGCTGAAAAGTAAGGGCACAAAAATAAGGACACTATGACTTGGCCAGGAGTTTGACTGGGCTTTGGTATGCTGCTCTTGTCTCATCATGATGCAGGAGCAGGCTGCCTTAGAGCCAGCAGAGCTGGGTGTAGATGAAAACCAACATGAAACCTCCAGCAATTTTCAGGGTAAAAGCTACTCTGAGTGACATTCTGGAAACCACCAGGGGGAAATGAGAGAGAGATGAGATAGCTGTGGTCCTCTGGCTGGTGTCCTCAGTCAGTTTGCATGATTGCAGAGTTGGGCCTTTGCTCTGGTCCCTCTTGCTGATCTCCCTGTGCAAGTGCCACAGGGCTGTGATAAGGGGAAGGTCAGGATGGTGCTCTAACTACTTGTCACATACAAAAGTATAATCTGACTGAAAGCAAATATGCCTGAATCCTTCTTCTACTTGGAGCTCTTTCCACACAGCAAAGCTGGGATCTGGGGATGTGCACCAGGGAAAGGAGAGAGGGCCTATGGGAGGGCTATACAAACGGCCAAAAAAATCTCCTTACAGTCCCAGCATGTCTCATTTTTGTTGCCCTGGTGTGACCACTGCATGCTCAAGGCTGCAGCTGGACAATTCCTTGTGCTTCTCCCTGCCTGCATGGAGCATCCCAGGGCTCACCTGGTGTCCTGGGGGGGATCCTGACTGGGGAAGACAGATGCAAGCAGCTGCACGGGGACACTAGATTTGTCATTTCTTTGTCCTGCTTGCTTTGGTGACAACCAAACATGTGATCTGCTGGCCAAACCTTCCATGTGGGTGCTTCCTGAGCAAGGTTAGTGTTGGCATCTGGAATAGTTGATGTTATCCAAGCTGGGGCTGGTGAGGGTGTTTGAAGTCAGCTGGTGGAATAAGGAAGCAGGGGGACTGTAACAAGCCAGATGGGCATAGAGATTTTTTTTTTAGCTCGCATGGAGGGATATGGAACTCATCCCACATCTGGAATCACCCAGCTACAGGGAGCAGCCCCAACCCCAGCTCCTTGGGGAAGGGAGAAAATGCAGACTCTTCTGCATTTTCCTGGGAGAGGGAGGGGCAGGGCAGGTTTCTGCCTGGGGATCCAGTCACCCTGGCAGCACAGGGGTCGGGGGTGGCCTTCATGATGTTTCTTGCAAAGTTGAGTCAGGGCTGTGATGAACTAGCCTTGCATAAGCAGGAATGCCATCACCAGTGGTGAGCTAAAAAACGCCGAGCTCTATTTTCAAAGACAGCTCAGAGGTTATTTATGTACGGAAATGCTCTTTATCTCTTAATTCCCAGACTGATGGGTGGAAGATATGCAAAGAGGGACTTCTGTCAGAGACAAGCTCACCAGCACTGCTACTGTCTTGGCAGGAGGGGAGGGCTCTCTGTGCCTTACCTGGTAGCAATGCTGACTAAGGGCCATAGGAATCTTAATTCCTGGCCTAGAGACAGCAAGCCAGGATATCTGATGGGCTGGTTGGCTGACAGTTAATATCCTGTCGCAGAGAAGTAAGTATTCATGATATAGCAGGTTTTTTTTTTGTTTGTTTTTGTTTTTTGTTTTTTTTTGGCACCTTGAAGTCCAGATTCGGAAGGCCCATCATCTTAATTTTGTGCTTAAACATCAGGTCTGTCCTGAAAGAGCCTAAATCAGACTTATTCTTTTATATTACAATGACTCAAGACACCTTGGTATCAAAAATGTTGTTTTTTTCACCATTACTAGGCTCAGAGATTCAGGCTGGAAACTGAAATTTAATCCCATTTCCTTGTGGCTTGAAAATTATTAGTAGGTAGAAATTTGCAACTGGAAATCAGTAATGATTCCCCTGTAAGTACAACAGACAGATGGAAAGCCAGGTTCTTCTCCCTGGCTATGCTGGCACTGACATGCTAACTAGAAGCAGTAAAATATTTAGTAATGAGTGGAGTAGGAAAAAGCAAAATAAAAAAAGAAAAACACCTAGAGCAATGAACACAGGTAATAGGGTCATTATTAAAGAGTTATCTGTCAGAGTAGGACATGCATAAGAATTAGGTGTCATGGAAAATGCTATGAAAAAATATCTCTACCTCTGTTCGATGGAATCAAATTTCAGTTTTCATCTTCACAGACTAAATATATTTGTGTCTGAAGAAATCACATCTCTTAATAGACAGTAATGAAAACCTTAGTTACACTGAAAGACATTTTTCTACCGACTGAGACAGAAGGAATGAATTCTTTCCCCATTGTAGGAAAAAAACCCCAACCCATCAGTGCATTTTTCTTGGTGGTGGTGCATTGTGGATCATGCAAAGAGTAAAAATAAACCCTACTGCATAGGAAGCTGATTTATAAGATAGAAGAAGAGAAAATAAAAGAAGCTGCACAGGAAGGGATTTTTAACATTTCCCTCTTGGATGGAAGTTTCTGGGTCACTGGATGCCTGACTCTAGAGAGGAGCCTTGCAGTCAGGGAGGCTGAATTCTCTGTTTTTCTGCTTTGCCTGGCCTCAGCCTGTGTTTGTTCCCCCTGATCCAGGCTGCCACATAGGCAGCTGCCAGTGATGGAGCAGAGGAATCAATGGCTGTAATAGCAGAGGAGACTCTACTGCCTCGGAGAGATGAGCAGGGCAGAAAGAGGTCCATGACTCCTTGCCTTCCATGCTGCCAGGATCAGGCCATCTCCTCACAGCAGAGCTGGGGAGAAACAGGCATGATGCCCTGGAGAAACAATATGAGGGCTTTGATCATTGCATCCCACTTGAAAATGGCAACTGAGGTTTTTTTTTGGGTTCATGATGAAAATATTTTCCTTCCCTTCCCTTCCCTTCCCTTCCCTTCCCTTCCCTTCCCTTCCCTTCCCTTCCCTTCCCTTCCCTTCCCTTCCCTTCCCTTCCCTTCCCTTCCCTTCCCTTCCCTTCCCTTCCCTTCCCTTCCCTTCCCTTCCCTTCCCTTCCCACAATAGGATCCTGGATCAGCCCAAATCACTACACATTGGCCACAGAGCTCTAGATCCCAAGGGAATGGTCAGTACAGTAAGGGCCTACTTGTCTTTGATTCAGGATGACCAAATTAAGTCCTTTGCATAAATAGTGGCTCAGGTGCTGATGCATCATTTATTTTCTGTAGTGAGAAGTTGGATGAGAAGGTTCACATGAGCTCATTTGGTCTTTATGGGCTTGAACCAGCTCCTATTGGAGTCAATAGGAATCTTCCCATTGACTTTAATGAGAGTCAGATTGGGTCCTAAATTAGTACCTTCATCCCACAAATTGTTTTGCAGTGCCTATCCCCATCCATAATTAACATAAACTGGCTGTGATAGTTATCAAGAGGAAAATTATACCAAAATGTCCCCAGTCGGTTTATCCCTGCTCTCACTGAAGATGATAGGAGTCTCACAATGAACTTCAAACAGGACTAGTTGTCTGCGTATCGTGATTATAAAATATCTTGATATATTTGTAAGGGAGAGTTCAGTTTGAGCAACTTCTTAATTGCACATCAGGACCAAAAGGGTTGGCTGCGACCAAAGACGGCCACATTGGAAAATCAGGCAGTATTAAGGAGCATGATTTGACTTTGTGGCTACGTAAATCAGTATTTCAGTTTCTCATTTGGTATTCACTGAAACGAAAACATAATCTGAGTTAATTGCTCTTCCCCAAGGTGCCTTGTTGCGCAATGTTTTATAAAATTAAAGCCTGTTAAGTACACACGAAGAAACATACTTTAGATGCAGAATATAAAATACTAGCACCTCTAATTCTGCTGTCATGTATGGTTGATTAACCTGGTACAACAGAAGCCTTGGGGAGAGTTTCTCTTGTGTTAGAAAACATATTTCCACTTAAGGGAATTTAGACAACAAAGGGATCTCACAAATTGCATTGTTGGAGGCTAGGCTGACATTTGTGGCATCAGAGCTGTCTCACAAAGCTGTGGAAGACCAAGGGAGAAAATGGAACCTTCATCCTACTTCTGGATAGTTATCTGTCACACCAGTGTCTTCCATAGCAATTAACAAACTGTTAATCAAGCCCTATAGCCTTTGCTCAGGCAATGTTCCTAGTGACTTCAGTGGGAATTTTGCCTGGGCTCGGAGTGAGTCTGGGGTGAAGAGTGGGGAAGGATTTAGACAGTGGAGGAGGTGGTTTCTCAGGCACCTGTAGACAGCAGAGGAAAAATCAACCTGCAGCCCTTCTGCTGGCTGAGGATGCTGCAACCCACCCACCTTGAAGGAAACACAAGACTCAAAGTTTTGAATTTCCTGAGCCCCTCAAATGTGCAGTTATAACACAACTGGAGGAGCCACAGGAGGCTGAGGAGGTCAAACTGGAGAGTAGCATGGGGGATTTCCCAGGGGAGGATGTTGTGGCCAAGGAGTAACAGAAGAAATGCTGTATGGAACCTTCTCCATCCCCAAGAGTTCAGGAGCCACAGAGGGCAGATGGAGCACAGAGACAGCTGCCTGTTGGACCAGAAGCTGCACAGAAGCATGTGGGAAGATCAGGAAGGCTTATCAGATAGTTTGAAGCAGTGAAACTGCCTAGTAAGGCATATTGTGGGAGATGGGGGTACCCAGGTGAAGACCAAACTGGGAGCTTGCCAGCTATGTGTGGTTTGAGTTAGGGCAAATTGAATTTTCTCCCAGGATGAAAGCAAGCTTGTATCTTACAACGAAACCAGCTGGTGTTTCAGGTTGCTACCTGCTTCTGCTCCTGTGTCTTGGCTAACCCTGTGTTTTGGCTGCCCTCACAGCTGGCCCAGTAGCCCATACCTCACACTGGGCTGGACCAAATCCTCAAGGGGAAAATGCAGAGGTGAGATAAATAGGAGAGGCTCCCAGGATGGTTATAAATCTTGTGCACCTCTTTGTTTTCCCTAATGCTGTCCTCACGTGCTGTATGCAGAAATCCATTGTAGTGAACCAAGGGGGTCTCAATGCTTGAGACCCATCCCCTGTGGTGTTTGTTGGATGTATTTGACCCACACCAGCAATGCCCATGCTGGTAAATACAAAAGTGTTTGCTGAAATGTGCCCAAATGATTTTTTTTCCCTGTGTGTCAGCACATCCCTTCTCAGCCTTTGTGTGGAGCAGTGTTTTTCCTCACTGGACAGGGAAAGTGATGCAGCAAACCTGCAGTGAAGACTGGGAGAGGAAACCAGAGAACAAGCTGGCAGGGCAGAGAGGTGGCCATCCTGGCACCTAATTTGAGAGGCTTGTGGATGATGTCTATGTCTGGGTTCATCTCCCTAGTCTTTTGAAGAGATAGGTATTTTCAGAGGGTGACTTCTCTGACATGTCCTACATGGAAGAGAGAAAGGGTGGGGATTGGCATCCTTCATGACTAGGACAGCTAACTGAAATTTGACCTTCAGCTATTTACTTTATGGTCAGCTTTAAAATCTGGTGACATATTTAGGGCAGAATAGAATTTTACACTACACATGAAGGAAGAGGACTCTTTTTTTTAATCTTCAGAGATTATGACTATCCCCTTGACACCTGCATAAATGGGCCTTTGAGCCTCTGCCAGAAACTTTCTCAACATCCTATGTAGAAAAATATCAGATCTTCTAAAGGATGTTAGAGCTATATAACTAGTCATCCAAGCTTTTGGAGTTTCCCTAGACTTCCTAAAAAATAGCAAAATAGTTCAAAAAAGTTTTTTAGCTTGTTCCTGTAGGACTTCTGGGGTAGGTGTCCAGGCCTGCTCAAAAGAAAACCTCTGAAATTCAGCAGATGCTGCCTCACCCCCTTCTTTCCTGCTGTTTACTATTCCACCCACACCATGTCAGAGGTGTTGCAGACTGCACCGAGTCCAGGGCTGCTGCAGGTGTCTGAGGCTGGAAATTTCAGCTGCTTCCTTTGCCATCTCTTAACTTTGTGGCATCAGCTACTGGGAGCAATAGGGAATCTGACCTGTGAGTCAAACATGACATTCACTGCCTGGTTGGATGCAACATAACCCACAGCATCGTTTGACCCTCTAGGCTGAATCTGCCTGCCTTAATTATGGGCAGCTGAAAAACTGAGAAACATGCAAGAAATGAGACTCCACAAGGCCTTCTAGTGGTTATGCCTGGCCTGAAGCACCCAGAAACCTCTTGAATATGTTGGCTAATGCTCCATCACTCACTGTTGTACGTGACCTGTATGAATATCCTACATGTGGCTACAGTAATTCTGACATTAAGTAATGGTTCCAGTCTTTCAAGGGCTGCAGAGATTTCAAGTGAACTTTCATAATGTCTCTGCTAGCAAGATCACCTACACGTTCTCACAGCAAATCTAGCTTTAAGCTATGGTGGAAATGTGCTGGTGTATAAATCCTGCCATTCCGACCCTTTGAACATGAACGCTATCAGTTTTCAAAGTTAGCCAGATAGGACAAATATGTTCCTTTGCAGGATCTTTTCTTTGATCACTGGAGGTATATCAACACCTGGTAATTCTCTGAGGCCTGTTATGGTGGAGCCTGTTTTTCTCCAAATAATATGGAAAAAGCCTAGGGAGATGGCTTTGGGAGGCCAAAAGTAATGGTGTAAATAATGTGGATACTCTCATCCTCCTATCCCTGTATTTCACACACAAGGAAAAAGCACTAGCATGGCTTATTTGATAGACCCCAGCACTGAACTCAGGAATTCTTGGCTCATAGCCCTGTGCTCAAACTCTTTCTCCCCCAGCACTCAAATAAGAGCCCAGTATGTTCTCAGTAATAATATCCAGTGATTTGTGCAAGTGTAAGAGAACAATGCCATATGTTGAGGTTCCTAGGCCAAATTCTCATTTTGGCATTACTCCATTCACTGTAATAAAACAAGGCCAATGAGTACATTTGACCCTGCATGTTTCCAGTCTGTAGGGACTGTAGAGGTGGTCCTGTGATTTTAACGTGGAACTGCTTTTCTGGGATGATTCAGTCTTTATTTCAAGCACATAAAGGTTCAGGGAGAAATAGCTGCTTGCATGGTACTGGAGGCCTCATGGGATCTGCTCAAAGGAAATATTTGGATCATTTTCATTAATGTCTGCTTAGGTACAGTGTTCCAGTTGCTTGTACTTATAGAATCATGGAATGGTTTGAGTTAGAAGATCACCTTAAAGATCATCTATTTCCAAATTTCCTGTAATGGGCAGGTACACTTCCCACTAGACCAGGTGGCCCATCCAACCTGACCTTGAAAACTTCCAGGAACGGGGCATCCACAACTTCCCTGGGTGACCTCTGCCACTGTCTTAACATCCTCACAGTAAAAAATTTCTTCTTAATGTCTAAGATGTGCAATGCTACTTTAGTTCTGTGTTTACTGAAAGATAGTTTTTGATATTGCTGATCATCCTACATGTAAGAAGGCCTGTTCTGGATTATTTTCACAAAACCATGGCCACCTAACCAAGAAGGGTAGAGAAACCATCTGTCTTAGGTAGGAAACTGTAAAAACAGATGTCTGTTGTGTTTTAGCTTGTTGAGTAGGAATTATTCAAGCTCTTTATATACTGAATACAACAGCTTAACTGACCTACCAGAAACCACTGAAAAGGGATCTAGGGACCAAAATGTAAGTTGACATAACTTGGCATTTCTATCCCCAAGGAAATTTCTTTGTTTCAACATTAGCAAAACATGCATCTTCCATTAGAAGGTCATTTCAGTTATTTCATTTTGATGCCTCAATGTTCTCATGGAAGGAACTGTGCAGCTAGATGGACTCATCATGTATATTTTGCTTCTTAGCTCTGTGATTTTTCCGTTTGTTGGATTTATTTTTCTCTCGAGGAGCTTAAAGAAAGGAAATTAGTGTCCTTAAATATATTTTATATAAATTTAGAGTGACAGTCTTTAGGAAAGGCTCACAAGATTTACTACTGAAAAAAAAGGAAATATATATATATTTTTTTTCTCAGTAAAAGCTACATTCTTACAGTGATACTTCCCTCTTCCCTCTGCACTAAACCTTGAAATTTATCTTGAAATGCATTGGCATACTAAATGAAGTATATTCATAAAAGAAAAATAATAAAAAATTTCATAGTGTCCCACAAAATCCTTCAGGAAGTTTAGTTTAGCTTCTGAATTTAGGAGAAGAAAATACTTCAAGAGCTGGCGAAAATATTGAAGAGATGGAGAAAGTTAGGCTGAAAACAGTGTAGAAATACCTTGTTGAATACACTAGCTGTGAGGGGAGAAGGCCAAAACCCTAAATATTACACAGAGTGTTATCCTCTAGGTTTCACTTACACTAACTTACACTAATGAAGTAGGAAAAAAAAAAAAAGACCTATCTTGCAGTTTGATCATACTGTCTTTCTGAAGCAGAACTCTAAATGTGTTCATGAAGAAGGGAAAATGATTTGTAGAGGTGTATGTGTCTAATCAAGATCTCTGAACCAGGCTCTGCACTGGGATGGGAGGTTATTTGTGATGAAGTGTTTTAAAATGTGAAATGAAAGAGTATCTTTGGTGGGTGACATTCTAGACCAGTGGGAAACATGGCAAAAATTAAGACTTACAGAGATTTTTGGTTTAGTTGCAAGTATTTTAACTTAATGGACTTAATTGGAAATTTTTTTTTCCCATTTTTTTAAAAGATATTAAAGATATTACATTATTTTTCAACACCCCCCCCCCCAACAAAACAAGAAGAAAACAAACAAAAAACCCCTATGGCCTAAGTATTGATTCATTGTAATTAACTCTAGCTTTCTGAAAATTAGGAGTCTGGTTGTAACCCAGTCCTCTGTATTCCCACCGTGCTCAGTGGGAGAGATGAGCACTAGCAGTTGAATATTCATCCAACTCACCTTTGACATCTTTTCAGTCAGGAATGACTAAAATCAGGACTGCACCTTTCCATTGACTTCTCAGGAATCTTGGCACTTAATAGTGAACTTTTAGACAGCTAGATGGAGGAGGCACATGCTCTGTCATAGGTAAAATTCATATGCCTTTGAAGTCAATGACAGCAGTTCCAATGACTTAGATGTTTGTGACCACGCAGTCTTTCATGACTATTTTATTTGTGTAGCTCCTTTAATCAGGATACTGCTGATCTGTAATATTTTAAGTGAGCAATGAAAGAGGATTTAGAATCATCACAGATAAATTAAATATTTACTGTGTGGAGGTCCTAATCTGAGTTTACCACTCTCCATTTCATTATTAGACTGGAGGAAAAAAACCAATCATTTTTAGAGCATGATTCATATCACTAATTTTGGATTCCTGGTTTAAGATGATGAAATTAATTGCAGCTTGGAAGTGCTTACTTCTCTTCATTGACTTACCAGGGAGTCTAGACACTTGAGATCAGCTGTAGATACTTATGCTGGAGACATCTTCTTTTGACCACGTGAAGCCTACTTCTGATCTTTGCCCTTCTAATTCATGTTTCAGGGTTTTTTGCCATCATTATCCTTCTGTCTATATATTAGAATGAAAATAAGCTGTCCAGGGTAGTTCCATTTAGAAGATTATCCCATTTGTGTCAGCAAAACTTGATCAATTTGGAGTAACATGTATCATAATGTAAGGAGCTACTTTCTCCTTAATCTTTTCGAATCCTTTTGAAAAGGCTTGAGGGCACATAAAAGACAAGTGTTTTATTTATTCAATGTCTTTTTTCTAAGAGGTAAGTATCACCATGTAGTCCAGAAAAAACCCCCTACGACATTAAAATGCTGTATTTTAGCTGCTCCAAAGTTCTGCTTTGCACAGTCTTCTTTCTGAAAGGAAAATATTCTATTAGGTTTTCACTCCAAGTCCTTTTTACTGATTTATACCAAAGAGGACATAATGTGAATGATAACTGAGCCCAGAGTTGTAGCATAGGTGGGAATAGGCTCTAATGATTCATTCTGGCAGCTGGAACCTTCCTGTAGAAGAAGGTCAATGAACAACTTCTCTCTCTGACTTTGCTCAGAGGGGATTACCAATATAAGTAAAAAGTTAATTGCACACTCTGAAACTCCAGGCAATTTCTGCTTATATATTGTTGAGGGTGAATATATATTTTGACAGGCATTAGGTGAATATTAATGCTGTTTCTTATAACAGAAAAGCAGTAATATTTTTAAAATATTGACAAGAGTCTTCAAAACAAGATCTGGAGCTCTGAAGATCCTGCATTTGTTAAACTTAGTATCTGGGATTTTGATTTTCTGCCTTGGGAGGCAGAGATTACACCTCTGTGAAATTCAGAGCTACATTTACATCTGGGTCTTGGGTTGTGATGAGAATATACATTCAGGTTCCCCCTTCCAACAGATAAATATTACTCAGAAAAATAAAACTTGGAGTTACATTTTGATGGAAATATTGGACGAATGCTTGATAGAAGTCAAAAAGTAAATTAGGTGTTGGCACCTACTAAGAAAGAAATAAAGAACAAGTTAAAAAAAGTCATTATACCCCTAAATCAATCTATAGTGCTCCCACCCCTTGAATATTGTGTGCAGTGCTGGTGTCCCTTATTTCAAAGAAGACACGATGGAACTGGAGAAAGTACACAGAAGATTAAGGTACAAATTCTGTAGAAGGAATGACTAACAGCCTAAAACTCTTCCTACTTCAAAATAAATGATGTGAGAGAGTATCCTTCCCCGTTACTGCAGAAGGTAAATAGGGAATATTTTTTTCTCTCTGATTTTTCTAGTAAAAGAAGTAGAGTGCATCAAATGGTACTAGTTAGTCTCATCCACAAGATGTACAAAACCAGAAGGTTATTCATACAACATGTTGCTGAACTATGGTAATCTCCACCACAGGATCTTTCAGATGATAGCTGCACAAACTGATCAAAGAGAAATCCACCACAAATTTATTTAATACAAAGACCTCACCTCTAGTTAGGGAGATCCTTGAACCACAGTTTGTTAAAAGCATTAGAAATTAGTCCTCTAAGAAAGGTCTCTGCTTTTCCTGTTCCTATTCTCATCTCTTGTGCTCAGCACTCACTACTGAACTTTGATGAAGACAGGGTTAACACCAGCCAGATCTTTGGTTTTACATCATATGGTCATTCTTATGTTCTAGGCTTTATTTTCAACAAGAATTTTTTTCTGATATATACATGGCAGAATTAATTCAACCTTTCTAACCCCAGAGAACACCTTATTATTTTGTCTTCATCTTTTCCAGACAATGTGCTTGTGCAGGAAGTCTATTTGAGCTACATGGATGACAGTAAGCCCTCTGGATGAATATCAATACTTTAAACACCATGAAGTCTGATGTGACTGAAGCCTATGGGAGACAGGACCTCTTTGATGGTCTCTCTGTAGCTATCATACACAAAGAAGCACCAGTGATGGAAAATGTAGGGCTGCTGTGGGAACACAGATGGTCTCTGGGTTTTTTGGTAGCTTACCTACATCTTTTTTTTCTGGCAAGCAATTAGTTTTGAAGGTCTCAGCATTTTTCCCCCCTGCTTGAAAAGTCTTTTGTTCTCTTTAAACTTCCCTTATATGGACTCTTATGTCACCACTGTGTTGATGGAGTGGCTTTGATGGCAAGGTTTCAAAATCCAGTCGCCTCTGTCAGTCAGTCATTGAGTTAATAACAAAACAAGGACTGTTAAAGATGTACCCAGGCAAAGCAGAACTGGAATTACAGGAGAATAACTTCTTGCAGTGCCCAGGGGGAAAGCTGAATAAACAAGGGCTTCTAGCCTGTTCAAAAATGTGTCAAAATGACGTCTGCAAAATGTAATAATGGCTTAATAGAAACTCAGGCCGTACATTGTCCAGTAAAATTTGAATGTAAACGTTTGGAAAATTGTACTCCGAACAAGCTCTTTTGGAATCCATTATTTGACTTGGATTCCACTGAGTGTATGATGGAGCCTTGTTTAATGTGGAGACCTGCTTTCCCCTCATTATTCCAGTTTACCTTTTCATTTTCTCAGGGTGTTCATATCATGATGGCATTTGGCATTTCTCAGCCTTCATTTTGTGTTCAGTGTGACACCTGGATTAATCCCTCAGCTGATGTAACCCTGCACACTTCATTAGTACTAGATAGATTTACATCAGATGAGGATGTGATTTTGGGCCATTTTCACCCACAATTTTTAACCTCTTTTATTTTTATTTTTTCTTTCCTTCTGTTCCATACATGTCAAGGTATAGAAGAAATTTTGTTGTACACATCTTGGGATCTACATGAAAATGTCAGACTGAATATGGAATGGTGTCTACACGTCCAAACCTTTGCTTTTTATTTAATGAGAAGTTCAAATTTAAAAGAGCAAAATAAAAAGGATTTTAAAATTGTAAACAGAATTTTCTTTGACTGTTACTTTAAAATCTATCAGAGACATATTTGATGTTTTTGCAGCTGTATGGCTCTTATAGAACCTAAAGACCATTTATTGGAATTTTTGAGTGAACTTTTGTTTTTATAGGTGTGTAAATGTGTTATCGAATATATTTTGACATTTTAACCAAAGACTTAAATTTTGTCGACTTTAGTTAAAAATGTAGGTCCCTTTTTTTCACTCCTCAGAAAACCCCTTTGGTTGACAGGTGCTGTTGGTCCCACAGTGAGCCTTTCAATGTATTTATTTTATTAAGAGGTGGTTTGGATTTAAAAATAATAGCACAAGGAGTTAAACTCAGTCCTTGATTACACCACAGTAAGCCTGGAGTAAAGTAATGAAAATTGAAAGATTTTTTTGTCTCAGGAATTTTTTTTTGGAAAGAAACACAGATGAATTTTGCTCACAGAAGAAATTTGCTCACAGTCTGAAACCAAGATCTTTCTAGGTATGAATTCAGGCATGAACATGAGACTGTGGTGTAACCCTAATGGAATTATCCTTTGGATATTTCAATGGCATAAGATAATTTTGCAGCCAAGGGAAGACTCAGGTGAATGTGAGATGACTTTTATCTTCAACTTATTAATGACCATTCCATTTTATGATGGAACAAACAGATGACTGGAAAGAAAGAGTGGACATAGTATCTGGTGGGAGTGAGAACACTGTCTTGTTGGGCCAAAAGAAGTGTAATTGTTATTACTTAATCACAGTATACAGCTGTTTTAGTTCCTGTGGTTTTTTTTCCCCTCCCCTTGATACCATTTCTTGTGTAGCCTTCTTTTGTGCCAATGTTTAAAATGACAATCCAACCACCTCAATAAGAAGTACACACACACACACACATATATATATGTATATACACACACACATTACTCAGCAAAGGGCTAACAAAAATTATACTAATTAAAGAGATTTAAAGCCTAGTTCTTTGCCACCTCAGTCAGTGCAAGCTTTGCCACTGACATCATTAGGAGAAGGACTGATTTGATCTCTCCCAGGAGTCCTGAAAAATAACTTTCCAGCCCTTATTTATCTTTACTTTTGGATAGGCTGAATCGATAAGGTTCATCCAGTTTCATGGAAGAGAAGGATAGGTATATCTGGGTTAGCTTTCAAGCATAATTTTAGCTGGTTTTTATTGTGGCTTCCTGAAGAGTCCTCTGAGATGTACAGAGGAGTAGATGTGTTCCACATTGCTGTGCACAGGCTATGTGAGCTATTTATTTTAAACCCCATTCAAACATATACTTACTGCTCTATGTCACAACTACATGAGGAATACATGAGATGACTGTAGATGTGGTACTCAGGGACATGGTTTAGTGGTGGACTTGGCAGTGTTGGACTAATGGTTGGACCAATGGTTGGACCTGATGATCTTAAAGATTTTTTCAAACTAAAACAATTCTATGAATCCATGATTCTGCAACCATTTTCAGACTTAGAAACCAAATCCCATCAGCCTTTGTTTATAGATCATGTTCTCTTAACATCTAACCTTTCTTGTTGTTCTCCTCTTGACCCATTCCAGTTTGTCAGCATTATTTTTAAAGAATGATGCTCAGCCTGAACACATAAGCATCCCAGGCATGGTTGCATAGCTTGCTGTTTTAAATTTCACACAACATACACTCATTTATTCTTTTCTGCCACAGTATCAGGTTACTGGTGTCATTCTGTGAGCTGACCTCTGATTCTCAGGTTTGCATAGCTGACAGCTGGGCACACTGAGTTCCAGCTGAAGACCTCACTCTGCAAATTTTGATTCCTTCAAACAGTCCATGGAATCAGAATGGTCTGGGTTGAAGTGAACTTTAAAGATCACCTAGTTCCAACCCCCCTGCTGTGGGCAGACACATCCTACTAGAAGAGGTTGCTCCAAGCCTCATCTAACCTGGCCTTAAACCAAACACTTTGCCAGTGGAAGTGCTTTAATTAACCACACTAAATGGTACTTGATCCAATTGGTTGCTCAGGACAGGGCCTGAAATGTGTGAGGAGCCCAGATTCAGCACTGACCACTGTGTGCCTTCCTTTGACATCGATGCCTTCAGGATGGCCAGAGCTGGTCCTGATTCTCCAGTTATATCTTCCCTTCAAGCAGTAATACCTCCTCTTGACCACCCTTTTCTCTCCTTTTTCTTCCACTGTGTTAGAACAGACAGCCAAGCTGGATGTTAGTGAGTCAAGACTCTGTGAAACCCCAATATTATCCACAATATTTGTGGATAATAAATTCAGACCCTGAATGAACACCCATCTCACAGCAGACGGGTACCAGGTGGGTGTTGGAAACGCGGGACGTGAATTCATTCAAAGGATGCTGGGGTTGTAATTTACAACCTCCTGGTCCATGTTATTTTTAAACACTTGATTCATTAACACTTTGCTGGATGTTAAAAGACATTCATAAATCGATTGGTAGCCAGGAAAAATGAGCAGCAATGAGGTCATTTCAGTTAGAATGGGCTCATTACCATGCCAACTGTCAAAACTTTTAGACGCCAGTCTTATTCCTTTTCCCTTCTTTCAAGCAGTCAGCACAGGCTGAGGGTCCTTTGGATTGACTTATTACTTTCTTTAATTTCTTCTCATACTACCAGAAACAAAGCCTAGAAAAGATGGGTAAATAGCAGATTTTTTTTTAAGACATGAAAAGCACTTGAGGTAGAAACTAATCTTGGATCTGTTTTGATACAGGATTAGACAAAAGATGAGAATTAGCTCCATCATTTCTTAGTGTAGCATCATTAACAAGTTATGTCAGAGACAAATCTTGGTATAACAACAACCTAAAAAATGGGAAGCCCCAATTCCACCTCCAGAGATCTTTCTTTTTTTCCCCATCTGAGTCTCAGCCCAGTGAGGGTGGATGCTAATGAAAGTCTGAGCCCCAAGCATAAATCAATCAAGTCATGAACTAGGAAGTCAGAGGCTAGAGAAGTGTAATTCATAGTGTTTACACTCACTGAAATAGATTTGATAAGTCCAGTCAGCTCAGAGGAGTCCCTAGCTCTACCCTATCAACAGAGGCTACCATGAAGAGATATAAGCATGTTCCTGAGGACATATATAGTCTTTTCCTCAGGTCTAGTATGGACAAATGAAAAGATGTATTTGGGCTAGTGGAAGATTATGAGTCCTTCCACTATTGTGTTTATTGCTGATCAGGTAGCTAACGACTACTCTGTCCTTCCTGTTCATCCACTCTTTCCCTTCTTATCCTTTTCATTTAATTATAATGGTTGAATTGCTTGATCAAAGGAAGTTATGGCTGGGTTTTATCACAGCTAACTGTAGGCAACCAAAACATAGACAGGTAAGTTTGAGTTAATCACTCTAGGCTCCTTTTATTGTCAGTAGAGATAAACAGGAGAGCAATTAATCTGATACTTGTTTGATATCTATATTGGGATGAGATAAATCATCTTCTTTAGACACCCATTCCTCTCTATTGACTGTAAAAGGAACTGAGGATGACTTGCTTAGATGCAGGCATTTGTGTTACAGATGTTTTAAGATAGGGAGATAAATCCAACCTCAAGGGAAGCCCAGTCCTGAAAGTCTAAATGGGTTTCGGTTCTAGAAAACTTGTTGCAGAACTAATAATAATGGTTGAAAAGAAATTAGGATGTCTTAACATGAAACATTCAGAATTTTAGTGATTAACACCATGAAAACCTAATCAACACATATTAAAAATATCATTACCTATGTTTGAGACAATGCTGGGGGATGCTGTGTGTCATGCATGGCTTATGCTGCAGTATTATGATTCCTCTCAATTTGCCACCTTTGTGCTGGTGACAAAACCAGTGCATTGTCATCATGGTGTTTTTCCCATCATATGCACCTCTGATTAACTGATTCAAGTTAGAAGATCCATGACATATAAGTTTAAATCAAATGATTTGGGCCCTGGTTTTGAACCATAGAGTATCTTCCTACTCTCTGGCTACACAAAACTGTCCAAGGGCACTTGTCTCCCACAGTCAAACTCTTCAGCAGGGAGAAGAAGCTTCTGTGGTCAGATACTTCCACAGGGAAATTCTTTCTCCCGGGAGAAACACCAAGAGAAAACTACTGATAGAAAGAGAAACTACTGATAGGATGAATGACCTTTTTTTCCCTTAACTATAGACAGATCCCACACAATTGACTTCAACTAGGTAACTAAATTCTAGATCAACCAAAGACTGTAAATCATGTGATGTTCATTTTCTCATCTAGCTTATAAAGTGCTGGAGGCGACAATGGGAACTGTGTACGTCTGCAGAGAAGGAGGCAAATTTTTCCTGGAGAACTGATGGAGTTTTTGTGATCAGAAGTATCATTCCAGTTTTTCATTAAGGCTCTTCTGAGTACAGAGGGATCAAACCTCACCATCTCTGCTGCTGTTATTGTTGCCACCATCATTGGTTAATCAAGGCACTGAGGATACTAGACTTGGGAAAGACCTTCTGCTTGTAGTTTGTTCTCTTGCTGGTTATGTTTCTTCTTATCAGACAGGCGATGAGAGCCAAGATAATATGAGCATAATTCTCCCCTCATTTGTATACCCTCCCTTGACACAAATGGTAGTTACGTATCAGTGTTACCTTATACCTGTCATTGTCTCTGGTTTTGGCAGTCTATTTTAAGAAATTGAGGTCAGATAAATACTTAATACACAGCCAAGACTCATTAGGGCATAAGAATAATTCCAGGTGATTGTGTTAACATTACTCTGAGTTGAACTCAGTCTTTAACACCTAAATATTTCTTTCTTAGCCATTTTCACACAAACCAAACCAAAACAAAATGTATATAACTTAGTTTCCTGTAGCTGAATTAAGGGTGACTATTTTAAAAATCTTTACCAGTATATATTTATGACTCAAAAGAGCTAAGCAGCACTAAGGGTGTTTCTTTGCTGCTTACTGTTTTTCAGACTCAATTTTTCTTTTCTGTCATTCACTAAGAGAGCAATTGCTAGTCTTGTAGCTGTTAATATACATGAATATGTTCTCATATATTAATACTACAGTGCTAAAGATCAAAAAAATACTTGCTTCTTCCAATTCCCTGCTTTATGTAGTCAGATTACAGCTGCTATATGGGTGCTTAAAGAGAACATGTGTGGATTTCTGTGGCAGGCAATGCTTAGTTGTCTGTGGATTCATTTTCTGGAAGTATGAATGTCATAATTTACTCTTATTTTTGTTACTTAGAATTAAAAGATAGAAAATAGAAAAATAGAAAGCACTTTTGTTCCTTAGTTTGACTAGAATATAGTCAAGAGAACAGAAGCTGTCAAGTTTTCCTTGAGAGATATAAATTAGATATACATAAACAGCTAGACATATACAGGTAGAGTTTAATGACCTTCTTCTGACTCCCACAAAACAAAACTAATTCCAGGGCAGGCAATAGAGCTACATTAGGTCTAAATTTTAAATAGTTAAGCTGAAGAGCAAAGGTATCCTCATCTGATGGGTGGAGAAGTGAGACCCACAGAGATTAAAGACTGGAGCATCAGAGGATTTAGAAAAAGCCTTAAGTTCCCTAGCTCTGCAGAAGGTCCAAAAAAGGCCAGCCAGGCTCCTGGGCTTGTTTCTGTACTTTAAATGACTCACAATCTGAGTCCTCCTCTCCTTGTGTGACCTGGGTAGACTGAGCCCTCCAGAGTGGCATTTAGGAATTGGGTTGCAATACAGCTCCAGGTATAGTTTGTGTTGTGTAAAGCATTCTGCCTATTCCCTGAGCGAGCTGGTCCAGCCAGGGGTTGTAATATCTCTGAACTTTGGACCCTTCCACAAATCTGACAGAGAGATCACAGTGATCTGTGATCCAGAACTGAGTTATTCACACTTCCCTTTTGACTAGAAACACAACTCAGCATATGCAATACTTTCTTTTGGAAACAAAACCTCTTGTAGGCCTGTAGGTCACATTGAGGCTCTCAAGTCAGTGGTGTTGCTGCAGAGGGCAGAACTGGGACCAGTTCCATCCCACTTTCCTCCTTGGTGGAAAATAACCCTGTGGACCACAGCAAACCTGGTGGGACCACATCAGTGGGCATCCTTGCTCTGTTGGCCAGCCTGAGGTAAAACCTCACTGGATTTTTCCTTTCTGCAGCTATCACTTATGTCCTCTTCCCTCCCTATTTTTCCCACGCTCACATTTCCAAACTTGTACTGCTGTAGGAGAAAGAAAAAAGTGTGTTTCACCATCATTAGTAGTGAATGCATTTTAATTTTAAGCTATTATTTAATTTGTAATTAGGGTGTTTACTTTTTTTTTTTCTTCCTTTTTTTTTTTTTTACATCCCTCTGCTGAACAAACACATAGTGAAAGAAGCTAATTTTCTGGGCAGTTATCAGACAGCTTTCATCCCTTTCCTGACACACAGGCTGCCAAGCTAATAGCTTCGTGGTCTCAATTTCACACTCCAGGAATGACACAGAAATGTAGCTGGGACACGTGTACCACAGAAACAGTGCCAGAAACAACAGCTTTGGCCCTTATTATTAGTTCTTGCAGGGTGAATTATTTTTATTTCTTAAAGCTTTAAAGTCCAAGGGAGCAGTATGTTTCTATCATAGATAATATAACATCTTGCTGGGAAATCCTCAGTGGGCCTGTTTCAGTCTTTGGTACTCAGGACACCAAAGTGTAATGAAATAACTACAACCAAACATGATGGGATCCTCTGGCTTCTGGAGGCATTGATGCCATGTCTCAGGATGACAAGACATTCTGAAGGTAAATTCAAATTACATATTGATGTGTACATCACAGGTATGATCTATGTTACAGATATCCAGATTTTATACAAAATATCCATCGCTTATATATCTATATGTTGTGTATCTATAATATTGACAGGCAACACAAAATGTCATCTTTTGGGATAATTTTTCATTATTAAAAGGGCATTTTTTTATTATTAAAGGGCATTTTATTATTAAAAGGGCATTTTTTTCCTTTCTCTTTTTCTTCCTTCAGTACTGTCATTGCCTCCACCTCTCAGCTCCTTTCTGGGCACAATATCTATCCATTCTGCATTTTTTTAAGGATATTTGTATTTCATTCTTTAGTCCCACTTGGCCAGAACTTTGAAAGAACTTTGCTCACTGCTCTGTTCACAGCTGCTTTCCTCACTTTCAGACTGGAAAAGTAAGTTTTGGTTTTCTTCATTTTCTTAATCTTTCCTCATTCTAGATAACAATTTTGCTAAAGAAAGTCCTCAGATGTTGAGAACACAGTTTTGAAAGTCCTCATGGGTTCTGTATAACCTTAATGAGGACAACAATATTAGTAATGCTGATTTTGTTTAGCAGTGAGCCTGAAATGATCTTTATAGAGTCAGGTCCATGTTGTAGAAATGGGCAAAACTACAGCAGAGAACACGCTTGAGTGACTTGATAAATATCATGCCATGAATGAGGATCAGAAAGAGAAAAATACATTAACCACAAAATCTCACCATCCTGGTAGTCCTGATCTGTTTGCACAGACATAAATCAGCCTGCAACAGAATATAAAAAATATTAAATACTTGGTATCTTGTAATTTCTGTTGCCCTGTATTGGGCACTTTTGAGGAGAGTGGTAAAATCTGTGAAGCAGGAAGCTATGCCAAAAGACCCCAGGGGCTGTGCCTTTATAACCCTTAATGTCTCTTTATGCTTTTCAACTAATTTATTATATTCTCAGGAAATGCTGTAAGGTAATATGTGTTCTGAGGACTGGCTTGTATCAGTCTTCCTGTGCTGTGCAGGACACCTTCTAGGCTATTTGACTGAGTTATTGCAGCTCAGTTCATCTGGGGAGAAACAAAATAATATAAACAAAAACAGACCTTCCTGATAGAGAGGTTGGGAAGAATCATCCAGTATTGCTTTTAAGTTTGTCTCCATGTGGGCATGCTAGGTGTGGTTGACAGGTTGGCTGTGTGATCCCAAGGCAAATATTTGGTTTCAGCAGGTTGTTGTCTCACTGTTTCATCCAAAGAAACATGGATTCACAGGTTCTAGAGCCTTCTGTTTACTGACACCAGTATCTAATGGAAGTAAGCCACCTCAGTTTCACACTGCCTCAATACAAATTGTGTTCCCAGAGATGTTTGTGGCTTGGCAATTACCAAAGCTCTGTTAAGAGAAGATCTGAAACACAGGACCAGGAGTAACCTTGCAAATGGACCAGTCACAGGTCAGGATCTGGCTCTGAATGCAAATCCCCTTTAGTCCTGCTAGTGGATACAGCTTAAAAAACAAATCTACATCTTTTAGAAGGTCACTCACTCTGTTCTACCATGAGTTTCCAATTAACTTTTAAACAGCTGATATGATTTCTAGTTCCTGTTTATAAGTTTCAAGCATCCGATAAGAAACATCAGCCTAAAGCAAGGATATGAACTTGCTTTCTAAATCTTCATTGAATTATAATCCTTCTCAAAATTCTTCTTTGATGGTGCTGCCATTTGTCTTCCTTCTCATCTTTCAAAATTAACTTCTTTTCTTGCTCTTCAGGTACTCTTCCTGGTGTTCGAACTGGGACATCTCTATGTAATTTCATTTCTGTGATCAGTGTTTTTCCAGTACATTTGCAATCTGAAATGGAGATTCCCTTCTCTTCTCTTCTCTTCTCTTCTCTTCTCTTCTCTTCTCTTCTCTTCTCTTCTCTTCTCTTCTCTTCTCTTCTCTTCTCTTCTCTTCTCTTCTCTTCTCTTCTCTTCTCTTCTCTTCTCTTCTCTTCTCCTCTCTTCTCTTCTCCTCTCTTCTCTTCTCTTCTCCTCTATTTTCCTCTATTTTCCTCTATTTTGCTTTCATTTTTTGTACTGGCTCACCTTAAGTAACATTCTAACATTTTCTGGGAATAATGGGAGATCTAGAATGAAAACGTAGAATTTCTAAGCACCATATCAAACATTTCCGCTACATTTCAGAGGAGAAAACATAAAGGCTTTATTCATATTGTGTTTGCCTGTGCCAATGAATCACAGCTCCTCAATGGGGAGACTGTAAAGTTAAATGGAACACAAGACCTCATGGTATGACAGCATGAAAAAAAAGTCATGTGCCAAGGGAGTGAGTTTTCCAATGGATTCTTTTCATTGAAAACATGGAGGGAATTAAACTTGCCTTTAGCCACTATAACTTAGATCAAACCTTGGCCAAGACAGAAAAATTAATTCAGTTGCAGTAGTCTTTATCCCAGACTCAAAGTCTGGGGGACTTCTTCTTCAGACCAAGGTGAATTTGATTGTAATGACAATAATCTTCCAGTTCTGGTGCACCTTTTCTGTGATTGAGTCTTGTTATTCAGAATGCCCTCTGCATAGATAGCCTAAATCCTTCCTTCTGTAGATTGAAACATATTTTCCCTGTCTTATCCTCAGCACCACTGGAGAACAGTGGTTGCTATTATCTCTAAAACAGTCTTCTGTGCATGGGAGGAAATCTTGATTGTCCTCATTTCACCTCCTCCTTTCTAGACTAAAGAAATCTAATTTCTGAAGCCTTTCCTCAAGGGTTATGATTTCTACTTGTGTATCTCTTCAATTCACCTATGTCTGATGCTAGCAAACTCCCATCTGTCAAACATTTACATCTTTGAGTTCTCAGTATATATTTCTCTGCGTGTCTGGGCTAAGCATCACTTCTTTGGATTTCTGACCACTTCTCCAGTTTACCAAAAAAACATGAATTCTGATCTTTTATGGATGTTCTGAAAACTCTCTCTTGGTAGCATCTTGTGCTGATTCTATATAGGTACTCTGTAGTCTGTAATCAAATGGTTTTCAGCTCTGGGGACATCTCTCACCCTGCACGCAGCAAATCCCCTTGGTGTGCCTTCAGGCTGTTGATTCTTTGACCATTTTTGACAAGTAGTCCTTGCACCTGGTTTTCAGTAATCATACCCAGGCCTCAGAAGCACTGTTTACTGAATAAGAACGACTTATGGGAATGTTCTACAAACCTTAGAATACTTTTTTTATATCAGATTTTCCTGTTACCTCCATCTATTAAACCAACTATCCTGGCATTAAGGGAAATTGGATTGATTTAACATGATTTGCTCTTCATAAACTCATGTTTCACCTTACTACTCCCTGGCTTCCTTACAAATTGTTCAGTGAATAATGTGTTCCAGTATGTTTCTAGGCTTCAAAGTGAAATTGGGACTGGCTCATAATTACTGGCTTGTCTGTTTATTAGAGTAAGTCCTATGCTTGCCCTTCTGCATTGCCCACACTTTTGCATGCATTCTCAGATAACAACTTGTGTTCTCAGATGTAGTTTCACAAAGGAAGTCCTGTAAGGCTCATAACCACATAAATGTCCAGCTTCATATCTTCCCTCAACCAAAGTCAGAGCTTGCAGTGTTCTGACACACAGCTCTAACCTCCCTTTGTCCTTGACCCAAAGGCTTGTTCCACCAACCAACTGCATCTGGATGCTTTTGGCCATGAGTTGGTATGGTCACTTCTTCTCCAGGGGTGGGCTGACATGGGAATCTACTTTCTCCTGACTGTTTCTCCTCTTTTACACCATGAACTCTTTGGTTGCATAGTCCTGGACTTATGCATCCTCACAGCAAAAAGTTTGAAAGGCATGAGATGGTTAATTGTTGCAAGGATGATGCAAGAAAAGGACAAAACACATTTATGTTAAGTGGGTACTGGAATATCAAAATGAGTTCAAAATTCTCTCTCACAACAGTACAACAAGAGGACTTTAAAAAAAAAAAGACAAAGTTTAAAATAGATCAAAGAAAATGTATTCTCTACAGTGAGGTTTTTACATGTTATCAGTGTGATGGGGTGGATGTTGGAATTCATATCCCGTCCCTATTCATCCTGGAGAGCAAAAGCTTCCTCACCAAGATGAAGATCCTAGAAGGATTAAAACGAAAACTAAATGCCATCAAGAAAATTGTTTTTAATAAAACAGGTTTTAACCAGGTTGTGTTTAATACTGCAAACCTGATCAGCTAGTGCCAGAAGTTAAGAGACCTCAGTTGAGGAGTAAACAGGAACAGGCTAGTGAAGTCTCTCAGATGATTTTAAGGTGAAGAAAACAAGGTTATTTTTAGCCACCAAGTCTCAGTCAATGTTTCTCCAGTGGTAAAATGGTAAGTATTGGGTAAGGGACTATAACTTCTTATAAAGCAGTTAATGCTATTATCTGAAACAAGGTGGACATACAATTAGGTGAACGGGGAATAAATCTGGAAAGATAATAAAAAATGAGGGCATAAGGAAATTTCTACTTAAATGAACAACTAAGAAAGATCTCTGCACAATTCACAAATTTTTGCATCTATCATTAAAACTTTTATTCCTATTAATATCACAAACTGTTTCTATTGACATATCAAACAGGATACAGAAATAATTACATGTGTGGTCAGAATAGCACTGACTTTTCCTTATAGTCTGTTGTGGCCCCTTTTATTACCTTGCTCAGCACTTGGTTTACAGCCTGGAAAGAGTTTTTGCTTCCTTTTCTGAAATCACAGTTTCTCATAGCTGGGCTGCTGCTTCAGTAGACAGACCCAAAAGGAAACAGCATTACTGGTATTGTAAGAAATGTGAAGAAGAAACACCAGAGAAGAAAACATCTGATTGTGATCTTGTCTAGTAATAATTTACAGGCAGCTTTCCTAGAAGTAGATGGTGCAGATACTCAGTGCAAAGGTTATGGCTTCTGAGGCCTCCAGATATTCTTACCAAAAATGTATGAATAAAGGATTTTGGGTAGGAGGGGGTGGATAAGGCAAATTATTTTAAGAATCGCATTCAGCTGATCTGAAACAAAAAAACTTTCAGTGCTTTTTTGTCAGTGAGAAAAAAGGAAGTGAAAAGAAAAAGTGCATGGCTGTTCAACCCACAAACATGCATTTTGAGCAGAAGGAAACTTTAGTGTATTTACATTAAATAATGGAATGCTAAATTTGCTAACAATCACAGAAGAAGTATGTGAGTCCAGTTTGAAAGGAAAACCCCATCTGAAAATGAAAAACAGAGCCACCAACAACAAAATTAAGATACATTGGAACGATGATTTCCCAAACAGAATCTGAGCCTGAGAGAAGTCCTGTGGGGCTGCCTGGTTTTGACGAATCTGAAGGCATTTTGCCCAGACTATGCTCTTTGTTTAAACTCACACTCAGGCTCTTGGTTTCCTTGCTGGTTTCCTCAGCTTTCTCACTGTGTCACAGCTCTCTCACCATCTTTCTCCTCTCCTGGGGACACTTCTTGTAGAAGGAGCCACATTGTTTGCAGGCAAATCAGGTGTTGGAGCTTTTACTAGAGGCAACTTCCTCTTGAACACAAAACTGCACTTCCAGCAATACATCATGGCCATTGTACAGGTTGGTTTGCAAAGAATTTTCTGAGGTCAGCATCCTTCACTGTGCAAGGCCAGAATTTCAGTTATTACTGAGTTTATTATGAGGAAAATGCACAGCTGGCTGGAAGGGCCTTGGGATAATAGATCTCTGCTGCTGGGAACAGCTTTGGCCCAGTGGTGAACAGTAAGGAGATCTGTCAGGGAAGGAGAAGCTCTCCCAGGGGAAGAAAATTATATATTCCTCCTTCTCAGCTGATTGTAGAGTGGCTGGGGATAATTTTTTTCAGCTGGGTTAATGTGGAGCAACCTCCTTGCTCTTTTGTTCTGTACCTGGAGGTACTTTCACCCATGCCTAAGGAAAATGTGAAAATTTGGATGCATTTGACTGTTGGGCAGTTTGAGTCTGAGATCTTGGCTTAGGTCATGAGAGATTCCAGCCTTCAAAGTGCCTTCTAGACCTTCCTCTTGGAGTATGCAAGGTCTAGGAGGCACTTTGGAGGCTGGGTTCTCTCATTACCCAGAAGTTTCTCTCCAGACAGCTCAGCTTCCTCCCCACCCTGTGCATTGCAGTGAAGTGACACAGGTGATAAATTAATGTTTGATCATCTGAATTGGCTATGTGGGAGAGGAACTATGGTGCAGTCTCGTGCTCTGTTTTTGCAGCATGTTTCCTTATGGTGTCATCAGGAATAGCAAAGCTGATCCACAAAAAAAAATCTGGCAGCTGCTGAATGTGACTTTGAATTGCTGCAAATACCATTTCAGAACTTCCCAAGGCTGAAATTAAAAGAAGAACATGCCAGAGGTATTTAACTTCCACTGAAACTTTCCTCATGGGCTAGAAACTGACCTGATAGATAGCATTCAGTCCAACAAATTACCTTTTCTCCTTGTCCCCACTTTTCACACAGGACGGGGTAGAAAGAGCAGAGGATGTCAGAGGCTGCAGACTCAAATCAGTGTAGAGAGGATGTGTAAAGCTGGTAAAATGAGTAGAAGAGAGGAAGAATGAGTTAGCCTTTTTCACTCATGTGGGTGGGACAAGGTAGTACTATTAAGCACCGTTCAGCTCCAAAGCAACGAAAAAAAATTGAAACAAATAAATAAAAAATGTACATGACAGGCTGTGAAACTTCCTGTGAATCTGACTCACTGTTTGAGCTAACATTGCCTTGCAGTGACTGGAGTGGTTACATGTAGTCAGCTGGCAAAGCATCACCAGAAAGGGCAGTGAGGGAACTCTATCATGAATGTTCATCTTACTATTAGGATATCTTATTTATCTGTGGTTGCAGAAACAATGAACTAAACATGTGGCAGTGAGAGAGACAACCAGTCATGGTGCCATGTGGCACCAAGGCCAGCCCTGACATGAAAGTGTCAGGAGTTGACTAGGGTGGCAAGTTGCCACAACTGGCAAAATGGCCATGGGCTTGCAAATTGCTTCGCCTATGCAAAAGCAGATTGGCAAAGGAAAGGCAAGAATGCATGAATGTGACAACCCCTGAGAAAGGCAGCCAGGCCTGGCAGCTACAGAAATTACAAGGCTAATCCCCAGGCTTTCCTTCCAGCCTCTCTCCTACCACAAAGATCTCTTTCTCCTTGGGGTCCCTGGGGAAAAGCTGTTGCCTCTGCAGATAAAAATCAAGAAAAGGAGTAACAGAAGGCTCCTTTTGCAGCTCAGAGAATCTGACTGTAGGCCTGGTTCCAAGGCTGCTTTGGTCAGTGGGAAGCCTTGCTCCCTTCAGGGAAGACTGGGGACATTTTCACAGGAGTGGATTTCAAAGAGCATCTTTAATAATTATATCTTTGCTAGCACTTGAAGATGGTGATGGCACCTTGGAGATAGGTCATCAGATCATAATGACCACAACAGCTTCCTCAAAGTCAAAGGAGTTGTGGCATCTGAGCACATGTTCCTTGTGTTAGGTATATTTTTGCATGTAGCTTTAGGGTGGAATCACAAGATGACATGTGGATGTGACCTGGTGGTGAGAGCATGCTGCAGAGCCTCTGCCACAGGGTGCACTTATACCCAGGTAAGAACCCTGGGTCAGCCAGCCTTGAGCAAGCCATGCTTTGAACAGGGGAGGTCCCTTTTCTCTGCAATAAGTCACAACCACTCCTGAGATATTCCCAGGTAAGGGTGTAAGGCATAAGCTCTGCAGCTCCTGCCTGTGTCCATGTAACATGGTTGCAGGCCATCCATGCCTCTAAATCCTTCCAGACATCAGAGGATACCAGGCTGATCACCAGAAATCTAGGATGAGATTTGAGCTGCACTGATATGAAGCGTGTCTGATTTCTTTTCCCTTGCTTTGGTGACGTGTTGGTTTTGAATACAACTTATTTTTTTTGTGACTTTTTAGAAAACTCTATCCCCTCACATCCAAGTAGGAGATGATTACCAAGGAAAACCATGCAAGGGTTAAACATACAAGGAACCACCATATCCATGTCCTTCATGTGCAAACACATCTCTTCTTAAAGACAGCTGACAAACCAAATGATTTCTCCACGGTGAGACTTTGGCTCTTGCTGTTCAACCAAGGGCAGTAGGGAAATGGAGTCATTCTGCTGTGTTGCATGTCTCCTTAAGGGATACTCCACCCAGGGGTCCCATATTCAGGTCTCAGTAGGTTTGGGAAGAATTACACTCTCTGCATTATTTACCATACAGGTACCTGGCCGCTAGGAAGTGTGCTGAGACCACCATATGGATTTCATCTCCTCTACCAATCAGCTGGGAGAAGCACAACTCTTGATTTCTTTGCTTTAGGCTGAGCACTCTGAATTGGGTTGCTTTTGAAGCTGTACACCCCTTTCCTCCTCCCCTCCCTGTCCCCCCCACACATCCTCTCCTTCCCGCTGTGGGAAGTGCTGCGGGGAAGAAAATAGGGATGACTGACACCAGATTTATTTGAAAGGTGCTTTTAAGACATCAGCCTAGGGACACTGTGAGAAGTCTGGCCCCAAGGAGGTGGCAGGTAGTTCAGGAGTCAGAAGAACGTGGAGCAGGGCCAGCTAAAGCCAGGTTAAGCCAGCTCTTCTGTTCTTTGCTTTCAAAGTTTAAATCCTGCTGTCCTCAGCTAATCTATTAGCTGCTTGTCATATACCTATTGATTTTACCTGCAAGTAATATCATGTCTCAGTGCAACATATATGCACACACATAAAATAATAAGTAGATTAAAAAATAGGTAGGTAGGTAGGTGGATGAATGGGTGCTTTGCACTTCCATAGTGTACTGAACCCTGATGTAATATTATTTGAGTCAAAATCAAAAAGATAGAGCAGCACCACGTGTCTATCTACCCCCCAACCTACGTGACATCTACCTTGTCATATAGGGCCCCTTTAAGCCCATAATCCATTTTGCTAATTTAAAGGCAATTACTTTAATACCAAATACATACAAAAGTGAGCTTTACCCCTGCCAGTATTGGAAACTCTGTGTTTAACTCAACCCCTGCTGAAATAAATGGGGCTCGGATGGGCTCTGCTCCTGGTTCTTAAAGTATCTAAGGTACATTTGAATTAAGAATAACAATAAAAGAATAGGTGTGTCTGTTGCAGATCTTTATTACTCTGTGCTGGCTCACCTGCTCAGATAGTACTTACAGAATCCAGTTACAGGTCCCACAGGCAGTCCCTGCTCTGCAGCTGGACTTCATTGTTACTCTTGAGATGCATGTGGTTGTTCAACATGTATGTATGTCTAGAAAAATCTTTCTGTATATCTCCACATTATAGATATTCCATGTATTTTGTGTCCAGAGAACTATATATAACATAAATGTATGTGTGTACTAGCATGCCTGTATGTGCATTGGGAAGCTGTGTGTGTACTTGGAAAAATCCTCTGTGCTGTCTAATGCAGACAGGCAGTCAAACATTCAGCAAGGATTCCAGGGGGGTGTGAAGGTAACTTGAGTGAAAATGTTGATGTTAATGTTCAAAGCTGGGGAAGTTTGAATCTTGTACAATACAATTAAAATGTGTATTTTAGTGATAACTGAATCAGAAATAAACACAAAGAAAATATGAGAGAAGAAAGGAGGAGAAAATTACTCACTGCCGACATGCTCTGAATTAATTTGTTAGGTAGAAACCATGATGTTGATGTAGATACTGTATCTGCAGCCAGCTCCACAGTGAGAGAAATAACCTCTATCTAATATTGTGTTTACGTGAAGGACTTTGACACAGTTTGAAAACATGAGTGATATGTTAGAGGTAAAAAAAAACATTTCTGCCTTATAGGGTCCAAAGCAAATAATTTATGCTGCAGACTTTTTGTTCTAGCGCCGACTATTTTATGAGAAATAGGTTTTGATTTCTAAACTTAGCCATGCTGCCCACAAAAACGTACTTTCTGGGGATTAACGATTGATCTTGCCATTTCTCAGCTTCCTTGGTTCCCTTCTCATCTTCTGCTTCTGAATGTGTGTGGCGTGTGTGTCTGTGTGTAAGCTTTGTAACCAAATGCAGAATAGTCATCTGGCAGAAGCAGCAAGCCAATGGAATACAGACATGTTTCTGTCTCCAAATTTTACCACCTCTTCAGTCTAAAGACCAAGAATGGAAGAAAGATTAATGTTTGACATTAATTTCTGGAGTTCATTTTCTGTTGTCCATTGAATGCATAAGGGAATTCCCTTTCTTTGGTATTTTGAACCAGTAGAATGAATGGTTGAAAGCTGAAGTCAGTATCCAGGTGAAATGTTTGCTGCTTTGAAAGAGGGGTTGTCAGAGCAAAGATTTCAGCATTAGAAAGGCTGCTCAGAGGACTGTTGAGCACGTGTTGAAATCCGTCCTTCATAATAGAACTAATCATCTCTGCACTGTGGGATGGGAACCTGCAGGTGTTTTATTTCCCTCTGGCCCTAGACAATTTCCCAGGTTACTAGCAAGCCAGCATTAAAACTTTCAGGGGAAAAAAACCAGTCGTACAATTGCTGGTGAATTGCTAGACAGTTAATATTCCCAGTTATCTAAGAACTGATCATGCCTTTGTGTATTTATTGTCTCACCTTCTCTACTTCACCCAACTTGTGCATCATATGCAGCGTGAGCCTTCATCTGGTAGAACTCCAAAACACAACTGTTTATAAATTAAATAAAACCAATATCAGGCTGCAGAGTCCTTTTCTGGAGCTGTCTGGATGCAGCAGAACAACCCCTGTAAAAACTGCCTGTTTGAATTATCCTAGACCCAAATTAACTTCTTCAAACTTTAAATTCTTCCTGGAGGTCCTTAAATTTGCAACACAGTTCATGGTCACTTTATGGTTCTTCTATAGTCAATGGAGCTCAGTAGTCACTCTCTGAGGGTGATTCATGTTATCTCATATCTGAATTGTTCTGTGGTTATCACTGCCTTACCTCAAGAACAACTACCTACCTAAATTAGGTGATCCTGTTAGTGCCTTAGGTGGGAGAAACTGGTCCTGGGCTTGGTTATACAGGGCACCTCAATGGGTTGTGTTAGCACATAAACAGAAAAAAAAAGGAAAAAGGAGGAGTGGGTTCCGTACCTCTGAGTGCTTATTGAGCCAGGCAAAAGAACCTGAAACAAATGAGAGCCCTTCACGACGTCCTCATTCTTTCTTTCCTTATTTTTTTTTTTTTTTGAATTTTCACATCATCATATACTTAGATGACACAGAAAATACCAATTAACTCAGATGCCAAATCAAACATAACTGGCAAATAATTCAGTGGAGCAGATGATAACCACAGCCACTGATAGGTTGAAGTCTCTTAACATAAACAGCTGGGAAAAATTCCTTGGAACAACAGATGCATTCTCAGAAATCAAGTGTGATTATAGAAAAATGAAGAATAATGACTAAATTATTATATACTGGTGTATTACCTTGATTCAGATAATTTTAATTATCAATAAGAATTCAGTGATGCATTCAGCCAACATGATCTCTGGAGACCAAATTTTGTAGCCAGTAACCATGGAGTCAGATGAGGAATATACAGACATTTTTTTGTTTCATGTGCTGGGTCACCAAATACTTTCCTGGGTCTGAGAAGGGTGTGGGTGGCCTTTGTTACAAATCTGGAGTCCGACTTAATCATACATCACATGCCTCCAGGCAGACACCTCTCTTTTTCAGCAAATACCCATAAACCCATAAAACCATAACGATACCAGAAATATGATCAGTAATAAAATGGAATATTCTTCATAGGACCAATCCTATTGGAGATTTTCCTTCTTGTGCTAGAGACTAGGGAAATGCAAATAATTCTGAGTTTTTACAACTTGTTCCTACAACTTCCATTTCACAAGCCACTTTTCCTTGCTGACTGTTGTGAGAAAGTTATTGTTAAGAACTGGTGACCTCTGCACCTTAAGCTCTGTGTTAATCCTGGCAGACTCCCTTGTATTTCAGTTTGCTGAATACCTTCATGTAAGACCAGCATGTTTTGCGTTGCAGAAAGGAATTTTGGGTTTAAAACCTGTATTTCATGGAAACATGTTCTGCTAGTGGAGGAATCACTGGTTCAAGCTTATCTTACTTTCTGACACTGCAGAAAAAAAATGCTTGGAATGAGGCAACTTGAATGTTTTCTCTGCCTTGTAGATGATTTGAGAAAGAAAGAGAAATGGGAAAACTAGTGGTTGAGAGAAAGTCATCAGCCATTTCTTTCCTATTGCTTGTGATTAAATCAGTGTTGGATTTTTGGATAGCTGCCGGGCCTTTGTTACTGCTTTTTTTGGCTACATCTATTTTGTATCTCAGGAAATAAGTCAGAGGGCAAACTGAAGTTGCCAGCCTTCCACTACTCAGCTTTGTGGAGTCAAGATGCATTTATGCAATGCAGTAGGTCAACCTGTTCAAGGTATCTACAGATCCCATGTACATATGGTCTTGGGTCCCTCCTGGAAAAGGCCTTAGATCCTTTCATTTTTATGTCCTTGGTTGTGTGACTGCCATGGGAAAAATGGAACAATTTGTGCCATAAAGCAAATCTGAGTTTAAAATAGGTTGAGACTTGAGGAGTCTAAAATTAACATCAGATTTTGATGTTTGTATTTATATACAAACTGAATCTGAAGAGCAATTTAGCTGTGACTGTTGCATGGTGCCCTCTTGGCTGCAGTGGTTGTGTTCCATATTTCTTTGTTACCTGTGACTACAGCACTGTAAAGTTCCTGTGTGGGGCCAAAAAATATTGAATCAACCACAGTTCAAATGTAACTTTTCTCTGCTGTGTTTGGAATATCAGGAATAGAAACTTGCAATAGGAAATGGACATCTGGGCATCCTCCGGTGTCAATCAGAGAACCAATTAAGCAGAGATTTACAGCATCATTAAGGAGGCTTTCCGTAGACTGTGTAAAGGAAGGAAGGAAGGAAGGGAGGGAAGAAGAAATAAATAAATAAAGCAAAGGAACAGAAAAAGAAAGAAAACAGAATAACGAGCAATTCTCTTCAGAAATGTAGTTGTAGTTCATTGAACCTTGTCTTCCTTTTGCCTCCCTGATCTTAGGTAAACATTTGAGTGAAGTCCAAACCAAATACACACACCAAAATAGTACAGGGTGTAACTGATACAATCTCCAGTACTAATAGAAAAGGCTACTTTGAAGGGGGAAGGGAGAGAACTTTTCCTAGAGCAGCTATTTCTTAGGTGAAGACTTTTGTCCCTTTGGCTGTGCAATGGGAACTAAGTACTTTCTAGAGCAACCATAACAAAATGTCCCATTTTAAAAATGTGTCAGTTGCTGAGATGGTGGAGGAGCTCCAGATGTTTGATGCCCTTCTACAGTGCTTCTTATGAAATTGTCTCAAAGTCCTTCATAAATGTTTCCAACCCACACATTTGGTGTAAGCAATTAGGCTAGTTTTTCTATGCTGTAGTAGCTTCTCTTTTCTTACTTTCTGTGGATACTGCATGTGTGTTGTGGGGAGGCGGTGGGGATGAAAATCAATGTATCAGCATAAAAAAGCAATTCAAGCCACAGAGGTTGAGTAATTGTGGCATATCTGCAAGAAATAGGCCCACGAGCACAGCTAAGTCCAAGGCTTAGGCCCACACCTTCTTGGTAAAGCAGCAGAAGAGAAAAGTAGGACCAGAAGAGTAGCTGGGTGGAGATACCCTTGGCCATTTAAATGCCTGAAGTTAGCTGTGAGAAGGCTGAACCATTCATCATTTCATGCCAAGCTCAACTGCTTTGATGGAGGCATCACACCTAATATACACTAAAGGTGTCCTCACATGCCTAATGTGTCTAGACTAACCAGCCTTTAATATCCTGCCAGTTGCAGGAGTCTAGAGGTGACAGGGACACTGTGATGGTCAAAGCCTGTTTTGCATTTTCTCCATGGTGTAAATCAGCATAACACCACCCATGGTTAGAGCTGCACACCTTTAGACCAGGTGAGGAACTGGCTCCTTGCCAGTGTTGGCTGTTACAGAAGATATAAAAGGTCTTTATCTGAGGAGGAGGTTATGGAAGGGAGTGGTGGCTTATTACGAAGATGAGGCTGAGCCTACCTTTGGGACAAGTCCGTTTAGGAGACAGCAAAACCCTGGCTTATTGTGTCTGGTGCACGATTTCTGAGAATTAAGAAGGATCTTTGACTTCTTTTGCAGTTCTGAGCATAAGTTGTCCCCTTCTGCTACTGCCCTGTGCTCTGCACAGCTCTCATCATCGCTTTGAACTGGCCAGGTACAAAATGTTCCTCTCTGGAGGGATCTTCTGGGAGTGTTGCTGCTGGCTGTTAAAAGGCTGCTGCATTTGCCCCAGAGGAGAGGAGGGATAGGGATCCACACCAGATTTCCACATTGTGTGAAAGGAGCCTTATAATTATCGTATACATTACAGTTGGGAGCCTTAGGCAAAGGGTAGGCTCCTGTGCTTTCTTCTGACCCATTGTGTGAAATTTCATGTGATGCAGGGTGGGGAGGTGGCTGCCTCTAGACGTCTTTGTCGTGTAATGATACTCATTACGTGACAAATGGGGCTGGGCCAGCCTGCCTGGGCATGGGTGGAGGGTGGATGGTGTGGCTGAAGGACACCCTGGGTGCTGCAGTGGGGAAGGGACTGAGGGATCAGACTGGGTGCTGGGGCTTTCTCAGAGGGCTTCAGAGGGTGGGCCACATTCTGGGCTGGCTGTGCAGCATCCTAATGTCTTTTATGAATGTGAAGCCCTTGAGATGTGCATGTTAAAGTCTAACCCAGCTACTGTCACTTCTTGCCCCAAGAAGAAGAGTTGTCTCCTCCATCTCTTCCTTACTCATCCTCTGACAACGTCTCACCTGAATCTTGTCCCTTTGTCCCCAAAGATGGGCCAGCTTAGCAAAGTTTTGCACCTGCCAGCTTTGCCTCCATAATAAGGACCATCAGGAACCATCTTCTCCAGGCTGGTTCAGGATCTCTTTGGAAACACAAATATGGAATAAAATAGGACATTTTTGACCTCTGTATGAACAGACCGTAGTCAGCTGTTGTCACTGTGGTATAATAGCAGAGCATTTGCTCTTGCAAGGAGGGATGGATCCACTGTAATCCCCCTTAGCCTGGTCCAGTTCACCATGTGTGGTCTGGGTGCTGAGGTGTTGTTGGAGATGAATGGACTTGTTCAGGCTGTAGCTGCTTGCAGCTAAAATTAATTTCAGGATTAATTCTTGAGCTGGCTGCAGAGAGGCTGTTCATCTGACAGAAATACTGCCATTGTTAAACTAATGGTACAGTCACCTCTCAGAAAGGGATGAAATAAAATTCACACAAAATTTCCACAAAGCGAAAAAAATCAGCTTTTGTTAGGTTATTGTTTCACATAAATAAAATGTACCTTTTGTGTCCAGTTTTCTTGATTGAACAAATAATTTTATTTTTCTCAGTCTGTTTCTTGTTTTTTCTTTTTTCTTTTTTGTTTTTTTCTTTTTTCTTTTTTGTTTTTTTCTTTTTTCTTTCTTCTGTTTTCTGTTTTTTCTTTTCTTTTTTTTTTAAACCAGAGTCAGGTCCAACAGCAAAGGCACAAACCTGGTCTTTGAACTTGCTGAAGTGAAAAGCTTTCATTACCTTGAGAGGTTTTTTCCTAGCAATGCTTGAAGCCCACCAACTTTCTGAAATGGACCTTGGGCCATGGGCAGGGTCAGCTTCCAGGAGCTGACAAAATCAAAGTTTTACAAAAGAATTCCCAGTCTGGGGCACACCCCACCACCCCACCCAGGGAAGAGAGATTATGGGAACTCATATCACAGAAAGATCAGCCATCAGTTTAATCACCTCTTGCTAATTCCTCTCTTATATTGGATTTTAATACATTTTTAATCTGTTTTTCATTCTTCATGCTTTATCACCTGGGTGATCTGTGTGAACAGGAACCAACCTGATGCTGGGACCAAAAAGCAGAAGGGGAGGTGTAATTTCCCAGGAGATTGTGAAGGAGGGACATACACTGAGGACTGGTCTGGCAGAAAAATTCTTAACTGGGACTAAGAGAGGTGAAGAGCCACAGTCCTATTGTGTCACCTTGAGTCACTCCAGCCTGTGTTCTCCAAGCTTTTTGATGGTCTACTCCTTCATATTGTTCTTTAGTAACCTTACCTTCCCACACTGAAACCTTGCAACCTCTAAGTAATGCCACACACACAAAAAAAGAAAAATCTTGAGCTAATGACACAGAGAACCAGTCAGAAATGCCTTCTGAGGGACTTCTCCCATCCCCCTCCATGCTGAACTTCTTCCAGTTCAAAAAGACCCTTATCAACTCTTCAATCTTTCCATGTAAATACACTGACAAGTGTCAGGCCCTGGCAAACCTATAATTAAGGCTGAACACAATTTGCTAATAAAAGCTCAGAAACTCTGGGTTGAGTTTACTTACATTATCCCCACTGGGCACTTTCCATCAGAATCTTTTATCTGCCTCTGCAAAGGCCACTTTGACATTGTTTTTAGTGAATCAGTCAAATGTGGATACTACAGACATTCTCTCCCTTTCTGAGAAGATGCTCTGGCTTCAGAAATAAAGATTTTAGCTGTTGTTGTTGTTGTTGTTGTCATTGCAGCTCCTCTGACTCACAAAACACAGTGAGATTTTGGAAGGAGAGAAAGAATGAGAAAAATAGGGAGGGGGGGAGAGAAAGAGAGAGAATTGTGGAGAGAGAGAGAAAACGTGAGCCAGAGATTGTGGCAGGCTTTACAAATTGGCACAGTCTTATCAACAGCATTTCATGGTTTTCTGGAACTCTTTCAAAGGGAACTTGCCTTTGTGTGTACTGGCTTAAGCTTTACTAATATTTAAAGCTATATTTAAAGTTTATGAAAATTATTTCTGAGTTCCTCTGTCTCTTAAAATCGCCGAGGCCAATGTTTGCTTCTCACTGTTATCCTACTCAGCTCCCTCCCCCTAAAGTTTCTGTGGGTTTCTTGTCCTCTTTGTCCTTCCTTTGCAGGCTCCCTGCTTTCCCCTCTCCCTCCCCATTTGCTGCTCTCCCTTTTTTCAGCCTCCCCTCAACTGGTTCCTAGGGTGACCAGGAGAAGGATTTTGTTTGGTGAGTCTGTAATGGTTAAGGTCCAGCTTTCATCAGTGATGTTCTCCATTGCATCACTAAGTAAATGCATCTCTCATGCTCCTTCTCTTGTCTCACTGCTTGGACAAAGGGTCAACTGGCTTTTCTCTTATGTCATTCTCTACCGAGTTCAGTCTGGGTCTGCAGAACATAGTTTGATATCTCTAACAAACCACAGTGGCATCCTCATATTAAAGCACATGTTGAAATAGCTTAAGTGGTCCTGAGCACAGACATATACAGCACTTTTAAAGAGTGTTAAGGTAAGAAATGATCCCAGCTTTCTACAGATTAGTGAAGGAGTAGTACAAGCCCCAAGATCCATCCAAGTTCATCTACAGCCACTGCTACTTGTATGCAGGCAAGCACTTAGATCCATCTGTGTTCCATCTGAGCACCAAGGCTGTCTGAAGGAGGGAAGTCTAAACAGGTTCAGCATCTTGGTCTGGACATGTACCCTTATTTTGGGCATGGATGGAAGGAGGACACCTGGAGATGGGCCCAACTGAAGCCTCTGGCAGTTTATTCCTGGATATAGCTGTTTCAAAGGGCACTGGTGACACTTGGGGTAGGGTTTGCCTGACCCCTCTGTAATGGCTGTGTCTGAGCTTCATGCCTTTTTTAAAGCATCACACTGACATAGACATCTGCAGAGGAACTGCATCTTAAAAATGCTCAGTTCTCTTCAGGGCTGCTGATGAGGCTGGAGGTGGCTCCCTTAGCTATGGCTATATCCACATCTTACAGATCAAAATAAAGGTGAGGTGAATCCTTTCAGGGGTAACTTATTTAGAGAGATTCAAAGATGATAGATCCCACGTAATACCTAGCAAATGGACTTGCAGTATTTCTACTTTAGAGTTTCAGTTGTATCATAACAAAATCATGTTAGCTGGTGAGGTTTCAAACACAAAGTGTGTGCCAGTGGCCATACTAGGTCAAGTCAGAGGGTCTTGCAGTTCCAGGGTCCTGTATCCAATGGCACCCCTGAATAAATGGCTAAAGAGAAGAATAAACTTCTCATGGAAAAAAAATGTCCGTGCCTCCAGTTATCATTGATGTAGAGGTTTTCTGCAAAATACATGTCATGGTTTAATGCTGGCCGAGTGATTAAACTGAATATCAGATGCTCTCTGTTATTCCCCCTCCCCTCCCTGATAAAGAAAGGAGAGAGAATAAGGGAGAGAGACTTATGGGTTGGAAACTAAACTACACAACTTTAATGAAACAGTAATGATAAATAGGAAAAATTACTAAATATATACAAATATACAGGAAAATTGATACCATGTTCCCCCTAATAACTCTCACATCACTACCAAGGCTGCAGGGAAGCCCTGGGAAAGTCCAGGATGGAATTCTGGGGTCAGCAGGAGTGAGGAACTGGAGGCAGGAACACAAAGATTCAGGCTGGAATGGATCAGGACCACAGGCAGACAAGCAGACAGAATCCTCCCAGGATGCCGAAGCAAACAGGGACAGGGGAAGAAGGGGAAGCAGGAAGGGGTTTGACCCTTGTGATCCCTCAAATTTATACTGAGTATGAGGTGTATGAGATGGAATACTCTGTTTGGTCAAATTTGGTCATTTATCTTGTCCGTTCCTCCCTAAGGGAGGGTTTGCAGGTGGGACCTCTTTACTCCTTTTCTCCTTCCGAAGGGCAAAATGTTCCTCAGAACTGAGCAGTGTCCTTGCTTCTGCACACCAGTCTCCAGCAGTAACTGTAAACATCAAGTGTTATCAGTCCTAGAAGCTGACTGAGAAACTTGCTGCTAATTTCAGCAAGTGCAGCTACCTACAAGAAACTTAACTGAAAGCAAAATTACAAGGCAGAAAATCAACTTTATCCTGGCCCAAACCAGGACACTGAACTTAAACAACCAGGCTTACACTTAAATAACCAGGTCTATTCAATTTTAACCCTTTCCTTTGGTTTGTTTTTAAGTAAAAAGTGTATATTTTGTGTATATGCAGTAGCAATGTCCTGCTTCCCAGTTCAGACCGAGCTGATGAAGCTGTGGGTGATCCTTTCCCTTCCCAGTATCCTGGAAAGTGCCTGCTTTGCACCTGGGGCTGTTTGGTGGAGCTCTGGTGGCTTCAGACAGGATGATCTTCTACGACTTTGCTGTGACTTCAAAAGAGTTAGGCAAATGTGCCCTATCTGAAGAAGTGACCCCTTATTTTACCTTATTCTATGGCATTAAAAAGAGGAGCTTTGGTGTAGGAGAATGTCGAGCCACTCTCTCAACACTTAAAAGGGCAGACGAGTGAACCACAAGGAAAAGCTATAAATGGTTTCTGCATCCCATAGTGTATCAGTTATGAGCAAGTCATTTATATAATTGAATCCTAGATCCTTTAGATTCCCTTTGAAGAAATCCTGTCCTCTGGCAGCTGGAACTGCAGTGGTGGGAATGGCTGAGATAGTGGCTGGGAGACATGGCTGTCTGAGAGAGATAGGATCAACGTTTCTGCAAGGGACAACTGCAAATTTGGTGTTACAGTCAGATTGTAAATCCCCTGAGATTTTACTGGTGTTTTGGAAAGAGAAGGAAGATAGATTTAGAGAAATTATATATATATATATATATACACACACACACACACACATGCATATTTTAGTCTGTGTGTAGATGGCAACACCATGTTATGTGGGAGTAGATTATGCTTTAAATATAAATAAGTATATATAATATATACATATATATTTAATAAATGAATAAATAAATAAATAAATATTAGGCTTTAATGCATTAACTAGTGTGTAAGATCATCTCTGTTTTCCAAGGCAGTAGAAGGTTAAGTGACTTGCCAGAGACTAATTCTGTGTCATATATGGGATGAGAAAGGAAGATCCTTCAGTTCAGGTGGGATTCTAGACAGAAAAGGCAATACCAGCAAGAACCAAGGCCCAGGCAAAGGGCAGTGGTGACTTGTCACTTCAGTGTCCATCACATTTCAAAGTGTTGCCAGGGAGAAGCTCCTCTGCCCTTTTCTCTCTTTTCTCATTAGATAAAATAGCAACCATAGCTCTCCTTTCATTTTCTACACTTCTGGACTCATCTTTTCCTCTTTTTCATACTTTCTGTTTGCTGGAAAGTTATTTTCTTTTAATTTCTACAGGTCAGACATCTCAGTGCTGGGGAAGTTCATATCCTGGGCTCAGTTTCTCTGCAGCAGCAAGAAGCACTGGTCCAGGCTGCTCCTGTCACCATAGCTCTCACCTTGTGAAAAACACCAGTCCCTGTTAAAAAGCAATGATCACACACACCAAATAATTACTGTCATTAATTATTAGTACTGTGGTGTAACCTGCAGGGCCCAATTAGGATCCAAACCTTATCATGCTAGGTAGGGGAAACGTATATTAATGCACAGTTTGAGCTTTGAACATTTTACATTTTTAATGGATGGAATTAAGAATGTGGAAAAAGAATTTATTTTTCCTATTTCACATGTGGAGCACTGGTGCCTGGAGTTACTAAGTGAATTGCCCAAGGTCACACAGGCTGTGTCAAAAGCTGGAGCTAAACTTGTGTTGCTACGTCCTGATGAAGGAAGCTCTGAGATGGAGCTTGTAACTATGATGAGCCTTTAATACAACAGGGAAAGTAATAAACAGAAGAAAGAGTGTGGGAGGGAAAGGGATATGTGTGATTGTGTTTGTCACAGCCAGGCTGTTCAATGACTTATAACAACTGGTTTTAACTGAGATGTTCTGTGGGATGTCTTATTTCATCTCAAGCCACTTAAAGAGCCAGTTAGTCTTAGAAAACTTTGAGCCTGTAATCTTAACACCCAAATAACAACATTTGCCATTAAGTCAATGTAAGGAGAACATGTATGTATATGTGTGTATCTTTACAAATATATACATATAAAGTGTTTTACTTGTTTAACCTACATCTGTATGTATATATAATAATACATGCACACACACACCCTGCCCTGTCTTAAAAAAATATAACTAAGCTAAGAGCAGGCTTACCATCACACCCTAGAAATATAGAAGATTTAGAAGCTGGTGTTAACATTTTTAACAAAAAATATATTTTATTGAAATTCCTGTTATGAAAATCTGTGGTCAAAGAAGATTACTTGAGTAATTGCAGAATACACAGTTTATAATTTGCAGAATAGAATACTTTTTTCTTTTAAATTTATAATTATTTATTCAAAATGAAATTAATTTTTGACATAAACTTTTAGGAAATTTCTGGGTCAACACCAAATTTAAAATATTCCAAAGTTAGTAACTTTTGGAACGTAATTTATGAGATGAAAAAAAAGGAACGAAGAGGATGTATCCCATGTGGAGAAAAAGGGTGCGAGTGACAACAAAAAAAATCCCATGAAATGGAATATTTGATTGGCCTAGCTGGGAAATAAATCTCCCTCTGACCCTGTGGTTCAGCTCCCTGGGATGAATACATTCTTAGAGTCCCAAGAGATAAAATACACTTCCCTCCTCACAAACTGGATTTTTTATTGCATGGGTTGGACCTGCTGCAGCATTGATTGGGGTGAAGAGGACCCTGTTGCAGCCTCTGGGAGGAGGTTTTTTTGCTGCCCTTGTGGGTATCAGGAGCTTTTGTATTGCAGAAGTGCATTCTGGCTTTACTTCTTCCCAAATTTTCCAGCCAAACCACTTTGCAGACAAGTGGCCAATTGTGAGTTTCCCATCTTGAAGGGAATGTGAAGAGGCTGAGACACTTCCACTCAGCAGCTCATCTTTGTTCTTAGAAATAACACTGAAAAGAAGCTTAGTCCTTGCCATGGGGCAGGCACTGAATATTACCACTTTTCACCTTAACTCTTCTGTACTTCAATCTGAGAAGAAATGAGGCCAAGAAAACCCTCTCAACACTCAGAGGTGTTACAGAGAGGAAGACATAAATATCTGCAGTGCCTTCAGGTGCCGTGGGCATCGAGGAAAAGCCCATGTGGAAATGAATCATCCTGTCTCGCAGCAAAACTGTACTAACATGCAAAAAGTTTTGTCTTGAGGGTCATGCATTACATGAGGAAGAAAATGAAATCCAGAAGAGCTTTTGACTACAGGAGCTTTGTCCAACCTCTGCACAGATTAAGGCTTCATGGGAAGAGAAATAAGTGAGTGTGCATTTGCATTTCTTTTGCAGAGTAGATGTGTGCAGAATAACAGCTTTAATCCTGGAATGTCCAAACTGTTGAACACTTGTCTTGGAGATCTGAGTTAGAGTTGTTTGATGTACGTTTTTTTTTTTTTCCCCTCATCCTAGATAGTCAGCATTTATATTCTGGATCTATGAACTTGTAGTTGGATGTTTTCCTAAATTACTGTGAAACTAACACTTTTCATATCCCATTCAGTCTTTTTTTGGCCCATGAAGTGAGCATCATCATTTGTGCTTCAGCTGACACAGTTGCAGGTCTGACTTTTTTGCTGCAATAGCAGTTTTCCACCCCCATCCCCCCTCCCCGTTTTCATATATATCCATCTTCTGGTTTAAGTGACCTTTCCTATTCACCCTTAAAATTCCACCCAGCCAAAAACTAGTCCTGCCTCCAGGCCTCTAACTGTGGCCTCTGTATCCCCGGACAATGGGGTGGGGAAGGCAAAAAAAAAAAAAGGACATTCCTGCAGGTCCTCTATGTGTGGATAACAAACAGGGCACAAGAGGCAGGCACCTAAATCAGAAATCACTCCATTAGCTTGTTAAGCATTTTGGAGTGACACCATGTACATTAGGAGCTGGCAGCTACAATGGAGGGATCCTGGCCATTTGATATTCATGAGATGAAGAAGGTTTAAGGAGAGAAAAGGAAGGGGGAGGGAGGGATGTGGGCTTTCTAATGTAAACACCATTATCATTTGAAAATCAATTAGCTCCTTGCACTGAGGGAATGATGAGACTTAAGGCCTTTTTCTGAACTGCTATTGTGAGCCTGGGTTATTTACTTTAATTAAGAGGAGACAGAGTGGATTATTGTCTCAAACTAAGGAGTTGGGAAGAGTCAGAAAATTACACTCTACCTCACTGCACAACAAAGCCAGAATAAGAGACAGGCTCCAAACCCAGCAAAGTTGGAAAGAAATTAGGCTTTAATCTGGATTCATCCTACATAAGGAGCAATCAAAAGGAAGCAAGGTTCGGAGGCTTCTTGCTAAGCACCAGGCATGATATTGCAGAGGCTGTCACTGCCAACACTTCTGTTGAAGCTTAATATTAGGACTAGAAGGGGTTTTTGCCTGTGGCTAGAGTTTGAGAGCAACAATTTGTTTTGGCCTAAATTTTGTGGTGCTGAAGTGTCAGGTGTGGGGTTGAATTTTCTCCTGTCCCCTCCAACACAGAGATGCAGCAATGCATTTCTTTGGAAATAAGTATATGTAATTGTCGATGCAGAGAGGTCTGGATGAAGATGCTTAAATTTTTTGGCTCTTGTTTAATTCAAACAGCTTGGAATAAAAAATTAGGGAAAAAAAAAAAAGAGAAGAAGGAGGGAAAAAAAAGAAAAGAATTTGGCATGTGACTAATCCACAATACTGTCTAATTTGGCATATGGAGAAACACCCCCCCGAGGTATCTAATACTGAGATGTTTCAGCTCTGCTTTGCATTGCCCACTTTTACTCTGCATACTCTAAATATGTATTAAGTCAGTCGAGCATGGCAGCTGCTGAAGGAGTTGCCACAGCTTAGTGGGTAAATAATGATCATTTTTTAAATCACCTAAATGCGTATCTACCCTGAAGACCATGGAAGTGGCTTATGGGAACACTGATTTGCATTTTTAAAATTTGCTCGGGTGCATTTGCAATTTCTGTGCCTCCCGCTGATTGCTGAGTGCTTCAGTTTTAAGTCCAGGGCCCAATTCTGCTCAGTTATGAATGGATGTGTATGGAGTGTCATCACTGAAATCAGCAACATGATGTTATACTGAGGAGCTGGTTTACTCAATGAGTTTCTGTAAGGGATGCAACTCAGCACCAAGTGTTTTTGGTGATTTTGCAGCTTTAAAAAGAAACCCCTGAGAACTGAGGAGCACCTTTTCTCAGGGAGGGGTCTGTATGGGAGAGATAGGCCAAAGACAAGCTGCTGTCCAACCTTGATGATGAAGCAGTGCAGAACCAGACCACGGGTAAATGGTCCCAGTCAGGCCTTACTACACTTCTGGAAAACAGCTGCTCAGTACCAGGCTTTGAGGCCTTGATATGCTTTTTTTGGTCATTTTGATATGCTTTTTTTTTTGAGCCATGGAAGAAAAATCATAGTCTTTTTTTCTGAATTCTTGCCACACATCCAAGCTCACTGACACCTCTTTGCAAAACTGGGACCATCCTCTGTGTTTTTTCATCAGAGACATCTTGGCCTATAGTGAGCCCAGAAACACATGGCTCTAGAAACAAATGGATGAGAATTCTTCTCAGAGGGGCCTGGAGAACAAAGCACTCATTACTTTAGGCAGCACAAAACCCCATATATTTTTACATATAGCCCATAAGAGTTCTTGCAGGCCCTCAGTGCTCCTTTCCTCCAGACCATAGATTCTGCCTCTTTTTTGAGGCTGGATTCCTTCCTCTTTGTCATTTGGTCCTGCAACTAAACCAGATCTTTTTTCTATGACATCCATTCCCTCTTTTCTTCTGATCTTGTGGGCTGTGTGTCTGTCCATACACCACATGTCTTGTTGAGATGCTTGTCCTGGCTCTGCAGCCCAGCAAAGCAGAGATTCATGATGATGTCCCAGCTGAGTTTTGGATTCTTTCACTTCTCTCACCCCTCCAAGCTGGGTCCCAGACTTAGTGACCTGCACAACAGATGTGCCCCGTGGCTTTGCCATGACCTCCCTTAGGGATAGTCCAATCTGCTATGTAGCATGAGGTGCTAGGTGAGATCTCTAGGTGAGGTCACATTAGCATGCTCAAAGGGTGGATGTTTATATGATCCAGCATTAACACTGATCTCAGTTCCCTCAGTTCCCCTCTCCCTTTTTGGGGGTTCTCAGTTGTCTCCCCATTCACTACTGGGAAGAAGATTGTCCTTGTGACCAACACAGCTAATCAAGGATGGACTCTTTCTGCCCTTAATGACCCCACATGCACCATCCCCAGATGTACATAGAAGCAGGGGTTACACAGGTGGGAAATGAGAAGTATGGAGGAATGAGGCTATCAGCCATGAGTCAGGCTTATAAACTCTTGGAGATGATGAGCTGGATCCAGTGAGGCAAAACAACAGCTGCCATCCTTAAATGAAATATTACCACAAAAAGGCTGAACATTATGCTGTTGGTGTCACATCCTGGAAGGTCTGGGAAGGTGTAATGCAAGACAGATGCTCAGTTGTTGCTCTTTTTTCCTCTGGCAGAGTATTGCTTTTAATACTTAGCCACAATGGGCACAGATAATGCATTAATTCCAGCCTTAGCTCTGTACTTGTTGGATTAAAGTGAGTTCTTTATGTATATATTGTATGGTTATTGTAATATTATTTTGTGATCTTGAATATTCTTAATTGTATTAGAAATGGTGCACTGCAGATTTTTTTATCACTATCAATATGAAAATAAATAAAAAGAGGATATTTTTTTTTCCCTGGGAATAAATCAGATCCTCAACTGGAGTGCAGGGTCAACAGACCCACAGGGCTGAGCTGCTGGCTGCAGATAGCATATGTGTGTGTGCAGAGATGACTACACACAAGCGTGCCACCTACATTTGCATTCCTACAGCTGTTCATTATTTGTATCTATTATACAGCAGAGAGCACACAAATGTAGGCAATTGAGGCACAATAATGCAGGGATATGAAAGGACCAATACATCAGTTCAAGTGTGTTTGGGTTTAAGGAGAAGGGGACATACTGATAAATTCACTGATTTATTGTCACCACCTCTCATTGTATTCTGAGGCAAGGCCTGAGCTGCTGAAGCTGCTGGAGCTGACAGTGATTTATATCAGCTGCAAGATCTAGCCTGGAGCTTTTAAGTGTATGTCAAGCACCTCCAGCATTTTATGAATCTTTTTGGACAGAGTTTTTCAAACCAAAATCTGAGGCAAAGGCAACTCCATTCAGAAGGCGAGCACATGCTTGGCTGTGCTTTGTGTTTAAAGATTTCTATCATGTTTATTGAGGTCCTGTTCATATTTGACCATCTTGCTGTTCAGAGACATGGGCTACAGCCTTGAATAGCAACCATAGCCTTGTTCCAGAAGAACTAAAATGTCCCTAAACACCGGTTGGGTTGAACTGAGAGTCCAGGAAGGAGGTGAAAGACGAGGTTTCTGGTTACAATCTCTTTTCCCTACAGTCAGGGTATAGACATGTCTTGACAACTTTTAGAACTGTCTGGAGCAACAACTCCCTGCGTGCTCCAGTGTTGCTACATGGCAGAGTCCTGGAGAACCCAACCAAAGAGCTAGAATGACTTGACCACAGTCTTTTAGAGGTATGCTGCTGTCTGTCTGTTACAAGATTAAAAAAATGTAGAAATGGGAAACATGGCATGGCCCAAGTGTAGCTCAAGAGGAGGGACAGAAAAAGCCAACAGCAAGATGGAGGGTACACAGGGCTGGGGATCTTGGCTGTGCTGGGGGTCTGGTGTATCTGCCTTCCAGTATCTCTTTCCTGTCTGTCTTTTGTGAAGTTAATCATAAACTCACAGCAGCAGAGGTTAGGAGCTCTTTCATCACCCATGAAGAGAGTTGACCCTATTTTCTAGGATAAGTAGGCAAAAGTAATGGGAATGAGCCCTGTGGGAAGTTAGGGGCTGAGGGAGGAGGAGGGTGAGATGGGATGGTTCCCAGATCACAGATTGAAAAGGTTTCCATCTCAGGAAGGTGAAGGTAGGCTCAGACTAGAGCTACCTGGCATGTGAAGGAGCTGATTCCCTGAGGGGTCCAGCTGCCTAATTTGTAGGAGGGTAGAACTGTTCTCTTTTGGGTGGAGTTGCCTCAGTCCCTTATTCTTATTGGAAAATAAAGCTAATTTTTGGAGCTTAAGCCTAAACTGTTCTGGCCAACAGGAAGACTGCTGGCAGGAGGCACCACCAGCCTACAGCTTATATTTCCTACGTGCAACATAACAGATTTTGCTACTGTCATGGCTCAGTATTAATCAACTGTTTATTGCATCCTCAGCTTTCTACTAGATGCTTTAATTGTTCAGGCAACTTGCTAAATGTAAGCATTAATACAAAATCAGTGAAGGTACAACAGCAAAGAACTTGTCTCCTTCTTACAGGTCTGGTCAAAGGCAGATCATATCAGTAAACAATTTAAAAAAAAGTATTAATTCCACTCCATGGGCCTTTTAAGCAAAGAGTTCTTAAAAAAGTTTGATTCATACCCAACTATTTGATTATCTCAGTTTCCCTAATGTCCTGTACCCATTTTTCCAACAGGGAACTAGGGTGGCTGTAGATAGAGAACAAACGTTGCTCCTTCACATGGTCCTTTCCAAGACACTGGCAGAGATAGTGAATGAATGTCCTCCAGGATGTGCCAGAATCAGAAAGATCCTGCCACAGTTTGTAACCTGGGTCTCTACTACCCAAAAGCAATGTCTTGCCACTAGCTGTGAATGTGCCTCATCTCATGGAGCCTGTTTGTTCTCCTACCCCTTTCACAGGGTGGGATGGCCTCTGAAAGGGAAGATTACAGCTCCAGGGACTCAGGATTATCCCTGGCAGCACACAGCTGGAGAAAGTGTTGTCAAACACAGGCAGTGATGAACTTGCACTCTTTGTCTCTGATGCAGAGGTTCACAGGAGGTTGTTGCAAGGATGGGCTCAGATCAGTGTTCAGCATCTGAGTGGACACTCGGGGGTTACAGGAACAACTGGATGGTGATGCTGACAGGGACGTGGCAGGTTGCCTTTTGCTGAAGTTCTTTGCCACCTGTTGGACCAGCTCCAGAGACAATTCTTACACAATTTCCAGCATAGAAACACTCATCTGTGGGCTAAGAAGCTTGCATGTGTAAGTTCAGCTAGCTGCTCTTTGTGGGTGGCAGAGGCTCTTAACTTGCTGTCATTGACCCCACTGGTAGTTGTTGTCTTGGTGGGATCAGTGGGATGAACTTGTGTAAGCTTTACCTAACTTGCAGATCTCAAGACAAACAGACCCAAAAATCCTCTCATGGAAAAAAAGTTAAAAGTGGCTGGGCTTGTTCCAGCTGAAGTGAGCTGGGGCTGGCAAACTGGTGAGAAATGGATGAATAACATCTTGCCCCAGAGCTGTGTGAAGCTGCCAGGGGCAGGGGGTTGGCTGGAGGAAGGGATATGATTAAGCATGCTGTTAAGGCTGAATAGGAATGATGGCTCCAACTGCTGGTTCCACAGAAGCTCTGAAGAAAGAGGGGATTCTCTGTATGAGCTCCTGAGAAGTTTATAGTAATCTGTTGGGAAGACTGCAGGACATCTCAGTGAAAGACTGGCCTGTGTGCAGAGATCTTGTGCCTCTGCAGTGACAGCTTTCCCAGAGCCAATGCCCCTTTTCCCCCAGCAGCTTCCTGACAGCTGATGTCTCCAAGGATGCTGTCCTGGTGGGTTGCCTGGCAGCCAAGTGCCCTTGGTCCCCCCTGGATCATGGATTGTAGGATGATTCAGGTTGGAGGGCACCTCAGAAGGTCTCTCTCCAAGGTTCTGCTCCACACAGGATCAGCTATGAGCTCAGACCAGCTTGCTTAGGGATGCATATGGGCTGTAGGATATTTACCTGCATTATCCAGGGATTGTTCCTCTTCTGTGATGTCCTTGGACAGCCTTGGCTCTCTGGTTCTTTAGGTAGCCAGATAAAAGCTTGACTGGCCATCAAACCCAGCAGCTTCCAGCCTCCCAGACTGCTGAGGATGCAGAAGTTGTCCTGCCAAATTAGGTTGTCCCCAAGTTTCATGTTATTTCCCACCAAACAGGATTTGTTTTGTTTCATCTACCCTCATCCTCCTTTCCTCCAACCAACCCTTTCTCTCTCTCTCTCACTCTCTTCATTTATAGTTGAAAAAAAAGTAGCAAAATAGTTGTTTTCTGCTGGAATGAAATATCCAGAGAACGTGTGTCTTGGTGACAGACATTTGACTTTTTGAGCTGTGAGGAAGATGGTTGGAAGATGGTTGTGTGGGCCAGATATCACGGAACAACTACTGACTCAGTAATTGATTTTTCCTAAAACACAGAGTAAAATCACTTAAACTGGGGAACTCCCTGCTGCAGGATTGGGAATACTTGACAATAAATAAATCACTCATGGCTCAAGAAATTCACAAACCACAAATTGCTGTTTATGGGAAAATGACACAGTTTCCTTTCTGTTATTTATTAACTCATTGAAAGGGGTTGCCATAGAGGGGACACAGGGCAGAAGGAGTCTTGATTATGTTATCCTGTTGGCTTTTATCTTGATTTTCTTGATGGGATATGACTTCCCATATGCCCTTGGGACTTGTCTCCCTGGTTGCCCATGCACAGCATGATTGTCTCTGGAACAAAGGCTTGAACTGCTTTCTTATGGAAATCACTGTGCTGGTTGTGGCTGATGCATCTCTGACGTGGTGCATATGCTGATACATGGGGCTGAAGTGTGGGTTCATGCAGACCCAGAAACTCAGAATCACCCCTGTGTCCATATTGCCTGTATTTCCCTACATAACTCTCCAACATGCTCTGTTTCCTTTAACAGAGTAATGTTCCTTTTTGTTGCCTCCATGTATCTCAATACCTTTAATAGGCTATTGACCAGGCAGGGACTTTGGATCAGAAGATGCCCATTTGTGATCGCAACAAAAATTTAAGGAGTTTATTCAGGAGGGGTTCACACAGAAGCCTCTTTCATGCCATACCACAGATTTCCTGCCAACCCCTTTTTTGACTGACTACTTGTGCATTTCCTCCTCCCTCTCCTTTTTCCCTTCAGGGAAACCTTTAAATAAAACTTTTCCCAGACTGTCATTTGCCTTCTGAGAGCTGCTCAAAACCCACAGTGGCACTGTTCAAACAGCAGCTGGGTCACTCTATACCACTCACCAGCACCTTCAGCCTTAGTCCTCTCACATTGATCCATGGAGAGAGAGGAAACCAAATAACTGAAGCACATGTTGGGCCTGGTGTGAGATCCACAGGATTAGGACTGTTAGCAGTGCTGTATGTAACCTTGACATGCAATCACCAAAGTAAAATATTCATTATTGCCTGGCTGTCAGCTGAAGACAATTTCAATTATTCTGACATTTCAATGGATGAAGAAGCCCTTTAGGCTGGCTCATGAGATTAGACTTAAAGGCTCTGTAAATTAAGAAAGTTGCAATCAGTGTATTATCTGGCAGGCAGCTGTGGAATATACTACAGCAGGGAGGGGAAGGAAGAAAGAAAAAAAGAGACAAATTGCTATATTCAAGTTGTGGTTTTGATATATCAATTTACAGTTTTAACATATGCATTTGTGAAATAATTGTTTTGCATTTCTTAAATCGGCTTTAACAGCATCAGTGTGAAGTTTCTGAGTCCTGTAGCTTGAAAGGTCAGTTTTTCTTTTGCCTTGCACTTTCTTTGAAAGACTAGTTTTGGTTAGAGGAGGAGAAAAAAAACCAACAAAACATTGTCGAAAGAACAAATCTTTCTGAAAGGTATTAAAATATTATAATATAAGATTGTTGATCATAAAATTCCATTACAAGCAACATTTGTGATGTCCTGCAGGTTAATTTTTATAATATGATTTCAGCCTCCTTTTGCTAGATATGCATGGATGTGGTAATTGTGACCATATTTGGCCATTACTGCTCCTGTCTGATGTCTTAGGGAGAATAATTTATAACATCAGATCTTGCATTTCTAGAGCCTTTATCTCTGAGTTTCCCAAACTGTTTCAACATCTTTACAGTGCTGAACCTGTTTTCTTGCCTCAGTTATTTGACTCCTCCTGGTCAGAAATGCTGAGAGCTGAAAAACGGATTAATTTCAGGGACTTTTGGCAAAGAACAAGTACAGTTTAGTAGTAGACTGTGCTCATTCTCACAGGGTGGGATTTTTGAAGTATACCCTTCAGGAATTCTGCATGGAAAAGACAGATTTGCCTCAGGCAGGGAGCTGATGGGTTGTGACCTAGAGCAGTTAGTGAAAAACAGTGGCTGAGTTGTGGCAACGAGAACTTCAGCAAAGGTGGTGAGTGAGAGGATCTAGTTGAAGGCTGGGCCATCTTCTTCATTGCTACAGTCATCTAAGCCAGCTAGCTAGGCTGAGCACCTGCATTTACCATAGAGCTCCCTATAGCTACACCATTTAGAGAGAAAAATGATTATAGCCCAATGATGGATAGATACAGGTTGTATCCATCCAGTCATCTTGGTGACTTGGTCCACTCTTCATTTTAAGGGTGGGTGACTAGCTGTTGACCCTCAACCATGATAAAATGGGTAGTTTTAGCAAGGTTTATGTTAAAAACTTTGAGAGGAGACCCTAAAAAGAGTACATTTATCAGTGCACTTGAAGGCAGATTCATCTGGGGTGCAGAAGAGCCTTAAGAGACTTTTTCCACTTCTTGCTGCTAACCTTCACTCTCTGGCACTAATGTCCAGAAGGTGAGTGGTTTCCTTTGCAAATAGGCTTATGACTGTTCCACAAATTCTGATAAATCCTAGATTTTTAGTTTTTAAAGCATTTTTATACCTATTGTTCTCTTTTATATATAAATGAATCAATAGACTGGAACCAAGACCTCACACTTTTTCTCTCGCACATCTTTCTTGAGCCCAGGACCAACACTAATACCTGCACAATGTTCATCTTACTTATGGTTAGAAGTTTGCAACACAGACAATGATATCTAGATTTCCCACTGTAATCACTAAGGAGAAAGAGACACTCCAGGAATCCAGACTGTTTTGTCCCAAGGTGGACACCTCACACTGGGCTGGGGAATCGCTAGCTAGAAGTTCCTGTTTCTCTCCAGTATCTGTTAAGGCAACCTTTATTACTAGCTCATATCAAACGTTTAAAGTTAGGTGAGATAAATGTCACCTATCTCTTTGTCTGCAAAAATGATTAGATCATACAGCCTTCAGTACAGAGTTTGTTTCTTGCAGTGTAATGAAATTACAAAGTTGGTAGATCTTGGCTGTAATCACTGGAGTTGATGACAACAGCAATAACCATGATAACAGCAGCAACAACAGCCATAGACATGGTGCAAGGATCCATCACATATAAGATTACCACCATTCATAATCCTTAACAACTTTCACTTATAAACCTAGTTTCAATCTCATCATCTTTACTGAGGACTTCATTCACTTCTGTGAAGCTATTTTCAAATGATTGCAATAAAAATATGACTTTGAACTGTAGATTATGTTGTACCAAGAAGATTGGTGTCTGCAGAGTTTCACTTCCAGGCTGTGACCTATTTCTGGATTAATAAAATGATGTGAATATATCTTAGAAGTTAGACTTTGAATGGCAGAACCTGAAGGTCCATGTTTCCAAGCACAACTGCTGATATTCAGTTTCTGTTTTTGAACAATTTAAACTTAGATGACTTCATGAACTTGATTTCTGAGTGTTGAGTGCCCCCTTTCTGAAATCCAATCTCTGATAAGAAGTCTTAAATTGGCAACATACATGCAGACACCCAAACTCTCTGTCTACTTAAAAAGATCTTGGTCAAGGGTCACTTAGGACACCTAGGACATTCAGTTGGCATTTTGCATATTGCTCAATCATTTTTTTCCCAAGTGAGAATTTGACCTATATTTGAAAAATACAAATAATTTTGGAAGTTAAAACTTAGTTTATTTCACTGATGATTCTTTTGAAATATTCAACATTGACTCTGTTGTTTTTTGGTTTTTTTTTGTTTGTTTTTTTGTTTGTTTTTTTTTTTTTCCCCCTGAGTTTGGCTAGCAAAGCTGTAGACAGATCCTTAAAAAATTTAAAACCTTACCAGCAATTTACCCCACAGTTATGCATCTTTCTGCATTGGAGAACATTTAGCTAAAATTAGATGACAGCTCTATACCCTTAGAACCAGTGTTATGTTTTTCGTCCATTTCTGATCTACATAATTCAAAACAAGGAAATGTTAGCAGGTAAAACTGCAGGGTAAAACCTTTGGCTGCTGGAAATATTTGCATTTATTAGCCTAACAACTGTAAAGAAGATATGCACATCTTTAGACTTCCTCATTCTTGCCTTATTAAAAAAAGAGCTTTGAAATTCAAAAGCTTCCATGTAAATGTTGTGGAGGGTTTTTTTTTTGCTTCCCCTGATGCAGATGATTGTACTTGGGTGGCTTAGAAAAACAGAACCTGGAACCAAGCACCTCAACACATTGCTGATGGTTAAAATCCAGACGTGGTCATGATGTAAAATTTGGCAGTGGCTGAAATGAGGATCCCCACCATCTCCCTCAGACTCATGAGTTTGAACTTTTCTATGCAACAAAAGCTTGCTAGAGAAAACTGGTTTATCTTGGTCCATTTAGTTGGAGGTAGGCAAGTGTGGCACACCCTTGCACCCTGGTTGGTCTTCTTCCAAATCTGTGACATTGTGTGCTGCACAAGTTGTGTTTGGTCTGCTGCTCTCCCCATCTGAGGGGGCTACTGCTACAAAATGGACCACTTCATCCAGCCCTGCATGCATGGCAAGCAGGCTTCCTACACTGTGGTTTCTCCTGTGATCTGTTGGACATCCCTTGCTTTGGAAGAGAGGACATTTGAGGCATTTGAGGCACCTTGACACCCTCTCCAGCAAGGTTGTCCATTAGAAACCTATGTAGACAACCAGATCCACCACAGGGATTTACTTGTGGCTGCAATGTATGAGCAGCTCAGACACGAGTGTGTTGGTGTTGCAAAGCCATTTACCTTGAACCAGGGCAAACGCCAGCTCAACCTCCAGCACAAAGCTTACTACAGCTTAATGCCTCTGTCTATATTTTTTCCATGTTGCATACACCTACATCATGCAAGTTCATCCTTAAATCACAGTTACAAATGCTTAATCAGTAACGCTAACTAATAAAGTATCCCTTGTGACCTTTTCAAGGAGTTATCCATTGATAACAGAGAATTAAAGAAAACAAAACACAGAAGAATGTTTCCCCTCCTATTTACAGAAGAAAGTGACTCACAAGGGAAAGTTTCTTGGTTTTGTCACAATACAAGGGTAATGCCCTTCATGGTAAACATTGGAGTTTAAGCCCAGACTTTTATAGATGTTGTGCTGATATATTTTCTCATGGGAAATGCTGGACTAGTCCAGACAAGCATCTGTGATTTCTAAGTGGACTGAGGCAAGGCGGAGGACTTTCGAAAGGCCACCTCAACTGACTTTGAGTGCTTCAAATCATGGGATCATACTAAGTGACAGTTTTCAAAAGACTTGTTAAAAATTAATCATATTTTGAAGACGAAAGGGACTCATTTCACACTTTGGAAGTAGATGAGGGACTAACTTTATTAATCCAACTTAGGACTTCTTTTCTCCTACTTCTTTGTTTTACTTGTATTGGTTTCTCTGAACCAGTTAAATTTCAGGAGCTTACTTCAATGTGGCTGATGTTCAAACCAAAAGTTTGGATCTTATGCTAATTAGGGCCAATCCACTGTCATTTTTTCTTATAATGTGAAGATTAGTGCCCACAGTAACTCATTGAAATTTAATATAAAAACAAGTTAAAACAGTTAAGGTGGGAGAATATTTGATTTATTTGATTAAGTAAATCATTAATTTATAGTGGAGTAAATTGAAATTCAAGGGACAGAGATTTTTTTTTTAATGGCAACCATATTTTGTGTACGTTATCAGAATCTCTGGGCTCTTCGGGCTTTTGCGAGTAAAAAAAAAAACTAATTAGGGATAGTAACTCTGGGGTTTATTACTCTTGTCTTCTTTTGAAACCCTTTTTCCTTCCTTTTTCCTTTTTCCTTTTCTTTTTCCTTTTTTCTTTTTCTTTTTCCTTGTTTCTTTTTCTTTTTCTTTTTCTTTTTTTTCTTTTTCTTTTTCTCTTTGCCTTTCCCTTTCCCTTTGTTTTTATTTTTATTTTATTTTATTTTTATTTTGATTTTATTTTTATTTATTTTTATTTATTTTTATTTATTTTTACTTTTTATTTTTATTTTTTTTATTTTTATTTTTTAAATTTTTATTTCTCTTCCCTTCTTCCTATGGTAAAACATTAAATCCCCATTGAGAAGTCATATGGTGTAAATACACCACAAACCAACCAGTGGCTGTTTGACATCCTTTAAACAGCATTAATCCTGACAGTTACGCAGGGTGAAAAAACAAACACAGAGAGTTTTGTTTTGCTGACAGGGATTAAATGTCTCCTCAGGGAGGTTTCAGCAATGGAGCAGGAGCTCACTGGGAAGGAGTTTCATGCACTGGAGATACCAGTGCACCCTATGGCAGCAGACTGGGAAAACCCTTCTCACAGTGGGGAGAAGAAGGGGATGAGGTCAATATGTAGGACACCACCAGAACAAGGATTGTCCCCCAAATTACCAAGTCCAAGGCTCCTGGTTTGTCCACCAGACACTGCAAATGTCATGCAGGGTTCACATCTATTAGCAGGGATGGGGTGAGGAAGGGGGCTAGTTCCCCTCTCTTTACTCCCTGAAGGTTCTTTCCACTCTTTTAGAGGTACATCTACCCCCTCATGACACTAAAAAACAGGGTTATTTTCAACCCTTCTTTATGCTTGCAACACAGAGAGAAAGAGAGCAAAGTTCCAAAGCACAAAAATATTTAGGTGGCATCTTATGAAATGCAAATGTTAAGAGACTTGCTCAAGGACATGGAGAAAATCAGTGGCAAAACATGCAAGCCAACTAGAGAGAGGTGAGCATTGAAAAGTTTTCTGCAAACCACAGGTACCTGCATCCAACCAGCATGCCCTATATGCCCACAATACATCTGCCTAAGGCTTCCTTGCCACTTTTTCATGTGGCTCAAAAAAATAGCTGGAGTAGAGAGACAAAATATCATTCAGTCCTCTGTAATTGTTTAACTGTTTGCAAAAAAAAGGGGTGATTTTATCAGTCTCCATGTTTGCTGACACAAACACACATTTACACTCTCAGATGTGCAGTGATGCCAGCATTGTCCCCTGTGGGGGATGATTTCTAAACCAAAAACATGTGCAGTGATCCAGGATTATCTTTTGCAGCTGATTGCACTGGACAGGTAAAAATAAGCCTGAAGGAAAAAAAAAAAAAGAATATAGGACATAAGCTACCTCATTAATGAACACAAGTCAGTGAAAGGGAGTTGTTGTTGGGAGTTTGTTTAAAGAGTTATTACACTTTCCAGGAGTGGAGCTGGTAGAAGCAGGAACCCAAGGCAAAGTTACATGGCTCAACCAGCAGCCGATGAAATCATCTCCTTTATTTCTCAGCGTTCGTTCTGCTGCCAAGCATCCTCACCATGGAGTTGGGAGACTCCAGGGCCATCTGTTCAGCTTTTCAGAGACCTGCTTTTCAATAGTGGGGCTCTGTTTTGTGGCATTTCTTCCCAGAGTTACCTTTTTGCAGGGACATCTGCTTGAAGGTCAGCTTGAACAAAAGTATTGCCTCTCAAAAGAGCGGCTAAGCCATGCCAGGAGAGGGGCTGAGTGGGGAGAGAGAGGGACAAGAAAAAGACATTTTTCACTCATTTGGATTGTACCCTACAAGTTCCCTCCCCTCTTTCCTGGGGGCATGTGTTGGAGCTGTGACATCCAGAGAAACTTGACTGCACCTCTTACTTTTAGTACTGCTCACCCCAGGGGTCCAGAAATCACAAACCGAGCTCTTCAAAATTAGAAGATTGGGTTAAAAACCATGAAACTGCTGTAAAATTTACATTTCAGGGATCTTTTCCTTCTGTCTTCAGTGACTTAGGTTTGCGTGCTGCTTGATTCAGGATTTCTGTGCAGCAAAAAGAACATTAAAACATGCATCATTTTTTAGCTAAGTGTGACACAGTCCTGTGCGAAGGAGAGATGAAACTTTACAGAAAATATTGTTACTGCAAGGCACATTGTGATGACTGACAACCCAGCTTTTACTTAGCACGACGAATGATGACTTTAGAGCTCAATCTTAGAAGGTGCTGAGGCTACAAGCTGGGGATGTTCAGCCTGTCTTCATCCTGGGTGTTTTTCAGAGGGGGAAGAAGTTGATCAAGAAGCTGAAATAATGTAGTGGCTTTCAGGGGACTTAAGCTCTGCTAAACAGTTTCCATGCTTTCCCAGTCAAGGTAGGATTGAACTGAAGTCCCAACTACATGGCAGGCTGGTGTGTCACCTCAAGTGGTCATCGTACCTTCAGAGACACAGATACCTCCACAGGGTGCTTCCAGCACTGGCAGATGATGGGTTGCCCTTTGCAAGAATTTATTCCCTTCTAGTAATCACTGAAGAAACCTAAAAAAATATTTAGACTCTTACCTCCGTGTGGTTAAAATTCAGTGTCTGTGGTCCGACGCCTTGGGATCAACATGTGTGTAATGCTCCTTCTGGACATAATGATTGTTTGGTCCTTATGACTGTCTTTTTAGTGATCTTCCCTTGAAAAAACACAGGTGCTAGTGCCAGGGCTGCCCTGGGGGTGGGGGAAATCTGCTCCATTCAGCAGGGTTGTTGGTAACCTGTGTGTGCAAAAAGTGCAGGAATGCAACAGCAGCAGGGACTTGCTCAAGTCTTGAAAAGAATCAGAAGAATTATTTCTTGTTAGTGTGGCTGAAAAATGAGATACCAATACATAATGCTAAGTATAGGGCTGTGTATGTATGGCTGGGTGTATGCACAAAACCTTGACACGCATATTTGTGTAGTTAAAATTGAAATTTATGCTCTTTATACTATTCTACACTGTATGCACAAACACACAGAATGGTTCAGCCATGCTCACATGTCTTTGGTTTAGGACAAACAGAAGATGATAATATGGAGACCTTGCTGTACCAGGGGAATTATAATATGCTTCTGCAGTCATGGTTGGGAAAAGATTACTGCTCTGGTAGCAAGTTTCCAGCCCTTGACTACCCAGCCAAGGCGTAGGGGGAACTGGAAGGTAGGGAGGGATTATTGCTACCCAGTTGGGGGAAAGGGATATGTGGAGACAGGCTTTCAGAGAAGCCTTGAAGTATTTAATCCAGCAGAAACAGCTGGAGAGAGGTGGTGGTTATCGCTGGTGGGGTTTCCCTAGGGGGGGCTGCAGAAGGGATTGAACCTTAGAGAGGGGGAGGAGGATGGGGTTTATCTAGGGAGGGGATGGGGAGGCATTTGGGCTCATGGCTGAGTCAGGAATAAAAAGCCCCATGGCAAAGGGCAACCTGGGGAAATTGTTAATTTTGCTGAGTGGATTTGAAGTGCTGCTTGTGTAGTTGCAGTGTTTGTCTATGTGGTGATTTGAGCATCACTCTGAGCCTGCTGCTGAGGCCTGGCACATCCCTGCTACCTCAGCAAGCTCAGGCACATCTATCTTGAAGTTCAAAGGTCTCTGCAAAGGGGAAAGAGGAGGTGAAGGTGATGAAGAAAATCTCAAGCATGCAACCAGAGGAGACAGAGACCAGGCTGTACCACACTATTTGTTCAGTTCTGACTTTGAGGTTGGCTCTTCTGAAGCAGAGTATTAGACCATACCTGATCTAAGTGTTAGTGCTTCAGAACAAAAGACAAATATCAGACAGTATTCAGGGTCCTTCAGTTTCCCTCATCTGTTTTCCTCCTCTCATAATCACAGTTTAGCTTGTCTCTTGGAGGATGGACCACAACCCAGCCCGAGGAAACTCCTCCCAGCATGTGGGACATGGTGGTATTACTTATGTGTGCCCTGGGAACTGATGGCAGCTGAGATGGTGGTTCACCACTGTATGACTGTATTGTCTCTGGGTGTCATTTTCTTCATAGCTCGAAGCAGGGAGGAGCAAGTTTGGGTGTTACCTGGACAAGAGGCCACTGACAAAGCAGAGCCAGTGTGTTTCAAGAAAAGAGACTGGCTGCTGAGTCTATAAGTAACCTTTTGGACTGTAAAACATCATCTGAAGAAAGGTTAAACTAAATTGTTGTGGTCTTTGCTTTCTGTGCAGATAACTCTGCTTTCTACCAGCCTCATTGCCAGGTTAGAATAAGATGAATTCCTGAAGCTCTGCTTTAGAACAGATGTGATCAGATTCAGATTAGCTATTAGGAAGAATTCTTTCCTGTAAGGGCTGTGAGATACTGGCACAGATTGCCCACAGAAGCTGTGGATGCCTTATCCCTGGAAGTGTTCAAGGCCAGGCTGGATGGGGCTTGAAGAAATCTGATCTAGTGGGAGATGTCCCTGCCTATGGAAGGATGGAGGAAACTGGATGATCTTGTAAGATCCCTTCTCACCAAACTATCCTATGATTCTATGATACCCATACTCTGGCTTTCTCGCTGTGACAACACAGGAACAGCAGGTAAAAATTTCCCACACTAGCACAGTTCATTTGACTGTTGACCCTGTTCCCTGGAAAAACAAGCTTCCTCCCAAAATCCTTAAAGTTTTTGTCAGACTGGGCTTCTGCTTTCCAGCTTGGTGTCTTTGCAAACCCAGTTGTGCTCAGTATTCAGATGTACATGGCACCTGCCAATGTAAATCCTGTGTCATGGTGGGTTTCTGTGAAAGAGATCTATTTTTATTTTTTTAACAGAAATGTAACCATTGAGTTGGCTTTTCTTCAAATGTAAGTGATCCCTTGCTAAATACCCTTAAGCTTGTCCCTGAGAGATGAGGCTACTTCATTTTCTCAGGTCTTGTTCTGAACTGCCACTGTACAGAGTGGTGGTACCCAGTGTATTTCAAGAAATTAGGTTTTTTTTTTGTTTGTTTTCCCAAGCCTGGTGGTGGTTTAGAAGAAACTGAGAAGCTGGAGAGGCAGAAGGAAAGAAGGAAAAAAGCAGATAACAGAGGGAGGTAAGGAAATACAGTTGTAGGAAGCAACCTCATTGAGAACAAATCTTGTGGTGGTGGTGCTTGGACTTTGGGAATCTTTGGCCTTTTCACCATTATGTTTTAATGTCAACATCTTGACAGTGTTGAATTCTGCTAACTGCAATGGTGTGACATGGGTGAGTCCATGTAACAAAGTAAAAATGAAAAAAATTTTTTCTGGTGAGCAATATCTTGGGGGTAGTCACACGGGATCTAAGGCCTCCTCAGATAAATGCAGCTCTTTTGTTGTTGTTGTCTTTAAGCTTTTCTTCCATTTTGCCAACTCCAGTTGTGCATGATATACTTATACATTCAGATCAGACCAGAAATGCCTTCCTTGCTAGATATCTCTGTCCAGCAAGAGGAGAGACCAGGTTTCTTCCTAACTACATTATGATTAACTTGCTGGAGAATTCTGCATGATCTTAGTAAAAGTATTATGGGTAACTGTGGGAAAGAGGGAAAATTCATTGTTTCATGGTGGAGTAATGATCCTAGCAAGGGCATTGTCTCAGGAGTGGAGTGGATATTTCAAGGACAGGGTAAGTGCAGATTTATATAATTCTGCATAAGTTATGGAATAGTCCTTGAGGGTGGGATAATGGCATTTTTGGCACAGATGTCTCTTCAAGCACATCTCACCTCAGTCCTTTCTGTTCATACTTGCTCTTAGTCATCTGCTGAATGCTCACAGAGGAACCTCTCTCCCCTCTTCTCTCCACATCCTACATGTGTTGCCTAAACTCCAAACTCTTGGTCATTCTTGGTTGCAAGGGAACAGGAGGTAATAGAAAGAAATAGGGAGCTTTGGGATCTGCTTTCCAGAGCTTCCATGGCAGACTTAATTTCTTCTGACTTTGGGGGTTTGGAGGGCATAAGAAGGCCTAGGGAGATCATTTAAGATGATAACCTTGTAGGTATCTTCATCTGTTCAGATGAATCTCATCCCTGAAGTTAACAATTAACAAATCACTGCTTACTTTTTATACAAGAGAAACAATACTCCTGTAGGCACAGTACTTCTGCTGTGCTCTTAAGCGGTCTTTGGGCATAGCTTGAAGCCTTCTCAGGACCATGAGAATTCTTGGTGTCTGCTCATCTTTTCTGGGATAGGTGATGATGTAAGCAAAGGAACACAGAAGTCTTCAAAGGCTCTGAAAACCATCTCAATGTGTTTAAAATACTAGAAGATCTGGATGAGATAAACAACACCCTCTTTATTGCCTATTTGAACCCTCTTGAGCATTCCAGGAGTTATGCCTAAGCCCAAGGAGAAGATCATGGTTTGTCCTCCAGCAAATGGCTGTGTCTTTGCAATCCCTGTTCCAACCTGCCTTCAACTTTCTCACATTTTGATAACTTCAGACTCCTAATGGGCTCTGGCACATGTCTACCAAAGGATGCATTAATTAGTGTTACTTAGAAGATACATTACTCCAGATTTATTTTTCTGGCGCCTCTTGCAATCTCTGGCTCAAACTAGCCAGGAAAACCCATATTCAAACAGATTTTGCAATCAGAGAGAGACACACATAGTGCTTGTGTCTCTGCCAAATGTACAAAAAACTGGAGGGTAGATTGAAACTGACCTGTTCATGGTGTAACCCTCTCTTTTCTCCGTGTGTATGAGCTGTCTCTCACTCTCCTCCCTTTAACCATGTTTTCTCCAATCATCTCTGGCACAACACAGCATTTCACCCTGGAATGGTGCATGCCCTGGTACATTTTACCTTCTCACTTTCATGTAGCACATTTTGGGAACTGATGAACACCTTAGAAGTTAGATTAGGCCTTTTAGAAGCCCCATATATTCTGCTAGCACCATGCAAGAGCATTTCAAAACCAAGTAAGAAAAAAATCCCATGAGAATTATTTTGTTTTACAGTCTGACCTACAAAAGACAAGTCCAGATCTGAGCAGTGCTAACCTTTGACCAGCCATATCTTGTTGAACAGCTTAAGACTCTGAGTCTAGGGACTGCTCTGTTCTGCAAGATCAACTCTTGTAAAAGAGAGAAGATCTCAGTTAGCCTGTGATATCATGGGGTCATTAGTCACCAGAAGAAAGTCTCTGCTTCTCAGATTCCCATGGGTCTTAGATCTGGACTCACACTTCTGGCTGGGTATCCCCTTCTTACAAACGAGACCCTGAAGGGTAAATTATCTTTCCTGGCAAAAGATATGGGGAGGAGAGCAAGAAGAGGATCTAAAGGATTATTCGCTCTGGAATTACTTGCCTGCCAAAATAATCCTTTGGGGATTAATGAGCTTGAGGCCAAGCTACATTCATTCTCTTTCAGGAAGTCTGGCCCCAGCCAGTGGGCAGTGGTGGGCAGGGTGAGGGAGCTGCAGCCATTTCTGTGGTGGTCTCCAAGATGCAGGCCTGAGAGGACATGGTTTGTTGTTTTGTCCTGTTATTTTAGTTCTGTTTTTCATTGGTGTTAGCAACCACATCAGAGTTAGCTGAGTCTTCAAATGATGTAAGGATTATTGTGACTGATCTTCAACTTGTATAGAAATCTGGCTGCATTTGCTCCCACTGGCAGGGGAAGAAATCAGACATCTTGCTTAGCCAGTGCTTCAGTTTTGTGGGCCACACTTAGCTATGAAGTCAACAACTTTAGGACCACTTCTTTGTCTGTTGAGGTTCACAGAGCACATCTGATTTACACTAAGGTGAAGAATCTGTCATCTCACTCCTGCTGGAGTGAACGGCGTTTTCCCAAGTCTGAATTTGGCCTTTTGACTTTCAAAAATTGGATGGAAAAAGGAGGGATCCTTGTCAGCTTTAAGACTGATGCTGTATGACTCCAAGCATGTTTGTCATCTGTTTGCAAAGTGAAAATAAGCCTACAGTTGTTGACAGTAAATGAAGTAATATTTACATAATACAGTCATACCTGTTTCCTGGTAAAGAGATCAATGCATATTTCTTTTTGCAATAACATATCCCTGCCATATATCTTCACAGAGACAATAATATTTGAAATGAAGCATTCATCCAGCTATATAATTGCTTCTATTGTTTACCATTTGCTTTTTCTTCCCTAATAGTTTATTACTAGTGGCCAATAGTCAAAAACAATCCATAGGGATGCAAAACAGCATCTTGTTCCAGGGCTTTTCAAAGATATCTTGGTTATTAAAATGACTGTCATTAAGACTGGTGCTCAGAGACTGCTCCCAAAACTGAGGCCCCATTGCTCCAGGTGGTGTATGCACTTGAGCTACAAGGCACTGCCTGCCCACAGCATCTTACAGCTGGAAAAAGGCAAACCACCACCACATAGCAGATCAGCAGCAAAACCACCATGAGGTGTCCCACACTTTTGCCACCTTCCTCCTGGTTTCTTGTTTCTGCATTCAATTTTATGGACAAATTAGCTATGGTAAAATGGCTAGTGGGGAGAGGAGAAGGGGTGGTCTTTGACATTTTCCACATGGTAGTAAAAAAGTGTAATAGCAGTTTGATGGATCTTGCTTGGTGGCTTAGTTGCAATCATCTCTGGCACAACACAGGTACTGCTGTTACAGATTCTGGACCATATGGTTCACAAATCACTTCATACCAACCAATGACAATAAATAAATATTGAGATGCCTCTGCTATTAAGAGACTTGTGTGGCCTATCTTGTGTAAATACTGAAGATAGCAATCACGATTTAATAATTATTTCCCCCTCTTTCCACCTCCATAGCCCTCTATGAACACAAAGCTTCTAAAGAAAACCCTGCAGCTATTTTTCCTCCTCCACAGCAATATCTACATAACAAACTCTTCAGTCAGGCAAGTTCTCTTCTTGTCCCTCCACCTGCCCTTAAATTTTCAGCCTGGTGCAGAATGATGCTCTGAGTCAACTGGATACTTGCCTCCACCTACTCAAGAGTGGCTGCGTTTCATGTCACCTCTGTCACTTTGGGTGTCATGCAAATGGGGAGCAGCAGAGCTACATCCCTAGCACAGGACAGCAGTGCTGCTCTTCGTATCCGTGGAGCTTTATTTGTTCTTTCTGACAAAGAGTTATTTGCCCTAGCAACAAAAAGGTTTCATGCCACTGTTGTGTATCCAGTCTGGACTGATCACTGGCTAAGAAATAAGGAAGCACAGCGAGGTTTCCTGGTAGGAACAGAGGCAGCAAAGAAAGGTTTCCTGGTAGGCAATGTTAAAGGAGAAACTGGTTTCCAATCCCACCTAGGAGAACTGGTTCAAATGCCTTGGGCTTGTGATAAGGACACAGCAACTGCTGCATTAACAGGATCTAATCATCCTGAGATGAAGAGTGGGCAGATTAGCCCAGCAGTCTGGATCTCTGTGGTAGGTCCCACAGCTACTACAGACATCCTGTTGGACAACTCAAAGATGCTGAAGGAAGACATCTCAGGATAGACCATTTGCTAGCATTTCCTGACAGATGAGTCTTTTTGTCTCATCTTGTCATGAACAAGAGGTGATGTCATGAGAGAGGGAATGACTAAGTTTGCAGGTGCTGTATGTATCCCAGGTTTCAAAGGTGAGCTGGTCTCCTGCCTCTGAAACTTGTCTAGCTATCCCTTTCAAGGTTTCAGGTCTCTGTTAGGGAATCACCTGTCATGAAGATGGGACCTACAAACCCTGCAAGACTTCATATTTGAAGACACAGAGGGTTAACTAGGCCTTCACATCCTAAGGCACAGAGACTGGGAAACAATGACCTCAGATGTCCTAATATGACCAGCTCATCTTACATGGGGCCATAAAAATAAGAAACTTTCTCAGCAATGAGGATACTTAGCAGAAGTTCTGGTTCTATACTCCTACTCTTCTTCTACTACTACTTCCATCCCTACTCTCTTCCACTTCCCCTTCTACATCCCTCCTTGTGCTTGCCTCCTGGAGACAAACCACTCTATACTCAATACGTACTCTAACTCCTGTGCAGCTAGAGGAGACAGTTAGGACTTCCCTCCTGCAAGGGATAAAACTTGGAAGCTCTCTCCATCAGCATCAGTTCTCTGCCAGGCCCTATAGGATTTTCTACAACCACAACACTGAGAGGGTGAAAAGCTGGGCCACCTCTCCCTGTCACATGAGATGCAACACACATGGTGTGCTCAGAAACAACTGCTTGGCCTTTGAGTAGATTTTCACAAGGGCTTAGTAAAACCATGAGAGGCTGCCCCAGCTCCCAGCTGTTTGTAGGCTGAACAGGGAAGAGAATAATTCTTTTTTTTGGGGCTTGTTTTTTTTGTTTTTTTGTTTAAAAAAAATGGTGTGTAGAGAAGAGGAGGGACCTTCCTGAAATTACATCCCTGCCCAAATCTTTATGGCACAGCCAGGAAATAACCTTCTGAATGTCTTGCACTTATGTTGATACATGAAGTACTCCTGGGTCAGACATGCTCCGTGTGTTTCTACAGCACCTAGCACAACAGGGCTCATGTCCTGAATAAACACTGATAATACACTATCAGCAATCCTCAGTGATGACATTGAGGTTAACATGGATTATTTTTCAGCTCTTGACCCTGTTACCTGTGAATGTCTCATCACACATATTTATAGAATATTTGACTTCAGTTAATTTCTGTCATAGGGAAGGTTAATTCTTGGGTAGAATTCCCTTTCTGTTTAGGGTATTTAGGAGCTTGTTTCTCAGTGCATCTTAATGGGCTCTTTGTGCTCCTAAATAATTTTGGATGTTCTTGTCAGTCAGTGAGAAGGATCATCCAGGTCAGGTAAATTCTGCATATGATTGAAATGATCTTCCTGAGAAGAGGTGTCCCTCTTTTTCATTTATTGATTGTTTTTTTCTGGTTCATTTGTGGCATTGTTAGTCATAGTACTAGCAGTTAGATGCTAGATGTACCAGAGTTTCTTGCTCTCCACTCATTTTACTGAGGCTTTCCTATACAGCATCCTTCTTCTGGAGCTCTGCCATGCTGGATAAGCTCAGTATCTACACAACCCATTTAAAAGACTGATCAAAACCATGATTTAGGTTTTTTCATTTGTAATTCTATTTTTAAAAGCTGAGAATGTTTACCATGAAAAAGGAAAGGGTAAGAGACTGCAGCAAGGTCCTTAAGCTTTTCTGCGACCTCTTGCTTTTAATTCCCTTGCACTTGAAAAGCAAAAATTCAGAGGTGGTGCTGGCGTTTTGGCCACCAGCTGTAAACATGAGTAGTGATGAGTGTCATGGACAGTAAAATGCTGCCACCCAGGACTGAAGAGAGAACATCTGTGGCTGTCAGACTACTTCCATTCAAACTTTGGACAGCCCAGTAGAGATTTGTGGATGTTCATGTGAGGGCTCTTTCCTCATCAAAGAATATCCTTGTAATGTCTTTGGAGCTGGGTAATAATAGGCAGCATCAGTCAATGCTGTTAATTTTTTTTCTTTTTTCTAAGTGCATGTCTTCTAGTGGGTGATTCATCAGCTGCTGTTACAGAAGGTATGTAGGGAAGCTTGCAGCTGTGGGCTCAGACTGCAGTTTCTGTGTTGTTGCTAGGGATTCTGCATTAAATACCCCAATTCTCTGCACTTAAAACTAGGAAAAATTGACATTCTGACTTCCCATAAGAGAATGGAATACGTGATTCACAGCCCTTCTTCTGCAACATTAATCAGGCCCTGTTTACAGGGAAAAGAGCCAAAGGGGGGGTGTCAGAGCCAAAGAGGTATGCTCAGAAAGCCAAATGGTGATGTCATTTGGGGCAAAACAGTAACAGCAAGCCACTTAACTGGCTAGGATTGCTTGTAGTGGGAGCAAATCCCAGTTAAAAGATGGAGAGGCATTAGAGTTCCTTGGCTGTGCCACTGACTGCCCTAGTTTTACTACGAGTTGTTTATGGAGGAGTATAAAAGAGCCATCAGCTGTGGCTATGATCACTTAAAGTTCAAATTGGGCAGCTGAGTCCTGCAAATCTGCTGTGAGACTGGGGGCTAAGAATTTTGTAGTTCATGTGCTGGGCTTTAAATGTCCCAAAATTTGTGGGTGCTACTTGAAGATGGTTTGTGGAGTTCTTTCCATAAGAAGGAGTTTCTCCTATCAAGGTATTATGGCTTGAGCTGCCATGATACCATCTGCTGTACATGTGTGTAAGGGATTACTCCTGATTCTGGGCATTTGCAGCCCACATGAAAAATGAGAGGGTTGTGATTGCCTTTTTACAGATAGACTAAGGGGAATGACAAGGGATTTCAAAGCCAGGAAACAAAACATATGTGTCCCAGCTGGAAGAGGAACAGAACTCTCCATAGCAAGTTCTCAGTCTTAAGTAGGAGATGGACCACCTGACTTCATGTGAAACTTCTTTTACACATAGGCAGCACAAGCCATTTTGCAAGATGAACAAAAACTGAACAAATGGATTTCAGCCCTATTTCATTTAAAGGCAATGCTGGGGCTGAGTGTGCCATAACATAACAAAACATGGTGATACTGTCTGAGTATCCATCCAGTCACTACAAATGACTTCATTGAATCATAGAATGGTTTAGATTGGAAGGGATCTTAAAGATCATCTAGTTCCAACCCTTCTGCCATGGACAGGGGCAACTCCCACTTGATCAGGTTGCTGAAAGCTCCATCCAAGCTGTCCATGAACACTTCCAGGAAAGGGGCATCCTCAGCTTCCCTCTGCAACCTGTTCCAGTGTCTCACCACCCTCACAGGAGAGAATTACTTCCTAATAACTAACCTAAATCTACTCTCTTTCATTTTGAAGCTGTTTTAAGTCACCCTATCACTCCATGCCCTAGTGAAAAATCCCTCCCCAGCTTTCCTGGAACCTTTTGAGGTACTGGAAGGTGTCTCTGGAGCCTTCTTTTCTCCAGGCTATAAAGCCCTTACTCTCTAAGACAGTCTTCATAGAAGAAGAAGTGTTACACTCTTCTGATCATCTCTGTAGCCCTTACTGACCTGCAGGAAGGTTGTTTCCATGGCCTTTGGGCTGTCTTCCTGGGCTGTCTTCCTCTTGTATATTGGATCCTGACTGCCTACAGAGATGTAGGAAGGAACCATAAGAAGGAGATTTAGAAAGTCTGACCAGCTCACATGCACACTTTATATGGCATGGAGATCTCTGGGCAAGCCAGCAGCAAATTATTATTTCCACAGGTATCAGCTTGCACCCAGCAAACCACGGGCCCCTTCTCAAGCTCAGGCAAAATAAATCATTGCCTACGCCTGTGCCTCCTTGATGGCATGCTTCCTTTCCAGATGAATTCAGGTTTGGAGTTTGAAGCAGAATTTATTGGTCCTTACAACATCACATTACGTGTTCTGCTAATTTTTTGAGGTGGTCCTTTCTGAAGCTACTATAGAAGATTGTTTTCTACACAAGCGGTGTCTACCTGCGCCATTAATGCTGTCAAGGAAAAAGTATCAAGAATGATTTCTAAAATGGTAAAATGCTTTCTTTTTGCTTTCGGAGCTTGTAAGCATTTGTAAACATCACACACTGTATTACTAAAAAGCATCTCTTGGGCACTGTATCAAAATTACTAAGCTGTGGGACACTTAGTCTGACAAAGATGGGAAGTTTGTTGGTTGGACCACTGCAACTTCTCTGTTCTAAGTCAGACCTGTGATTTAATCTTGGTCTCACAGAAGGAAAAATCTGCAAGCTAAACAGAATTTTGGATGGTATGATAGTATCATTGATGTATTTACTTCTCCTCTGCTGAAGTGCTGAGGACTCACACGCTTAGGACACATTTAGGATTGTGGAGTCAAAAAAACCCTGTAGAGATCTGCTGGGGAGACAGAGATGCTAGCATGTCATCCACTTCAAAGCTGTAGCTCCATTATCTAATTCAAAATGGATGTGTTTTTTCATTTTATATTGAAGATGTTGGCCATTGGTGGTACAGGAGAAACTGGAAGTACTGTGATGATGTTTTTAAGAGTGGCAGATAGTCTGTTACACCTCAATGACTGATTAAGGGTTTTCTCTGGGATAAATCTGAAAGAAATATGCAAGCTTCTTTGCAGGTAAAATAATAGGATAATAATAATAAAGTTTTATATTGAATAATAATATCAATAATTGATAATAATAATTGCTAAATGAAAAAGAAGAACACATAAAAGGAGACAGTGTATGGGCTGGATGAGGATCATTTAATGCCTCAGGGACACTCCTGTGGGACACTCACAGTGAAAAGTGGGAGATCTGGGTCCTGTCCTAAACTCTTTCATAAAATCCTCTTATGCTTTTGGTCCCATTATTTCATTTTCTCAAGCTGCAATTTTCCTTTGATTCTTAGTACAAGGAAATTGTGGTTGGGGAAGTTCAATAGGTAGGAACAGGGTATTTTGAGTGCTTGAGTAGCACAAGATACCACTATGCAGCCAGGTCCTGAGCCTCTTTTCTTTACTTTGGTGAGGACAGAGGTTTACACAAGCTGATGACCTGGCTCCCCCGTTTCTTGGATGTCAATACACATCCATCCTTACGCCAGCAACATCCAGGCCCCCACTGCAAGCATTTAATAAGTTTAAGGAAATTCCTGTTTTGATCTTTTGTTATAATCAGTGTTATTACGCATACAAACAATAACCAGAACAATTGTAGTCATCAATGGAGCTATTGGTGAAGAATACAGGGTTTTCCTGCTTAGACACAACTATGAAGAGGACTGTTTACTTAGCTAGACTGTCCTTTTATAGTTACCAACAGGAAATGTTCACAATGTTTGTGTAAGAAGGAGACTTCAAGTTACCCCACATGATCTCTTCAAAGGGATGTGAGAACAGAATGTATATTTTAAATGAAATCTCACAGCCCCCCCCTTTTTTTTTTTGTTTTTCCTTAAGATTGAGCACATCTGCTAACCTGTTGTCTATGTTTTTTAGCCCAGTTTTGTCACATTTTCACCTCTAAATGGAAACCCACTTTTGATTTTCAGTTCTTCCAGAACTGATTTAAACATTAATAGCTTGTATGATGAAACCAACTTGAGTCAAACAGCCTCTTTTATTGATTGCCCAGCCATGTGTCTTACTGAAGACTAACACATCTTCACAGTTGTGTGTGGGTGGAGTGGGACTGGTTGGAGTGAGAAGAGGGGACAACCCATGATTGTTCACAAACAAGAGCATGAGACATCATGATTTTGGCCAGCTACAGGAGTGGAGTACAGGGAACTCAATGGACTGCTAACAGACTAACCAGGATGGCTCTTTATAAACAATAAAGTATTGTTGTATGCATAAATTATGGCCTAGGTTTTTTTAGGTCTTGTTTTTTGTGATGGAGAATTATACAACAAACAAAGCAAAGTTCAAAAATTTTCTCAGCCTCCATCTCAATAAATCAGTGGTGTGCACAGAACATGTATCAGACTAATTTTGATCAACAGAGTTTTGTCATTCAGAGCTTCAGAATCAGCTATTAATACCCATTAATACATGGCTGGTGAGGTGAAACCTATGGTAACCTCAATAACAAAAAATATTTATGAACATTAAAGCAGTGGGCCCTGTTAGCTGATCACATACAGGCAAGGAAGTATTGGCTCACAACACACAACTATTCCCTTGTTGTATGGCTGCATTAATAAGTCAATTTAAGATTTGAGTCCCATTAGAAGTGGGAAATATTTTATCCAGAATTTACACATAGGGGAAGGGAGGTGGAGAGAGAGATTAAGGGACTTACCCAGGGTCACACAGGAAGCCTGTGGTAGAACCAGGATATGAACATAGATTTCCTGAGCCTCCATTTGCTGCATTAACCACAAGCTCTTCCTTCCTCCCTTGTTTGGGAGAAATGACAAGTTTTCTTTAACATGAGAGGTGCTCTGCAAAGATCTTGGCTAGAAGGTTCTTCTTTGCATGTGGAGAAGATGCTACAGGCAAGTGATGCCCTGGCACTGAAGCATGTCCAGTACCAGAATAAACCAGTCACCCTTGAGGTGTCTACCCCATTCCATATGGTACTGTGTCTTGCTTCTGTTTTGTGTTCTAGGCTTTGTGCAATTTGGTGGCTGTGGGCATGCCTGTGAAGACCACAGGCTCTGGGAGGTGTTTTTTTACCTGCTGGCCAACAATTGAACATTTACATTGTAGATCTGAGTTGATTGCCCAAGGGCCAGTCAAAGGAAGAGCAATAGGTTAAGATGGGGAGTAGATAAATCATGAAAAGTGATTGAACTTAGTATCACCTCTGGGACATGGGCAAAATCTTGTAATTTCATGAAAAATATTGTTACTCAATCAGTGAATTTCTTCTTTTCCTTAAATGGCAGAAGTCAGACTTTGTCTCCAAGATATTAGTGAAAAAGTGTCCTGCACCACAGGCACCAGGGATTATAAAAAAGCTCAGGCTGGATGAGGACCCTGGTTTTGAATGGGTAGCAATGCCTGTGATGAAAAAATCCATCCTCTTCACCAGTGACATGCTAGGAAAAAAAGGACCAGAAACAACCAGGTCTAGATAATTTTTGTGAGACCAAGATTTCTTTCAGGTGTTGTTGCTGATAGATCTTTCTTTTAATTATATTTCCTTGAGATGCATTCCTCCAGGAATTCTCTGCCATGGCTGTATCAGATAAACAGGGAGAGGTAAGCAGCAGCTGAAGTTTCCTTGATCTGCTTGTGCAACCAAACCACCATTCACAGGAGGGACTTTTTAACTCACACACGTGTATACGAAAGGAACTACATTGTCAGTAGCATCAGCTTTGATTACAAAGGACAATACAGTAGTAATTTGGTATTTTCTTGTGCTGGTTGAAAGAAAAGGACACTCCCAAGTAATTCTTTTGTGGTTATTTTTTGTGGTGATCTACTCCTCTTCCTATCATGTTGCCTCAACACCAACATGGGGATCAGAGAGAGCCCACATGCCTTTTATTCTGTAGGAATGTTGGTAATTGTCACCATAACATCTCCAAATTTATTCAGATGAGGACCCAACTGCTCTTCTTATACTGCTTTTGTGCTGAGGACAGGATCTTTTCACTCCTGGGCAAAACAGAGACTTCCCGATCTCACCACAGCATCATTGCTCCCTATCTATCCCTGTGCTAAACACATGGGAGTGCATTAGATAACCAACCATAGGGATTTTCCTCCAGGAGAAATACTGTCTGAAGAAGGCTGCACTTCTCCAGCAAAGCCTGGTATGAGATGCAATCACCCAGCCTAAGCCCAGGCAGCATTTTAAGAATGAAGACAACAGGCATGGTCTAATGGGTAGCCAGAAAGATTTTCTGCCTTCATATCACTGATCTACTAATACTGGTTCTAGGTAAGGTGCTTTTATCTGAAATATTGAGACCAGTTTTTCTGCTCTGTTAGTGACAACATCCTGATCCAGCCTCATACACTCAGTGCTAAGAAGGTGCAAGCAAGGAAGTTATAGATGGTGCTTGAATAGATTCTGGGAGTGGGAAGAATATCAGGCATCCTGTTAAAAATTAATCTCTAGGGCTTTGGCAGCACACTGTGAACATTACTTCAGTGTTTTATAGATAGTTATCTGTCTCACAGGCACACCCCATTATTATAATTTTTATTCAGCTAACAAAGATGAACCTGGATACAGGAAAAGAAATATTTTTGAAAGTGCATCCTTTTCCAGCCAGATGTTTGTCTTCCATTGGTCAAATGTAGCCTTTTCCCCTTTCTGTCTCTCTTTTTTTTTTTTTTTTTTTTTCATTTTTTTTTTTTTTTTTTTTTTCTATCATTTTCTCTCAGAAAGACATTAAAATTATTTATTGACATTTTTAATTTGTTTAAGAACTTATTTGAGTCAAAAGGCAAATTAACATACTTCAGGTCAAATCATTGTGATTTGGGACTCAAAAATGTGTGCCTAGAATTAAATGGACTGCTAAAAATTATGATGAAAATTCATAATAATTCTAAAAGTTCCTCCTGTGGTACTTATATTTTCACACTCAGTTACATGACTTCAGCTAATATTTCTGTCTTCAATGGTATGTCCTTGTGTATTTATATATTACTAACATGTGTAAGCATAGTAGATGGTATCTCATTCTAATTGGTAACAAATTTTCAGAGAGCTGCCAGTGTGCCGAAACTCTTGCAGAGTCCCTAAAGTTTATTGTAATTCCTTATAACCTTATTCTATTAAAAAAATGTAAGTCTATGGATCTGCCATCAGCCACCATGCTTAAAGGTCAGTCAATCATGACTATGTATCCTGTGACACAGTAACCACACAAGTTGCAAATATTTATCATTGCCTGGCCTGTGCACCCTGCCTTTAAACAAACCCAGGAGGAGGCGAAATGATCTGTGAATATTTGTGACCATTTGGAAAAGAGGAAATCAGGACTTTCCTGGGCTAAGAAAGTGAGATGAAAAGATGAAAACCCATTTGTGAGCTGTGGCAGTAAAGGCCAGGCTGTGCTGCTGGCTGTGTTTATGCAAATTCCCATGAACTCACATGCTCTAAAACCCAACAGAAATCTTTTGATGTTAATGGTCAGCTGCCCTACACTGACCACCCGGGATGTCCAGATGCATCTAAAATGACAAACAGGGAATTTTACCACTGGATTACTTCACCTCAGATCACAAAGATTAAAACTTCATTTTCATTGTCGTGAAACCCAGAGCAGAGCTGTAGCCAGAAAAAGGTCCTCTCAGACAACTAAGGGCTCTGGAACACCATGGAGCTCATGAGTAGCTAAGGTGTCTCCTCAGGGAGGGCTGTAGTACTTAATGACAATTTCTAGCTGGAGGGGAGTGGTATATGAGCTGCTGAGTAACCTGAACATCCAGCTGTGAAGGATGCAAGGTGACAGGGGATGATGAGTCTGGTGTCCCTAGGCTATCATTTTAGACATCTAAAAACGTTTCATTTAAGATGAGAGGAATCACCCTGGGTCATATGTCTATAAGAAGAACCCTACAGTTCACATGAATCACATTTGTTGAAACCATTCCTATTTTGTGGCAGATACGTCCACAGCACACTGTGGAGATATGTGAAAATAAATATAGATGATTGGGTCCTGGGAACAGTATTCCATTGGGAACATGGGACTCGACCCTACTGAGGAGGAAAAAAAACTCATGGAACTCTGCTCCTTTTGATACCCAAACTACTGCTGTGCTCTGTAGATAGGCATGGTGCTTTTGTGAAAAATCTGTCAGAGTATCATAATCCAGTAATACTAATTATGAAGACAGTTTTCATCCTTCCCATCGTCTTCAAGATCCTTGACAGCAAGTCAGATTTTGCCTTTTGAAAGGAGCAGTTATTTTTATTCATGTTGAAAAATATTTTCCAAACTCCACATATATTGTTATGTCTCTCAAATGCATTACATCACACGACTCTTCTGAAAGGTATCCAAATTTTGTATTAAAAAGCTTGTGGGAAAACTTTGAAAAAATGTTCCTGTTAAATGGTATTTGGAAAAGGGAATGAAATGTATTGCATTGATATGGTGAAAGGTAGTGAACTAAAGGATGCTTTGCTTTTGAATTAAGTGTTATGCTCTCCCTCATTAAACTCCATTCTGAAGTTATGCAAACTTGTGTATTCCTTCCCACACTTTCCTTCTTTTCCACTGGATAGTGTGTGACAGAATAGTGGTGAACTATGAGCTTTCTTAACATTATGCCATGAAAAATGTAACCAAGGCAGGTGGCTTTATGTTAAATCTGGAAAGAATATGATTTCCCCGTATTTCAAGTAGTGACTTGGAGAACTCTGGAAAACAGCAGACCCACCCTGTACCTCATGGCTTGATGGGACCCATAGTTTATGCCTCAGAAAACCATTGCTGCTTCAGTTCAAGTTGAGAGGAAGTACAGCATTTAACATTTCCCTCAGAACATTCTTGCTGAGTGTGGTTGACTTTGGCCAGTGAAGTTTGGGGTTGATACGGAAGAACTTTATTAATGAGACATTTGTTCTCAAAAGTTTATCCACATTGTGCTTTTATGGTATTCCCATGAGCCCCACAAGGCCAAATATTCTGACTGGTTTTATTTGTTTGGGCTTGGGATACTCTGGGGACACCATGGGATACAGACTGCCTTGCATGCCATGAAGTTTAGGGTGTCTTGGCCTTCATCACACTTTCCAGGATCTCTTAGTGTGCTTTTGTAGACAACTCCAAATCTGGAAGCCCAGCTGTATGGAGCATCCAGAGTCTTTAAACCTATATCCCACAAAACTCTGTGTAGGTCTCCCTGTGCTTCTCAGTGCCCTGCACTTCAAAGGTTTGGAGACAAACCTTTCACATATCCAGCTTTTGCTTAGAATCAGGCAAGTCCAGAAGAGCATGGGATGACTGCCTGACTGTACATCCTAACCAAAGAGATAAAAAAGTACTCTGCTGTCCTCCCTTGGACCATCTCCAGGCTCCCAAAGGTCTTGAGTTGAGGATATACTAACAATGAACAGGCTAATAATATGAGCATTGCAAACCCCTGCTGAGCAGTGAGGGTGGCTTAAGGAGAGGTTTATGGGCCCCACAGAGGATTTTAGTTCACTATTTATAGTTTAGAGATTTCTTTAAGGAATGGACAGTGCTGACTTGGAGAGAGAAAGTAATGTGACTCCATTTTATGAGGGGTCCTATAGTGCTGGAGTGATTCACACGTTTAGAGAATCAGCATCTTCTGGGGATTCTCTCTTTGCTATGTCAGGTTTTGACACATTTTAGGCAGAAGTCAGTCACCTCATTGCTCAGACTGGGCTATTCTGACAAAGCAGGCTTGCTAAGAAATTTGAGTCATCCTCTGAAGGTATCTATCTCCCAGGTGGTGGTTGGGTGGATAGCAGGAACATGATGCCTAACAGAAATGAGATGCAGAACTCAGATGGGCCAAGTGACACCCCACACTTACCTACCCTGCACTTAGTTGCTTGAGAATTCAAAATATACAGGCATCAAAAAATAGGGGGTGTCAATCCAAACTTTTGTTATTTCAGGTTCACAAACAAGCTCTATTAGCTGCTTCCAGGAATAGGTTTACTAATTGATAATTGGTAGTGAAAAAATGGAAGCTGCAAAACCACAATCATACAGTCCAAAACCACAGTAACAGATTTGGAATACATCCTCTAAATTATGTGAGCACAAGCAGTATGCTACAAAAGCTATTCATACACATGTCTCTGCATGCAGATATTGTATTGATTCAAGAAGAAAACACAACATTAATATCCTCTGTATTTAGCAGTTAGAAATTTCAGTCTGAGAGTTTCAGTCTCTTTCCCTAGTAAAGGTCATGGATCAAGGCAATATGGAAGAAGGAATGCTGTAACTTTCACAGTGTACAGAAAAATAATAACAAAAGACTTTTTGAACCTTGGGTCAGAATAGGCCATTGACTGCTCAGAAGTACAAGACACAGTCAGGGAGTTACAAACAAGAAATGATTCATTTTCTCCCAAATCATCTCACTAGTAAGCAGCCCAGTGTACAAGCTTTCCATTGGCTGTGCTGGGAAAATGAATAAGTTTTATAGTTGGAGCCTTCTTTTACTTATTATAGGATATCTAACCACATGAACAGGTTGAATTGGAATTCATGCTTCATTAATGAGTAGATGAGAAGAGACACAGGTCATTTGCCTTGTTAAGTAAAAAACCTTTATAGATCTGAAGTGAAAAGCCTGCTGAACACCTTCCACACCTGAAGGAGGGTTGTGACTTTTGTTAAGCAGATGTGTTTTAGCTGAAAAATGATGCTGCTAATGATAGAAAACTACCAATGTGCCACAAAACCTGAAGGTTATTTTTTTATTTTTTTTTTTAGTTTTTGTGTACTCTTTGGATTGGCCACATATTTAAGAAAGCCCCCAGAGAGAAAATGAGAAGGTTTACGTGATGAAGTGGGAAAACAGAAATAACAAAATATTTGAATCATTCTTCATTTTTAACTGTGATTGAGAAATATTCTTGTTTACATCAGTATTACCTGGATTCTTTTTTATCTATTGACATCATCCAGAAGGTTTTATTGCTGCCGTGGTAAAATGAGTATTTATTGTAAGCCCCTGCTCTGTGAGGATGTACAACATGGGTATGTGTGCATATCCCCAGACTTGGGCCATCTAAAAGTTATGAACGTGCTTAGTTTTGTGAAGAGACAGTGGTTTTAAACATTAGACACTAAAATAGGTGTCCCTCATGGCCTCCTAGTTGTTCAGTCTCTTTGTGATGGCAACAAGGGGGATGCAGAAAATTATCTTAGATTAGATGCCTAAAACCTAAATAGTTGAAGCTATAATCTTATTTTTATGTACCATAATTTAGAAGAAGGAGTGAATCTAAACTTTTGTAACCACTACTTGTTTAAAACTATCCCCCAGTTTTGCCTTTTGCTGGCTATCCTGCCAGGTTTCTATCAAATCTCTGAATGCTTTGCTTCTCACCAAAACACCTTTTCAAAGAGCTTCTTCAAGTGTTCCTCTGGCCACCACAAAGCCTTTCTTGGTTTATTCCTTCCAAGTTAGTTCAAGCTCACCCACACTGCTAAGGTTCCTGTTAATGCCACCCACTGGGATAATGTCTTCTCATTTTTGCTTCTCATTCCCTGCTGAAGCTTTTGCTTGGTGCTGCACTGTGCTGCATGGACAGGATCCTCATCTGAATACCCTTGGTGCTGTTAACACCAAGACTAGAGGCTGAGGATCAGGACATCTGTGTTGTAGTCCCACCTGACATCTCTCCCCTTCCCACATCACGATGACCTAAATGTCTTCAGAAGAATGATAAGGAGACAGAATTAAAAAAGATTAACCACAACAGCTTCAAGATAATGTCATAAAAGTCCAGATAAACAAATTTTCACTGTGTGGTTGGACCTGTCAGCAATGAAGGACCTTTTCTATGGACAAGTACGGAGTTTACATGGAAGTACTGGAGATGTCAGCCTTCCTACATCATCCCACTAGCTGGCAAGAGGAATTTGGAGGCAAATACTGCAGTAGAAAGTAGTTGATATTAGAAAAGACAGATATTGTTTGCTGAAACAGAGATAATCCACTTGGATTCATTTCTATTTCTATATTTAAGTTCATTTTTCACTCTAGAGCTCTTTCCCAAATAGCAGCAATTTCTACTGAGAGCCCACAAAGCACCTGGGAAGGTCAGAAAGATGGACATTTTAAAGAAACCAGATAACACTTTCCTTTTATTTTATCTTGTAAACACATTGGCAGCCTTGTTAGAGCAACAAAGCAAGACATTTCATACATTCAGTTCCTTAATTGAATGATAGGAGAGAGCCTGGGCTGGTGTGATTCTGTATCCTTCCCTTGCAATCAATACAGTGCCATGAGAAATTGACTTCAAAAACTCATTTTTCATGATGAACGCAGATGAGGTTCACAATTTTTTTATTCTGAAAATGTAATTGGAAAAAAGTTTTTTCTTTCATTTTTTACTGGCTTATAATGGCTTTATAATAAACCAGCTGAGTCAAGTACATTTTTCTTTTTCATTTAAAGAGATCTAACTCACTTTTAAAGGAAATTAACATAGTTACCCCAGGACAACATTTTCCAAAATTTTTAGTGATAGACTTATTCATGAATGTACACATTTCCTTTAAAATTATATATGCATAAACCACAGTACATGGACTTGAGTCAATAAAGGAAGCAATTCTTGTAAGCTTGTATGCATCTATACAGTTTCAGGCTATGGCAGCAGAACTGCATGACCAGATGTTGCCATCTGAGAATATGAACTTTATATAATACTGGTATATGATGTTGGACTAGTCAGAAAAGTGGTAAACCAAGTCTAAGTGGGCTGTGTCAGTACTTGAATTTCAGAACATCTATGAAAATGCCACAAAGTTTTCATTTTCATTAAAAAATTAAAAGAGAGTCCTTCTCCCTTATTTTTATTACCTCACATTTTCAAACTGAAGTCAAAGGCTTGTTTTGATCTTTGCAACATGAACACCTGGGCACAAATGAGAAAGAGAGAGTGAGAAAAACTTCACAATGTTTTTCTCTCCTGGTTTTCTATTTTTTTTTTTTTAAACTGTCTGTATCCATACACAGGTCTTCAGGCAGCTTGAGTATCATAAAGGGTTCTTTTATCTACGCAATCCAGTCTGATGGATGACTCAAGGAAAATACATCTTTTGGCATAAAAATATAATTCCAGAGTGACCTAAAAAGTTTCTTGATAGCTGATTTCATGCCCTGTGCCAGGGCTATGTGATGCACTGGCTGTGTAGAAATGGAAAAGAGAAATTAAAAGGAAAAATAAAGAAAAAAGGGAAGGAAAAAAAAGAATTTGAAGCCTGAAATAGTGTCAAGAAGGGCACATTCTGCAGGCTGATGTATGGGCAGGGCAATCAGAGCTCAGCCTCAGCAGGGTAAGTGGAAAGCAGGGCAGTTTCACCATCTTTTACCTCTTTGAAACTTTACACAGGAAGCAGCCCTGAGGCAGGGAGCTTGTCCTGCAAAGGCTGGAAGGCTCTCTGTGTTTTCAGCACTCAGCACTCTGAAGAAGGCAACCACAACTTCTTGAGTGCCCAGTTTACAGAGGGTCTAATCTGCTGTAGCCTCTGCAGCTCCAGATTTTCTTGTCTCAGTTTCCCCACAGCTGGCCCAGAGCAGACCATTCCAAATTCTGCCAAGCTTTCTCATCTCCTCTCCATCTCTTTCCAGCTCAGCCAGCACAAGAGCTCAGCATTAGGCCAGACTCCCTCTTGATATATTTTGGGGACCTTAAAAATTGCACAACAGAAAAAGCACAGGAACTTCTTTGCCATATTCAGCAGCAATATTAATAATGCCAAGTCACAGACTAGTGACAGGAAAACACCGCAGCACACATCAGTTGAAATGTGAAAATCAGGACAGCAAAGTGGATTTATAAGCATCCCAAAGGTCAAAATACAAGTGCTGCTGAAGCTGTATTTACCTTGCTGCATAGAAACACACACATGCACAAGCTTACACATAGAAAGTACTTTTCTTTCTTAATTTTTGATAGGCATGTTGTGGAAAATGTATGCCTCTGTGGGTCTGGTGACATGCAAATGTTTATGTGGGTGTTACAAAAAAAAAAAAAAAAAAAAAAAAAAAAAAGAGAGGACGGTGTGAGGCATATATTCAGAGAGCCAGAAAGCCACACAGAGGCTTCTATTTATAGCAACCTCGTGGTGAAATAGAGAAAACGAACTGCAGCTTCTATCTGCCTGCTCCCAACTGAAGTTTGACAAGAGCGGATGAAACCTTTTAGGGTCTCTTTGTAGTTTTAACTGACAACAAAAAGTGATGAGTTAGCTGTTTCCTTCACGACCCTCTTAAGCAGGTGAAGAAGTCAGCTGCTGAGCCAGAGGAGTGGAGCAAGTTGACTCTGCCTCAGTGCCTGGAAATGCATTCCCTCCCTGCAGAACTCAGGTCAAAAATCAGAAATTGCACTTTGTTCTCAGTAGAATGGTCAGACTGTGTCTCCCAACCTGGATTTCCAGCCTCAGCATGAAGCATTCATAACCCAGGTACTTCAGAGTATGTGGATATTTCCATTCCTTTCTAGTGGTTCTTGTTAGAGAGAGAAAAACAGAGATCCTGGGTTCTTCTATCAGAAGCTGTGATCTGAGGTTATGGTTCGAACCCACTGATGACTTCTTATGTCAGTAATAGAATGACTGCAGTTTTACTCTCTATTTTCTCATAGAACCATAGAATGGTTTGGGTTGGAAGGGACCTTAAAGACCATCCAGTTCCAACCCCTCTGCATGGGCAGGGACACCTCCCACTAAACCAGGTTGCTCCAAGCCACATCCATCCTGACCTGAGACACTTCCAGGGAAGGGGCATCCACAACTTCTCTGGGCAACATGTGCCAGTGTCTCACCACTCTCACAGTAAATAATATCTTTCTAATATCTATTCTAAGGCTACTTTGAATGGATTTCCTTTGGTGGATTCTTTTCAAATGGGATCCACTAGGTATTTTCTATCCTGATGTGATCCTGTTGCTGCATAGTAGCTATTTTTACATCTTTCACTCATTTGCTTTCCTGAGGGGACTGGTTCAAATCGTTTCCTGCTTGAAGCTGAAATATTCAGTAAGTGAGTAGGCATCTCACCACCCACTTCTTTCCTCCACATAAGTTGGACTTTGCAGTTGTCCATGCTGGCCACTCTTCTGAATCATAGGCTGGTGTAGGACATTCTTTCTTCCTCAGCTCCTCACCTCTTGACACCTCCAGATCATTCCACATGATTACAAATCATGGATTGCTCCATGAGGAGTCGGGAGCCATCAATTTTCTTTGTGTTTGGGTGGCAGAGGTGGTTCTCACACTTGGAAAAACAACAGGGCTGGGAGCAGAGCATTGGGATTCTTCTTTAGGTCTAGAGTTTGGTTTCATGATGGTGCAACAGCTGATTTAAAGCTAATCTTTTTGGTTTTTTGGCCTCATTTTTTTTTTTATTTTATAACTATAAGAAATGCAAATGAACAAAAATATTTTCTGAGTTTGTATTGGTTACAGTACACAAATTTATCAGGAGATAATATCTTGAATTCTTAAATAGGTGTGAAATGCCATTTTCACATTTCAAAACTAAAATTGTTGATATTTTTCTTTAAAAATACAGTTTTGATTCATAATGCCTATCATTATGGATTAAAAAAACTACATCTGAAAGACTGGGAAAAAATGTACACCTGGATTAATTTTGAATGAAATCAATATTTTTTGAATTAATCTTTCAACTCGGTTGACCCAATGAAAATTCAGAATAATTTCATCCTGAGTTGGTCTGAATTGAATTTTTATCAAACTCTGTATTTTAAGAATAAATTAGTTATTTGTACAGTCCTAGGATAATATTAAGCAGCAAGTTTTTCCTATTTCTATCTCATCTGGAATTATGGGCAAAGCAATTATTTTGAATTAATATTTCATTCTAACCTGTCTTAGTTTCATTCACTCAATATTAAAACTATTTTTACAGACCAAACTGGTCACATGATGCTATCCGTTTCTTGACTGGAACAGAACCTGTTTCTTGGGGAAGATCACCCTGGCAGACTTTTGATATCACTGTACTTCTATTTTTTTTAAAGATATATGTTTAAAGCAGTAGTCCTTGTGGACAAGGACATAACAAGCTACAAGTGTTCCCTGGTAGAGGCAGTGGCAAAATATAATCTGCTCTGACATAATGCACTTAATGTATTCATATAGCTGCAGTTCTTTGGGGTTTAGAGTCCTCAACTGAAAATTTGACAGTAGTATTACACTTTTTAGAGATCAAATTTGGACCTGGCTTCCTGGTGCAAGAATTACTTCTAATTCGTTATTAAGAAATTCTCACATTTTATTTGGTGAATATTTCTTAGTATTCACTTGAAGTTACATATTTTCTTCTCTGCCAACAAACTGATTTGATAGATGTTGATGGGATGAGATCACAGGGGAGTGATAAATGCTGCTGAGATGTTGTCCTTTCAATCAAGTAACGGAAAGGACATGATTTTTTTGCAAAATTCTTGTTTCACCTTGTCCAGTTTTTATCCTGTCCTTGTCGTGTTTCCTTCCTTGTGACAAAACTTGAGAAAATGTCCCTCTGGAAAAAAACAACAAAAAACAAGCAACAAAGCAGAGCTTTAAATGCATGAGGCCTACATAAAAGTCAGTGGTCAAAACACCCTTTGTTTAAGAGGAAACCAGCAAGGTCTTTGCAAAATGAAGTAGGTGGAGCGTGTTCCTCACTCCCACTTTGATCACGTACGTGGAGCAAAAGTCAACGTGAAAAGCTTGGCTTTGCACTTGCCTACAGGTCAACAGGGGCAAACAAGTTAAGTCCCTAATGCATGTCAAACCAGTGCTGTGGGTGTGGGTGTGACACACGAGGACACTGATTTGTACTGTACTTCTGTTACCCAACTATCTTCTTGGGTAATTTGCTCCACTGCAATGGCATGAGAAGCCTTGCTCAAGTTCTATCTGCAATAAGACATTGTCCTTGCCCCAGAGAGCTTTCAGCTGTGGGCACAAAGAGATAAGTGTTAGAAAAAATGGGAAAACTATTGCTCAGTGCTGGAAAAATTGTATTTCTGTTTCCTACCGTACCCATGCTGTCGCTGAGAGAGAGGTGGTGAAGACATGCCTGCTTCTGGCACATTTCTAGATTCTTTTTTTTTTAGTATAATTATGAAGTTTCAGGTCAGGCACTGCGTAACTGTTTGTTCTCAGCCTAAGGAAAAGCACTTCTCAGTGTTCTTAGGATTTTAAACTTGCGTTAGGTAAAACACTTTAAATCACAGCTAAGCTGCATTAGCTTGCTAATCAGGGCAAAAATACAGGAAAGAGAGGTCCTTCAGTTTTGCCCCAAGGCAAACTCACAATGAGGTGGGGTTCAGGGATGAAGGATTGACCTCAGCAAATTTACCTCAGTCAAAATAAAATGCTTTCTCTCTATTATAGTTTTGCCTCAGGATAGCTCAGGTACCTCAGTCATTCTGAGGTTAAGAAATAAAACCTAAACCCAGCTTTTTCAGCAGGAGAGGTAAGCCCTAACTATAGACCTAGCTCAAAGGCTCACCTTCACTTGGGATGCTTGGTAGATCAGCACTGCCAATTAGATAAATACATTACAAAAATAATTGCGGTTATTCCTTCAGAGCCTACCCATCTCTTCTCTTTTCAAGCTAAGTTTGTCTTTGGTGTAACTGAGCAAGGATTTTGTCAACATATTGAGGGCAAGGGGAAAGCAGCAGTTTCTGAGGTAAACTCCCAATAGTTAGGAGCACATTTTCAAGAGCTACCTGTACATGGAGGACTGTGAACTGTCTCTAACAGCAAGGAGGTTTCATCGGAAACAGCAGCTCTTCTAGAGTCTTCAGGTGCAGGGTTTTAACTTTTTTTTTTTTTTTTTTTTTTTTTTTTTTCCAATACAAAAAGCCACCCCCCTCCACCCTCAGCTTGTACTAGATTGAACAAAGGCTGAACGAAAGCTGAGGGCATGCTCAAGAGCAGGAAACTGTGGCAAAGCTGAGACGCTGAAAAGTTACTGGAGCTAATGCATTGTGGTCATGGGGATAGGCAGCAGCTGAGTTGTGATGGGAAGACTCAAAGGCACCTTCAAAACAGGCTTGAAAAATGCTGCTGATCTTTGCACTGTGACTGAGCTTTTGTGCTCATGGTCACCCTTGAAGCTTTTGGACCGACTTTTGCATTTGCAGTCTGGGGCCGCTCATGTGGTTTATCCCTATGTGAGATGTTTGCCTTGCAGAAGCCTCGTTTGCTGCCCATGCACTGAAAGGCAGAGGCAGGCTTTGAAGGTGAAAGGGATGTGTAAGATAGGGTTCATCTGGCAGCATTTGTGACTGCATCTGGGGCAAAGAAGGCTCTAAACACTCACTGGTGAATAGCTGCCTTCCTCCCCTCTTTCCGTGGCAGCGTGACAAGCCAGATGTACACTCGTGGATTGACTCATTCTTTTATGGGGTAGAAAAAAAAGGCACTGTCTGTGAAGCTCATAAAACCCACCAGGTGGTCAAGATATCATGAAGTCCCAGTGTTCTACGGAATGGTCTCAGTCATTAATATGAATTGTGATGATGAGAACAAGATGCACAATTTTGCCATAAAAGACAGGGAATGAGGAGATGGAATGGGTGAAGAAAGAGGTGCCTCTCCATCTTTGGCCACCCGTGGGATGAGGGCAGGAGTGGCTGTCTTTCAGATTTGAAGGACCACTGCAAGCTGAGATAAAGGGAGGACTTCTACCAGTTTCTCAGAGGAGAGGTGGCTGCTACGAAAATGCAGTTCTTTAGAGAGCTGCAGACAGCACATGTGGAGGGGGGCACAACCTCCTGTCTCCCAAGCTGTGCTGTCTATTGTTTTGGGTACCTGTAGGGACCTGCCCTTATAGCTGGGGGTTTTTTTGTTTGTTTGTTTTTGGGTTTTTTTTGGGTATGGCCTGAGAGACTGTTTGTCATGTTTCTGAGTGTCTGGAATGGCCATAAGAAACTCCCTGTGCCTGATGGAGACACAGATGTAATTTCTGTGGTCAGCTTGTGCCACTTTTCTGCTTTGAACTGACCAGTGAACCCTGGACAAACCAGCCTGGAATTACTGATAACCTGGATGCTGTTTTCACATGTTTTGCAGCTTTGCAGCACTGTTCTGCTCTGGAGGTGAAGGAAAATGTGAACATGTGTCAAAACTCATTCTTAGATCATGCTCACTGCTCACCCACCATCAGGGCTATAAACCTAGGGCCTAACCTGTCTAACTATAACTTCATAAAAGAAGAATCTGGTTGAAGGACAGAGGCAGGTGCTCAGACAAGTGGCAGAAGTTGAGTGGGATGAGTCTGGACCTAACAGGCCACCTCAGGGGGCTGTGAAGAGTAATGTTTTTGGTCTGTATTGTACCACAGTGTGAGCCCAAGGCAGTTGGGATGAAAGATGTGTCAGTAGAGAAGGATGTCTTCATCAGCTTCAAGCTGGGGGCTTTCTGGGTAGCTGGATCCTTTGTGCCAGATCTGCAGCCAGTGGGGTGACCAAGGAGAGTGTAGTGATGGAGCTGGCATCATCCACCTTGCTCTTACATCCCAACACAGAAGTGGCTTTGCATCAGCTGTACAGAGTACAAAACACTGGTCCAAAGTATCTCCCATCGTGTACCTCTGCTGTGGGATCGCATTCAGGGACTGCATCCTCAGGACAAAACTCAGATGGTAAGTGGAGGAGTCAAAGAAATCAAGAGCAAAAATAATTTTTATCTTTCCTAGAGAGTATGCTCTTTAGCTTGCTTTAGAAGGAGAGGTAAAAAAAAAAAAAAAAAAAAAAATTATGTTGACTTGGCTTGAGATGTAGTTTGGAAAGAGAAAAGGAGAAAAGAAACAAAACAAAAACACTGTCCCACAGAGAAGAGAAAACAGGAAAGGAAAAGAACAAAACATCCTGTACACAGCAGCCAGTCAGTGGAGGAGGGAGGGTCTGTGTCATCTACATTCCTCTGGTGAAGTGGGCACAGGAATCCTCCATCCAGTCTGCATTGATCAGACCCCTCCTTTCCTCCACCTCTCTGCTGATCTAATCCTGTGATGCCTCCTGTTCATCCCTGAGCTGGATCAGCAGAACCAAATGTCTTTTCAGACCTGCCCTCATCTCTATCTGGTGTTTCATGAGCAGCATGGCATCTGCTGGCTGTACCATTCCCACCTCCTCCCCTGGGATGAGTATCAGGGAGCCCAGATCCCCACAGGGCACTGGCAGATGTAAGCTCACCTTGCCCTACTCCAAGAGGAGGGGTAAGCACTGACCCCGAGGCTGTGTCGTGCAATCAGCACCATATTGTGGATGAGTTAATAAAATACATAGCCTGAAGTGGAGCCTGTTCTGAGCCCTGAAACTCATGCCTCTCTGCACCTGGCTGTCTGAAAATGCCTCCTGTTTTTCATCTCAACAGCTCACCTGAGAATGAAACCTTGTTGTTGTCTCAGCTCAAGAAGGAGAGAGCTTGCAGGGTGGGGATGCTGGGATGGGTCAGACAGGGAGGTTAAAACCCATATCTCTTGTGCTATTTGTTTTGAGGTGAGCAGGGAGGATGGATGCATTGGACCTGTTACCACAGCATCTTTTGGGAGACGTGAAAGGTGGCTGCAACAATAGTTTTGACAGGTGGAAACCTCTTCTTTAAGGGAGCTTTTACAAAGCCCAGATGAACAACACTAGTCACGTGCCATTTTCCTGGTCAGCACTTACATGGTCTTACTGAAGTTCATGGGATTTCCTCCAAAACCCACGAATTTCACTTCTTAATCTGAGTTACTGCCTCCTCTCCAAGCAGGATGCATGAGTGAATCTATTACTGAGATGATGGAGCTAAATCCCTCCTCTGCCTTTCCTTCTGAACAGCATAAAATTATTTTTTTGGAATAGGAGCAGAGCATTTCCAATAAATGGTCGATGTGGTCTTGTAGCTTGGAAGCTGGGCCCACCAGTTCCACCCCTCCACAGGCAGAGAGGAAGGATGACCATTTCATGGATCAGCAAGATGCAAAACCTGAATGCATTCCCCAAAAGCTGACACCCATAGCATGGTCCTTGAAGTCAGCTAAACTGGTGTGAAAGTGCACAGAGCTTCTCTGTTGACTACTTTAATGACCTCTGATGGCTTTGCATTTAGTGAAGGTAACCTACTAGACATGATAACATGTTTTTTGCCTTGTTTCTCCTTCTGAAAGTATTCCCAGAGAGGTCTTTTTTCCCTCTACTTTTCTTGTTCTCTCTACTTAAAGCTTAGAAGAAGCACGGTCATTTAAGAACAGAAGTAACAGATGCAATTTGAAATAGATTCTCCATTTCCCCAAATCACTTAAACTTGGGAAATAAATTTTTAATAGTGATGTATCAGTTATTTAGGTGCTTTAAGAGGTGCTGCCTTCATGTGATACCATTTACTATAATTCCCTACTACTCCTTGTCCCCTCAGCTCCGCCCCCTGGCATCCCATACCTTCTCTTTTCCAGCTTGTTTATTTTAGCGAGCAAAGCTACTTAGAATTATTTATTTTTGGATCAGCTACTGATTCACTTAGTGACTAACTCATTTCATCACTTGATGCCTCATTTTACCTATACATTAAGAAGGATTAATAGTACCTGCTTTTCAGGGCTGTTAGCAGTTTAAATTAAGTCATGCTTATAATGTTTATAAAGAGATTTGAGATCCTTGGTTACTGGAGGCTAGGGAGCTGCAAAAGATCTTATTTTTACTTAATAGTGAGGGGTTTTTGTGTAACTTTGCATTGTAAAAGTACAAGAAACCTCGCAATTAGTTGGAGAGTCTATTATTCCGAGGGTTTACTTTATATTCCCATTCAGAAACAAGCATTTTGTCTGCATTTTTTTCCCCCTGATGTTTCAATTAGACTTAATCTCCTGATCTGCTTCACTGAGAATTGTCTGGTGGTGGGAAATGTGGCAATGAATATCCCAGGTGGATAGCAGACCTGTTCAGTGTTGTTTGATCTTAAAAAAGAGCCAAAGTGCTCTTCTTCAGAGGTGCATTTTGTTGTCTTTTCTCCAAAATACGTAGCCAGAAAGGCAAACTGTTTAACTTAACATTAGAATTCGTGACAATATTGCCCATTCACCAGAAACATTTAGTCAGCACCGTGGGAGGCTGCACTGAGTCTATCAGAAGTGAAAGTGAGAATGAGGAGAAGGCATGAGAGAAGTGTCTCTAAATGAATCAATTTGTAGTTATTTTGTGTTTACTGAGTAATCTGCCAAATGATAGTGCAAGTGACCACATCTTCTACTCCACACAAGTAGTACTTAGAGAAAGGGTATACTTGGCTTTAAATACCAGTATGTGCCCATATCATCAGTTTGGTTATGCTGAAAGTTGCTCCACTGAAATTGTTAGACATTACTTATTCTGTTGCTTTTTTTTTTCCCAGTGAACTTAATGGGAGTTTTTCTTTTGATGTCAATGGGTGCAGGATTTCACCCTCAGCCTTGCTGCCACTGGGCTGACGGCCACATTTGAAGATCTAACACCATGGCTCTCTGTGTTTGGGAATCTCTCAGGAGAGGAGCTAAGCAGGGTGACATTGCTGAAGTATCAGAAAGACAGAGTAGGGAGATAGAGAGAAGCGGGTTTTGTGCTGCCTGATGCAATGGCAGTTACATACACCTGTCTTCTAACATATAGATGAGTTTCAGAGAATGGGATAAACCAGACACTGAGAGCAACCAGGTATCACTGGCCCTCCCCTCAGCTCTGTCCACAGGAACCATGGGAATTGCTTCCACCTTGGCTATGGCCACCTGAAGGTCACCCCTGAGGGGAGAATTGGTGAGCTCTCTGTTTGAATCCAGCATCACAAAAGACAGCCAAAATATGGCCCAAAACAAGGCTTCCCTTTGACAAGAGCTGTATTTTCTGGACTTAGCCTGTTAGGTCTTGCCCTTTTTTTTTCATCTTGGCAGTCTGCAATAATTATCCAGATGACATATATAGGGAGGTCACGAATTATTAACAATTAATCCGTCTCTGGAGTCACTGCCAAATATTTGTTGGTTCGTAGAGGAAGTCTAAGTGAGTAAACCATTGCTGAGTGACAATAGCTCTGCTTCCCAGCCAGACTGAACAGCTCGTAATGTAACTCAAACGTTTCCTCTTTCCAAGCTTGCTTATAAAAGAGCAGACAAGGAAAAGGCAAAAAGGACATTTAGAAGAACGCAAGACTGGAAAAACAACCACTGATGTAATGTACTTTCTAAACTAAACATAAGGCAGGCACCGTTGCAATCATTTAAATAATGATTAGAAAAAAAAACCTGAAACAAACAGACCTAACCCATTAAACTTTATCTATTGAATTCTGAATACTGAAAGAAAACTTGTAATTCCACATTGGATGCCTAGGAAATAATTCACCTTGCACTGTGCAAGTCCTAAGTCATCTCTTTTCCCTGTAGGGAGAAACACCAAAGAATAGAAAATTCAGATGACATAGAGGGCATAGAGCTGAGCATGGGAACCAGAGGACACAAGGCAGAGGAGTAACAGAAATGCTGTGGACCTCTGATAAGTATCTTATGTGATACTAAAAGGCTCAGCTGAGATGATGACTCCGTTGTGCAAATGCACAGTAGAGGATCTGGGCTTTGGAAAGAGCTTAGAAGTTGAATCAATAGGATAGTGAGAGCAGGATTAGTTTACAACCCCATTTTACAGAAGGATAGCTGAAATATTGCAAGATCAAAGCCTCTTTTCTGCTGATGCTTTTCCATATGTCTAATCTGTCCTGTCCACTGACACCACTTATGACAGCAGTTAGTAGATGCATTGGTGTTTTCAGAATGGAGACCTATGTTACTTGCCCAAAATCACAGAGGAAGTGTGTAGGAATAACACCCAGATCTCTAGAGTCCTGCATCACTCGTTCAACCACAAAACCATCCTTCCTGTCTCTGCATAAAGATAGATCCCAGAGAAGGGATTTTACATACACACGCATGTCTGCAAAGTGCCTTATAAGGAGGATAGTCACACTAAGGTGAAAGTTTCATTAGAAATCACACAAATTCAGTAAGTCTCAGTGTGATTTTTTTTTTTATATAACAGAACTTTTTTTCTCTTTTTTCTCCTCCAACTTTTTCTGATTTCAAACATCATAACACCACTTGATTATATGATGTTTCTGATGACATTTTATGGAATGAACAAAAAGTCACATCAATCTGAGCTAGGACAAAGCCATTAGGCTTGATTTCGTAATGCAAATCATTACAAATTTTGTGCATCTGGTATGAGTCACTGGTATATTTAATTGAATTCCTTTGTGTATAAAGTGAACCCTTTTCTCAGAGAGAATCCAAAGTAGAAACAATGAGAAATTGGTTCTCCTTCTGCCCTGAATGCTCAGGTTCAATATTAACAATGACAACTTTCATGAAGTTACACAACAGACTTTGGCTGGAGTTAATAGAGCAATTCTGCACTAAACTACCACACAGCTGGGCTATGTTTTCAATAAAGATTTTTATGAATTTGGTAGATGGCAAGTTCAAAGCATACAAAAGGAAGAGGTTCCTCTTTCGCTGTGTCACTGAGCAGTGGAATTCCTTACTGCTGTGAACTGTCTGGATGTTAAAAAGCTTACACAGGTGAGATAAGCAGTTGCACAAATCTATGAAAGAAAAGATCATCTAGGGCTGTGGATTGCAAAGATACAGTTCTGGCTCAAGACTTCACTGAGCCACAGGTTGCTCTGATGAGGGAAGGAAGACTGCATTAGTGAGCTCTAAGATATTAGAGGTGGTCTTCCCAGAAATGCTCAGACTTGGGCTGTCTTTCCACTAAGTTAGTAAATGCTGATACCAGTGAAAGTAGAGAAGCCACTGGACAGGGTGGGCTCTTCAGTCATCTGAAAGGAAGGCAATGCATTTAATCTGCTTGGCTAGGCTTACTCTGTGTTCAATGTTACAGCACCTCTGGAGACTGATTCATCCCATCCTAAGGCAGAAATCCAAGATAAGTGGGGTCAATCAACCACTGTCTCACTTCATGACTTTAATAGAAGCCAGAGTAAATAATTTATTTGGGATGTCTAGAGCAGGATCCAGTTAGAGACTGAAATTTTGGAAGTCTACATGTGAGACGTACTTTATCTCTCTTAAGAGGAAATGGAGATGTAGTAAAGACAGGCTGTGGAGCCTATGTTTCATTTTGCTTTGAAGCAGACAAATTTGGCCAGCTACATAGCTTCAGGTTTGCAGATTAGTTGTTTTTATTGCTGTCTGAGCTATCCTTGTGGATCTTGCATCACTTCCAGCCAATATCCTGGATGCAGGTACCATTTCCCACCTGCCATACGGAGATCTTGGATATATTAAATTTCTGATGATGCAATATCTTTATACTTAGTGTTTAGACAACTATTTTACATCCTTGCTCTCTGCTTACTCTAGTGAATTCATGTGTGTTTCAATTCTGTTGCCCCCAAATGGTGCCTATTAATCCTTGAAGTACCCCATAGTTTTTATTTGTTTGTTTTGTTTTGTTTTGGTTTTGGTTTTGTTTTGTTTGTTCTTGAGCACCTCCCTGGAAGAGCATGGGCTTCCCATAGGTTGTGTCACTTGTATCAGATGTACAGATGGCTGGGGTAGCTTACGACTTCTGAAATTATAGTGGGCGTCTATATGCAAGCAGCTGAACTAAGCCCATACACTCACATATATATATCTACACACAGGTATGTAAATATGAATGTCTCCATGTGGAGCTGAATCTCATTTCTATCCTCTGTCTTCCAAGGTAGAACCAGTTATACCAAAAATAATTTTTCAAAATTCCACGTTAAGAACAGGAGGAGTTCTTTTAGGAGCACTCAGCATGTTCAGTAAGGAGCTCTTCCTTTTTATCTCTTCTCCTCAGCTTTTCTTCCTGCAAAAAACTTGCTTGACAGCAGGTGTAGAGTTCCAGCTCCTGAAGGAGAGTCACTTGTTCACAAAGGGCTCCTGTAGAATTACTAATAAATGTCTCATGCCGACAAGTAATATTTTTTACTTTTAGAAATACATAAACCATAGAGGCATTTTTTTCTTTTCTTTCAGAATGTAGCATTTATTAATAGTGGAAAAAAAGGTTCTTAAAATTGAAAAACAATAAGAAAAGCCATCTGCTACTTTATACTAGCTCTTGGTACAGAAAACAGAAAGTGGCTTTTAATCACTTGTTGGTCATTAGTTTGACAGAGCCTCTTCATCACAGACCACAAGTCACTCTTACACATGGAAGCAATTTTTATTTTTCCCAGGGAGAAAAAAGTCCCTGCTGTTTCCAAAGACCTTTGACTGTTAAGATGGCTGAGCTCAAAGCTTCTTGGTTAGGGCACATTGACATAGATGGGCACAAATAGAAGAAGATCTTTTGCCCTACACTACAAGCTGACTGAATATAGGCCAGCTCTGAGCTGGAAGCTAGAAATCATGTTAGGATGGAGCTTTGCCCAAGCTAATCTATTGAAGGCATATGCTGAGAAGCAAGACATCTTAGTTTGGGTAATGCATCATTTTCTTTAGCTACAAAACTTCCACACAGTGTCTCATGGTACTGTGCACCCACATCCAAGTGCCTTCAGCTTCACCAGTGGGGGCCTCCAAGGAGAAAGAAACATATTGAAATTAGCCCCAATCCACCAAGAACTTTTACTGACATACTGAATGTTGGATCCGGGTCATGGTCAAGAACTCCCTCCTTAAAAGAATATAGTTAGTGCTTAGAGAAAAATATCATTCTAGAGATCTCTATACAGTAGATTTTGCTTTATAACTATTAAGGTTTTTCATTTACTCTCCAACATGCACCAGACTGTAGGAGTCTAGCTGGCCCTGAGCTCTGCATGTCCTCCAGCTGCAAGGGTTGGATGAAATGATCCTTCAGGTTCCTTCAAACTTGGCATTCTATGTTTCTCTGATGATGCCATTTGTATGCCACACAATGTCTCAGGGTTTCTTTGTTTCTCTCCACTGAGGGACAACCCCTTATAAAGTCCTTGGAGATTTCTTTGCTTCTCTCCACTGAGGGACAACCCCATATAAAGTCCCATGAGATTTCAATCTTACAGTCTTGAAGCACAGATCTGAAAATGCTACGTGGTCTTCCACATGAAACATATTCACCTACCTGCTTTGTTCATGCATTGCAAAGTAGGATGTGGAATGTTCTCTTATACATCCCTGTGCATGTTTGAAGGTTTCCGTACTGTAGAAACCAAAACTGAGCCATGTGAGCAACCATTCTGAATTTATCAAATCCTCTAACTTGGCTTGGTGTTCAATCATTTAATCTTTGCAGGTCCCGAGAGTCCTTATGGAAAATGTTTTAAACTGCATGTTGCTTTTTAATAATGAAAATAATTCAAGGACTGAAAGGCAGCATGAAAGATTGCCCACGTGGGGTCTTGTTTTCCCCTAGAATTGATCTAATCGAAACAAGGACTTGAAATGAAAATGCCCCTTTGATGGTAGTTATGGCCCTGCAGCCACAGTTAAGTAGCAGGACATCAACAGTCAATAGTGCAGAACATGGTTCTTCCTAAATTGGTGTGAATTTATAGTAGAATTAGGGACACCAAATGTATGTTACTGATGTGAAGCCAGTGTGTCTGAGAGTAGAATCAAGCCTCTAGTGAATTATCATTAATCTGAATTTTTCTGATTTCTGGCAGGTTTATGGAAAGGACTTTACAGTATTTTAACTTCACATTTTTCTATGTGTGTGTTTAATGTTCTGTCTACTTGAGTGCTGCATAACCACAGTGTGTTCCCTAGGGGCATCCCTCCTACACACACATGAAGTTCTGCTTAATGTTGCACTTGTATTTATTTGAATCTTTTATTATTACAGTACCAAATGAATAGTTGCATTAAAAACACTTGTCCAAGTAATTTCACCAGAATTTGGTTGGCTTTTTTTTTTCTTTTTCAAATGACTTCATCAAATGGAGGCATTGACACTGCAGATACAATTCACTGCTAAAGAGATTCTGAAAAACTAGTTTTGTCTATCCACAAGACCTTTAATAGTCTAATTAAACACATATAAAACAAGTGTTGTCAGGTCCTACATGAACATTTAAAAGTTTACAGGAAGCTTGTATCGATTAAATTTGCTTGGAAGGAAGAATTCTTTTGAAGTCTCTTTTCTGATGGGCCAGTTTTATGAATGAAAATAGAGGGAGTTTCTAGAAAACATAAGATTTAAAGCACTTCATAAATACTCATCAGCACCTCACAAAACAGAAGTTTTACTTTTTTCCCCCCACAACTTGGCAAAGAAAACATGACTATACTATCTCTCAGGTCAGTTTATGTTATCTTGGGAAGGGTTATGTGGCTGCTCTGAAGACCATCTATTTTAATTGATCAGGTTTAGCTAATTTCAATTATTCTTTGTAGATAATAACTGTGTATGGATCAGGTATGGAGGTCTTCTGCTGGATCTCAGAATGCTCCTGGGAGATCCTATGGTACTGCTTGGCAGTTTCCACCTCTTTTGACAAAAATACTGACAGGTGAAGACATCCTTCTGCATACAAAATTCATTATTTTGGTTCCTTTTTTTCTGCCACAGGACCTCTTTCCCTATCACAAACAGCACAGAGCTGTGGTTTCTGCACCACCATGAGACATAAGTAGTATAAATAGTTAATTCCAAGCTACCCAACTGCAGCTGGGTTTTTGGGTCCTGGGAAGGGGAGGAGAGAGATTGGAGAACTGCAAAGCAGCCTGGGACTTTGTAAATCAAGTTGGCATGTCTGAATGATTTCACTGAGCAACCCGGGTTTCTCTCATGTGTTATTTTGTCCTTTCTATTGTTTTTTTTTTTTTAATTAAAAAAAGAGTCTAGTTTCATAAGAAAATACAAATATTCAATTTCACTCTCATTTATTAACATGCTAATTTAAATTAAACTGTGGAAAAGGAGGAGAGAAGAGGAATAGCAGATCAAAGATATTACATTCCTACAAAATCTGAGAAAAAAAATTGACAAATCAGCTCTCTCACAGAGACATTACCCCAAAGAGAAAAACATTGGTACAAACTCAGCAATGATATGAGACACTGGAGAACTCACATAATACTTATGCAAGGAAAAGTAGGCTAACATGTTTGTAGTTTTCATCAGTCTAGAAAGTGAAATATTCTTAGCCCAGAGCACATGAAGAGCAGTGCTTTGTGCATCACTTCTAAGCACTTGTTTTCATTTTCTACTTCAGAACAAAATGATGATTTTGGCATGATTGCTTGACACCATGACAAGGACATGAAATACTTCAGAGTTATCTTTTCTGCCCAAGTAGAAGTTTAGGAAAAGCTAGATGTCCAGACCCTCTCTGTGATTGATGAGGAGCAACATGCACTTCCCTAGGATGACTGTCCTGCCCTAAATGAAGGGGCTAGGAGGTGGCTTACCAACCATTCAGTAGGGCCATCTTCTCCATCGAGTATAGAGGAAACCTGTGTTGCTTGGTTATCCTGGAAAGCAGCAAAAGATGAACTACATGGATATTAGTTCAAGACCAATGACTAATTCTCCCCACGACACTGCAAAAAAACCCTGGCAGGAGGTGACCTGAATTCTCTTCAGACCCACATCACCTGTGCCTCCATGGTCCATGTGGCAGTTGCATTAACTGCCAATGTTAACTCACCTTTTTTTTTTTTTTCTGTTTAGAACTGGACAGAGTCCCAGAATCCTGGGAGGAAAAGAATTTTTCTAGTCCAGCCTGGTCTAGATAACAACCCAGGGAGATATTTCACATGTAGGCAGTAGGAACCTGAAGTGCATTTTGAAAAAGCAGTTTTCTGCTCCAAACTCCAGGTCTCCACTCAGTCAGTCACTGGATTTCCCAGCTGCTCTACTAAAAATAAATTGATGAAAATGAAAACTTTCTCTTGGCAGGGATTTTGACAAGTGTCTAATGTAGACCTGTGCTGATGCAGACAATGAGCAATGTCAGCATAGTCAGCTATGGGACAGGTTTATATTTTGCTTTTTTTTTTCCTTAGAAAAGGGGAGAACAGCCCTGTAGCACATTATTTACAGTACCATGTGATTCAACTGACAGAGAGGGAAAAAAATTCAAGCCTTTGTTCAAGGGCTATGCATGGATAGAACATTAAGAAGTAAATTTCCCGACCTGAAAAACATAACCCCTCCTCTTTCTCTTTGGCAGAGCTTCATCTGGAAGCTTTGCATCTGAAACTTGGTTTCTGAAAGGCAATCAAAATCTCTGCTCGGGTCAAACACAAATGAAGGCCATCTTTGTTCCATCCTAAAGAAGGTATTTTTCTGTCTTATGGAGTAGGTTTTCTATTATTTTTTAAAGAGTGGATTTGTTATAGTTAAAAAGAAAGCTACAAGAGTAGTTGAAACACTACTAGGTTCCACCATCTCAGGGTCTTGTATATTTTTCTTTAAAGTCCCTTTGATTTTAAAAGCAACTGATATAAACCCAAAGAAAAAGCCCAGATACAGCTGCAGAGATGATGGGATGTGCTTGGCCTCATGACTTGTCTTCATGTCCTTTGCCAAGACCTTTAGGACCTGCAACGAGTTGCTCTATTGCCTATTGAGATGTAAAGTCCACCAGGCTTGGGTAGTCATCCTTAAAACTGTAAAAAGGGGAAAATGTAAACTAATAAATACAAAAAGCAACCTTGAAAGCCTGGAAAATATTTAACAAGCCACTCAGTTCTCATCTTGTGAAAGCATGCACCAGCATGCACTGAGGACAGACAAAATGAAATCTCTTCTGTAATTCTGAAATGCTTTTGGAGGATGAGGAAAAGTGTTGGAAACTTTTGTTATACATCTTTCAAAATCAAATTATGACTTACCTGTTGCATAGTTTGTTGTATTAAGTAGTATTATAGTTGAGTAATTAGCTGGAAGAAAATGTTTTTTTTTCCATCTGTTTGTAGAGAAAGCATTAAGTCTGCCAAAATGAATGAAGCATCATAAGCAAATGTTCATGCATTGTTGAAATATAGCTTTCTGAGCCTGGCTGCAAATTCCCAAAGAGCATTGATAAAATATCCATCTAGAAATATCCAGGCCTTGCACTAGTAGCTCATTTGGTATTGCATGTCATACCCACTGAGTATTTGCAAAAGAGACATGCAAATGTCTGCTTGAAGAAGCATTTGTTATTTACATAGTCATTAATGAACTTTTCCAGGTTTATTTTTCTCACTGTTGCTTTCTCTATCTGAATTACAAGTGCAAAAACAAGATTGCGGTCATATCATGTTTAAACAGGCAAAGTTTCAAACATGAAGCCACATCTATTATTCAGCACCATCTTCTAAAAACATTGAAAGGTACCCTTCTGAACTTGGTGGTTATTTTTGTTAAAAGGCAAAGCTTCTTCAGGTCAAATTTTACTCGGAAACCAAGGTGTGAGTAACGATCACATTGCTTTTTGTGTGGGGTGGTGTCACTGCTTGCTAATTTAACAGCTCAGTGCTGGTGGAACTGGCAACTGCATTCCCTCTTTCCTTCTCTCTTTTTGCTTCCTTTCTTCCAGCACTACCAAATAATACAGCCCCATCACTTGCTGAAGGCTGCTGGACCCTTTGCTGAGCTGCTGATGTTCTGTAACCTGGCAAAAACCATTTTACTCTTATTGCCCTGTCAGTTTTCTGCCAGCTGAGAGAGCTGATCTGGCTCAAAACTGGGCCTGAGGTGCTGCAGGAGTTGATGGCAGTGGTGGAAGGATGTAGGTAGGAGTGGAGGAGGAGGAAGGGAAGGAGGAGTGAGACCACCCCAGCTACAGCCCTGAAATTAATTCAGCTGTGTTATCTACCTAGGCACCATATGAAGCTATGCAGGGATTTGACTGAGAGTCTTCTCTGCACTCATGGTAGAAATTAATAAAAGAAAAGATACACTTAGAATAAGGGTTGAGAGGTTACACTGTTTGCATCTTCAGGCATTTAAAAACTTTTGAAAATCTGTCTGGAGTCGATTAACTTTAATTTTAGTCTCATGTTCAACCTTAAGCAGGAGTGTAGCCTCCCAGAGTCCAGTCAATCTGTTAATCTGCTTCCATTTTAATGCATACTTATGTTCTTTGCTCAGAATGGGTAGAGGAAAGGACCTGATAAAAAATTAATAAACACAGATTAGTTGTGTGCACCGATTCTTTTCTGTGCTGTATCAGCAACTTTGCCTCACTGTCTTCCTACCCATTATCAAACGAGGTTTTCTCCAGACTATGAGGTAGGTGTGAATTCAGAGGTGGAACTTGAAGGCTGGTAAAAAGCCTGAAAGTAGCTTTATGGAGTTTAAACTATTCTGAATAATAGTTTTTCTAGAACTATGCAAAATAGATGTAGAGTTAGGAAAGTCACTCTCCTTATCTGTAAGGACAAGAGTTCTGTTGATGGAAATCTGAGCTGAAAATTGTTCAAAAGTAGGGCAATTGGCATGGGAAATCAGGATTATTGTAGCACAAAAGATTCCAAACAATGTTTTTGTTTTTTTTTTCTTTTTTTTTTCTGTCTCCCATTGGTAAGAAAATGAAAAAAAAAAACAAAACCCAAACACCTGCACAGCAAAAATTTTGAAACAAAGTGTAGGATAAGTGGAATTGACAGTTTCGTTTTGGCTTCATTGATTTGACTTGTCTGTTTTGATTTATAATCTAACCCTGCATTAAAGTTAAAATGTTTTAAATATGTCAGAAATGCCTGACACAAGAAATCTTAATTGTAACAATATCTTGAGATTTTTACTGAAATTAAGACTTTTTTTTCCCCTTTTTTTTAATGAGATGAAATCACTATTTACTGTAAGAATAAAGTTGATAATCTTTAATGAAACATTTGGCTTAAATTATCTCTGATTTTCATTTATCTAATTTACGAATGGTGCCATAAAGTCACCTGGGATAAAATCTTGAAACAGAGATGGGTGTGAGTGAAGGGATCTCTTAACCATACCTATTACTATTGATTGGCTCTTAGCTGCAGATTTTAAGAATGTGTTCTCCTGTTTTCATGACCATGTATTTTTTTTTCATTTGTTGAATGTTACCTGTGCTCTGTGATGGGCAGTTTAGGAGGATTATTGAGGAGGTATATAGGTTTTAGGAAAAGTCACTGGACAGAGGGCTACAAGGTCTGAGTTCAGCTCTTGATAGCTGAACTGGTTTCTGAAGCCATGCAATAGTACCTACAAATCTGAAATAGCAACTGGAGGCTTTGATAACTTTGTAAATCTGTGCTTTTGTGTTGCCTTCCCCAGCTCTACTACATGGCACAAAATTGCCATTTTTCTTTTCTTTCATTTATTTTGATTGAAAAAAGTTTTTTCTTCCTTTTTTTTAGGGCTGTCTCTGCTCACGTGTGTAGATAGTGCAGAATGTTTGAAGGTGTCTTGTTGATCCATACAAATATTAAAAGTATGAAAACACCAGAAGAACTGCCTTTTTTTGACCACCTGTACCAACACACATGGAACAACCAGTTGCCAAGAGACCAGTGCTCCTTCACTGGCCAGGCCCAGACAGTAAGAAGATATTAATTTTTACTGGCAGATTCTGTGAGTCCTTCTAGTTTTAAGAATGAGGATCACCTGAATATAAAGAAAAAATCAGAGTCTACCCTCTGAGGCAGGGCCCCTATGTACTTGTTTTTGGAGAAGTTTTGGGACTGCAAATATCCATTGAGAAATGAGATAGAGAATGAACTATGAGAATTCAAAAGAAGTAAAGCCCAGTTCCTTCTCAGTGATCCTGATACATAAATAGCATTTATTGAGCCCTGAGATTAGCACCTCACTAAGGCCACTGCTGGAGTGCAGATATTATGATTTTGATATTGCCTGCTCAGAGGGAGGTGGAATGAGGAGCACCATCTTGGTAAACTTATTTAACCATATCTCATACACCTTTCACAGTAGATCTGCAAATTCTCTTTAAAAGGCTAGTCTGCATCACCCACCTTCAAAATAGTAATAATAAAAAAAATTATCTGATTGAAGATCTGTGACTTGTAGATGCTCCCAGTTTTTCTCAGAATCTGGTTTTAATTCCCTACTACATTTTTTTTCTTGCAGAAAGAAAGATTAAGGCATGGCACTATGTGCCAATCAGTATCATTTTTCCTTTCACCATCATCAGACTTTTTTTAACCTGTGAGGTTGGTGAGATATTGGATCAAGTTGTCCAGAGGAGTTGTGGATGCTTCATACCTGTAAGTCTTCAAGCCCAGGCTGGATGGGGCTTAACATGGTCTAGTGAAAGGTGTCCTTGTCCAAGGCAGGGATGTTGCAACTAGGTGATCTTCAAGATGTCTTCCAACCCAGATCAAGATATGATTAATCTTAATAGTCTGACTGGGACAAATACGGGGATATCAAGATTATCATCTGATAAAATCTCTTGAAATATTTTGCCGTGGATTCAAGGAAAAATCCATTGCTCAGCTCACAAAGCACAAGGGCTAAATATTTGGACATTCATTGATTTTGGGTGGGAAAAAACCTACGTGCAATGCTTTGTTTAGTGCTGGATTTCCATACTCTCCATGAGACCACGCAGGTTCCTCCATGTAGGTGGGTGAGGCCTTACCAGGTAAGGTTTGTCAGCTAAAAAGCATCCTGTGGGAAGATATGCTCTTGATAACTGTCTTAACAGCTCTGTGAATTCAAGTGCCTGTCTACATGCTCACTCAAAGCTCTTTGTGCACAGGTTCACAAAGCCCTGTGCCACATGAAGTGCGTGGGACCATCCTCCCTTCCTCTGCTGCTGTCAAATTGCTCAGTTTCCATTTCCTCTGGGAGAACCACAACCAAGTTCTTCACAGATGAGACCTGAAGAAGTAGCACAGCTGAGTGCCCAGGTATGGCACAACACCTTCTTGCTGGTGTTAAACTGGCACAGAATCATTATTCTGGATTAAAAGCTGTGTCTGCCTAAGGAGGGCTCAGAGTGAGATGTCAACTGTGCAATACGTGGGAGACTTTTGGAAATTACATTTGCAGACAATTAAAGGTCACAATGTTTAGCTAAGTCATAATCCATCACGATGAACATGGCATTGATTACTGCTCTGGACCACATTAATTTTTAATTCCATTAGTGGAATAAATGACAGTTTCTGTATTTGCCTCTTCTCTTGATACATAGCAATGAGAAAGGCAAATTACCTCTGAATTCAAAGTAACTGAACAGATAAGCTTCTTTCCATGCTCTTTGGCAAGAAAACCCCAAACCCACCCTAGTCTTAACTAGCCAGGAAACATCCTGGCCATCTCCTGAAGTGACACATTAGTAGACTACAACAGGTTTATGATTATCTGGGGAACATTTACTGAGGTGCAAATGTAACTACACAAACCAAAACAGTTTCTCCATCAGTCCTTCTGGGTCAGATTTCGGGAGAAAAGAGTGAGCTGCTGTATTAAGCTTTCCTCTGACATGTTCTCTAGGATAAAAGTTACCCTTAGGTCCTTTGAAACTGGGCATCTAGTCCAAGGTTCTTGACTGCAGACATGGGAATCTTGCTGAAATAAATGGGCACATCAAAGGACATCCTGACTCCCTCCTTTCTGGCCTTAGGCCAGACCTAGTGCAGCTCAGTAATGTTAATTCTTTTGCTTGGAGGAACCTGAAATTGTGCATGTTTAAGGTCAGCAATGCAATTTCTTTCTTTTAAAATCTCATTCACTATTGGTTATAGAGCGCTGCTGTTCTTCTCCCCACCCCCTCAGTGAATTGAAAAGTTGGGATAAAAGTGGGAATGAGGCACTGGTGAAAGAAGTTGTTAGTTTGGCTGTAACCCCTGACATATGAGTAGCAGTTTTAGCTGCCTAAACAACATGAAATGAATTGCCCAGCGAGTGATGTAAAACTAATAGCACCAGGACTGGTAGCCCAGAGCTGGACAAGTGCCCTGTGCAGTCATGGTGGTTTGTGTTGACCAAAGCTTACCTTAAGAACTTCCCTGTTTAGCTTTTATATTTTATATTCACATTACAAGTTCCTTGGGCTCTAGGACAGTGCAAAGCATATTCTCCCTTCAGCTGGACGCCGCAGGGCTGTACAAGAAATGAATCACCCCGTGTTGAGGTGGCAGCTGCCTAGCAGGATCTGTACATGGGTTCAAGCGATCTCCTGACACTCAGTGGCAGTGAAGTGCCCAAAGGACTTTTTAAAAATCCATTAGTACCTAGTGGCACATTTAATTGCCTGAATCCCTCAATAAATCTCTTTGTAAATTAGAAGAAAATTATAATCATGTCCATTAACATTTGCAAAACGCTTTATGACCAATTGGTGCATCAACTGTTATTACCCACAGGCAGAGCTACTCTTATCACTGCTGCCAATATCTAGTCTGGTTTTACTTGTCAGGATTTAAACCTAACGGTTCTTATCATAAAAAGAGAAAGAAAGTGTCATCAGAACTGATTGAACTATATATTGGCTAGGTTATGTTGTAATGGCTGTCAAAGATAAACGCAGGGGTGGCTTATCTTGTTTCCTAATCATCTTCAGGTGTACTGTTGTCATTCGTTTTGTTAACTCTCTCTTTGTATTTAAACCCAGGGGAGACCACAAACTGAAAAATATGCATGCAGTCTATTTCTGCTTTCGATTGGTCTGTTTGTGGGAATAATAGTTTCAAACTCAGTGACCACAAATGAGCTTATGTTTATACAAAACTTCCTGAAAAAGAAACCCTGATGGGTTAACAACATCTGCTGCTGCACACTCTGTGTTGGGTCTGGTCTTGCATAAGCCTGAGCTGCCCTTGCATCTCCCAGACCTCTACAGGTTTATGGGAACTTGTCCTTTAGATCTGCTTCATCTTAATCAGCCTGGGCACCTAAATGAAGTCCTCCCTGGCTCTTCCTTGGAGATAAGGAGATACTCCTCTGGTTGCCTTACTGAGACAAGTAATGTCCTCTAATGCATCAGCAAGAAGGGAGGGAAAAGAGACTTTTCCAGCTCAGCCGGCTCTGTGGGCATTGGTGTTCAGGAACAAGTTGTGCCTGAAGAGAGGAGAGCAAAACTAGAGGATTAAGCTCAAAACAAAGAAGGAATCCCCCCTTATTCTACTCCTAGTGCAAAGGAATTGACTTTCTAATTTTATTTTTTTTTTCTTCTCCACAGCAGTGCTTCTCCTGGATACTTTTTAACCTTTTCCTAAGAGTACAAAAGAAACTCTTAGGTTTATCCTAATATAACCCTGTGACGGAAGGAAGTAATCTTAGTATTCTCATTTCAGAAATAGGGAACTGAGACTCAAAAAACGGGGCGTATTTTATCTGCTTACATACATTTGGGCATTTAGTCTAAGCCAGTTGTTTGGGCTCCCTCTGTAGTCGATGGAGGAGGGCAGGCAATTCCAGATAGCAAATATCCCATTTCTCCTTAGCCACTTAATTTAGCAGTGAGAGAGCTGGCCTTTGCCTAATCCCCATTGGGATCCTGGGCTAGGTGGAGAAGGACTTTGGTTTTCTGACCATGTGGGTGTTCTCAGAGTTTGCCTAAAATATTTTAATAGGATCAGGGCCCTCACAAAATGCTGTTTTAGCTGCTTTGCTTTGAAAACCCAGCCAGTGGTGTATTATATTCCTTGCTTAATAGCCCACTGGTTTGAGCAGTCATTTAGGAAGTGAAAGCTCACAGTTGAGCCCCAAGAGAGCCTGGTTTTATCCCTTCTAGAAATGTGACCTAGATACCTTACAGCTCTGCTGGGTGGAGATGTACTACCAAATTAATCACAGGTAAATCTGACAGTGGTGGCAGAGACCCTGGGGAACAGGGACCAAGATGAGGCACTCTTCAACTGGTATAGACAGAAGAAAAGAATCTATATCTCTCCAAGCTCATGACTGCTTCTAAGGAGATGAGGCAGGTTCTCTGGAGGCAGTTTTTAATGACCAGGGTTTTCTCAAACAGTTCTGCTCCTCTGGACAGCCTGAATAACTACTGGGACTCTTACAGATTTCAGATTGATTAACAGAGTGTTGTCCCAACAACTTGTGTGTGTTTGTGTTTGTTTATTTATTTTATTTTAGGAGAGGAAAGGGAAGGGAAAAGGAATGGAAACGAAAGGAGAGGAGAGGGAGAGGAGAGAAGAGGGAAAGGAGAGAAGAGAGAAAGGAGAGAAGAGGGAAAGGAGAGGAGAGGAGAGGAGAGGAGAGGAGAGGAGAGGAGAGGAGAGGAGAGGAGAGGAGAGGAGAGGAGAGGAGAGGAGAGGAGAGGAGAGGAGAGGAGAGGAGAGGAGAGGAGAGGAGAGGGAAGGGAAGGGAAGGGAAGGGAAGGGAAGGGAAGGGAAGGGAAGGGAAGGGAAGGGAAGGGAAGGGAAGGGAAGGGAAGGGAAGGGAAGGGAAGGGAAGGGAAGGGAAGGGAAGGGAAGGGGAGGGGAGGGGGGGGGAGGGGAGGGGAGGGGAGGGGAGGGGAGGGGAGGGGAGGGGAGGGGAGGGGAGAGAAGAGAAGGGAAGGGAAGGGGAGGGGAGGGGAGGGGAGGGGAGGGGAGGGGAGGGGAGGGGAGGGGAGGGGAGGGGAGGGGAGGGGAGGGGAGAGGAGAGAAGAGAAGAGAAGAGAAGAGAAGAGAAGAGAAGAGAAGAGAAGAGAAGAGAAGAGAAGAGAAGAGAAGAGAAGAGAAGAGAAGAGAAGAGAAGAGAAGAGAAGAGAAGAGAAGAGAAGAGAAGAGAAGAGAAGAGAAGAGAAGAGAAGAGAAGGGAAGGGAAGGGAAGAGAAGAGAAGAGAAGAGAAGAGAAGAGAAGAGAAGAGAAGAGAAGAGAAGAGAAGAGAAGAGAAGAGAAGAGAAGAAAAGAAAAGAAAAGAAAAGAAAAGAAAAGAAAAGAAAAAGAAATCTTTAGCTGTTGAATGGAAGGTCACATAAAGAAAAGAACTGAACTGGACTGATAACTGTGTCCCTTAAATTAATACTGAATAATTGGAAATGATAATTTGCAAGTGACATTTCCTGCATGGTTAACCATGGTATAGGCTTTATTGTTATATTGCTAAAAATGAATAAGTTGCTGCACAACTGCTAATAGCATTTGTAGCTATTGAAGATAAGGCAACAGTAAGGGGTAATCAAACCACATTCTACCAAGTATAAAATGACTATGTAAAATGACATCTGTAAATCAAAGCTTAATTAGCCTGATGTAATTTACAATAACTGGACAGCCTAAGTGTTCCTTAGGCAGGCTGCCCTGATGGAGCCAGCTGATAGTACATTTAGATGGGACATTCTGGTTGCAGCTGAGGTATGAGGCTGCTTCTGCCTCAGCTGTCTGTGGCCCTGTGAATGCTTGTTAAATCTTCACATCTGCTGGCATTACTGCTCATTCTATTGCTCTCTTTCTTTGTTATCTCTCCATATTATCTGGGTTTAAAAAGCTTGTGTGAAAAAAACCACCAAAAACAAAACCAAAAAGCAAAAATAAAAACAAAACCCAGAACTTTTTGGAAGAGTCCCTCACCATAAATCAGGTTTCTTCTCCCCCAGGTCACGAGGTCTCTTCCTGTTGTGTGGCACTCCCATTTTGGGTTGAATGCTGTGAATGTGGAGGGGACACAGAAGAAAAGTGCTAGAAGTATTAGAGGCTTGGGGGAAATGCCTGGTGGTGTAAGAAATGAAGAATTGGATTGATTTTGTCTGTATGAAAGAAGACTGAGAAATGCTTTGATTACACTGCATAATAGAGAAAATGCAAGATACGAAAAGGCAGTTTCATCTGTCAGAAAGCGGATAGCAAGAATCATGGCTATGAAAGCTAGACGTGTTCATCTTAGAAATAAAGCACATATCTTTTTAACAATGAGGCTGATTAAGAAACTACAGAAAAAATGATGGAGTTTCCATTTCCTGATGCATGGTACTTAATTTAAATTGAGTCACCTTCCAGGGAGATGTGTTAGTCCAGCACAAGTTACTGGGCTTGATACAGACCTAACTGGATGAGGTGGAACAGGAAGTCAAATCAGATCATTAACATTTTAATATCAGCTTTAATATAAGAAGAATAAAAAACACTTTCCTGTGGTGACTTAAAATTTAGTACTGCAGAAGCTGATATAACACTATTTAATCTCACCTCTTTGTGTCTCATCTCATCTCATCTTGTCTCATCTCATCTCATCTTTCATTTCATTCTATCTTAAGATAAAAAAATATATGATTCCAGTAGGTAATTTGCATATATTTTCCCCTATTTTATACCTATACACTTGGAAGCATTGTTGTTATTATCACCATTAAGGCTTAAGCATATGTTTAATCTGCACTTAAACACTTTTTTCAACTTGTAGCCTTAATCATGGCAGTGTAATAAGAACTGATTCATTACAGTGCAGCAGATTAGTTCTTAGAGCTTCTGCACCTTAGGCGGTGATGCCATTAATTCTTATAAACCAAGCAGCACTGGGCCTGGCAGGTATCTGGGATGGAGACCTCCAATGCAAATGTATGTTGTGGAAATTAACTTCTGTTGAGGCTACTCATGTACCTACTAAATGTGTGCACTGCATTAGAAATAGAAAGAGAGAGTGTAAGCTAATTAGAAGGTAGAAGGACAGTAATGTAATAGGTACAAGTGGGACTGACGCAAGAATCATGGAATCAGAGAATGTCAGGATGGAAGGGACCTTAAGGATCATCTGTCCCAAGCCCTCTAATATTGTTTATATGAGATGTCCCAGCACTCTGTAGAGCTGAGACTTAAAACTTTCCAAAGGGGGGGAATCCACCACTTCCTCTGGGAGACCATTGCAATGTCTGACTGTCCTCAGAGTGAAAAATTTTCCTCTTGTGTTCAACTGGATCCTCACCAGGAGCAACTTTTGCCCAATATAAACAGCAACAACAACTAAATTTTAAAGGTTCAGCTATTTAATTGTAAGAAGAACAACAAGCTAAGTGAGCTGTTTCTCAGTTTGTGCTTCCTTGTCATCCATCTCCACAGCACATCTGCAGGTAAAGACTGCAACAGAGGATTTTGCAGCTCTTACCACAGCTGATTAAGACACTGCCACCTCCCCCTATCCCTTTCATGACAGGCAAAGTGTGAGATGTCTATATTTACTTCACTCAGATGCTTCACCTTAGTGTCTAAAATTTGTTGGGATGAGTTTGGGCCCCAGTAGGTCAGTGGTTCACCTGTACAGTGGTGACAATAATTCCCACTATCTGCTCTGTTCCTCTGTGCTATTACAAACATGCACACACATCTAAGAAGAACTGCAAGCCATTTCTGCTGTAGAAAATATGGATATGTAGGAATTCGTATAGTTTATTTCATCGGATGCAATTCTGAAACCAAATCCCTAAGCTGAGGGATACAAGAGGCTTCTCATCATGCTTTCTGCTCCATGTTGGCCTCTTGGTATTTCAAAAGAGCAGAAAAATGTGAAGGCATTTTGCTTCCTCATATTCCACTGATGCAGAAGTTCTGAATTTTCACTGTAAAAGTAATAAAAAAAAAACCCACAACCAAAAAAAGTCTGAATTTTTGTTTTCTTTTGGGGGACTGAGATGACAGGAAGGATGGTTTTACTGCAGTATTTGAAATCTAATGGGACCCTTTGGCACAAGAGCTTAGTTTGGACTTGATGGGAACCCAGTTTACCAGTTTAAGTCACTGTTAGCTAATACAACTTGAAGCTATTCCACAATAAAGCAGTACATTCAGCCTTGAGCCTTATCGCTGGGACTCATCTGACCTTTCCCAGGTAAGCTGGAATTGCTTAACACTGTGGCTACCCCAAAACTAATAGAACCTTTCAGCATGGCTTAGGCTATCACTTCACTTCCCTGACATCAATTTCTAAAATAAAATAGAAAGCTAATTGGTAAATCAGGTGAGTATTTTTTTCCTCCCTACTCCCCCTCCCCGGGATATAATGGTGAAATACATTTTCAAATCTAAACTACCAACAATGCAAAGCTATGATTTAAACACACAGAGAAAAGGAGAAGCTCAACAGCAAGATGAAAGTTCAACTAGAATTTACCAGGCCAAATTTATCAGCCTTGGTGGGAATGGGTCTTAATCACAGTCACCAGGGGTAAGGAGGTGTGGTCAATTTTAATCAGCATGGTTAAAAGCTTCAGAGGAAAAATGGAGATGCAGTAAATGGAGCAAAACTCCTAGACTTCTGGTGCCCATGAGTTATTCTTGCCTTATCATACCATGCTTCTGTGAAATGTTTTTAGAGAAATGCAAGACCATATAGACTAAAGCATGATTTCTTAAAAAAATTACCCTGCATGTGGTTCTGAAACTAAAGATAGCCACTAATAGGATGCCTAGCATATTTTGTGTTGGTTTTCGAGTATTGTGAAGGAAAGCCAAAAGGGAAAACAGGATCTGAAAAAGTGATCCAAGTGGATCAACACCTGAACCATGCCCATTGCACCTTAGAAGAAGGATTTTGGATAAGGAGCAGCTGGTGATGTGAATGATGGGTGTGAAAAAGGCTCTTTAGGATGTCAAAGTAAGTGAAGAAGGAAGGTGAAGTAGAGAGGAAACATCAGATTCATAGGTTTAAATCTCTGCTGAATTTCCTAAAGACATGAACTCAATCCAAACTATGGAGGAGGCATCACAGCCCAGATTGTGAGTTTCTACAGCCAGTCTGAATTTGTGGAGACTATCCAGAAGAGTAAAGAAAGAAGGGAAGCATGCAAGGGTGAAGAGCTTTTGTACATTTTACACCAACTGGGACTGTGAGCCCCAACCTTGAAGCACAGTTCCATACTACTACTTTCTGCACTAAACACAGATGAAAAACAGCAGAGTTCCTGCCACAAACCACTTCTAATCTCAGTATAAGGCACAAATATCCTCTAATCACCACCCACAGCATTATGAGGTGGGGAACCTCCAATCTTTGTTAGAGAAGCATTCCCATTGGCAGAACTGGCATCTCTCAACTGGCCCAGTGGAAGCCAGCAGGGACATTCCCTTTTTGGGACCCTGTCAAAGCCACTTCGTAGTAGGAAAATAGGAGGGAGCTGGAGTGAGTGATCATTCTCCAGTTGAGGAGAATGAATCCCCAGGAACGCTGCGCATGGAGTTTCCTCCATAGCTTGGCCAGCCTGCAGGAATCTGATGTTTAGAAAATCATTTTCCTGTCCGTATAAACAATTCTACCACAATAGCCCAAATCCTGGCTCCGAGGCCTCATTTAAATGTTGGTCAGTTGAGGCCCACAATTAACATTTAATTAGTAAACTCATTACAAAGGCAGGAAGTCTCAGACTTTCCCTTCATTCTCTTTCAGGCCTCCAAAGGGAAGGACCAGGCCCATCTTTGGCTTTCGATTCAGCAGACGGGGGTTTTTTTGTTGTTGTTGCTGCTCCCTCTTCTGATTTCCTTCTGCTTGTAGAATAGTAGCTTTCCCTGCAGCAGGCAGGCATGACATGACCTGAATATGTTGAAGGTTTGGCTGGAAATAATCTACTCAACATAGATATTTCCATCGAAATTTTACCCAGGATGGCTTTCTCAGTGTTTTTCAAAGATGAAATGGTGAGGAGCCTGGTCACCTGCCCTCACAAGCCTTGGTAGTAGAAGAACAGCCAAAAAATCTGATTTTGTGAGTGATGGTGGAAGGGTTTGCTCTTTTGTCTGTGACATCCGGGAGAAAAGCAGCCTCATGACTACATGAAAGGAAAATGGTGAGGGCTAAAACACAGAGAAAGCACTAACATAGAGGCTGAGACCAGGCCATGCCTCTGGTGAGGTACCTGACTGGAGAATTATGATGGGACTGGTAGAGAGGCCTTTTTCCCAGGAAGGAGAGGAGTGGGACTTCAGGCTGTAGATTATTTGATGAGGCATTGCTCATCCATCCATAAGATACAAGACCTCATCTTTGATCACCTAGTTACTTTTGATGTGATTTTTTGTGGGATGTGAACTACAAGTACATCCTGTTTTTAGACAATGATGAAAAAGTCTGAAACAGCTGATTTGGAGTACTGCAAGACAGACCTTAACACAAATGCTTTTCCAACACTTATACTACTCTATGGAAATTTATTCACCTGATCATGCCCTGGAGTAGGGAGGAAAATAAAGAAGTCATTGCAAGAAATAATAATTGCAAAACAGGTTTTAAAAAACAATTTCTTACTTTTCTCTCCCTTTCTATTTTTCATTGCAGCACAAAATAGAGTTTAAAAAGTCTGCAGGCTGGCATGATATATTTTGCATTTTGTAATTTAGAGAAGATTTTATTGAAGTAAACTTTGTATTTCTCTCAAAATTGAGAGCTGTCATGCCAGCTGTACCATCAGTCATACAAGTGTTTTATCCTTTTGCCAAGAGGGACTGTGGGGAGCAGAAGACTTTCGACTTGTGAGGCTTGTTGAATTGCATGTTTTACCAATTTAGTCTGTCTTTTATCAGAGATTAGGAGATTGAAAGAATTTATTATTTCATAATATTAATGTCTGAAATCATAATCATCACTTTCATGTTGTGATCTGGCCATCTAAACAGCAAATTGGCTTTGGATTCATTGTTTTATTCCATATTATGTCTTCAATTCCTTGTTTTGTCAACATTACATCTTTAACATTTTTTCCTCTTGTGTCACAGAATTGGAAGGAGATAGCTGACTTGTAGTGATTTATGGGGGTGCTTAGCCCTGTTTTGTTTTGGTTTTGCACAAGCATTAAAAAGCATTTATTATCAGGCAAAGTGCTTCTATAAGCCTGGATGAGGACTGAAAAAAAAATCTTTTCCTTAAGGGCCTTTCACAGGTCTCTGAGTATGGGCAACTTATTGAGGCCACAGTACTTTTTGTCAGGTATCTAGGTCAATATTTAGCTGAATTTTGTTGGAACATCCTGTTTCCTCTATATTTCTTCTGCAGAGGGAGATAAGCTACTGCACTCCTTTATCCGAGGCATTTACCCCTGTCCTCATCCACACCAATTCCACTCACTTGGACAAATCATGGGGTGAGCAGAGCCACAACTTTAACTTCCTTTTTCAGACTTCCCACTGGTGTCTTGAAATGTACTCTGAACAGTACTTTTGGAAGTCATCCAGAGGATGCAGAGACAGGAATGGATGGACCTTACAGTCCCTTGCTACCCTCTGTGTCCAGATGTTGGAGTTACCTGATCAGAAGTGCTCATCTATAAAATAGATATCCATCACCTTGGATCCATTTCTAGAAAAATGAAGAAAAAAACAGGCAGGGTCAGTAGACACAGGTGATTTAAAGTGGAGAACTCAAGATTTCCGCCAGTGAGTGCAATGCCTAGACCTTCTCAGACCATAATCATATCCTAGACATTCACCTGGATAGTGGACACCAACATCTTAGCCATCTCAACTCAGATGAGATGCACTCACCCAACATGTAACATATTGGAATGTATGTCATTTTGTTATTATTGTGAGGTATGGTATTGTCCTTGCTGTGATCAGGGCTTCAGGACCTACCAACAAAAAGAATCATTAAATAGATAGTTACAGAACAGGAGATTTTAGAGAAGTCAGGACCAGTTCAAAGCAGACGAAGTCCCAGTCACCTTTGGAGAATTAAATGGCACTGTTACATTTATCAGTGCTTTTTAACTTTCTTTCTTTTTCATTTTTTTTTTTTTTTTTTTTTTTCTTCTTCTTTTTTTCCCCCCTCCATTGTGTTCATTTTTGTCCAAAGTTTTGTTTCCTATCTTCACTGCAATGGGCATTCTATATTATAATGTTTTTAGTAAGTACTGGAGCATCCTCTTGCCATATGGTGTGAAATAGAAACTTGTCTCAGGCATGACTATATGCTGGTAGTTGAACAGTCAGTTATAAGATCTCAGCTCTCTTGATCCCTGCTTCCTTCATGGGTCAAACTGTATCACTCCAGAGAAGTGGCCTAGGACAGGTTGGCTTAATTCTCCCTCTTGAGTCCTCATTTCTCTCAAGTAACTATAAAGGTCTTATATAGCTAGATCAGATGTAGATACACACATGAAATAAGACTAAACCTATCCCACTCCTTGCCCAGGTGCCTGAATAATCCAAAGCTTCATGCAAGTGTCAAGTACTGTCTGAAGACCCAGTGTCAGGCTCTAAAACCGTGTTTCCCCAGAGCTGTGCATGTGGCTGGTCCTCAGCATAGCAGTTCAAAGAAAAAGGTACAAGCAAATTGAAAGAATGATCTGGCTTGTGGATGGTACCTACCTTTGCCACTCTGCAGTAAAAGGTAAAGTGCCTCTGGAAATAGCATTTTTTTTTTTTTTTTTTAATACCTGGCATAAGATGATGAGTTAATAGACTGAGACAGCTGGTTTGTAGGACACATAATTGCCTGAAACATTAAATAACTGTCCTTATAACATACGAACTGCAAGTAAAAGCATAGTCTTAGTTGCATCAGTTCAGTTCCCTTTTACTATTTTTTTTAATTAAAATTAAAATCAGGAATAGAAATAAAACAGTCTGGAGTTCATGACCTGCTGAGGAATGCAATTAGCCCATAAAAATCATGACTGGGATTTGTTGCAAGGTAGAAACATGATCCCTTGAAAAAAAAAGCTGCCCTTTTGCAAAGTACCAAACGATAGGGAAGAACAAAATAAGAGAGAGATGAGCAGTTTTTATTTTAACCTCCCTCTTCAACCAGAAAGAGCTGTAAAAGAAAAGACCCATCACCTCCTGTAGTCAAGTTTCACAGCAAACAAGAAGTCCTGAGCAACTCTGTGATTAGTTTTATCTCTGTAAGACTAATCCCATGATAAACCTCTTGTTTCCTATACTTGATGTACCACTATTTTACTAGTCCTGAATGCATCAGGCACATTGTGGATGGTTCACTACGAACAAACAGAACCTGACAGTTTCCTTCCCTAAAATAAACAGAAATGGTACTTAGACACAGTTCAAAGAGTTCAGAACTCCCAGAATGGCTATTATTACCCTCTAGGTGGGCAAGTAGACCCAGTTTTTCAATCTAGTGAAGGCACCTTTTTAAAATTTTTCTCCCTTCCCAATTTTTACTGGCAGTAAAATGAATATATAATTACCAAGCCTGTTTTTTTACAGTCCTCCACTTCCACTTTCCATGCAAAGTGATCCATCTGTTTATGCCACTGCTTCTTTACTTCCATCTCCTTTTCTGAGAAAAAATCCTGTCATTTGGACTTCTCAGAAAGTGTTTTGGCAATGTTTCCCCCTCTCTTTAAAGCTACACAGTACTGAAGTGTTACCAATAGCAGGAGAGATTGTATTTTAAGAATAATGATGCAGTGACCTCTATGAGGCCTTTGCTCCAAAGATTTCTGAAGCTTTACAGTTATCAGTGATATGGAACAAACTTACCTACATATTCCCCTAGAATCTTTTACTCATGAATGGTCACTAATTCTCTGGTACCTACAAGGAAATAAGCTTTTCAAAACACCTTTAGTGCTCTTGTCTACATGGAATTCATACAAGAAGTTCTGTGAAACAGAATGTAAATTAAAGTGCAATTTCTATTCTGAATGAAACCCTTATTTGGAAAATAATTCTTCATCCAGTTCATCATTCCAGTTCCAGTTCATCTTACATGAGTGTAAGAACTTTCCAGAGTGTCCAGGACTTCCAGGTTGAGCACCAAGACGATGGGTGGAAGAGAATTTACATCCTCTAACATAAAATATTAAATATTTGATCAACATACTGGAGCAAATACAGTGATGGGTGGCCAAGATGGCTGGGAACAGTAGCAAATGGTATACTAAGAGAAACTGAGAGTCCTGTGTTGGCTCAATTTTAAGAAGAGAAGCTTCAAGATCACTCATGATATTGGGTATTGCAGCTACCTTATAGGCCATGTAGAGAAAACCGAACCAGATTCTTCTCAGAGATGCACAGAAATAGGACTAAAGAAACAGACAAGAAAACTCTAATGAGATATTATGAACCTTTTTTTTTTTTTTTTCACCTTTGAGGTGGTCAAAGAGATGCCTGTATGAGCTGTGAAATCTCTTGGAAATTTCCAGAATTCTACCACATGAGATCCTAAACAATGTCATCTAACTTCAGGGATGCTTCTGCTTTAGAGTGAAAGGATGGATCAAATGATCCCCAGGCTGGTTTTTAAACCCAAATAATGATTTATCACAAGTGAAGCTACCTATCTTAGATCTCTACCTAAGGTACATCCCAAAATGCACTTATAAACTTATAAAGCTACCTAAGACAACTTTGTTTAATGGCCTCTACATATTTCTCCTCCCAGTGGCTGCAGGGAGATGCTAAACAAGTACCCTGACTTATTAGATGTGTAAAGTTAACTGAGATGAAATCTATTGCTAGTAACCCAAGTCTCATTCTGTAATGAATAGAAGTACCAGTTTCTCTGTTACCTGAAGCAGGAGCTGAAGGCATGCACACTCCTAACACCTTGATTACACCTACAACTTGCTCTGCTGACTTCACGTATGCATATGTTTCTTGAGACACTTTGAGTTTCTGAGCCACCTTCAGAGACTGGGAAAACATGACACAGGGCATATAGAGTGGCACTTCACAGCCACCCGTGGCAATGAAGTCAAGCCCATGCTCTTAGGTAAAATAAAACCAGGTCCATTTGTCTCCCCAGTAAGCATGTAAAGAAAAAGTAGCTTTTTTCCATTGGCTATTTGGACCTTTGTCTCAGGAAGAAAAGATCCAAAAGACTTGAATAAAGACATATGTTAATATACTATTATATACCATTATATATATTATATATTATTAGAGCCCTGCAGCCCATTGTGATGATGTGTGTGATTGAATTTGCCGTATCTTCTGTGGAAAATGTGTTTCTGCTGTCAAAAACCTGGAAGTTTTTGTTTTCAGATGTAACATTTTCAAAGTTTGCAGGGGAACATTCAGGGTTCTCGTCTCCACAGAAGGTGCATGACTATTCTGATAGAATTTATGCAAGTCCACAATTATCAGCTTACTGATGGTCAAGAGAGAAATGTTTTGGTCAGATCTTAAAAACATGCCAAAATCAGACATCTATGTAAAGAAGCTTGTTTATTTTGGGTTTAGAGATACTCCTTTCTAGTAAAATGCTCCAGAAGAGTCAAGGTTTCAGCGAGGTCTAAGGTTGAGAGCTATAATTCACAATATGCTTGAAGGAGAAATGGAATGGTTGCTGGTGCCATTTGGTAGGAATAGGGTGATCTGTGAGTGCTACAGCTCAGCTGACAAACTCACTTGTACAGACTCCATGCTTAGGTTAGGTCTTTGGCAAATGTTGCTGGTTTAGCTCTCGGTTAGAGGGTGTGAATAAAAGCAGCATAACCAAAAAACTAAAGTCTGACCAACAAAGATGTGCCAGAGATGGTCTCCTCTCTTCTGCCACTTCAAGGATGTCTTCATTTGTGCACCTTGCTGTTACCAGGGGGTAATGGTGTCTTCAATGTGTGAAGTGGCATCGTGTCAGGTTTAGTGACAGAGGGGACAAAACAAGGGAAGAACTGTAGTGGGAAGCTGCTGCTGTGAAGACACCTCCCAGCCATCCTCTTCTGCTCTAGGGTCCCAGTGGCAGCATGCCCATGGGATGCTCTGCTTGTGGCCTTTCTCTGAGGCTGAAACTCTCAAGCTTTATTAATTTTAGCATCCTGACTCCTAGGCAGAGGTGATATCAGTATATGCAATGCTTATCTCCCACTGCATGGAAAAAATTAAAATATGACAGGAATGAAGGTATAAATTTTACCTTCAAAATATGATACTTGAAAGGACTTCTCTACCAGTTTGTCAGAGATTAGACTGTACAAATCAGCTTTGATTTTTCCCAGGTTGCTAAGGCTGGAATAACCTGTAACACTGATTAGGTTGTGGATGCTTTGGAGCTCTAATAATGTATAGAGGGAGGGACAGTCATCCCCTTTTTCTATCTGGGTAAACTGAGGCACAGGGAGGAAATGCTGACCACAGAGCCTTACAGTGCCACAGCCCCTGTGAGAGAAACCAGCTCTCCTGACTTCCCAACATTTGCCTTTAACCACTAGACCATGAATCCTGTTTGCTTTGTTTTCCTGGGTTTTGGGCATGTTTGTTTTCCCCTTTCATGTTCCTAATGATGCTGGTCCATGGCAGGACAGCTGACAGATTACAGGGAGAGCCTGGCTGAAATGGGAGGCAGGATGCTTCTCCAGCTCTGGGGCTATTTAACTTTTCTCCTGCAGTGTGGATCTTGGTCCCGCCCGGTTGTGCTCATATAACATCCCTGAGGCAAGGACAACAATTGCCTAAATGGAAAAAAGAGACATTTCCTGTGCCTTTAACTACTCTTAGTGCAGTTTGGCACCTTCAAAGAAAGCAGTGTGCTTAGCTAACCATCAGCCAGCACTCAGCAGGCCTTCAGAAATCTGTGATTTCTGTGGGCAAATCCATCAGAAACCATACTTGGGAGCACTTGCATAGAGCTAGGAAATACCTGTTTGACCTCTCTGATACTCCTGAGCACCAACTGCATTGCAAAGTGGTTTTAAACAGACTACCCCACTTAGATTGGTTTTCACTCTCACTACACAAAACTATTTTAGAATCACCTTGCTTCCTTCATTAAAATCTAGGTGCACAGCTACTAATTCATCTTCCCTGCTGTAGTTCTCTGTCCCTCCGCCTAAGGCTCCAGTTAAAAGACCAGAGAAAAATGAGAGGAAGAGAGAGATGAGGCCATCAGCACAGATCCCTTGGGAGTTGCTTGCTCTTTCTCTTTACCTCACAGCATCTGCAAAACTGTCAAACCACAGATCTTCCTATTTTACTGGAAGGGAGGATTGGCCTAAGCCTGTGAAGTAAAGCTTTTTTGGTAGCTGCCTAAAGTATCTGTGTAGGTATTGTTTTTTTTTTCCCCCTCTTTTTTTTTTTTTCTTTTTTTTTTTTTTTTTCTTTCTTTTTTTTTTTTTTTTTTTTCTTTTTTTCCTTTTCTTTCTTTTTTCATTTTTCCATCTGGATACCTAGATCTTATTTCCAGTGTTATTGTGTCCAAAAACAAAGATCTAATAATCATAGAATCACAGAATGGTTTGGATTGGAAGAGACCTTAAAGATGCTCAAGTTCCAACTGCCCTGCATGGGCAGGGACACCTCCCACTAGTCCAGGTTGCTTCAAGCCCCATCCAGCCTGGCCTTGAACACATCCAGGGATGGGGCAGCCACAACTTCTCTGGGCAACCTGTACCAGTGTACCCTCTTTCTGTTTAAAACCATTCCCCCTCATCTAATTTCTAAATTTCCTGAGAGAGTCCCTCCTCCTCTTTCTTATAGCCCCCCTTTGAGTACTGGAATTCTGTGTACTTAGAAAAATGGCTCTGTTAACACAGATGTTTTAAACCCTTACATGAGTTTTTTCCTGCTTTGATAACTTAGGACAGCTGCAGATCTACAACTGATCTTAGTATAGGTTTGATGTCAACTAGTAACACACTTCATGGAGAAGTAGACTATGAAATGACTTGGGCTTCAAAAGGCTGAAATTCCTTATGAGTAGTACTTACACACATTAGCCATGAGAAAACCCTCAATATATTTCAAATATCCCTATAGTGCTTTTGGAGGATCAGAAGGTGACTGGCTATTACTGGCGTTTTCAGAGTGTCTCCTGTGATCCAGATTGGTGAACAAAACTCCACTGTGCTCAGTGTTGTCTAAAACCATCTCAAAGGGAGGTCCTCCTTCAAAAAGCTAAGAAGAGATGACTGTTTCCCCCTCCTCACCCATCCACCTCCCAAGCTGTATAACAGTATTGAACAGAACCCCTGCCATGCAGCACTGATTCCAAAATCAGGGGTCTTGGGGTCCCTCCAAGGTCTGCAGAGAGAAAAAACTCCTTCAGATACTGTCTACTTCAGATATTGTCTACTAGGTTTAAGGACCTGTAGCTGATGCTGTAGGACAAAAAATAATAAATGGATGCAGACTGGGAAACACCTGAAATGTCATTATTATCTCCTGGTGCCAGAGGCAAAGCACTTACTGGGATTATTCTCATATTATTTTGCCATTAGAGATTCTAATTAAAATGCAAGTCCTGACTGAGCTGGGCACCGCTAGTTTGCAGTGTCTGATCAAGAAAAGATATGGTTTTAGTTCCTACTGTGTTAAGCAGGGATGTGCTGCATTTGAATACATCTTACCAAAGTCAGAAAGAGAAAAAAATGGAGAAAAACTGGGTACAAGGGCTGGAAAGCCTCATTAATCTGCTCTGCCTCCTCCAGATGAAGTGAGATGCTGTATGAAACATTTTCTTTCCCTTCCTCTTTCCCATTTGGGGGAAGGAAGGGAGTCAAACATCTCTCAGTGGCAGGAGATTTCACCATCCCACAAAAGCATGGATGTTTCTCTGGCCCTGAGAATGATGTAGTGTCCCAGCATGAAGTGTGTGGATGAGCCCACATGGTAAATATCACAGGAGCTGCTTGTCTGTTCTGCAGTGGGTGTGAAGCAGCAAGAGTGAGGACAGTGGTGCTGAAAGGAGACCCCATGAATGAGGTGTGACTGAAGGGCTGGGTGGCCCCATGGCAGCCTCCTGCTATTTAAAGGGCAACCAGGGAAATGCACATAGCATCAGTAGTATTCCAGTTCTTTCAGAAGCTCAAGAGGAAATGAGGACATTCTGCTTTATTTCGTCTCCTGAATTTCAATTTTTTCAGGTCTTCTCTCCAAAAGCTGCTTTTGCTGACCTCATATAGGCATTATTTGTCCATACTGACCAATTCATCCCTCTGCTGGCAAAGATCTAGCATATCCATCAGTCTGATAGGCTTATCTGAAGCTGTTCCTGGTTCAAATACAGCCAGAGTCATCATATTCTCTTTTTTTCCCCACTGTTTCCCCACTGTTAATTGAGGAAAAAAAAAAAATCAAACCAAAACACCAAATCAGTTCTGGGAATAAACAAGGCAACTCTGAAGACATGACCAAGACAGGGTCATGCTGCAGTCAGCAACACGGAGAAAGCTCTGGGAGTGGGAAAGTCTGACAAGGTAGAGTCTGGGGGTGGAAGCTGTGGTAGAAGAGAAGGTCATTTTGTCAAGGCAGGGGAGCTATGACTATTTACACCACCTGGGGATCTGATTGTCTACAGACACGATGTCATTATAAAGGTCACAGAGGACACTGATGAGGACTGGTGGATGTAAACGCTTTTTTACCAAACAAGTGAGAAAAGAGAAACCAAGCCCTTTGTCCTCTTGATTCACTAAGTCTGTTGCACAGTCCATCTTCCTTGAATCCTGTGTTTTGACAATCCCCTCCTGAGCTGTGATGCCTCATCTTGCTCCTGTATGAAGAACAACTGCTTGAAATAGATGCCAAGAGGCACTGCACATGGCCATGGCTTCCCTCTCAGATGGAGGAAGCAGCATTCAGAAAGCACTCAGAGGAGCTGAGCTGGAGCTGGGAGATTTGCTCTGTCCTCTGCATAGAATCATAGAGACATAGAATGTGTTGGGTTGGAAGGGGCCTTTAAAGGTCATTTAGTCCAACCACCCTTCAGTGAGCAGGGATAACTTTAACTAGATCAAGTTGCTCAGGGTTCCATCCAGGTGGACCTTGAATGTCACCAGGAATGTGGCCTCCACTATCTCTCTGGGCAACCTGTTCCAGTGTTTCATCACCTTTATAGTAAATAACATCTTCCTAATTTCTAATCTAAGTCTATCTTGCTCTATTTTGAAACCACTGCTCCTCATCCCTATCACTACATTCCCTTGTAAACAGTCCCTCCCCAGTGTTCTTGTAGGCCCCCATCCTTGAGCTTGCGCTGGGTGATGGGGAGGAAATATCTTAGCTGTGAAGACTGGTAGGGTTTATTAGCTCACACTCAAGTGCCCTTAATGCCAGGTGACTTTCTGCTGCACAAGGCTGATTTCATCTGTACATTCCCAAACACACCATCCAGGCCAGCACTTTCACTCATGTAACAGAGAGGTCCCAGTCAAAACCCTGGCTGTGAGCACAGCCAGGATGCACAGGTGTGGGTTTACAAGGAGAGAGGAAAGAAGGGGGCTTTAGGTCCTCATTAGTCTCTACCTCCTTTCCTTTATGGCCAAAGCTTTTTTGCTCCCAGCCTAGCTGTGTGGCTTTTCTCCACAGCAGTGCTGTGGGGAGAAAGAGATGGTGAGAGGAGCAAGCATGGGGACGAGCCCCGTGCATGATGTAATAATGCCAGGAGGAGAGAGGCTCAGCAGGCACTGGGGCTTCTTGTTTCCCTGTGTATCCAAAACACCAAGGCCTGCCATTTCCCCATCCCCTAACCCATGGGTTCCTTGGCTGTTGGCTAGGATAATGGCTTGATTTTCTGTAGTCTCCCAAGTAGCCTGTGTCACCGTCTCCTGAAGGTACTGATATTGTCATGCCCCTGGCTCAACATTTCAGCTTCTCCCTTGGCTCAATATCTGTGTTGTCAGAAGCAATAAATACACTCTACAAGTGCAGAGTCCTGCATCTGGGTAGGAATAACATCAGGCAACAGTACAGATTAGGGGATGTCCTGCTGGAAAGCAGCACCATGGAGAAAGACCTTGGAGTCTAGTGGATGGTAAATTCTCCATGGGTCGGCAATGTGCCCTTGTAGTCAACAGATGTCCACCAGACCTAGGGATGTCCTTCTCCACCCCTACCATGCCCTGGTGAGACCACACCTGGAATACTATATCCCAGTTGAAGAGAGACAGGGATCTACTGGAGAGTGTCCAACAGAGAGCTACAAGGATAATTAAGAAAATTTCACATGTCTCTTATGAAGAAAGCCTGAGAGAACTGGGGATGTTTTGCCTTGAGGAAAGAAGGGTGAGAGGGGACCTTCTGAATGTCCATAAATATCTGAGGGATGGGTGTCAAGAGGAAGGACCTGATCTCTCTTCAGTGGTACCCAGTAATAAGACAAGGAATAATGGGTTTAGTGGGTTTAAACTGGAACATAGGAAGTGCCACATCAACATGAGGAGAAACTTCTTTACTGTGAGGGTGAGGGAACTCTGGAGCAGGCTGCCCAGAGAGGTTGTGGAGTCTCCTTCTCTGGAGACTTTCTTAGTCTCTCTTAGATGTGTTCCTGTGTGGCTTGCCATAGGTGATCCTACTGTGGCAGTGGGGTTGGACTAGATGATCTTTTGACGTCCCTTCCAACACCTAAGATTCTGTGATTTTATGATTCTGTTTCTATGCTACCAATATATGGGGTCCAGTACTAAAAAAAACTTTTGGCAGACCTATTTTTCTCTTCCCTTTCTGACCTGCTCTGGGTGACATTTCCTCTTCTCTCCTCATCCCTCAACATGCACATCATCTTTTGTAAGCTGACATCTGGAGCTTCGTGCAAGTTTGTAAAAATATTTAGCAGATTAACTCTTCTGTGTTGCTCTTTGACTTCACTGAGCTGTTGTCTGCTTTGCATTCCAGCACTGCACCTTGTTATCTCTAAGAATTTGGACACCTTTGATTGTAATTCATTATGAAGATGCCTTGTTTTTGCATATGAACTTAATGTAGGGGCAGGACAAAGGCTGGACCACTGAAGTTTGGAGAAGACAAGCTTTGGGCAGTGGCTGCTAACTGAACAGCAAGTTAGCTCTTTCCTTCCCTGCCTCTTACACAGTTATTCCTATTGAAGGGAAGTTTTACTGTTTTTGTGTGGACATCTGTCTGGCATGGGAGAAAGGGTCTGGGACTGCAGGATCTGCAGCCCTGTCACTATTCATTATCTGAAATTCACAATATTCCTGAAAGTTAGGGATTGGAAGGGACCTTGAAGGATCATTGAGTCCAACCCCCCTGCCCTCTCCAACAGCTCAGTCCCCAACCTGTACTGGTCTTTGGGGTTGTTCCTACACAGACGAAAGACTCTACACTTGCCCTTGTTGTAATTCATTAAATTTTCCCTGCCCAACTCTCCAGTCTAGGTCCCTCTGAATGGCAGCAGAGCCTTCTGAGGTGTCAGCCAGTCCTCCCAGCTTTGTGTCATCAGCATACTTGCTGAAAAGACACTGTCCCATCATTAAGGTCACTGATAAAGATGTTGAACAGGACTGGACCCAGAACTGATCCTTGGGGGACTCCACTGGTCACAGGTCTCCAGCTGGACTCTGTGACATTGGTCACCACCTTTTGGCCTCTATTTTGTAGCCAGTTCTTAAATCATCTCACTGCAGGTTCTTCTATCCCACATTTCCTGAGCTTGCTCATAAGGACAGAATGGGAACCTGTGTCAAAAGCCTTCCTAAGGTCAAGGTAGACTACATCCACTGCTCTCCCTGCACCTACCCATCCAGTCTCAACATCACAGAAGACGATCAGATTAATCAAGCATGATTTCGCCTTGGTAAATCCATGCTGACTACTCCTGATAGACTTCTTCCCTTCCATGCACTTAGGGATACTATACTGAATATTCCTCCTGAGACCCTTCAGGTTGATCCCAGTGTACCTGAGTAACACAGGTGACTCAAAAGACAAAAGCAGGGTGAGCTGGGCAAAGGCAGGTGCCTGTGTTCAGCTTGTCCTCCTCCACATGCATGGACGATTCTTTCTCTGAAAGTTGATTTGGACACTTCATCTCTCTTGCCAGAGCAACACTAGAAAGGAATTTTCTGTATTCTTTAGGTGCATCCTCTTGTGTTTTACTTGACACCAAATATTACTGTGTTCTATGTGCACAAGGCATTTTGGTCTGTTCCCTATGAATATGGGGGAGAAAAAAAAAAAAAAAAAGCAAAGCTATAAAATACACTTAATTCCTTTGGTTAGCACTGTCACCGAAAAATGTGCTGGCTTTTTTTTTTTTTTTAAATGAATTTTTCAGGTTACAGAGCAATTTCTGTTTTATGATGGAGTCAGTTCACAGTGCTAAGCTCCAGAGTTGTGGTTAATTAGTAGCCAGTTTAGGAAATTATGTTATCATTACCTCATCCTTTTTTAGCCTAGCAGCTTTCCCCCTCTTCCACCTCCCCCTTTCTCTATTCCCTTCAACCTTCCCTGCCCAAGGATATTATTTTTCTTAATGACATCTATGTCACGCATACAAATTCAAATCCCCAAAACACATCTTAGTATCTTGAGTCTTCAATAGTTTGAAAACTGTCATGAGTTCCATTTTTTTGGCATGAAGACTGACCAAAGAAAACCAAACCCAAACAAAAAAATAAGTTGTTGGGTAGATTATCTTTGTTGTCTCCTCTAAGAGGGACTAGCATTGGATTGTGACCTTCAAGACAGCACCCCATGCATTGGCTCTACTGTTTTCTTCTCTTACACTTTGCCAGTTCCCCCTGCTCTGCAGTGTTCACACTTCTCAGGCATTTGCAGACTGGGTGGGGCTGGCTCACAAGTTACTCATTTCTTCACCAAGCTGCTCATGGTTTTTGTGGCTTTTGCCAGCCCTAAAAACTCGTGCTGCTCTACTTTGCACCCCTTCTTCTCTAGATGGATGTGAGAGGCCTGGAAATGCTTGTGATAATCCACACACACCATCCCTTGTGGGAAAAGAATTTGTACTCTCCAAAGGTGATCAAAATATTGAGACAGGCCACAAGCACCCAGGCTTTTGCCATATCACATTTCAAGGCAGAACTATCTGCTGCCTCTCAGGCAGTCTTTAGGCTAGGGAAATAGGTTGTGCCTGAAAATAAATAAACGCCTTACTGAATTTTAAAAAGGACTTTGCACTGAGGATAAATCAAGCTTCAAACCCTATGAGCTGGCTGGAGCCAGCATCAGAAGTGGGATGTGTGGGGAAGGCTAATACTTGAATTTCTTCCACACACTTGTCACTAATTCCCACTGGAAATTGCATGAGTTGATAAACATTAAAATTTCCTCTGGAAATGTTTTGTGTCTCCTTGAACATCTCTCCCCAGGTTTGTCCTCAGTGAACAGTGTATTTCAAAAAGTTTCACCAGTCATTGTGTTTATTTCTGTTTTCCTGGGGGGAATCTTCTCTCTGTCTCTGCTGCCCAGGCATGTGTAACCCAGGGCAGCTTTTGGCTGTATCTCTGTCCTGATGTTTGGGTAAGGGTTATGATGGCCCCAGAAAGAGGACCTGTGAGACACCATGGACTGAAATGAGAAGAACAGCATTTGCAGGGGATTCACACTGCTCTGCTTGTCCAGAAGAAGGCATTGGAAGCATCCATCCAGCTCCTACAGGCATCTACCCTTTTATTTTCTGTGAATGTCAGATTTCTGGGGTCCCTTGCTGTCTGAAGGGCCCTGTGGTTCTTGTGGTAGTTTTCAGCATTTCTCAACCACTACATAATCAGCATCAGAGTGGGATGGTGTGAGCCAAAGGCAGCAGGGTAAGTGACCTCAACCAAGGAGAGGTCCTATTCCTTTCCCTGTGTGCCCAGGGGTGACAAACCACAGCAGTCTCAGCCAGGCCAGAGGCACTGCAAGATGCCTGCTGGGACCTGGGCTGGGAGCCAGTTCTGAAGCATCCCTGGGGCTGGAGGCAAGGTCCAGACATGTGGGCATCTCTTCTACTAACACACACACCCCATGTGCCCCAGGGACATTGAAAATCCCAGCTATAGACACTCTGTGACTTAGTCTAATGCTCATTTTTTAAAGCCTTAATTTGGTGGGGTAAGTGGCCCATTGAAATTCAGAAGATATTTACTCCTGTCTTGCTCCGTCCATAAGGAAAAAATATTTTTGCTGGTTGTTCATTGCAGTTCAACAGGCTCAGCTTTTCCACTGCAGGCAAACCTCCCTGCCTCCCTGCCTTCCTGTCTTCCTGCCTGCTCTCTTCTACCTCTTGCAGCCTTTTGGAAAGCTTCAAATGTTCCAAACTCTGGCATCCTGATGCAAAGAAGATCTATTTTTTTTTTTTTTTCTTCACTGTTCAATACAGGAATCTCTCCTGGGGGTGCCTATCTTTTAAGGTTTAGATTCATGGGATGCTGCACTGTGGTCTCAGCTTATTTCTCACGCAGCTGGATGTATTTCAGGGGTGGTGCATGCCAGTGCTTTGAGCAGCATTTGACTTCTCAGATAGCCACACTGAAGTCAAAGGGCATCTTCACTGAGTAAGGTGTTATTTTCAGGGAGACAGACACACTACATCATGGCTCAGCCTATTTTGCTTTGAATCCTATATAAATACAGAGCTGCTGGAATGAGTTTATCATCTCAGAATCTTTTTTTTTTTTCTTTTTTTTTTCCTTTTTATTTTTTTCCAGTGTAAGTTGTTTTTAATCTTTGTGGCTGTGTGGAAACTGGAAAAAAAAAAAAAAACAAACCCCAAAAAACCCAAACCTTAGCCACAGCAGGGAAATTAGAAGATCTTTAAATTTTATATTGTGCCTTAGGACTTCTAGGTAGGCTTGCAATTTTTAAAACATGACAGCTACACCTTGCTGACAAAAAGCTCAAAGCACTGATGCCCAGTACCCTGCCTGAGTCCAAGGCTCACGGTTTGCAATGCACATCTACTTTCTACACATGATCTGAGGTCTGATTTTAAATAAATTTAGTTTAATTAGAGAAAAGTCTCCCCTGCTGCAGACATCCATAATCTGTAGCAGCTACCTGGACTGACACTGTCTCATTTATTTATTTGGGCCTCTTGATAAGCTGCCTGAATTAGGCTGACAGGGTGCAAACAACATGCCTTAGGTTGGTTTTCACTGGTTTCCTGGTGTCACCATTGGTCACATATAAATGTGACCTAACTTGTTTGCCTCCATCAGCTAGTACTACTGCAGGAGTATTCCAAAAAAAAAAAAAAAAGGAAAAAAGAAAAAGAAGGTGACATTAAACCAGCTAAAAAACCCTCAAGAGACCTGTCAATCAAGAAAGATATTTACTGAAGCTTCTATTGACCCATATATGCTCTTATCTAGAAACCTTTATCTTCTAAGACAATGTTGACTAACAGCTTTTCCTTTACTCGTGTTTCTATCTTAAAAGAATAACAAATAAGCTTAATTCTTCACAAAATCTTTAGCAAATGCTTTTTAAGCCTAACACAATGGTAGTTATTTTAAGAAGGATGGCTAAGCACTGCAACACTTTTCTATTTTTCTGTCTTCGTTTTTCATATTGGAGCACTTAATCACAGTTAATCTTTGCGCACAAGGAAGACACATTAACTTTGTTTGCACAGGACTGATATAAAAGCTTTCAACTCCTCTGTTCCTGTATTCATCTCCCTGGTAAGCCTTACCATTTTAAATAACAGATAAAGCAAATGCTGAAGATTCAGTGATACAGTCTATCTTTGCTCAAGTAACTGCAGGGACTAAACTGTGAGCAAACTTGCAGCCTAACAGATGAGCCAGCCAGAGCTGAGCATCTGCAAATCCCACTGGAAGGTTTGAGCCAAGGAGAAGGGAATAGTTTATGATGACCTGAGAAATGACCTGAGAAGATGTTAATGCTTCGGACAGGTGAAAAGAGACCACCTCCCTCTACAACCCAGGATGTCTCTGCTCTCTGCAGGCACAAGCACTCTTCATCTCCTTCATTGCAGCCACCTCCTGACATGTGTCTGAGGGTCCCCTCTCTGTGTTTTCAAAGGCTACAGTAATGGCTTACTGAAGAGTCTTGTTTTGATAAGGTTGTATTCTCCCAGGCTGTGAAATGGAGGACTAAATCGCAGCTCCTCTGAATTCAGTGAGCCTTAAATGAATAGAATTTCTTCTGGACTGAATCTGAATTTCACTGTTGAGGATAATAGTAATTTAGATGTCTTTTATGGCCTCTTTACTCTGTCAGAGCAATAAAAGGGGGCTTAGTCCTTGGTTACACCCCAAAGTTGCCCTGCTTAATTATATTGGAATAGCTAAAGCAATAAAACCTTTTGCTTGCTCTCTGCCTCCCTCACACCTACTGTAGCAGATTTGCTGGTATAAACATACCAGTGTGGGACATGAAGGGAATTAGACTACAGTGGCTTGGGGGTGTTGGTTGGAAGGAGGCAGCTGTATGTAAATTCATTCAGTAAGACCTCGTTCCTGGGATTTTTTTTCTGTCTGATTATATAGGTATGAACCTAAACTACTGAACTCAGGAGAAATTCTGTGCTCTTGGGGCTGGATGGATGCCATGGCCATATCATGATCCTAGATCAGGGGGAGACTTGGATGTGCATGGAAACCCACGTGCATTTACTTGCGCAGGAAAGAAGCCTGAACAAAGGGGACGAGATGGAGTGAAAGTCCCTAATGTTGGCACCTGGGAATCAGTCCCTGGCACACAGCATAATGCACATCCTTGGCATTGTCCAGGAAAATCAGCAGCAAAAAAGAAAGAGGATCTGAAGAGAAGAGATCCCAGGGCAACTTTAGGAGATATTTAAACACAGCTAGAGATCCTTCTTTGCTGACTCTTGCCAATTCTGCATCCTGTTTTGTGTTCGCTAGAATCCAGCAAAACACAAGGAGTAGGTGTTGCTCTAAACTTTGTCTGTCTCTGTCCAGACATTTCTGGGAGCTATTCAGAGACATGAGTGAAAAACATTGTGCATACTTTGGCCAGGAACCATTTTAGTTTGCTATGAAGTGCTGTAGTATAAATACATACATATGTGCAAACAAATATATAAAGAATATTTGTTTGGAGGTCAGAAGAAGCAAAGCTGTCCTTGCCCTTTCATCCCAAGATGAGAGGACATTAGATCAGACTGATAAGCATGTAGATTGTTGGGTTGTTATTTTTTTTTGTTTGGTTTGGGTTTTTTTTTTTTTTTTCCTTCCTTCTTTTCTTTCTGTTGTGTTTCAGTTGTACTGTTTCATCTAGTTAAGTGCAAGAAGCTTGTGCAACTGATACACTAACCAGTCATCTGGCAGACTCAGAGGCCTGCGAGTCAAAAGGTCACACTCAAAGGACATGTCTATGAAAATAAATAGACCCTGGCCCTTAGGGTGAATGGCACAAAACCATAGAGACTCTTTCTATCCCCTAGTGCCAGTTTTTCCTCCTCTGCACCATTCACTTTCCACACAGAAGGGCTCAGTGTCCTCTGAGGTGCTCAAGGGCACATTGTCTTGCCTCTTGATGTTCTCAGAAGACCAGAGGTCTTCTGCAGATGCTGAATTGTATCTGACAAACTGGTGCAAATGGTATGAATACTCTAGGGTTTCACTCCAGGTACCAAGTCTTGGTATGTGGCCAACTGGATAAATCTCCTGGAAAGTTCAGTCACCGCTGTCAGGAATTGATGGGCCAAGAGAAAGTGCCTGCTTTATGGTGAGCAGAGTAAAATTTTAGAGGCCAGTGATAACATTACTGGACCCCCATTAGCCACAGTGGGGCTTCACAGGTCAGTGTGTAAACGCTTAAATTTGAATACCTTTATCTGTGAACTAAATCTCATTCCAAATATCTAATACCACTTGAAATGCAGGAACTCATTTGTGGATCGGACCCTGGGTAGCTAAGGCTCTATATCTTACTTTGTAACAATGAAAGAGTAAATATCAGGGAAAAAAAACCTTAGAAACAGGCTTTTGAAGCAGCTTCATGTGCAGTACAGATAAGGCAGAGGAACTTCTTTTTGCTATATTTCTCTTTACAGAGTGCCTGGTTCTGTTTCTCTAGGACAGGCAACATTCTCTCCTGGGGAAGTAGGTAGGTGTAAAAAGATTTTTATTGCAGATATGCATCTTTCTAACTCCATGTCCTGATGATTGCAGTGTGTGTCAATTGGTTCTCATTGGCTTTGTGAAAAAATACCCAGGCTCCTTGGGTTTCTTCAAGATTCCCAAAGGAAGTTTAAGTTCATTGGCTCTGGGTATCATCCTACAATGTCTGAATACTGGTGCTACTGGTTGGGTCTTGGAAGGGATTCAAAGGCAGCACTGTACAAGGAAACTTCACAGGTCTTGTCATGTTAGATAGTGGTGGGTAGTGGGGTTGCTTAATAAAGCAGTTCAGTTCAAAGTGAAGGTAGAGGGAGTGTAGGCTCATAGATCATAGCACACATGCTAGCCCAGAAATGCCAGGGTATTTCAGTTGTCATTAAAACATGCATGAACATGAATTATTGGTAGAACTAACCATCCTGTGATGCCTGAGTGTGGAGCCAATACAGGCAAAACACTTCCAATTTTCAACAAGTTTGAATGCTTTGGCAAATTGTTTAGCTTGGAAGTTACTGAAAGTCATATTCATTTAATTAGCCTTCCAGTGTACTGGCAACAGGTCTAGGAGTTTATCTGCACTCAGCCCCCCTCCATGATGGGAGTTTTTCAGGTCCCACACATTGAATTTTGGATGCAAGTTCAGGAATTATGATCATGAGGGATGGATGCTACTTGTCTAAGTCATGCGAGATGTGTGTGGGCTCTTTCTCAGCTACCTTGCACAGCCAGGTCTTGCCAGCATCCCTCACACCCCACCTGCCAGCCCAAGGCTGGGTTTTCACCATGGCCTAATAAGACTTTTGACATAAAATCTGGATGCCTCAGGTTCAGAATACGACTAAAGGAGTCTTGTTTTCAGGGGTGAGCTACTCAGCAAAGGACACACAGAGGCCCTGGGTGCCATATTCAGACCAACTTCTGTGCATGCCTATATACTTCAAGACAAGAAACATTGAATGATTTGCCTTACCCTTATCACCACACCCTGAACCATTAGTACTGTGAAGTGCCTTCGGTAGCCAAATTTGGCATCCCAGTAGAAAGTCTGGAGATTATTAGGACTATATTCAAGTTCTGTGGCACTTAACAACGGAGACCATGATTAAAAGATCAGATTTGTTTTTCAGAGGGAAGTTGGGAGGACTTGACCTTTCCATTGATGTTATAATCTCCTTTATCTACTTTGGGGGTTCATGAGATAGAAAACCTTTCTATTTTTTTTTTGCACATGCTAAGAAACTTCCTTCAATGAAAAATAATTAATCTTTCATCATAGCTCATTTACATATATCTCAGTAGCAGCCCAGGAATGCTGGTCTAAACAGAGACAATCTCAGAAAAACCAGACAGGTAGACAAGAGAAGCAGCAATGTGGACAACATTTTAGACATCAAAGTGGTTGTTAAATGAGCAGTTCTATTTATAATGTTGCTAGATTTTCAATGCTCTTTCACAGAATGATATAGACAATTAAAAATTAGATTAATTATGTTGATGAGTGACTAAACATTTCATTTCCAAAATAAAAAGACAAATTCATTTGTCTGAAATGAAGTTGCTTAAGGTTTTGTTTATAGTCTTTGAATGCTGGAGTACTGTCACACCTTCCTTGGTTACATCTACCCTCAAGGGGTCCAGGGAACAGCATCTGGCCATGTGTCCTTTTCTCCAATACCTTGTCATAACCCTTTGCTTCCCAAAGCAGTATGGTATTTTTTCCAAGGTTGATGTTATAAAAAGCATCTTTAAGTCCCACATCTTGAGGCCCTCTTGGCCACCTGGCACAATCCTGAATGACAAGATAAAATATAGAAGTCACTGGACTTCTACCTCCCTGAACATTGAGACTGGGGTTGGTAGAGTAAGTAGGGGCTGGGGAAATAAGTAGACTGGGCTTTCATGGTCTGGGTATTGCCAAAGTGGGAAGATGAAGGAGGTAGGACATGATGGGGAGTGAGAGAAGCTGCTCATGGTAAGGAAGCTGAATGCAGTTCTGAAGAACAAGGTTTTGCCACAAGTTTTCCTATGTGGCACCTTTCCCACCTGGGGAAATGTAACTAGCCCTGTCTGGGACTAATTAGTCACCTGGTGAAGGAAAACAGAACTATAAACTGACTTAAGAGTCTTGCTCTTTTTGCTGTAACATTCATCCAGCAATGACTTCAGACTCTCTATGGGGAAAGGAGAGAACTGTTTGCAAGAAACACTTTTCCCTTTGTTTTTCCTTGGTGGCCTCAAGAAAAGGATCAGACCAGCCTGGGACAGCACGCAGGCTGCTATTTTTCTCTCTTTTCCTCCCTGATGCTGTCTTCTGCCAATACAAGTATCCTTCACCTCTGACATCATTCAGTCCTCTGGATGTCATAAGAGACATTTCCACGGCACCAGCCTCTATGATTCCTAAAGAAGAGATGGTTTATTTGAAGAGCCTGTTTCCATTTCTCAGAGGGGTGAAGATGAGTTTAATGACACAGCTCCCTACGTGCTCAGGATCTGAAAGCAAATAAAATAGAAAGCATAACTGGTAAAATCTCACATTTTTCTTGAGGTAATCTCAGAGTTGTGGAGATGGATTCCCTCACTTTTCAGTGTTTGAAATGGCCACCATCATCTCAGTCTTTCTGCTTGAAATTTTAACAGAGTATTGAGTTATATGTTGGGTACTTTAAGGACAGTAAGGAATTCAGATCAGAGACATGAAGCCTTGAATGCTGACTCACAATACGTCACTGTTTTTTTATCTGAGAAGAATGGGTACTGAGGAGAAGAGTTCTGTGGCTAACATTGGCGAACAATAGATACCCTGCAAAAAGGCTGAAAATAATAATTTACTGATACTTCCTCAAACACCTGCCCAGGTGCCAGGGATTTGCCTCTGAACCAGAGGGGCTGCCTTTGTATTTGGTGACCCTTGGGGTTTTATGAATTTCTCTAGCTGCTCATTGGACCCAGTTGAGCTATCAGCAAAGGTCTCTCACTCTCATCTCTGAAGAACAACACTGCAGCTTCTGTCCTGCTGTGTATTTTTGCCTGCCAGGTGTTGCTGGTAGGGCTGGTCTGGTATGCATGCAGCAGGAACCTTGGATGTGAAGAATCACATCAGTGGGAGAGGCTTTACTGCAGGGCTTTACTGAAGCTGGGATTTACTATCTTGCAGCACCCTATACTCTGCTGAGGTTTAATTTACACTCAAAAGGGTTTTCTCAGTGACACCTTGGACATGGGAGACCTGGCCCATGGAAAGTCTCTCTAGAGACCAGCAGCACATCACCTCTTATGGGGTTTCACATGGAGTGTATTTACCACCTCTGTTTAGGTGGAAACAACGAAGCTTGAGAGAAGTGTGACAGTGTGACAATAGACTCCTAGTCCTTTCTCCCCCTGCTACTAACCCAGCTGTACCTGTGCAGCTTCCAGGGCTGGTGTAATGTGAACCAGGCAGCAATTTGGACTCGGTTTGAAAAAAGCACTCTGTCCCATGCCTCCTTCCAAAAGGAGCACCAAAGCAGGAATGAGGAGCAGAGACCTGGAGGCAGATAAGGTTGGGTGCTGCCTCTACAGAAAGATGTGTGGAGTTACAAAGTTGCTTACTTAATGCCTTTATGAATTTGAAAGACCTCCCAAGACACTCTCTCCGTGCAACCCCACACCTCCCTCTCCTCCCTATCAATGGGAGGTTGGCATTGACCTCAGTGGTGCTCAGATCTTCATAGGGTGATGATACCAAAGCAAAATGTTCACTCCTCAAAGACCTTTCTTCTATGTATGCCTCACCACACCAGAGTCAAGGCAGCTGAGAAACCCTGCTCAGATCTGGAGGCGTTTCCTCTCCCTTTCCCACCTACCCACCATCCTGTGCACCCTTCATGCTCTGACCAGCCAAGAACTTTGCTAAGAAAGGTAGGGAAGGAAGCTGAGGTGCCACTAGAAATGTTTTTTCAAACCCAAATGAAACACAAGGATCAGTCCTAAAACAGCCTCTGAGAAGAATGGGTTAACCCACGACACAGTGAAAGCCACATGAGAACTACACAGGTGCAGCAACAGTTTTTATTTGGTAAATATCACCTCCAGAGCCCAAGAAGAGGCTCATGAAAGAAGATGCCTCTTCTGTAACTAGGAAGAGTGTGGTTAGGAGCACTTGCTGAGCTAATAAAGGCTGTTGAAGCTTCAGCTTCCGTTGGTGGTTAACCCTGTGACATTGCTCTCCTCCTCTGAAAAACAGCAGCTGACTGATGCACAGTTGAATTGTGTGGGATATAAACATGTTTCTGTCGCATTAGCCTGCTGCCCAGCCTGCAACTGAAAGGCTCTGCTGAATCGAGGAGGGGTTGATTTCTACATAACCAAGATGGGGTTGTGAGCTGCTGCAAAGCGTGGTGCTGGGGTTGGCAGAGGTAACCAGGGCTGCCCTTGACCCGTGAGCAACTGCTGGAGTGGGTGCAAGGCAAAGAGCTGTGATGCGATAGGAAGATGATCACCCTTGTGGTTGAAAACCAAAGCTTGCCGACCTATTTCCTTGCAAAGGTGTTCATGTTTTGCTTTGGTGCTTTTCTTCACCTCTCAAGGAAGGGTGGTTGGATTTAATGACCGAGATGTGCAGCTGGAGGTTCATCTGAGATGAAGGCTGGACACTGGCTTTGTGGCAAAGCCACCTCAGCATGCAACATCCATGTTCTGTCCAGACCAAGATTCTAGAAGGAAAGAAACCGCTGCAGAGCAGGATGGAACTTGGAACTCTAGGCACCAAGCTGATCTCTACATTAGGAGCTTTTTTTTTTTTTTTTCCCATCACTAGCCCAGAGCCCTTTTGCATCCACAAGACTGATTTTTGAGCACCTGGAAATAGCTCTCCACACCTTGTGTCCCTGCTCTGAAGCTGCTTCATAGGCTCAAGGGATAATTTTTATTTTCCTGCTTTCCTCCAGGAGTAAAAAATGTCAAAACTGAAGGATGATGTTACATGGACTTGAGCTCACCCCACCCCATGTTAATGTCCAAAATCCTCTCCTGAGCTAGGAACAGCTATGTAAGGGGTTTGCCAGCTTCATTGTCCATAAATATATTACTGTTTTCTCCATCCCTAAGCACTATTAAATTGAATTTCAAGTACTGAGGAAGATTAAGGAAGAGTCTGTAGTGATGTAGTCAAGTTCCTAAATAAAATCTGTATTCCAAGAGTTTCTGCCATAAATACAGGCCTCTGTGAAGGTATTTTATTTGGGACTGAAAAAAAAAATATTTTTTGCTTCAGATTTTTATTTGTCTGCAGAGCATCACACACACACACCCATGGCTCTGTAAGCTCACTATGATTTTAATATTGTCTTGGTTTATGTTTCACTCACTCCACATCAGCAAAGTGGTGTGAACAGAGTTGCAGCCCACCCCTAGGCTGGTAAACAGCTCCCTGGAGGTCCTCCTTCATCTGGGCCAGCTTTACTCTGCAGAGATCCAACACAAAATGATGGGGTTTACGTCTGTCCCACACAGAAATCCAGCAGAAATTTTCTCCTTACTTCAGCAAGGCAGGACTGGGCCAAGTCTGTCAAACACTGCAGTGGATCAAGGCTGCTTGTACTTGACTTTCATTCCTTACATTTTCACCACAGTAGCTCCATCCATGGGCAGTGACAAATATGCTTTTCCCACCCTTTATTCCTCTCTCACTTGTCTTCCCCTCCCATCCAGCCTCCTCTGTACAGCTGGGCTCATCACAACCCTGATTTCTTCAGGCATTAATTTATGAATGGTACAGGCAGAGCCTTGGAAATTTTACCCTTTTGTGCCAACTTCCTGCTCTGTGGAACACCTGCATTTAACAGCAGAGAAAGAAAACAACCATGACAGTAAACCTTGGGTAAAACTGGTTTCAATTAGGAGCCTTAATTGCAATGAAACTGAAAGGAAACAAAATGGGATCACCACTTATATGAACACCCCCCCACAGCCCCCACCCCTTTTCATTCCCTCCAGCCTGGGTGACGCATCACATCTCTTCAGTTCCCACCCAGGCACTCAACATCAGCACAAGCTGTCCTAGTCTCCAAATCTGTGCCAACTTTCTCATTTGGTCTCCTCACAGGATGAGGCAAAATCTCAGTCCCAGAATTTTATGTCTACAATGGACCTGCAGATCACTTTGTACTAATTCTATATCCCAGTCTGTTGCATCTCAACCAGTTACCCTCTCACTGAGTCCAGTAAACTGTTTTTAACTAAATGAAAGACCCAGAGACCTCAACTTTTCTGCTTTCTTCTCCTCACCAATATTCTCTTGGTTTTGGGATGTCAGCCATCATGCAGCCAATACAGGAGACTTTCTGACTGACTGGAGCTCACGAGGAGGCTGTGAACTTCCACATGTGTTTTTCCCTCCCCCTGTTGCAAATATTCATCGTGCAAGAAGACTGGAAGGTGCAATTTCCCCGTTTTTACCCAGATCCACTTAAGGTGTGGTTATTTTCATATTTCAATCAACACAGTTTCGTGTCTCTTGGCAGGGGGAGTACGTTGCTATGTGCAGTATTGTGTCCGCAGGTGTTGCGGCCACTGCCACACTAAGGAGGTGAGAGGAGATGGTTTGGACCTGTCACACCTACATTGCATCATAAAAATGTTAATGGGTCATTCCAGAAAGTTTCTGCAATTTTTTCAATTGCTTTTACTGGATGTCGTTTTGGACATTCTTGGCACCATCAAGGCCCGTTTGTGCCTTGTTTCTGCCTCTGGAGAACTGGAGGTGGGTTCTGTACAGGGCTTGTTCTCAGCTGCAAGGGTCTGCAGACTCCACTTTTCACCATCATTAAACTCAAAACTCAAAAGCACAGTGTTTCTGCCCTGAGCTGGCAGCACAGGATGTTGGACTTCCCACCCTACCAGCCTGTACAGATGTCCTGATACTGACGATGCTGGCCATGGTGGCATGGAAGTCTAAAGTTCTTCCTCGTGGATCTCTGCACAAACAAGGTAAAACATTGCTAGACCCAAGTGGCAATGGAACCTCCTATACATGAAAATGATTGAGGTTCAAACCTCAGTGATGCTATCACAGTAGGTGACCCCAGGGTTTGTCTTGATTAGCACTGTTTCTGTTGTTGTACCATGTGTAAAGACATAGGCCTGATGTAAAAAACCCAAAACCCAACTCTGTGGTTGCACTTAGGGGTGTTGTATGATTTTTTTTATCGGTCATGTTGCCTGTACCCTCCTTTTGGCAGGAACTGCTTCATGTTGTGTTTTTTCCTTAGGGGCTTTCTATGAACTGGTTGCTGCTGTTTATCAGCATGACCTGGTGAGACCAAAAGTGAAGATGGATATTTACTCTGATGAACATTCCCTTAGAAGCAGCCAAGCCTTAGCTGCTGTCAGTGCAGGACCTTGAAAACACGTAGAAGGGCACAAGTCCCATCCAGCAGAAATGAGTTTTATCAGAATTTAAGCACACAAGGTGCTTAAACCAAGAACTTCTGGTTTCCAGTAGGAAGGAGCAGGTAGCTCCTGGGATTCATGCAGACACTGAAGGGACTGAAGGACTCCACTTGTCTGTGCCAAGTGACTGTGGCACTGGGAATGGTCTTTTGTAATTCAAGTGCTGCAGGTGGGCACTTAGGACTAAGGGATGGAGCTGGGTTCCCTATCCAGCAAACACACAAGCCACTGGGTAGTTTGCAAATCTCAGCTGTGTTTCTTCATGCCTCTGCCACCATCAGCTACAGAAAAGTGCTTTTTCCCTCCTGTGCCAGCAAACTTTTCTTTCAAGGAGGCAAAATGAGTCCAGGACAAGAGTGCCACCTTTCTTACAGCAAAGCCACGTATGAAAACCCTCTTGCTTGTGACACAGCCACGAAGGGAGGGCAGACAGAGCTTGATGAAGCAGTTGCTTGGGCAGAAAGGTTTATCTGCTGTTCCCCTGCTGGGATGGGTGTGTGTGGTAAAACCGAAATCTTAGTGAAGCCAAAGAACACAGCTGTGGTTGCTCTGCACTGAAAGAAAGGATTGGTGGCTGTTTGATCTGGAGGAGGTTCCTAGCTTGCCTTGCACTGTAAATTACAGAGGTAAGAGCTGCAGGTCCCATCCCTGCAGTGGCCAGAAAATTTGGAGCACCAGCACACAGCAAATGGTGGCTGAGAGTCATGAGTCCTACTGGCTGCAACTCCTGCCCTGATGATGGGGAACTGCATCTCAGTTTCTGGTGTGGTTAAAGCCATTACCCCATTTGCTATGCCATGGCTTCCACATCAGACCTGTCCTTCCCTTCTCACAATTAGTTTCCTTACTTGCTTTAACAAAGGTGGGATAAGTCATGTTGGGTTTTGAGCACTGGGTAGCTGGAAGGCAGCCTAGCAAAGGACTTGTTTGTGTGATTTGTTGCACCAGGGATGAGGCACTTTGGGAGTGAAAGCAGAAAGGGAAAAAAAATAGGTTTTTTTCTCCAATCCTTGTTTCAATATTTTCGTGGCGTCTTTGTCCTGTCTTTCATCCTTGCTGTGAGCCTCAGTTTCTCCACCTGGGAAATGAAAATAGGTGCTTAAATTTTGGGCCAAGCTACAGGTGGCCACTCACTGTTGTGGCTTGGTTCAAGATTAAGCTGTGCATGACATAGATATGGAGAAGAAATGTAGATTGTTCTTGTCTTTGAGTGAGTGGACTCATGTTTTTCATGAATGGAAAACAACATTCATGGAAATCAACATGATTTCAGTATGCACAACTTTCCTGTGAGGTTAAACAGATGGTACTGGAAAGGAATTTTTGATTTATCAAATTTGGTTTCTTGTGTCTTTCAGTCACCTTGCCTACTCCTTTCCTTAACAAACTATTCAGGTTTTCACCAACATGCACTGCTTTTACTCAAAGCTGCCCCAGACTCAGTACATTAAAGATTAGCTACACTTTACCACAATTACATGGGAGTGAAATGAGAAAAATAATGAAATGAGAAAGACTGAAAGTAAAATTTTCATGGTTCTTCTTGATTTTTGTCTAGATGTTTTCTATCTAGACAGAGGTGGCTGCACCATGAGAAATGGCAGAGTGAAACACCCAGAAAGAAAAACCAGAGCACCTACCTCAGCTTCACTGAGGTGCACCAAAGGAATGGTTTTGGATTTATGCAAAGCCCAGTATGTTTTTTTTTATGTGAGTACACAGTTGGGTGTACATTGCCACAGGGTCACACGTGATGATTTGAAAAGAAACTCCTTCCTACAGCCAGGCTTGCAATCTGCAAAGCAAACCAGCTCTAGGGCTGACTTCAACATTGCCCATCCCTGACCCTCGCATTGGTGGCAGCTCAGCTTCCCTTTTGTTGGCTCTTTGCAGCCAAGTGTTCCCAGGTTATGTGTTTGCAGAGGCCCTCAGGAAGGTGAGTGTGCAAGGGTATGAAGCCAATGTACACCAGCAAAAGACATTTAGCTCTTGTGGGGATACTCTCATTCAGGAAGAAAGTCACCTTACATTACTGTAACTTAATCCTCCTCTGAAGATTAAACACTAAAGGCATTTTAATCCTGAATAAGAACATGCACATGTGCTTTAATTTATGGGCACTGACTTCACACCTGTAGTTAGCTGACTTGACTTAATTTTCCTGCATGTCCCTGTGTAGGAAAGCTCTAATGAGATGCAACTGGAATTTGGGTGATGCTGTAACTATTAGTTCTCTCTTTGAGGTTCCTGTGGTTTGAGTTGCAGTGCGTCCTTGTGTTTTGGGTTAGGGTTTTTTTTCCTTTTTTAACCTTTTCAGACATCCATTTAGTTTTAGTACATACATATTTAATTAGAAGATTCTCAGATGGTAGAATTTTACCCCCAGAAAGACACATTATTTTTGGCTATTGAATTCTGTTGGGATATGAGGCAGCCTCCACTAGTGGCTTGGATTAATTCTTTGAATGAGAGGGGTCTCTTCCTTTAGACACAAGCTTTCCTCTCATTGAGGCTCATAACTCTAAGCACTCAGCTAAGCTACTTAAGTTAGTTGGTCTCCTAAGGCTCTGCCTATAAACATTGCAAAAAGTACTTTTCTCTGGGCTTCTTTGTCCTAGAAATAATCTTTGAAGAAGCCTCTCTGTTTGCTAGACCCTGAGTGTAGAGTACTAGGTAGGTCAGACAGTCACCTAAATTTTGGTAGCACTACCGATTCACTGCTCTGTGCTGCTTTTTTGCTTCTGAAAAGGAACTCAACCATGGTGTGTGTAAGGGGGAACCAAGACCACCTGCAGCATTTTTTTCATCAGCTGTAGCTCTTCCACTCTAAGGTGACTAGACAGAGTGAAATGTGGGCAGGATTAGGTTGTGACAATGCACCAATAGTTTTCCTGGATGGGAAATCCTGCATTAGCCTTCTAAGGAACATCCAAGAACTCCCATTACCCTGGAAGTTAATGACTGCGAGGAGAGGTACTTGGACTCACTGCTACCAACCTGATGAATTTATCAGAAGACACCTGCACCTTCAGATGTAGTGGGACCCAGCAGGCAGGGTGTTGGTATTGGACATCCCCTCACCCTGCTCTGCTTTGGTTTTCCCAGCTGTGAAACAATATATATTATTTGCTTTGAAATAGTTGTTGGTGCTTGAGGAATCTAAAGTCCAAATCTGAATCAGGCAGTAACTTAATCTCCAAGAGAAGCCTTTCTCACTCTATTGACTACATGAGGAGCCAAAAGAGGATAAGTTTTCTATTTAAACAAGAGATTTGCTTATTACTAGGTCCCTTACTGGTGTTCTGGGTAAAATAGTAGATGCTATTATATTAAGGATATTACTATTATAATGTGCTCAACATAATACTTAATTCTCCATGTAAGGTAGATGGATATCCCTTCCCATTTGTTGTTATCATTATTTACTAATTATACCTGTAGCCCAAGGTGTTTATTGCTTGATGGAACTCAAAAAAGAAAAGGGGCTTCTGTTGATATCACTTTCATCCACTAAAAAGGAAGGAAAATAGCCAAGATTCTTTGCTCAAGGGATTACTTATTATTGTTATTGTTGTTGTTATTATTATTACTTTGCTGTTGTTGTTGTTTTTGGTTACTCTGTAAAGTCTTTATGGCAAATATAGGTTCTCACCTACACCCTGATGTCTGGGAATCAGTACAATTTTAGTCAACTAGTCTCAGATATTTCTGTAGCTGACTCTCTTCTTCACAATGTATGAGCTATTTCCAGATTGTGGAAGTGTGTGGTAGTGCCAGAAACAGTGAGCTTCATCTGTGCTCAGAATGAGGTACACATTTCCAAGGATGTTTTCAGAATGTGTTGCTATTTATTAATAAATAGTCACGAAGTTTGAATTATTGTTCATTGTTCATCTGCAATTCTCAAAAAGCTTTTCAAAAGCAGCAGAAAAGCTTAATCTCTATATGAAAACATGTTCAATTACACACTAGAGAAGCAGGAAAAAAAATATATTTAAACCATTGCAAGATGTGAAAACACACACTCCCTTCATTAAGAGGTGCCAAAGCACCTTTCAATTGACCCTTGGTCTCTTAAGGGCTGAAAGCTTCCTAGTCCTCAAGGCATTTATAAACAGACTTCCTCTGACTTGAAATGTCTGGGACTTTCATTTTAAAGCAATAATTAAATTAATATTTAAAATAAACTTTAAAATAAATTTTAAAATAAATTTTAAAGTGACAGGTTGCTATATTGCAGAACAAGCTTTGGTATTGCAGGCAAAGGAGAACGTGCTGTTGCGAGTACCATTTTCTATTCTACGTTGTGTCAAACTTCATCCACTCATTTAAATCACAGGGCTCAGCAGATCTTAAAACAATTTGCACAGGAATTACAATAAATTATGCTTATCCCCTCTTCACAGAGGAGGAAACTGAGGCAACGAGAAATGAAGTAGCTTGGCAAGTTTATGCAGCAAGTCTGTTGCAGAGACAGGCAGGATTCAGCTCTTCAGGCTAGTCAGGGATGTCGTAGCTTATTGAGCAATGCTACCTGCAAAATGCATCATTTCTCATTGTTATAGAATAAATCCTCAGAAAATCATGAAATACATGAATCCAGACTGATTTTACACCTTGCATTTAAAGGAATATGGAAGCTACTTTGTGATCTCTTTACAGTGTGGTATGGAGGATGTTGCAAGGATGTCACCAAGTAAGAAGATGCTCCTTTGGGTTGGTTTTTTTTTGCATTTTTTAGATCTTTGAGCAGTGTGACTATAATGTATTTTCCCACAAGCATGGAGGTGGAAGTGTGCTGTCTGGCTTCTTCTGAGGCCAAGATTTCATGGAACCCTGGAACTCTCATTCTCTGAGAGATACCATGAGATTCATGCGACCATCAGGCTAAGGAACAGAGAATAGAGTTGTTTTCAGCAGCACAAATGATAAAACCTCTCATTTGGAAAACAAACCAGATTCTTAATTCCTGGACCATATAAATCTATTGAGAGTATGTATATAAAAATTCCCTACACCTTCATCTCCATGCTCTGTCTTTATGCCACCTCTACCCTTGAAGGGGATTAATTTTACTCTAGCTTGCAGAGATGTGTTTCACAAGGTAAAGATGTGTTTAAAGAGAGATGCATTTTTTCATGCCCTGGTGAATTTGGCCTCTAGGTAGCAAATTGTTCCATCTGTTATTCCACTGAAAGCTCATGTACTTTCTGGTGCAGGGAACATATTTTTCTTCAGTAACTGTGAAGGGCTGGGTGTGCTGCGGTCTGGGCCATGGTTTGGGGCTCCTAGGCACTACCACATGCTGCATAATTAATATTAGTAATGAATAATAATAATAATAATAATAATAGCTGACTATGAATGAACCTCATAACCTTGCCCTTGGGTGCCTAAGAAGGAATCATGAGCCAAGGCAATTGAAGAGAGACACCAACAACCGAGGTACTTACTGCAGTCCCAGCAGCTGGCTTTCCTAATAAGCATTATAAATGTGGCTGGGAGGGGAAGGCAGTGCACAGTAATTTCACATTGCTAAGCTCCAGTGTACCATCACACATGGAGTAATTTCAGTCTCGACTGGAAAACCAGTGGGAATTATTGCTCTGGAACATTTTTCATTGAAGGGAAAGCAACCCCAGAAACAACCACTGCAAGTGGCACTGGGGTGTAAAATGAATTTCAAACATCTATTCCTTTTATGTCTTCTATACAAATGCTTGAGTGATGAGACTGGAGGTATTACATCAGGTTGCTTTGTGGTACCAGCCAGTTGGCTATCATTGGGAAGATTAGCAGCTCTACTTGTCACCTCTTTATTCAAATGAAAGTGATCCACTTTGATTCTGGTAGGTTTCTACTGACCCTTAATTTGTTGAGAGGTAGATCCTGAAGGAGTGCTGAGCATCTCCACCTGCACTTCTCTGAAATGAGCATCCCCTTGAGAAATTATAAGAAATAAAAATTTAAGAATTTGTATTTGTTGCTCTAGTGTTACCATTGCTGTTCTGTCTTCATACCTAGGCCCTTGTGGTTTCAGAAAGCTGCTTGGTACCTGATGAGGAAGAACCTGGTCTTCATATCACTCCTTCAGAATAGTGTTCCCAGTGCAGGAAGACCTTTTGATAGGACAACCTGTCCTTCCACAACAAAACCTGAGATTTAACACCAGTGGTTTATCACATATTGAAGTTCTTTGGTAAATAAGAACAAACTGAAGCTTTGCACTCAGGAAGAAGAAAGGCCTTGGCCACATTTCCCAGTGACAATGTTTCTCACGCTTTCTGTTTAGCCTGGTGTCTCTTGCCTCTCCCAGGAAGACCCTTGAGCAGTGGCAGCAAAACAATTGGAGAAAAAGCAAATATTATATGGCTAAAAGACTTCACCATGCCAAGCTAAATTCTGCCCACTTCCAGACTACTGTAATCTCAAAAAAACTCTTTTGACTTTGGTGGCATTGTGGTGAATGCAAAGCCCAGCTCTGCAGGGCCCTTCTCAGCCGTTCCTGGAAGGGTCATCTTCTGCTCTGAAATCCACCACACCCCTGCTCTCGCCAACAACCAGTTCTTAAGACACAGCTGTTAACCTACTGCCAGTGCCTTTCAATTAGAATTTTTGCCCTCTCTCCCCCTGCCTGGAAGGCTTTTCCTGAACTTCACTCCTCTGATGTTTAGAAATCTTTGAGTTTCCAGCCTTAGAGCCAGTTTGTTCTTGTGCCAACATTGTCCTTTTGCTTAAATAGCTCATTTCCCTCCGTGGAGCTTGCCCACCTTCCCCTCCCTGCAATGTATTTATAGAGAGCAATCAAACCCCCCTCCAGCCAGTGCACCTTCCAGTATAGGTCCCTGGCATCTGCCTTGTAGACATGGGTTAAAGTGTTTCCTCTGTGTCTGAACGCAAACAGAGTTCCCACCCTGTTCCAAACACGGTGCTTTCACCATGCTGGATCTGGTCCAAATGGCCTCAGGATTGCCTGTATACTTAATTTAAATGGCAACAAAAATAAATCTTAACCCAAGAGGCCTTGTGGGTCAGGCTTTTTTGCAAAATACGGAGATCTCTGCCCTTCTCCCAGTTCCCTTTGCACGAGAAAAAAGGCAACTTTAAGTTGCTGAGCCTGGTTTCTCTTCTTTCTTTACTGGTGCTTTCCCCATGTCCTGCTCCTAGGGTCTCCCTGGGGCCTGGAGCCCCTGTAGTAGTGCTGATAGGACTGGAGTTGTCTGGCTGCCAGGATGAATCAGAACAACTCCGTCTCAAACATCCTGCCGTCTGTTAATTAATGCATTAATGAATTGCCTTCTAATTCCTATAATCATCCTTATTTTTTGGGGTGAACAGGATTTCAAGGTTGCATTGCTTGCCCTAGGCCATGCAAGAAGTTAGTGGCAGAGCCAAGAATAAAACCCAAGTGCCCTGACTCTTGGGCTGGGCTGTGCTCACCAGGCAATAGCACTCCCTTGGAGGCTGGGCCAAATTGCTCTCCTTTTGGTAAAACATCCTACGCACCATTTCCTATGCTCCAGCAAGTGCACTCAGTGCAACGAAGCACCCTTTTTTTTTTTTTTTTTTTTTTTTTTTTTTTAATGCCTTCCAGCAAGACTAGAGAAAAGCATATAACAAACTGAGATTTGAAGCTGCCTTCAGCAGTTCCTAATCTCTGCAGACGTTATACTCTTTGTGGTAAGGAGCTTGGGAAGCTCTCCCGGCCTCCTTTGTGAGGGGCTGATACATGGAGCTGGCAGGGTATTGTTTTCATTTCTGAGTTGAGCTCGCCTTCTGTACGCAGATAAAACTTCCTTCAAAGTCAATAAGAGTTTTGCTGAAGTGCATAAGCCTGATTTGTTTTCAACTTATATGTTACTTCACTGACATAAACAAGTTCAAACTAGTGCTAATGATACACAGAGCCAGTACAGCTTCTGCAGAGGGCTGTGATCTGATTAGTGTATCACTGGGAGAACTGTTCAGGTCTGATGATCAGATGCCTTTTTTTCAGTAATTATTAAGAAACTTTTTTTTTTTTTTTAGATTAATTTAAATTGTTCAGGCCAATATGTTTTCATCTGCACATCTAAGTTAAAAGTAGCCTCCCAGAACTGCATGTGTTGACATGAGTGGGATTCTCTACAGTGTGTTTGATATTATCGTTATTATTTATTGTTGTTTTACTATCACTCTTAGGCAGAGTTCATCACAGAGGCAATATTTCAAGACAAATTAGGTAGAATTTATACTGACCAAATTCATCCTAGAGCTACTCCATCGTTTTTGAATTGGCTCATCTTCAGGTGGTTTCATGAACTTTGTATATGAAGTTACAATTATCTCCTTTTCAATTTCCTGTATATTTGATAGTTGTTTCTCATCAGTGCAGCCTTTCTACTCACCAAAAAAGAATCTAACTAACAAAAATATGCAGATAGCTTATTATATGGATTCATTCTTCCAAAGCATTAATGTTTCCTGTGAGAGGTGGAGGATGATAAGTTTACACTGATGGTTATGGCTTTTGGGTGGGAAAATTTCACCCTTTTTGGAAAGAACCTGTATATATTAATACCTTCCTTCCCTTCCCTTCCCTTCCCTTCCCTTCCCTTCCCTTCCCTTCCCTTCCCTTCCCTTCCCTCTTTCCTTTCCCCTTTCCTTTCCTTTCCTTTCCTTTCCTTTCCTTTCCTTTCCTTTCCTTTCCTTTCCTTTCCTTTCCTTTCCTTTCCTTTCCTTTCCTTTCCTTTCCTTTCCTTTCCTTTCCTTTCCTTTCCTTTCCTTTCCTTTCCTTTCCTTTCCTTTCCTTTCCTTTCCTTTCCTTTCCTTTCCTTTCCTTTCCTTTCCTTTCCTTTCTCTCTTTCCCTGAAAAAGTGTGGAATGACACCATCATGGCTGGGGGTGTCTCAAGGGCTGTTCTCTGCTTATGACTAAAACGGGAAGTGAACTCAATTTTGTATTAAAGGTTATAGAATACAGAGACATTTGACCAGTTCCTACTCTATTGGTGAATTGGGACTTTGTATGTCTTGCATTCAAGGGAAAAACTAGAACTTTAAAGTCCCTTCTCGTAAAGGCTGAGATTTTTAATTGGTCCAGGGTCTGCTTAGCCTTCAGCCACCTGCCCCAGGAAAGCACTGGTCTGGGGCAATGGGCTTAAAAGTGTTTTTACTGCCTGTGTGAGAGAAGGCATAAGAGGGCTGTTTGGGATTTATGGAGAAGAGGCTGTGGAAGTCCTAAAGAAAGAGATCAGAGGAGGAGGCAGAAGGGAGGCTCCTGCCCAGTGGTATGAAGATTGCTGATTCAGGGCTGCAGCCCTTGCAGGAGTTAGTGTGCTCTGCGGTGTGAAGGGAGCCAAGCCACTTATGCAATATTAATATTAATAACTGCTTTGCACTTCTATAGTGCCTTTCATCCGAGGATTTCAAAGCGCTTTACAAACATTAATTAATTAAGGCCCATAACACCCTGTGAGGTAATGCAAGTAGATATTACAGCTCATGCAGAGGCCAGAATTGCCAGCATTACAGGTATAATCCTCTAGCAAGAGTTAACTTATTCTTGAGCAAGCTTTCTTACTTATAGGCATAAACAGGCTTCCCTTTAACACTGAGCGTGTCTTTTTTTTTTTTTTCCTTCTTCCCCTTGATCTGTCAGTCTTCATACAAGCAAAACTCCCACTACGAGGCAGCCAAATGAAGTGAATGAGCAGGACTTCCATCTCCCAGCTCACTGCTTCCTCTTTGATCACCTGATAAAATTGTAGGATATCAAGAGGCTGCAAAGTTGTGTCACGTATTAGTGTCCTGCTTCTGTGGGGTTTCCCTGTTCTAAATATACTTTGCACCAGGGAGATTAAAAAAGGAAGTGAACTAAAATATGCTTTATGGCACCTGCTTATCAGATGACCTCCAAACAAACTGCAGACATTAGCTAACATAGCCCTCATCGCAGCTGGTCATAAATGTCACTAGTGTCATTTTAGCCAGGGTTTTTTTAACCATTCCCAGCTCCTGTACTTCAGGGCTGAGACAGAAGCTGGTGGGAAAAAGGTAGACCTGTTAAATCTAGACCCCTGATCATTTCATTCCCTTATTTCACTTCTATCTTGCACTTTTTTTCAGCTCAGTGTTTGCATCCATCTCATTTCATCCTGCTTTTCCCCCCATGGAAAGATGATGCAGTTCATGATGCTGTGGGGTGCTTTGCCCTCTAACCCTGTCAACTTCACAGAGGCCCAGGGTCAGGGCTGAGCTGAGGTCCATGGTGTGAAGCTCTGAGTGCACCTACCAAAGATTCCTGTCCCAAAAAACAATGTTGGGCAAGTGCAAAGACCTGGGTTGACACTGCTGACCACACTAAGTCACATCTTGCAATTGAATACATTGGTGTCTGTCCCTTGTTGCATCCTAGCAGGACCAGACCTGGCCAAGGGGTAGCCAGGTGGATGGAATACCCACATTTGATCTCTTATATTTCAGTGCTGTCACACACAGAAAATTGCTGTTTATTTTATGGACAAAAAAAAAATGCTCATTTTTCTGCCATTAGCCCCTGCCCCACCCGTCTCCTCTTCCCTATGGGACTGGATGCTCTAAGTAACCTGGGATGGGGCAGAACAATCCTGCACCATGCTCTGAGTGCAAGGGGAGTGTTTTGTCTATCCTGCATGGCCATTTTTGGTAACCATTTGCTACACCTTGAGAAGCAAAGGGACCTTGGGGGGAATTAGCCCAGTGCACGACTGCAGGATTTGCCCATTCAATTGCATTCTGAAACTCCACAGACATTAGCTAATTAATGTGGTGAGTTCATTAAGCCAATTAATTGCATTTCTTTCTGCGAGTGGGCTGGGCCTATCAGTCATCTTCATAGAGTGCAGTTTAGGGCGTTAAAAATATTCTCTTCATCAAATTAAACTTTATTAAATAATAACTCCTTCCAAATTCTCGGCTAGGAATGAACCACGTCACTCTAACCACAAGAGCTGTTTATTGCGCATAAACTTCTTTTACTGCCCTGCCAGCTGTGATAAAACCAATTCAGATGCATATTCTCAGTACAGTAAGCACTTTCTCCCCTTTCATAGTCTTGCATTAACCCAAAGACTCCATTCTTTTGTGCAAAACTCCCACTGAAATCAATGGGAATTTTGTGTGTGGAAAGAATGCAAGGTTGGGAAGTTATACGTCCGCATGTTGCCCAGCAGACGTTGTGCTTGCCACAAGGGGCTTTCTGGCAGGCAGCAGAATGTTTTGCATTTTTCAAAGACAAGCAGAACTGAAGAAAGACCTGAAGAAAAAAAAAAAAGTTTTTTTTTTGCCTAGTATTGATTCTGTTTAATTCTGAAATTAGGCTGAAAATACATATTTGTAAAAAAAAACGTAAGAATTGTGTTCTAAAGAAAAGCGTTTTTAAGGTTAAAATTGTTTTTCTTACACTTACTGAAACTCTCAGTACTCATGAGTGTCTTTAGGAGGAAGTTTTTCCCCTCAGTGCTTGTTTGATAGCAGAGTGAAAGATGCTAAAATAAAATATGTGTAATTTTTTACAAATAATTCAACAAAAACATTTTAGCTGTAAGTTTTAATATCTAAATTTCTATTTTCTAGATCTAATTAAAAAAATGTGATCCTGTTTTTTGGCTAGAGGCACCTCAGAGAATTTCTCTTTAAGATATGTTGAGCATCATGTAAACCAGGTCTGCATCTTGGGATGGACATTTAAAAACAATGTCTCTCCAAAATAATCACATTTTAATAATTCCTTTCATGTAATGTTGTCTGTGAAGATCTACTTGAATTTGATTTATGACTAGCTAGGACTAAGTAAAAATAGAATTACCAAAGATTTGGTAAGAAGAAAGGACACGAGTGTCTAAGTGCCACTGCAGGTGTCTAGATCTGAAGCCTAGATCTCCTGTCCCTGATCAGCAACTGATCCTGTTGCTTGAGCTCTGGTGCTCATCAGGTCCAAGAACAGCTCCAAGTGGTCATCCAGCATTCCTTGCAGGCTAATACTTCACCTGGGTCTAAGGAAGGAGCATCGTCCTCTCTAGTTGTGGAAGGACAAAATTCTTGGCCTACCTCATGGGCAGATGCTCTCACTATTTGTCAGCTATCTAACAGTGAACTCAACTCCATGTGCACCTACCCACTGAAGAAAAATACCAAGTGTTGGTTTCTTGCAGACTTTGAAAGAGTTTAGGAAAAAAAAATTGTTTGAAAATTGTGTCTTTCCTTCCTCCCACCACTTTGTTTTCCACATGACATTCCACATTTCCCAGGAAATTTTAAAACTGCTCAGCAAGTCAGGCTTTTTGGCTGATCTGTTTTCAGCTTCCCAGTGAGGGCTGAGTAGCCAAACTCTTAAGTTTTGGACTTCTTTCTCAGTCTTAAGCACCTAAAATACAGTAATTACAACACCTAGCTTTCACATATCTACGTCCTTAGCTTTTAGGCCCTTTCAGAAACATCAGCCTTAGATGGAAAAGATCTGCCCTACTAGAATTAGGATGCTTATGTTAAGAGGTTGTAACACAAGAATCCTGTTTCCCAGCTTCTTCAACTAATCATTCCTCTTATTAATTAAATTAGATTAATTTATATCTAGCATGCTAAGAGTAAATTGGAGACTCTTGGAAGAACTCCAGCCAATTAGAATGATAGTTAAAAATAATTCCATATCTAAAAGAGAAAGAAACCTGAAAGACCACAGCAGGCCACGAAACACTGTAAGAACTTGAAAATAAAGCTGCAGGGAAAAAAATCAATTGTATTGTGGCCAATATTAATCTCCCATCAATAAATACCATATCTTTCACTGCTTATGGTAATTGCCCCAGTGATTCCTCTTAAAGTGGTTCTCAAGTACTTAGAGGGCCTATTGATAGCATCTTATCAGGTCTCAAAGAAATGGTGTGAAAGCACAAATAGGAACTGCGGCCTAGTCTGAGAAAAATGTGGTCTTTAGAATGTAATGTGCTGATTTGACAAAAGGTTGTTGTTTGTCACAGGCGTTAGTTTTTATCTACTTAGTGGATAATTCTTCCAGAGGGGACTCTTCGACATCTCTGATGCTGCTGCTCAGCTCCACATGAGGCGGATTTTCCAGTAAAAGGAAAGTATTGAAGTCAAATGGGCCCAGACTCCAATTGCTGCTTGAAATGGGATTTTTTGGAATTGTGATCTGGATGCTTCAGGGTGGTGTATGACTTTGCATGGGCTTCTGCCTAAGGGCTGCTCCTTTCTTCAGCCTGAAAAATGACAGGAAGGAGTTTATGCTACTGAGAAAGTGTTGTTGTAAAAACAGTTGTCACACTGAAGGGAAGTGGGCTTGGTGGTTTTCTTTGTTTTCTCTTGGAAAGTGTTTTGAGTCTGAACGAACGTCCATGAAAACTGATTGCTGACCTGAACTGACTCCTGGGAAGTAGGCACAATGTCACATTTGTTGTGGGCAAAACAGCATTCACAGTCTGCATTTGTTATCAGGCCGATCAATTCTCCCACACAGATTTTAAGAATTATTCAGTTCGATCTCTCCTCCTGCTCCCTTTGCAGACAGGACCTATATATTTCACTAAATAAATAGGCCAGATCACGCAAAAAGTGCATAAATGTCCATCAGGGTACAGTGAGTTGTTTGGGTGGGAAATTTCGAATGCTTTTAACAACTGAAGAATTATTTTGGATGTACATTTTACAAGTTGCTGTTTGGTCCTGCCTTTTTTCTTCCTATACAACTCAAAAGATAGTTAAACTACTTGAATGGTAAGTGGCAGAAAGTATTGGCCAAATACAAAATGATTTCTAGAAGCCTGTTCAAGTAATACCATAGAAAGGGAGGCAGCAGAAGAGACACACTCAGGGATTTTCAGACAACATCCTTTGACTGCATACATAGAGCATAAACTTGTGACTATTTCATATATATACATACATATATATATGTGTGTGTGCTACTTTTCCATACACAGAGTTTGATGTTCTTGTATTCTCTCACCAGTGAGTGTTATATTTTTCTTATTATTTAGATTTCCTTAGGCTTAAGTGGCATTTTCTAGATTTTATAGAAACGTTCCCAAATTTATCCCTTCCCAGATGGCATGTGCTATTTGAAATTAAACTAAAAGACATCTCTTTGATGTTACTTTTCATTCTAAACTTAGCCATCATATGCCAAAGCCACACTTTTGATTGAATACGGCTTTCTGCGGTTTTGAAAGTACTTTTTTAAGTAAAGATCTTATTAAAAATTAAATTTTCATTGCCGTGTAATGTATCGGCAAGATTACACAACTCTGATTTACTGTTAGGGTTGGAAATTAACTTCAAAAGACAAAAAATGGAAAGCGCTGGCTTATTTTCCCATGGCACATTACAGCAGTAGGACAGAGTGATTCAGTGATAGCAGAAATGTATGAAGAAAATGAAGAAAAATGTATCAGTTAATTTCTCACCTACATGTTTACTTGCATTTCAGGACACTTTTCTTCCCAGGAAAACAGCTGGAACAAGTCACAAGCAGGTATTACTATTGAAAAAAATGTTGGCAGATAAGAAGTTTCACTTCTCTGCTACCCCTGATGCCAGCCATTATACCCTATTATATATTTTCAAGCTCAGTTAGACAAACTATTGAGTATTTTGGCTTCCATCCAATTGTACATTTAAACCTATTTTTCAGTACAAGCAGGAGTGGTCTCACTGAACCTGGTTATATGCCATAAAAGAAGCACATGTTGAATTGCCCAACTGGGTCTGTGCCAGGGTGCAGAGTATTTTGAGGATCCAGGCCATCCCACAGTCATCTCAATGGTTTCTGAGTATCTGCCTTAAGTCATTAAATTTTCTGAAATGGCATCTCTGTTGTGGTATGTTATCCCTCCTTCCTTCATAAAAAAATTTATTGAAGTTCCAACTTTGTCCTTAAGGCCTGATCCAGACCAGGATAGGAGGCACCACATTCATAGCTGTTCTTGGAACTGGCTGAGGTCATCCGTGTGGGTTGAACTATCTTACTGAGAGTCCCTACTCTTACTCTGTTTGACTTTAGCTCTGTGGTCATTTTTGAAGGGGTGACCTGGACAAGAAAGTATTCAGTCCTGAGTGATTCATCAGATGAAAAAGTTTTGTCACTAACAAAAGACCTTAACCTTCTTATTTAATACTTATTTCAAATGGGACAACTCATGGCAATATCTAACTCTGGGGCACATGTGCCCATGATGGACCCCAAATTCAGTGTTAGGACTTCAGATCAGTATGTGAGGAGCATTTAATGCCTTAAAAAGTTATCCCAGAGCTCCACACTGAGCCATAAGGGGCCCAGAAAGAAAATGCAAAGTGGAAGTGCCCAAATCAGTGCTTCAGGAAAATATGTCTGGTGCAAGTAGGCCCCAGGCTTCCCTTGAGCTTGTCTTCAAAGGACTGAGCAAAGCCAGCTTCATGTTTCTGCCATCAAAAATTGCAGTCACCAAAGGAAAAGGAGCCTCCCACCATTTATGTTCTACTCTGGTGGTTAAAACCACTTGCCCAGGAATAGCAAGACAAGTTCTTGGTTTGCTTCTGCCTGGGAGGTTCAAACCTACCTTTCCCAATTGCCATGGGAGTACCCCAGCCACAAGACTGCAGGTGACGCTGGGTGGAGAAAGCATTTCTGCATTCCTTGGTCAGCCTGTGGGACTGTACAGGAAAGATGAAGAGATTCCCATGACCCTTTATAAGGAGAAAGGGATGCTGGATTTCAGGGGTATTTCCCCTTTTCTTTTTAGTCTAATGTCTGTTTACCTAGACTGAGTATGAGATCTGGATTTGGGAAGGGGTAGTGGCAATTTTGGGAGTGAGTCAGGTATACATTTAATGAATAAAGGGTCTTCCCCTACAGATTTTTGCCCTCCACATCCTTTAAATTTAGTTCCATGCTCTGTAATGCAAAATATTACTGCAGAAAAAAAGTGGAACCTGAAGCTTTAGACAATCCTCCTTTTAAATAACTATGTCATGGACTCATGCTCTGCTTGCAAGCCACCTTCAGGTCCCATGGCTCCTACATTTCTTTCTCTCTGCTCATTGGAATAGCTTGAATGAGGAAATAAATGCTTTCTCTTCCCCTCCTCCCCGTGGCCCGAATCTCACCCTCACTTGATAACTTAAGGTTTAGGATGGTTTCATGGGAAATGGAAACTGTGAACCCCTGGGGCTGAGGAGGGCCCAGAGCCCACTGTCCCACTTCCTGGGTAAGTGCTTTAATCCTGAGGTTATTACAGGAGCAGAGGGCATTGGCACTGCTGTCTCCTCCTTCGCCAGCTGCATTTGAAAGAAGAAAGCAACTATGACTGCATTCTTGAAGGGTGTGATCCTGTGAGTGAGAGGTAGGTGTGTTCCCAGCATACCTCCAGGATTGGGCCCTGCAGGGGACTCCGGTGCCACTCTGCCTCGCCGTACCGGAGTGCAGCAAGGCTGCCCAAGACAAACCAGGAGACACCCAACAAGATGAGGCACCTCTAGGTTTAGGTGGTGGAAGGAGGGGTTTGGTGATTGTGATTTTTTTTTTTTTTTTTTTGTCTTTCGGATGTTGAAACTCTTCCCAGTCTTTACTCTCAAGTGTCATCAGCACACATTATGGCCTTTCATGAAAGGCAGACTGCATCAAGCCTCTTGATGGAGAAGTGGGCAATACCAGGGGGTTTTAGTCCTACCAGATACCAGAATCCCACTTCAGGATATACTCTTCTGGTCACAAAACACAGAGAAGCTATGGAGATACATTCATACAGGGCCCTGATTACATGGAACAAATACTGACCTGAATTTAGGCTAATTTGCTTAAAATGAACACTTTATGTTGGACTTAAATACATGCTTAAGTGGTTTGAGACAGACAAGACTTGTTTTTGACTAACAGCAAGCAGCTAGGCTCTCACTGATAGCTCATGCCCTCCAGACCTTTGCTGCTGAATGAGATCCACCTAGTGAAGGGTCTACAGAAACACACCAGTCAGGACAAAGGCAGTGTGCTTGGCAAACTGGGAATTATTTTGTTTTTTTTTCTCCGTTGCTTCCTATGAAATGAAAACATTTCTTTAAAAGTGGCTCCTTGCATGTGCTGAAGAAACACGGGACTTTAATTTGGAAAACAGGGCCGTGTCTCCACTGAGATCATACAGGATCCTTTTTGTCTCACCTACCGCAATTTCCCAGTTTACAAGATGGAAATAGTTTTCCTGTGACTGAAGGCATCTTTCACACACTGTTTCTTTAAATTATCATTTGCAGTCCCTCAAGGAGAAAGAGGTAAAGGAAACTGGGTGGGAATTAGTTGCTTCTTCATGTACATTGCACTAGTTACTGTGTGGGAGGATCATTATTTCTAATGATGATGGATGGTTCCTATATGAAAGGGGTTTTTTGCCTCTGTTGTTCCCCAAGTTGGAGCAAGAAAGGGTTACTATTTTAATGAGAGAAGCTGAAATACAATTTATTGAGAGGGATGAAAAAGAACACCCATGAAAGCCAAATCCAAACAAATGGAATGCTTTACCTGATCACCTTTATGGTGTTGCTGCTTTAACGCACACACACACAAACACACACACACACACTGCCACCAAGCTTTAACCTCAACTAAAGACAATTTTCCCTAAATAAATATTTCCAATTCATATTTTCACTCAAATCACAGAGTTCTTACAAAAGCTTATGTGCTGACAATGTGTTCTTTTTTAATAGCCTACTGATAGAGGCAGTCTCTATTGCAGAATGACAGACAGCAGAAACCTTATCGTACCTACATGCTACTATTATTCGGAGCACTGAAGGTGCTCTCCAAAACAATGGCAAAGAATGTGAGAAACAGGGACCCTCATATAAATAAATATCACCCAGAATAAAAGCATCAGTTTATTGCAATCCACAGTCAGTTGATTAATCCATGAAGTTGTCACGAAGATAGATAGATAAATAGATTAATCATATAATTTTTTAAAATAATTGCAGTCTTCAAACTTAACATATTTTGACAGGACAGTATATTAAAAGCCATTAAAACAGCTGTTTTGCTGTAGGGAATATTACTTGTGGGCTGAATGCAGAGATATGTGTAGGTATTTATTCAGTAATCAATCATAGAGAGAAAAGACCTCGAATTTCAGTTGGAAGTTTTTATTTTTATCCTTTTCCTTACTACTGGTCTTTAAACCTGCTCTGAGGAAAGCTATACATGCCCGGTTGGTGCTCATCAAAAGCAAGCAATCACAGCTAAATCAGCATGCAAAATGCCACTCAACCTTGGGCCTTTATTAAAATTTGCTGGGACTCAATTTGAGATAGCGATCGTTCTTATTAAAAAGCAAAATGTAAGATAGTTTTTTTATATAAATCTCTGGATGGAATGGAATTGTTAATCAGCATAGGCTGATGTGATTTCTCTGTTGCAAATCCTGCCGAGGGCTCAGAAGTGGCACATTACCATAATTCCTAGGCTAGAGCTGGCAGCTTGAAAAAGACCTGCAAGAATCTTTAAAATGCTTAAGCAAAGCTGTAAGTCACAGCAAACAACACATGCTGGGGATGGTTACCACAGGTTCTTCATGTTATATAACAAAGTTTCTTCCTTCGATCTATTTGCTCTTACCACAATTTGCTGTTTTGTTGGATAATTGTTTATGTTTTCTTGAGAAAAAGGGCAACAACAACAAAATCCCAAATCTAACAAAAGCTCTGTTATTTCCCCTAAAACCCTAACCTATTTAAATACAAAACGCTTTGCTGTGCTGTGAATTCAATGTGTGAAATCACTTGTCTACATATATATATATATATACACACAAATACTCAAAATATATTTTTAACAAAATTAGTATGAGTTATTTCAGGATCAGCCTAATTTCAGGATCAGTCTAGAACCTTTCCTGTTCCCTGTCTGATACTGCTCCTAGACTGCTGCATTTCAGTCCTGAGGTGTCTGTGGGTCAGTAGTAAATGGGTCCCCATGAATATTTTCTGCATTGGTTTTAAAATATTGTTGATCTATTTGTTATCCTAGGCACTAATAAAATTAAGCTATTATTACTGCTAATGATGAACACTAAGCAATGCAAGTTATTTTGTAGGATGAAAAATTATCCCAATCACTGCAGATAGAAAACTCCTCAGCCAAACTATACAATGCCAGAAAAATTTATCTTTAATATTACTGTAACATTCATAATCTGTTGTTGTGCCTGCTTTAGACATTTCTAGGAGTTTTGATGTATATGTTTTATTCTATCTGTAGACATACACAACTAGGATTAATAATAAGTAAAGTGCAGTCCACACTAATGTCATGCGACCTTGCTGGCAATACATTTTGGATACTATGGCATCAGTAGGAAGTGCTTTCATTGACTCGAATGCGTTTGGCTCAGGATCCAAGACAGACAGTCGGCTGCTTTATTCATGTCTTTAATCAGGAATGCACAAGGGGCAAAGGAAACAAAGAGCCTTTTAATGAGGTACTTCCACCTAGATATTGCTGGTCCAAATCTAGTCTAGGACTGTAATTGAGGAAAGTAAAGTAAATTTTCTTTTTTTTTTTTTTTTTTTTTAATATTTATTAGGGGTCTGGAAAAGAAATATGTTACTCACGGTCCAGTTCTCATGGGAGATATATCCACCTAAGAAATGCACCTCCTTGCAGGGGTTTGTTGAGGTGGTCTGCGTTTAGATGACAAAAACTCATTGCACAAAGAATGAGCTACCTGTTGACCTACAGAACAGCCTTTGCAAATTATGCATATGGAAAGAGAAACTTGTTCTGATGCTGATTCTTCTATACCTGCCTTGAAGATTGTGAGAACAAATCGGTCATAGATTGCTGCCTGATAGTCATGAGCAAATTTTAATTCCAGCATGCAGGCACTCCCTTTGGAAGGGAAAGGCAGGCTCAATTGCACATGGAGAGACAGAACTGCAACCTTGCAAAAATCAGAGACTTTGTTTTGAGAGCCAAACAAAATTGAATGTGTTCCCCCCACACACATACATACACTATCATCAAATATTATCAATTTAATTGCTCAGCTCCTGCAGCTGTGAGCACAATATATTAGCTTGGCTGGAATTGAATTCGTAATTCTGAAAGACACGTTCGAAAATAAAATACTGAGCAAAATTCTCAGCTAATGAGAATCAGCATAGTTCCACTAACCTCAGATAAGCTACTGAGCAAGGAGGAATCATTTGAGTTCCTCTGACTTAGTTGGAATATCTTCACTCGATTCAGCAGAGGAATATAAATTTACTCCAAGAATTTGTGTTTCTGTGCCTTTTTTGGATCTGATATATAACCAGTGCTTGGGATGAACCATCAAGATGTGATATACCACAGCAGAACTCTAAACGGCAGTGGCTCTGCTAGGTAGCTGTACCAGAAAACTCACAGTCGCGAGATGTGAATGCTTAAAATTTGCGTGGTTAAGAGGGGTCACTGGAGAAACTAATGAAACAGAAAGATATTTAAAGTTGTTAAACACAAGGACATGGTCTCGGACTCAGAAATTCTCAGTCATTGGGAATATATGCTCATTTCTGGCAATATGCTCATAGCTGGCATATTTGGGAAGCACTACCTTATGCCTGCACTTGTATGCTTTTCCATGCATTTGCTTTTGGCCTTTCAGAAAACCTGATCCTAAAATAGAAGCATCTCTTCTCTGACCGAACATTGCTTCTTAAAAAAATGCATTATGAACTAGAACTTTTTTCTTAATTGTCAGGGTTTTGTCTCCTCTTCTCTGATTCTAACACATATTTTCCCCTTTGGTTTGAGCACATAGGTAGAAAAAAGCAGTTAAGACAATAAATAGAAGATCATAAATGCCACATAAACATTGTCATCTATTCTAGAAACAAGGTGAGACAGGGATTCTTTCCTCTGGGTAAATTTCTCACTCCATACAAAAGTTTTATCTGTAATAATTTCTGTTTTCTATGCTTCAGTCTAAGTATTACTACTAAAAATGAAGTTTAAATTATCTATAGCTCTGGTACAGATATACACACGTGTGTATGTACAAATTTATACTTATATGTGTTTATATGTATGTTACTATGTTGGTTTATATATATATATATATATATATACACATCTGTTACTTTTATCTCAGTTAAAGTTAGTAATCTGTTCCTGAAAAAAGTAGATGAAAATAATAGCACCTTTCACTTGTTTTGCTGTGTAATTGATTTCTTTATGTGTGAAGCCACAGAGAATCGGGCCCTTTGTGTTTAATTCTGTGTGTTTCCCAGCTATTGCCATGTGGCCAATTTGAGCAAAAGTTTAGCATTCTTGAAGGGCTGTGTAAATGCATACGTTAGCGAATAAACAGATGGTCTTTAATGAAAAACATCTTCTTTACATGAGCTATGTCACACTGATTTGATTCATTTGTAGTATCAGATCTTTGATGTAATGGAAAAATGCACCAAGCTGAGTTTACACAGTCCAAATTTTAGTGGACATCCATTAGAAAGGTAGGAAATTTTACAGTGCATCAACTAGTGGTAGGTGAACTAATGCAGCCGTTCTTTCATTGTTTGAGCTTGACAACAAAAAGTATTCAATTCCGATCCAAGGATTTTGTCTGCCCAGAAGATCTGTTTTCTGGGCGTTAGAAGTGCCCAGGTAGATCTAGGAAAACAGCCTCATTTTTCAATTTGAAACAGTAATCAGGAAAAAGAGACAGAAATGGTCTCTCGGGGAAAAAAAAAAAAAAAAAAAAAAAAGACACAAAAGGAAACAAAACCAAAACCAAAGAAAAAGACTGAACAATCTATAAACTAAAAACTTAAAGAGATGGTTTGTTTATTTCCATTCGTGTCAAGTCTAAATGGAACTGGAGTTTAGTGCTGCATTTATTTATTTTTTTGAATTATTAGATTTTTTAGAATCAGGTTACGCAGCTGGACTTCACATTGCATTTGCTGCGGCTGCTTCATCAGAAATGCTGGTAGTATTTGTCAGCCTGGAAGTGTCTTGAGGCTGCTTCTGAGAGATACAAGGAGGCAACTGATAAGGAGAGCATCAGAAGGGCAGTTAATTGCCTCCAGTCTCTCGGTGCCGGGGAATATTTAAAATCTATGGGATTAAAGGCAGATTAAAAACTGTGGAAGCAGGAGCCCAATAGCGCTGAAAGATCATAATCAGCAAGGGTAATGGCAGAGCAAAAATGAATGTGGCAAATAAAATGACAGATAGGAAATTCAGATCCGCTTCTAATGCTCGAAGTTCCATCTTGTAAGCACAATTCATCTACGTGTAAATCATTTTTTGGCTTCAAGCTTATCAGCCAATCGGTGAATTAAAAATGCTCTTTCCTTGGAGGATTAAAGAGGTTGATTGAAGTCAGTGTGAAAACTGGCTAATAAGTCTGGAAATGTCAGGAGGGTGCTTCATAGGAACTCAGTGTACTTTTTCTATCAGTGCTATGAAACAGGAAGTTTGAAAAGCTCAGTAGTTCTGTTACTTTGACAAACGCTTTTGCATTGAGGTTTTTTTTTTTTTTTTCTTCTCCTGTGTGTCAGAGTGTCATGCAGAAATATTTTAATTTGCAAGATGAATGGTGATAGATGCAAATGTTGAAAAATGAGATTGGGAGAATTTGCTAAAATATGCAGAGAAGCAAGAGAAATTTCATTTCAGAAAGCACAGTGAATGCATATCACGGCCATGGGAAGTTCTAGGTTCCAGGCCATGAACTGCTTAGACATGTTCCACCTTGGAGGGGATGTTTAAACTTTACTCCTTTTCCTTGCTGAAAAAATCCAGCGTAGGTGGTAAGGCCAGAGATTGTGATAAAGCAGTCTCACTGTTAAATGTGAGAGCTACTGGGGCATCTCTAGATGTGGTGCATATGCAAAAAAAACATTTTCTCTTGAATGACAGCAGGGCTTTCAATTACTGCTATTAGAAATTGAAGAAGCATTTCAGAGCTTTACGTGCAAACCCTGTGCTGTTCATGTTTCCACAGCCAACATTTCCATCTGCTGTGCCCACAGTGGTAAAGTGCAAGAGTGCCTGCGTGGATGTAGTTAGAGAATTTGGCCATTGTTGTCAGTTCCTAATATTAGCTGGACTACAGACTGGTACTCTTTCTTTGTTTCAGCCCCAAATCACCAAGAAGACCAAAAAAAGGCCCACAAACAAGTGAAAGGGAATTTTCTGGAGGGAAAGTTGCTACCTACAACTGCACAATGGTCTGGTGCTGGGTATACCAGTTTCTCTCCTCCCAGGCTCAAGAGATGAAGAAGCTGAGGGATACGTTCATAGGTATTAATTCTATCTTACATTAATACAAGGAGCATTAGCCCTTGGGGTTGTTAGAGCCATGAAAAGCAGTGAATGAATGAGAATATTGATGGGGTAGAAAGGACCTGATCATTCAAATCTCATGGGCTGAGTCTACAACTACCCCAGCTCAGTCTCATCTCTTTTTCCTGCACAAGCTGGCATCCTGCACACTAGCAATGAAGCTCTGTGCTCTGTCACCTACCCCATGAGCCAGATACTGATTTGTCCAATCTGTCAGTGGAGGCTTAGTGGGAGCCCCATGCTTTCCAGCAGCTTTGCGTTAGGGTCCTACCTTTAACCTAGTTACATGGCCCACTGCATGGACACAACAGGACCAAATATCCCCAGAATGTCCATTCTCTCTCTCACACATGTGATTCTGGGGACTATTGACTCACTCAGAAAAAAATGATAATAAAAAAAGACAACTCTGTGGAAGTAAACCTTGCTAATGGTTAGGTTGCAGGACCCAGAAAATGTGAAAATCAATGTGAATTGCTGTTTACCTGCTTGTAATTTGTATTGTCATTTACTATGTTTCATTCTTGGTCTTGGAAAACCAAATTGCCAAGCTGCCCTGTGTTTTCCTTTACTGGTTTGTTCATGACCACAGTAAAAGAAAGGACAAAGATGCCAACAGGTTCGGATAATCTCTGCCAAATTTGTATCCCAAAACCCTGCAGCTCCCTGATGTCAGAGTTTTTGATACAGAAATCTCTGGGGAGGAAAGACCATGGATTCCATTCTGGATTTCTCTCCACAAGATACATTTCTTGTTTTGTTTTGTTTTGTTTTTTTCCCCTTATGACTGCTTTTCATGTCAAAGGTGGTAACTAGTGCAACCTTACTCAGAGATCATGTCCGCCAGCTGAGAGCCTAACCACGAGACTGCCAAGTGGTGGTCTATGTGTGTCTGGGTTAGAGGAGGTTTCTTTGATCTCCCTATGCCCCCCGGAATGCATTTCTACACATCTTCAAGAAGAGGCGGCTGCACATCCTATCTCCCCAATCACAACCTCACTTTACCCCCTTTGGTTCGAGCCCTCTCATGGGAGGTGGGAAATGTGGTTTGGATCCCTCCACGCTGAAGAAAGCACTGAAGGCAGATTTCTCACTTCACGGGCCAGCGCTTTCACTAGCTTGTCTCCTGATTAAAAAAACAAAAAAACATAAACCCCAAAAGGTTTGCATGTGCACCCCTCTCTTGCTCTGTGTTTCAAAAAGGTTGAGCAGAGCTCAGTTCTGAGTGCTTCCAGATGTCTCCCCTCAGGAGTGGGCTCGGCCCTCTGGAACCTAAGTGGAGGGAGATATTTTGCTTTTGCAGACCTGATTCATGTACCTTAGGATGGGCTGGAGTTTGGGCACACCCTGTGTGCTCAGCATTTCCAAATTGGCTGCCTTTCAGTGGCTTCCGATGAACCACATGGAGTCTTGCCCCAGGGCTGCTCCCAGTTATGGCAGACTTCCTGGTTTTAAGCCTCCAGGCTTGAGGCTGTAGCAGGACCAGAGAGGAGGTGGATGGAAGTGCTCCATTCTCTAAGATACCTAACCCTCTGTATGCACTACGTAGAGAGAGCCCAGGGGGCTTAATGCTGTGCTTTGGCTTTCTGTCTGGGGCCAGGCATAAAAAAAAATTAAAAAAATTAGCACTTAAGCCATTTCCTTGCATCTAATGTTCAGTTTTCATCTTGGGAGAACCCTGTGCAGTACTTCACGATTCCATGTATTTTCTCTGACTACTAGGGTTAGATTACTGGCAATATTTAGAAATCTAACAGAGAGGAGAGACTGGAAAGCAATTCAAAATCTCGTAGATGTAGGCACATCCCTAGATCATCAATGGTATTGAAATCTTCAGGTACCTAGTTACCTTTCTGCAGTCACTTCTGCAAGCCCCACTGGATGCCTGTGTACAGCTGAAGGGACACAGGTATTTTTATAAATACAGCCTTCAGTGTCCTTGGATACATCTTATTGGTGTAGTTTGTGCAAAGCCTCAAGTTTCATGTGTGCCTCAGCCAAATTGTTCTTTGTGTACTGGCCTGTGATAACTTTTGGGTGTGAACCCTACGATGCATGACCTGCATCTTGTTGGACATGACCGTAGAGGCATCTTGTGTAGCCTTGTGGTGGCATATTTCATAGAATAAGAAAACTGTAGGATGGTTTGGGTTGGAAGAAAGCTTAAAGATAATCTAGTCCCACACCCCTGCCATGGGCAGGGACAGCTGCTATACCAGGTTCCTTACAATCCCATCCAGCCTGGCTTTGAACACTTCTGTGTTCCATATCATCTTGGGCTTCTTCCGTGAACAGTCTTGGATGTGCCATCCATAAAGGCAGACAGAATTTGCTGATACCATTGACTACTTGGCAGTGCCTGTGTAGTGTGGATGCCCACAGCTGCCCTATGAATTTCTTACCAACAGTAGACCCTTGAAAAGAAGTATGACATGATCTGTTCAAATGTTGCAGCAGTTTCACTTTGGAGTTAGACTGTAACTACACCATAACTGTGCAGGAAGGCAAGAAAGATACTGTGCTCAGTACCTTGGCCAAAAGGCTGTCAGACTAATGATGACTTTTGGCTGAGTAGGGTCTGGTTTTCCCTCTGCCAAAAGAGAGATGCCCACAAAGGCATCAAAATTTTGCTTTCTTTCCAGTCCTGGCATCACTACACTGTATCGTGTCAGTGCTGTTGTTCAGAGGTGACTCGAGCCATACAGACTGCACTTGACTGTGGCAGAAAAAGTAGAGGGCCATTGGGTGGGATGAATCTTGCAGAAATAGTTAAAATCTGTGAGAAAAGATACTACTGGTGCAATTGGTTAATTAGCACGAGGCACAACTCTTCCTTCATACATCATATTCTCCCTTAAAAAAACCTAAAAATTTGGCCTAGTGATGTCAGAAAGAGACAGAGATTTGAACCCTTCCCTGAATCTACATGTAGAAAAGAAGCGAGTACCTGATACCACTCTGCCTCAGTGTGAGAAATATATCCCATGAAGAAAACCAAGTCAGAAATACCAATGACTGCTAAAGTAAAGATATATGGTCTATGTGTGATGTGACAGAACCAGAGAAAGGATGCATAGAGAAGGCTGATGTGTCCAAAGCAACACACAAATGGAAGGGTCTTTGTATCTGTGTCCAGGCTTGAGGACTGGGGTAGAAATGCATGGTTGGGAAGGTCTTTTCCATTTTTTGTTTGCACGGTTTATGGGTCGTGATCAAGTGACTAAGGTCTACTTCACTGCAGAAAAAGTGGTCCATGACAGCAGTCTCACCCTTTAGAGAAAGTGAGATTAAAACACTTCCATTGTGGATGATTTTAGGACAAATTACCCCATCTCAATCTTGACTGCCAGTACACACAAACATCTACCATAGTTCACTAGATACCTAGAGCTTAACTAGAGGTAATTGTTTTGTACCATGTGAAATATAATTGATCCCCTGGTATCAATACAAGCTGGGGGATGAGGGGACTGAGAGCAGCCCTGTGAGAATGACTCGTGGGTACTAGTGGATGAAAAGCTGGACATGCACAGGCAGTGTGTGCTTGCAGGTCAGAAAGCCAACTGTATCCTGAGCTGCATCAAAAGATGAGTGGCCAGCAAGTCAAAGGAGGTGATTCTCCTGCTCTACTTTGCTCTTGTGAGAACCCATCTGGAGTACTGCATCCAGGTTTGGGGTCCTCAGCACAGGAAGGACATGGAGCTGTTGAAGTGAGTCCAGATGAGGGCCACAAAGATGATCAAAGGGCTGGAGCACCTCTGCTATGGAGACAGACTGAGAGAGTTGGGGTTATTTAGTCTAGAGAGGAGAAGGCTCTGGGGGGACCTTATTGTGACCTTTCAGTACTTATAAGAAAGATGGGGACAGACTTTTTAGAAGAGCCTTTTGAGATAGGACAAGAGGTTATGGCCTTAAACTAAAAGATGGTAGTGTTATATTAGAACAATGTTTTTTATAATGATGAGGGGTGAAAGAGTGGTATTGGCTGCCCAGACAGGTGGTAGATGCTCCAACTCTGGAAACATTCCAGGTCAGGTTGGACAGAACTGTGAGCAATCTAGTTGAAGATGCCCCTGCTAACCACAGGAGGGTTGGACCAGATGACCTTTAAAGGTCCTTTCAAAAATAAATTATTCTGATTCTACAAGTAACCTTAAGGTACCTTTAGGTTACCTCAGAGTATCTGTAACCTTTGAATAAGCTGAGCTTCAAGAGGTGCAAATAATAATAGTAGTAGTAATAATAACAACAACAACAACAATAATAATAGTTCCCTGGATTCAGCTGGGCTTACGTGTCAGGAATCATCCTTAATAACAGTGTGCATTAATGAAATAATTATCTGATAACAGTGATTTTCCATACACCTACTATAATAGGTAATGACAAAACCCAGAAAGCTAAGGTTTTCAAGCCCATATGACAAACAGGAACTCCTCACTCTATAATCACAGCTCTGCAACTAGCTCCCTGGGACTGTTCTTTGAAAGAGGGGTGTACACCTCTGGAAAACTAGGAGGACTTCCATCAGATTGATCATTAGTCTGCTGTTTTCCCAACCAGGGCATGATCACATGGCTGAAATCCACCATACAGGTGCCATGAAAGTGTGCTGAGGGTAGAATATGGGCAATAGCTTAGTTTCTCTCCTGCTATCTGAGAAAGATAAGATAATGTAGTTTTCAATGACCTGTACATATCTCTGAGATGCCTGGGTTTTGGTGGGCAGGTTGGCTGAGTGTTTCATAGGTTGCTTAGTAAACATGTTTGATAACTCTGTAACAAATGTCCAGTATCACAGCCCTCAGGTTTGTTCGATTAGCTATTGCTGCATTTTCCATAAACGTGGTGATGCTGCTACCTTTATGTTTCATATTTCAACCCCTCCACAGTGTTGCATGAATGTAGCACTCTGGCATGAAAGTGGGAATGAGCTATTGAGGAACACGGTGTGCCAGGTGAAATCTGCACAGCTCCTTTTCTACCTTTGATTCCCTCCCTCCCTCCTCTTCCTTTATGCTTTCCTCCCCACTGTGAGGAGACACTCTTCTTCTTAGCTCTGGGCCCATGTCTCGGCCTCCATTCATCTCTGAAGAGAATAAACTGATGATTCCAAACTGCAGCAGGGCTGACTGCAAGAAGCAAAACCCATAAAGAGATTCCCCTTCTCCTCCTCTTGTGAGGGCTTTCCTCTCTCAATCTGTCCCAGGGGGGTTGAACGCCTTCTGCCACCTCACTCTTGAGACATTAAGACCTTGAAATTTGAAAGAGGAGTGGCGTAGTCTGGAGAAAAATGGACCTGTGTTCTAACCCATGCAGCTTGTGATACGCACATTGTCGGGTGATAACAAAGGATTTACATAGGATTTACATTTTTCTTAGGGGACATTTAGTGGAAAGGGAGCAATCAGTAGCAATGACAGATGAATCCATTTGGCGGCAAAAGCTGCCTCTTTCACACAAATAACAGGCTTTTTCTTAATCTACAATTTGTCACTGTTTATTCGGCAGTGCAAGCCTTTTAATTGCCCTGCAGCATCCTAGGCTTGTGCTCCTTAGGAAACAAGGGAGTAGTTTGAGGGAGTTAGAGGGCATTGCTGCCTCTTGCATAAGCCTAGAAATGTGAGCAAGGCTTTACAAAGTCCAGGCAGTTTTTCTGAGTGACATTATAGCTAGAACCTGCCTTGAACTGCTGTGATTCCTTTGTGGACACAGCACAGGAGGAAGCAGTCTGGTTCCCATCAGCAGTGGGCAGGTTGGCTTTGGTGCCCTCACTGCTCTGCATTTGCTTTGCTGGAACTGATGCTGAAGTAGATTCAAAACTTTTAATTAGTCTTCTCAGCTGCTGCATAACTCGTTGACATGAGAACTATGAAAATCTGGCTAGTTACATTTGTTGCTCCAGGAAGGCAAGCACAAGAGGACTGGGGAGAGGATCTTCAAGCAGACGACTCCCCATTGACTTTTGTACAATCCTGGCTGACCTAACACCATATTTGCTCCCAGTTCACCACTTGATGATTGGGATGCTTTGTCTTGGCTTCTTCTCTGTGCTCCAAATATTATTTCTGCTCCAGTCATTTGCAGTCTCTATCATTATTGAGGAGGGATTCAGCTTATTTCTGCAGAGAATGTTTGGAAATAGTGATTCCCACCCTGAGGCTGTGGATAAATTATGTGAAACTGCCAAGATCTTTCTGGAGCAGTGGGTTCCTCCCAAACACAGCCAGTGGATCTAATGCTGCATAGCTCTCGGTTCTTGGTTCTGCATCTATGTGACAGCTGATCTAAGCAAGTAACAACTTCAGTGTGGTTCAAGCTAAGTGGCCAAGCACTCAGAAAGCAAGAAATGTAATATTAACATTGGGAAATCATGCACTGGCTAATCCAGATGGACTTTTGATCTGTATATATTTTAGAAAGTGTTTCACATGACTTCAAGTTCTTTCGTATTTCCTTTTTTTTTTTTTTTAAATCTTGTTTTGTTTGTTGGTTTGTTTTTTTGGTGGTGTGTTTTTTTTTCCCCCACTTTATTCTGAATTAGAACAATTTAATTTCACATTATGAAGATTTCAGAGAAGTATGAACTGAAAATTGCCTTCAAAGCATAACATAATTCTACAATTACAAAACTCTCTGACGTTTATGCAGAAAGGTAACTTAGCTGGAATCTTAATATTAACCCCAGTACTTGTCATTGTCTTCAATTGGCTTCAGATCCTCCTCCTATTTAATGCTTTGGTCAGAATCTATGTCAGACCCTGTAGTGAATGCAGTTATTTTCTTGTGGAAGTGATTAATTGCCTAGATAAAGTCTGTAATATCATCATCTTTGTAAAAAGTTGTATATGACTGAATATGATCCATAAAGTTGGTAGTAATAACCAATGACCATTGGTTTCCTGATTGAAAACGAACCCAAACAGATTTTACTGTGATCATCTAACACAGGAATACTTAGATTCACCTTTTTTTGGGATGTCTCCAGGTTAACAAGAGCATCACATTTACCACAGAAGTTTGAAGGTATATGGAGAATGGGAAGGAGATTTTCAGGAAGAGAAAAGATGGGCTTATAGTCAAGAAAGCTGAATGCTCCTCTGGACAGGGGAACTCTGTCCCTGTTGGGGTTGATAAGGTCCTTGGACAGATTAACAAATTCTGGGGGACTGTTTTTTTTTTAATAATCTAATAGCCCTCTGGGAAAGGAAGGAAAATAGTGCCCTGAGCTGCAATAGACAGAAGTAACTGGATGATCCCTCTGAACACCAAGAAATATGTTCTCACTCTAAGGGTGCTTAAACACTGGCAGAGGTTGCCCAGGGAAGTTGTGGAGTCTCTGTTCTTGGAGATGTTCAACAGCCTTCTGGATGTGGTCCTGGGCAACCAATTCAGGATAGTTTTTCCTGAACAGAAGGATTGGACCAGGTGATGTCCAGAGATCCTCTTCAACCTCAACCAGTTTCTGATTCTTTGATTCTGTGATCTGGTGTTCACAGACAGGGTTAAAGCCCTGCTCCCTCTCCCTGGTCCCTATATCAAGGACTCTTGTCCTTTTGTTGGGGCTCCAAAAGAAGTTGAGGTCAGGCTAGGACAGCTCACGTGTGCAAGTGAGGAGCAACTTTGCAGCTGCTTTTCCTCTGGCTTTGGGGATCTAAAGCTTTTCCTCTGGCTTTGGGATTTTTGGCACTGGGCAAGGCAATTGCTTGGCCTTTGTGAATCACTGACTGCCTAGGGGCAGAGGAGGTATCTAACGGTGGCACCTGAAGCTTCCTTGGCTCCTCCTTAAAACTGCACCTGGATGAAATGGACCTGGAAATAATGGTCATTTTTTTTATTTATTATTTTTTGGTCATAAGCTCTTTGCTGTGAAATGCAGTTTCAGTTGTCATGAAATTACTTGCATCCTTCAGGTCAAATCTCTCAGTAGCTTCATCTGGGAGAGTCATTTATGGAGTAATATCACCAAAAACTGAAGGTGAAATAAGAATAGGACACACCTATTACATCAGAAATCACTTCTCTGATGGCATTTTTTTTTTGTCAGAAATAGTAAACTCAGCTTCAGTTTTCCTTCTTCATAGACAGTGCCCATGCCACCAGGCTGTGAAGAAGAGAGAATGTACTCATCCTTCCCCTGTCTAAAATCTTATTTCATGTGAAAGTGCTGTCTCAGACAACTCAGACAATGTGCTAACCATCATCCTTGGTAATTAGTCCTTTTACTTGCTGCATTCACTAGTATTTAAATATTTTTTTGAGACTGGGACAGATCCAAAGGGAAGAATGAGGAGCAGTGTGCTCCCATAGCACTCCCCAGGGAGGTGACTAGGATAGTTGGTTTGGAGGTAGCTGAATCAGAATGAAAGTTGTATTTGAGCAGATGTTTCCCAACCAACTGCTGAGTAGCCTATCCTCCTGGGCTGGAGGGTATCTGAGGGCAGCACAATCTGGATGGCTCTGGAGCAGTTCCATTTGGCAGGCAGTAATTCAGAGCTCTCACAGACAAAGCCAAGGTGAGTCACCAGTCTGCTGATTAGGCTGCTCTCCTGGGAGGGAGGCACCTGGATCCCAGATCCAGGTTAGGGCTGCAAAGTGGAACAGCATCAACTGGGAAGGCTTGGAAACATTTAATGCTGCCTGGTTAGGAGGCTCTTCTGGCGTGGGAGGTGCAAGTTTGAATCCACTTGGAGAGGGGAAAGAGTTTAACTCAGGTCTCCTAAAACCTAAAAGGAAGTTCTTATCACTATCTTATCACTATGGGGATGGGATGGCTTTTCTTCAGCAGCTGGGTACCATGGTGGACACTTGAACTCATTTTCTTAAAAATTATTTTTTATCCACTGGGATCTTCTGCAGAGAACAGAATGCACCAGTGACTTCTGTCAGGCCCTCCTTTCTGTAGATCTACCTTTTTCTTTTGTTTTTGTTTTTGTTTTTGTTTTTGTTTTTGTTTTTTTGTTTTAATTAATTTTCTTTTTCTTTTCAAAACTGCATTAGGGTTTACCTGCATAGCAGACAATTATTCAAATTATTCAAACTCTCCTAACTGACCATGCCATACCATGCCCTGGAAAGTGCTGCAAACATAGAATCATTTTGGTTGGAAAAGACATTTAAGACCAACAAGTCCAATCATTACCCCAACACTGCCAAGTCCAACACTAAACCATGTCCCAAAGCAAATGCTTCTATGTGCAGCTAGGCATATTATTTCTGGCAATGGTCTAGTGAACTGGAAGCCAGGAATGACCACAGAAAAGTTTGATGGCCCTGGAAGAACCTGTAAGTATGAGAAGAGAATGGGGAATTTTACTGTCTTGGGAAAGCCTCCCTAATTTTCCCTTAGAATGTTATGATAATGGTAAGTGGTAGAAAGGTACAGTCTTAGGGATAGACTCTTCTTCATTTGCACCAGCTTAAAGCCAAGGATAACTAATTTTGAAACTGGAGAGTTATTCTGTATTAACTCTTCTGCAAATGTGATAGAACAAATGGCCAAAATTATTTACCTATGTCAATCCTATAAAATGTGTGAAGAGGAGTCTCTGAAGTGATCTGAAAGATCCTATCTGGTCTACCTCTGTCAGCTTGGCATTTTTGCAGTAGTCAGTGGTTGCACAAAACTGGCCAATTTTTCCATATATAGTGTTGCTAAATTATTCTTTCTGTTTTGTTTTATTACCCCTCAGAGCAATGATCTCACCGATCAGTGTTGTGTTCCTCTTCGGGAGTGGCAGGGGTGGAGTGGGGTGGGACGAGCAAAGCCCTGAGCTTTTTCCAGAGTTCCCTGCATATGCAGAACATTTCATTGTCTTCTCTAACACGCCCTCACCTTTCACACAGACTGGAATTTGACACACCAGGTTAGAGAAAGAAAGGGAGGAAAAAAAAAAAAGCAAAAAAACCCCACACGCAACACAAGAAAAAACCCAGCAAACAAGATCTTATCTTGGAAAGTATCCATCCACCCTCCTGATAATAAAAAAGGCTTCAGGTTAGGAAAATAAAAATATTACTCTAATGAACACTCAAAATTAATATGCAAATACATCCATGGCTTCTGGCACGGATGGAAAAACTCTACCAAAAAGGCAGTTTTTACACTCCTTGCAGATGGGAAACTTTATCCCGATAATTGATGTTTTTACGTTTCTTGCAGATGGGAAATTTTATCCCAATAATTGATGTTTTTACATTGTCTTGAGAAGGTTTCTTCTCTGTTGAGGAAAGCTCTGGATACTCCTTCTCCCTCACCCCACCCCATACCCTACATTCATTTCACCAGGTGGCATGACGAAACCCTCTAGATCAAGGCAGGTTTCATCAACAAGGCTTCATGCCATGCCACCCATAATTCATCCCAGCCTGCTGTGGCTTTCTCCCAGCAAGCAGCACCTCTTGCAAAACCAGCCCCTGTCTCACACTCCTTCCAAACTCGTGTTCCTGAGCACCAGCAATAGAAGAGCATGAATCACTAACAGCATCCAGACCTTCGCTCCACTCCGGCCAGTTTGTGTCATTGCCTTAATGTTAATTACACACCATAATGTGTGGATTTAATTTCCGTGGTGTTTCAATTAAATTAATCAGGCAATTAAAATTAATTAAAATTACAGAAATCACCTGCAGAGGTGCTTGAAACGTGGGGGAGGGGAAGGGAGGGGTTGGGAGGGAGCTGGGAACGTAGATGGCTGTGTTTTCACAGCCCTTCCTTCCCTTGATTAATTTTGGGGATAGACTCTTTCAGAGCAGGTTATTTAAGGATTTAAAGACTGTTCCAAGGCCCATTGCAGCCAATGGAAATCTTTCTATTGGCACTGATAAGGCTGGGACCAGGCCACTAGCCCCGAGTGCTCAGGAGTGAGATTTCAGGAGCAGGTGATGAAAGACTTGATGCTGAGCAGAAATCCCTCAACATCTTTGAGGAACAAGAGCCCTGAAGTACCAAATCAGGATCAGATTTTGAAAGGCCACCAGCTAAAGATGAGGATGATGTCCGTGGGAGTTAGGTGCGTCAGTACTTCCAAGGATCTGGCTTGGAGAGGTATTCTAAGAAACTTAAATGTGTTTTAAGGCTCAAAGAAATTTTAAAACATGACCAAACATATCCTTCCCAAAACTCTCACTTTCTTCTGCAGCCAGTGAGAGGGGTCCTGATTTCACAGAGGTGATTCTTGCCTCCTGAAGTCTTAGGCAAGGTTCCTAACTTCTCTTTGGGCAAGCCACTTAGCCTCTCTTTAGCAGCTCCCTTCCATTAAGCAAGGATAATGTATACAATTTCTTTACAGAGGGATTTTACTCTGACCTGTGGAAGAGTTTGAAGATGTCATGTTCTCCTGGACAGTCCTCTGGCTGCTTATTCCCTTTTTACCAGGCAAGCACAGTCATATATTTGTCTTTTAACCAGGCCTTGACATTTCCCCAGGTATGGAAGGGACAGCACTTTCAGCTTTTGAACTGCTACTTCTCCCACAGCATCCTACTAGCCAACCCTAGCCCAACCAGTGTCTGGGAGACAAGTTAGTTCCTTCCATGCTTTCCTGGAAAGACTTAGCCTGGCACACTTCTGTCTTAGCAGGTGACTCACCCATTCTTTGCTCCTGTTCTTCGACCCACAGCTGGGGATGTTTATACCACAGTCACTGAGGTTCATGCAGATATCCCCAAGATGTCTTTAAATTAATTTGCCAGAATACTGTTGGTAGGATAGCTGTAGTTTCGGGGAACACTGTGTGGGCTGAAAAAGCAGGATACGAAGTAAAGTAAATGGTCATAATTAGGTTGAGCTGCTCCACACCGTGCTGTCTGTTGGAACTTGAGCTCTCTGGTTTAAAGATATAAGTGCATTTCTGCACATTAATATTTCCCTCACACTGCCAGATAATCCCTCACAATTCCATAGGCAATTACCCATGCTTCCTGGTGTCCAAGAGGGAGTAAAACCTTATCACCTCTGCCCCGATGGTGCCCGCTTCTGCTTCACACTCATGAGCCACCTTTTTCTCTCCAGTTGTTTAGATGATTAACATAATTAAGTTATGCACACAGCAAACGTTTAAGGCTTCTGCTTAGACTGAAGTTTACTGCCAGCTTCAGATCTGAAAGATTTAAGTGTGACAGAACCTGTATTGTTTTTTTCCAAATATATAAGTTCATATTTTCACTTTCTGTAAACCTTGTGTCAGGAAACCTGACCACAATATTCCCATTATTACTAGACCCTTTAGCACAGTTTTTTCCTTCCTTTTGTCTTAAGCCATGGAAAAATATCTACTGATACAGAATATTTCCCTATGTTTTCAAATTTTGGAATCTTTAATTTTTATCATGTATCTGTTGTTCTCCATTGCCTTAACAAAATTGCAGAAGAAACAGAAAAGAGGAGACAGAGAGACAAGGAAAAAACCCACCCAAGAACAGAGAGATTTGATTTTCAAAATTAGAAATTTTAAGAGGACGATGATGTTTTGCTGCCGAACAGTCCAGAATTTTAATTACAAAGCTGATGAGGACTCTTTCTTCTCTCCAAAATTCTCTAAGTGATGAAACACCCCTCTCTCACTTTGCTGATCCTTCTCCATCTGAATCCTTTGACAGGACTTCTTGTGTGGCCTTTGGCATGTCACTTCACCTCAGTTTCCTCATCTATAAAATGGCTGTTAATCCCCATATAGTATCACCCACGCAAATTGCTAAGGCTTATTCCTGAACAGTGCTTTGAAGATAAGTGAGTAAAGTTTCAAAAGGACCTAAGAGATTTAGGAGTGAAAGTTTCATTAGCTTTCCATCAGATTTGTACTCTTATATCTCCAAGAGCCTTTTGAAAGTCTGCAGAATTGCAAGACTTTACTCATCACAGTCATATTCCTTGTTCTCCTCAAGGAAAGGGATCGCTCCAGGCTAGTTTTGGCAGAAGAGCTTGTTCCTCAAAAGAAGCAAGGTGAGACTTGGGTCTCTCCAGTTTCTTCCCCCTTTTTCTGGGTCTAAGATATGAAACCTGAAATACATGCTCCAACCATTTCAGGCAAAGTGGTATCCAGCCCTTGGTGTTTGTATCAGGCAGATCTACTTGGCTTATGCTGACTGAGAGAAGGCGCTAGATTTGAGATAGTAACCTCCAGCTGGGAGGCAGTGGTGAGCTCCTGTGGATGGTGTGGATGTAGTCACCTCTTCAGTAGCATGACTGCTTCTTGAAGAGAAAATAATGCTTTTTGCTGTAGGTAACTTAATGATGAGGGCCTGCAAAGATGCTCTGCCAATCTTGCGCCATGTTGGTTGAATCGAGAAGAGTTACAAGGTTTCTCCAACTGCAAGAGGAGGATCTTATTGCTCCATTTGTCCAGTGAATGCAAATTCAAGGTTTTTCCTGAAAGGACAACAGTATGAAGAAAACAATAAAAGTCAGAACTGCTAGGGAGATACACTAAAAAAACCCTCAGACATTGGTCTTCTTTATTTTCCTTTTTTATTTTTGGGTTCACCACCCTGATTTCCACTTTCTAGCCTTTCACAAAAAACCCCAAACCTATAAAAAGTTAAAAAAACCCATAGATCAACCAAACCAGCTGTATAGATAGCAACGGTTTAATGGCTTTGGTTTGTTCAGCTTCAGCTGTTAAACCACTATTCTGGGAAATAATGTTGCTTGTCTTTGTGGGATTAACTTGATCAAAACGATAAATGAAAAAGAATTTGTGAAGAAAGAAACATTTTATTTTGACATGATTTAAATATTTTTATTGTAACTATTAACATAATGCAGCTGAATTTGAAAATGAAAGGATTTGAAAAAAGGAATCTGAAAGGTTTTCTTCCCAAAATTTTGATGTAAATTTACTTAAAAAGGGTTTTATCCCAGAATTCCATATTTGATGTAAATTTACTGATGATTTTGACCATCTAGATACTACGTTTTGCGTAAAATAAATTTTTTTACAAAAAAAAAAAAAAAGAAAATTAAAAAAATCCACTCTTCAGAAAAAAAAGTAAATATTGTTACAATAATGAAAAAAAAAAAAAAAAGGACAGTTTCAGGGATAAGAATCATAGAATCATAGGATGGCTAGGGTTGGAAGGGACCTTAAAGATCATCTAGTTTCAACCTCCCTTCATGGGCATGGAAACATTCCAGGTTGCTCAGGTTCCCATCCAACCTGACCTTGAACTCTTCCAGGGAGGGGGCAGACACAACTTCTCTGGACAAACTGCTCCAGCATCTCACCACACTCACAGGAAAGAATTTCTTCCAAATGTCCAACCCAAATCTGCCCTCTGCAAGTTTTAAACCATTTCCCTTTCTCCTCTCACTACACACCCCTGTAAAAAGCCCCACCCCAGCCTTCTTGTAGCCCCCTTCAAATATTGGAAGGTTGCTATAAGGTCACCTCAAATTCTTCTGTTCTCCAGGCTGAACAACCCCTATTTCCTCAGCCTATTTTTTTGTGAGTGACAGCACAGGCCTCTGAACAGCCTTATGCAACTTTGAAGCTTGCTGTTTTTCTGAAGCAGGTGGAAGGGAGAGCAAAGAGGACCAGGTATTTGTCTTCCAATCTGAATTCTTCTGTGATTATCTAACTATCTGTCCTTAATACGCTGTCCCTATAACATACCAAATTAATACTTTCCAACTTAACTTTCCAACTTAATACATTCGGCCTTTAAATCTATGTTTTTCTTCATTTTAGAAAAGCTGAAGAAAACATAGGAGCAGGTCATGGTGAACTTTTCTGCCTGAGTCTACAAGATTTAAGTTTCCAAACATCATCAGAGGGTAGGTTTCCCATTTTTTCTACAGTTGTAGAAAATTTAATAAATGTCTAAATCTCAAGAAGTCTCTCTGAAATACTTGTTTGGGAAATTCACAACAAAGGGATCTGTTGGGAGATTTTTATTTTTCATTTTTATGTTTTTTAACTGCAATGGAGTGCATTTGACCTAAGTGCTATGATTCTGAAGAACATTGATCGTGTCTCTGCCTACTGCTAGCCACAAGCAAGAAAGCCAAGGCACCCAAAAAAACCCCAGGAGAATTTATCCTGTGATGGAAGATTCCTGGTATGCAGCAGATTTTCTTTTCACCTCTGCAATTGCACATCACGTAATTAGAGCTGCTAATTAAATGTATTTTGTTAAAACATGTTGCATTAAAGCTGAAGCATTTTGTAGCAAAGTCTCTATTTTGTTGACACTTTCTTGAACAAATTTTTGAGGTTGTGGACTCTGGTCAGGGAGAGCATTCAAAGAGAAGCAGAGCCCCTGGTCTCTGTTACATGGATGGTACAAAAGTGTCACTAAAATTCCAGTGTCATTTAGTTTGCCAAGATATTTACAAAGCTTTCTGTTTTCCTCTTTTTCTCCTCTCCATTGTGGCGGGAAAACAAATTCCATAACCTCAAAAACTGCTAAAATGGATGATTCCTGAAATAAGGCCAACAAACTTGTCGTGCTAAGTCCAGTTCCTCCCAGTTAAAACACAGCAATTAATTTATTCAGCCTTTTTGAGTGTCCAAAGTGTTTCATGCGTTGCTAATACTTATGGGCACATCTTGGTGGTCATATTAAATTCAATGGCAATTTTCACACAGATTTTATCAGGAACAGAATTTATCCCTATACGCTTTGATTGTATAACTCTGTTTCTGTTATGGCTTAAGACTCCCCAGTCTGTGCCAGCATGTGAAATTCAGATGAAGTTTTATGCTAGTGGCTGCTGCTAACTGTTCTTAATTATTTGATAGTCATCTGAGGCCTGAATTTCATAGATGTGCAGCTCCTCTTATTCCAATTCTAATCAGTTGTAATTTGGATACTTTGTCCATCTGTAAATCAGACCTTTAAAGGGCATTTCTGATCCCATTGTCTTTAATGGATGCAGGCCCATACTTCCAAGGCTAAATCTTTTCTTCAGTCAAAATGATGTATAGGTGTTTAAAAACCACCCAAATTGTCCTTTTAGGGGAAATTACAAAATTTAGATTTTTTGTTTTGGTTTGGTTGATGTTTTTTTGGTTTTTGGGGGGCTTTTTTGAGGTGGGGGGCATATCTGAAATTTCATAAAATTAAATATTTGGATATAGCATCACTGAGCACAGCCTTGACACCAGTGAATGATAAGGAGTTGGGTGGATAGCAAATATCCTTGATGTTCCCCACTGCCAGGAGACACATACTTGGGTTATCTACCCTCGAAATTATCACAGTTGCTCTGCACCATGCTGGTAAAGGTGCTGGGTACTGCTCCAACTTTATTACCCTATTTTTATGGAGTCTATAGAGAAGCCCATGTCCCAAATGCTTGATTCAAATTAGGTTTCAACCTAAGACACCTGAAAATGTATTTGTTAAGGTATTTCTGTGTTTCCATTTCTCTAGTACCAGCTTTCCAGGTCCTCCCTTTTCTTCTGCCCTTTTGGGGAAAGGGGAATTTCTCCTAATACTGCAAGCACTGTTAGCTGATCCACCCAGTCCCACCAGCACACAGTGAATCTGCAAAGGTAAAATAGTGGCTGCCGGGAGATTTCAGCATCTCCTCTCCCCTGATGTCTTGTGATAAGTGTGAATTAGGCAGTACTGCACATCTGGGGATATCTATAGCAGTGAGTTCACACAAATTAGTTCTCCCAGGGCTGTATATTAATGGTCAAGTGCATAGCTGGATGAGATGCTTTGGCACTATAGATTTTTACCAACTCCTGCTCAGCTTTGCAAGTTGAAATAATAGGATTTTGTCTCAATAGGAGAAGAGAGTAACCTTGGTTCAAGCTGCCCGACTGAAGAGGTGCAGCGGCTGATCTGAGAAATCGGAAGAGAGGGTTTTAGTCTCTTCCCACTCAGAAATCATTCATGTAATCGGACCTCACATCTAGACTTACACCCTGCCTCGCCTTAGATGTAATTGAAAAAGAAAAAAAAAAGCCTCTCTGTATGGTAGAGGCACAACTGTATCAAAAGTCTAGAGTGAAATACAGGCATTTTTGCCTTTGGGCACATGAAGTAGTGTATCCAAAATGACTGGTATCCAGTCAGTCAATACTCAGAAGTTTCTTAAAATCAGCCCATGAAAATACAAGAGAAAAATTCACAAGTTTAAGATCCTTCTGTTAAAAAACTGTTCTTACAGGGTAATTTTGGAACAACTTACATACTCTCCCCACCCCCAAAGGTTTTTAAGAGGTTTGAATGAGCATGAATACCCCTTGATTTGGGGTCAGACCTAAAATTATTCCCAAGTTGACACCTTACCTACCACATTCCCAGCCTAGTGGGAATACTGCCTTTGACATGGAAAGGTTTATGTCAGAAATGTTGACACAACCCTGAACTCAAATGATGTGGGTGTCGGAGAGGAGTGTGAACTCTTGGAATCAGTTTTTCCTAATCATTGGAAGGGACTGTAGAAAAGATTAATTTTCTATATCAAGTTTCATTCACTGAAGTGATTTGGAAGAGCAAGCACAGGCACAATGGGGGTGAAAGAGTTAAAGGACTGAAGAAGACTCAGTAATTCTCCCAAATGGGGACCAGATGTTGACATTTTAAAAACACCCAGTGTCTCCTACCCCTTCTTACCTTTCTGACACTGTGAGTTGTTCAGTTGAGCTCAATGAGACACTAATGAAGAGATAGTTTCTTTTCCATGGATTCTTCTGTTTGTATCACAAAATACATGAACAAAATAATAAAGCTGCATCAATAGTCACAGAAGCAATTCTCACCTGGCATAAATGGACATAGATCCAGCAAAGTCAATGGAAGGAATCTGATTTACAGCAGATGGGCTTTTGTCCATCAGTGTGGTTGCCTATATGGAGTGACATTGCAAGAGCCTTTACAGACTATGTCATGTTGCTCAATATTCTGTCTACTTCATATGATGTGTACCAGGTCAAATGCTGGAGGGAATGGTATGCCATGACAGAATCAGACTTTCTGTATATGTTGGAGTGTTGAAATCCCAGGAGGAAAGAGTTGAATATCTAAGAATGAGAAGACAGATGGCAATAGGACTGGTCAGTAATTGTGCAACATAAGTGATCAAGTGCATGAGTAAAGCTCTTCAGTTGTAAGGAAAAAAGGAGGAACTAAGTGGAACTGAGTCACACCCTGGTAGAAGAAAACTCCATTGTATTTGTTGTTTCATCTCACATTAAAATCAGACAACAAAGAAGGATGGAAGAAGGAAATGGGAGCTATGTTGGAGTTTGGCTGTAAGAGGTAGGTCAAATCATGCCTATTCAGTTTGATTCTCCTGCCATGACTCATTTCTGCATACTCATGAAGGGATGCTGAATTTGGCAGGCAAAACACAAAGACAGTCATATCACGTTTTGTAATTTCTGTTGGCTCAGTTTAATCTGCATCCAAAAATATTGCCTGTGTGATGAAAGGGATATGCTGAGCAGTGGAGGGACATTTTAGTGCCTAAAGTGCTCTCATCACCATTATCTTGAGCATCTCAATTCATCCCTTTTGTCCACTACCAACTGTGGACTGATGGCCTCTTCTCCTAGGGGCAGGATATTACAACAGTAGCAAAGAGTTATTCCCCTTCTCTTCAGACACTGAGAAGTCTGAGATCAGTGTGGCCACTGGATGTTTCCCACCACAGTCACTTGGAGCAGTATGGCAACAAAAGTGTAGAGAAAGTAGCTGAGCCAAGTCCTTTGGTTGCATGGCTTGAAACTGGCCCTTTGGCTGAGAAATCTGTTTAAACACCATGAGGTACTCTGAAAGTAATGACATGGAGACAGAAGAGGGCAATAGGAAACAGTGTGATAGGAAACTTGGAGCATTTCTCTGGTTTTAGGGTAAGGTTTATCTAGGGGTGCTGCAACTCACCCCTATGACACAAAGCTTTTTCTATGGGACATTTTTTTCAGAGGATGTCCACCATTTGGCCAGCTTCTTGCTTTAAAGGCAATAGTAAGATGACTTCAGATAGAGGAGACCTAAGCCAAACCTGATAGCTTTTGAAATTAATTGTATCTTTATAATTTACTTAAATACTTATTATATTTTGCTCATTATTTTATTATTCTATTTTTATATTTTTATATTTTACTGTCTACCTGGGTGACAATATCTGGGTATCTTTTATTTTCCTTCCTCCTCATCCTAGACTTTTTATTCTGTTTTGTTATTCTTTAGAAATATATGTCACAGATGATGCCCTGACACTCAATACAGCTTTAATTGATATATACTTAATATCCTTTTTCTAAACCCTTTTGATTTACTGTCTCTTTTTGTCCCCCGTGATAATAACTACTCAGTATATTAGCTTGCTATTTTTCTTCCAAAGTTTTCTCTTCCCCTTTTCAGAAACCTAAATATATGTTGGCCATTGGCCAAGTAATTTTCCATATCAGCAACCTCTCTGCTTGAGTGCAGTCAGGAGAGATGTGCCTCTTGTGAAGTCTGCTTTTCTCTAAAATGTGGAGTTCTTGTACTCTGAAAAGTCCCCAAACCTTCCATTTAAAATTAGCTGGTCAACCACGTGCTGGCTTCATGCTTTTGATTTCATTATTTTCATGCATCTTTGTTCAGATTTCCCTACCTTTACTTAATACCACTTAATACAAAAGTTATGCTTTAAATTGGTCTCACTGAACTCAATGGTAAATGTCAGGTATCACTAAGATGAAGATTGGTAAAATTTTTTCTGGTTGATATGAACTGCTTCACCACCTTTGACACAACTCTCAGAAGCTATTGAATATGGATTGATAAGCTAAAGTTAATGGATGATTTTGCTGTAGCAGTCCATGATCTCGAGAACCAGAGGTGAAATCAGGAGCTAACACCAGTTTGACTTGAGAAAGATGAGAATCAGGAGGAAAGTTCACAAGTCCAAATGTAGTCCTGCATTATGCCTCTGTAACTACAAGATGGTTTGATGCATTTAGATTAAATTATTGGTGCACATCAGTGTAAAAAAAAAAACAAACAAAACAACAAAACAGAATTTTACTCTATGTGGGAGGTGCTTTTTTTGGTTGTTGTTTGGGTTTTTATGTTTGTTTTGTTTTTTGTTTTTTTTTTTTTTTTTTTTTTTTTTTTTTAAGTCTAAACCTCTATTACATAAACAGAGAAAGACAAAGGAGTGAGCACTGTCCACACTGTTTAATTGCTAGCACATGCCTGGGTAGTTTTTGGCTCATGCAAAGGGATATTCCCAATGTATAGCATGCAAGAAAACCTCCTTGTTTATTCAGGGGAAAGAAGGGAATACAGCTTTATGGACCTTTCTTGCAGCATTTATTTTCAGGACAAGATAAATGGATACATGGTATAGATGTAGCTGATACAGATAGCAATCAATATTGCTGTGCAATACATCCTCTGTGAGCCTGGTAGAACTGGTAGTGAATCAAATCCAGACATGTGAGGTTTCATCACTGAGTTAAGACTCATTTATGGAGGCTGCACTTACAACAGACATAACTCCTCTGTGATTCAGGCACCAAAAAAACCCTCTGAAATGAGCAGTCATTGCCTGTGCCACCTTATTTCATTCTTTACAAATTAAATGAGCCACTCCCAAAAGATGTGTGAAAAGCTTGAGGTAGGAGAAGAGAATATGAAAAGAGCAAATCAATTAGCATGACATGATTGAAAGGGTCCTGTGTGGTCTGTTGTAGGTATTTCTCAAGCATGCACAGCAATAAAAGAATACAGAAGGCAGCAGTGGAAATCTAGTTGAAAACGTGTAGAAGGAAGGGACTTTTGGCATGGAAGAGCATAAAAAGGTCACACAAACTTGTGTGGGTGGTGGAAGACACCACAGAGCCTATCACTGTCACAGAGGTACAGGAATGATATTTATCACTAGACTCTGTAAGTACCAAAACAAAGACACAAAAGGAGACAAAGGAGATTGACTCTTTCAGAAGATAAGATCAAGTGCAGAACAGAAGAGGAGGGGGCCAGGCACTGAGGTGGGAGTTGCAAGGTGCCTTTAAAATAAACAGGGAATGGGACATTCAGTGGTGGGACATCAAGGACCTGTGGTGGCACAGCCACAAAGATAGATGAAGGATAGGATAGGTCTGGCCCTTTGTTCCTTGGAGTCAAGGGAAAAAAACTGTTTCCTCAGGAATATAGGATTGGACCTCACCGGATTTTAAATGCACCATGTTAAAATACCTGTAAGATATGTGAGGAAATATTCCTTGGCCTCTTCTTAAAGAAGACTTTTCAGTTTTAGTTAATATACTCTGAAGAAATAAGTACCTTTTGATAGCTGTCAAGTGATGGGGACAATAATAACTTAAAACACAATGCCCAGTTTAAAATAGAATTCAGGTGCTCTTTTGTGTACAATTATTTTTGACGGGGTTAAACAGAAACCAGAATCTGATCTAAACTGCTCAAAGCCTCCTTCCATGTATTGAGGGACAAGTCTTTCATGAGTTATGTGAATCTAGAAACGCCACAATATAGTGTAGAGCCTCAACCCTTTGGCTGGTTCAGCTCCAGCCTTCGAGTGCCCCATGGGCAAGACAGTCCCTGTGACCTGGGGACCCTGCATCCACTGAGCTACTTGGTGACTGCCTTCCTCAAGGCATCAAAAAAAGGACACACCCAGCAAAGACCAAGTTTCTTAAATGACATACTGGGACAATTCTAATGTCTTCTGTGGTACTACCAGCCATACGTAGCCCATCAGAGACTGACACTGGAGGATTCTGAGACCAAAGCGTTAATGGAGAAGCAAGTCCTGCGGCTATTTCAGAGGAAATTATATTAATAAAAGCATTTCAGAAAATTCTGGACTCCTTCCAGTCAGACGGATATTTTTATTATGTTTAAATACTCATGTCAGGGTCTCATTTACTGCAGAATTTTAGGAGAGCAAGGGGCATTCCTGAATGTCATGTTCCATATTTTTCCATTCTGTCTCAGACACATTTGATTTCATTTCATCAAGGGAGACACTATTCTCCACAAAAGTAAGTCTGCAGTCACTTTTACAGTGATTTTTTTCCTTCCTCACTCCTTCTATATGACAATAAAAGTATCTACATTCTCTTTAGGGAATTCTATGAGGTATTCTGAAGGACTACCTGGAGGAACAAGATGGTAATTACATTTGGCAGATGGGTCACTGAGGTAGAGGGAAGAGATATGCTCAGAATTACCCAACAATCAACCACTAAAGCAGAGCTGGGCACAGGACCCAAACCTCTGAAATCTCAAGGTAATGAGTGAATACATATTTCTCTGCTGAGTTCAAAGCCAAGGGGAGACTAGTTTTGCATGGATTTTGACTTAAACTGTGTGCTTTGGACAGAAACTTCTTCTTCTAGTTATTAGTTCCCTCTGATGTGACTTTAGAGTCCCTCTGCTAAGTCAATGTATAGACTCTAATGCACACGTACAGGTGAATTTTATGCTGGGTGGATCACAAGGGATTTGCAAATATGGATTCAGCAGCTGTTTGCTTCACTGATCAGACTAGGGATATCATCTTCATGTCAGGGTAATGGAAAAAGAAGATGTGATGTGATGTGACCTGATGGATCAATGGGTCATTTTTTGGTCTGACCCTAGGTGAATAGCAGGGACAGAATGCACGTAACAAATTCCATGTAACAAAATGCAGAAAACCATGTTTGCAGTTGTGCCATTTATACTGGATCATACACATCTTGAGATATTGTCATTTTCCTTCCTTGGAATTCTGTATCAGAAAACTATGGATAGAGACATCCTGCTTAAAACAATATGAAGTCTACAGGTAAACAGCCCTGCATGTGAGAGATAAATATTTCAACTGTGTGGATTCCAGTACTCTTAAGTACTATGTATTCCAATTTCAGGAGCATCTTTTTCTTATGTAGCAGAGCCAGATAGAAGAAATTACTCCCACTGTGTGGGGAATTCCAGCATTTCAAAATTTGTTTTGGTAGTTAGAAGTTGTAATAATTTGTGGAATGGAAATTCTAAGCTGTTTTGAGAGAAACACAGAAACACTTATCAAAAGGGAGGTGATTAGTTTGAATTACTTGGCACAGGTGAGGACTCAGCTGGCCTGAGGTATGTAGTCCTGACCACCATACTTTAAAAAAGTAATAAACCATTTGGAAAACATCCAGGGGAGAGTAACAGTAAGGAGAAGAGGTTTAAGAAAACATGACCTGTAATGAAAAGTTGGAAGAATTGAGTTTGTTTAGTCTAGAAAAATGGTGAAGGAAGGGAGGCATGATAAGAGCCTTCAAACATAAAAGTTTTTTTTTAGAAGAGGACAGAGATCAATTGTTCTCTGTGTCTACTGCTGGTAAGGAAAGAAGAAATTAGCTTAATTTGTAATAGGAATAATTTTAGGTTAGTTACCATAAAATCCTTCTTACTCTGAGGGCAGGAACAACAGAACCTTGGTGGGCTGTAGCATCATTATCACTGAAAGATTGTTTTAAAGCATGTTAAACATATATTTGTCAAAGATTACCTGGATATATCTGATGTTATATAGGAACAAAAGTTCAGGTGGGAAGTCCACTTAAAGTCCTTGTTGCTTGACTCTACCATATCACTATAAAATGCTTTATCTTGGTGAGGCTCCCACATTAACAGAGAAATCAGAGATACAACATCTTGTACTACTGTGTACCATCACTCTAATTAATGAAGAATATTTGCAAAATTTTAATATTAAATGTCAAAACGAGGAGAGCAAAATAAAATAAAGCAAAAATGGTCCAAACAAAGCAAAGGAAGAAGGTCAAATTAACATACCGTTTCATCTTGGAGACTATTTGAAACACTGGCAATGGGAGTATTATCACAAATGACTTTCTGATAGAAAAATGTATAATCAAAAGAATATTAGCAAACTCTGTTGCATCAGAAGGGCTGACGGACCTTTAAAACCCTCATGGGTTTTACCATACCATAGTTTAGAGAATATGTATCAAATCTTAACTTTCTCCATGGTGGATTTGGGATGGGAGGTGCTAGTTGCAGTACAGTCTTTATTTCTGAGCTTAAAAAAGGCAGCTCTTGTAGGAAAGTATCTGTAAACAGATGAGGAGAGTTCTCCTCACTCCTGTTGGAGTTTCAAGGCCAAAAATAATGAAAGCTTGGCAGCAGCTGAAGTGAACTGAGAAGCTAAGGGGAACCAGTGGCGTTATCATCTGTCTAAGTGGGATTTAAAGTATGAGGGGGGATCCAGACTCTGATCATTTCAGTATGTTTGGAATAAAAAAAAAAAAAAGACAAAAGATAAAAATTATGGAGAATAAAGACCTAATTATCTCTGTCTTTTAAGCCTCTGCAAGTTGCATAGAAATTCCTTTTGGGTCAGAGAAGTGCAATTACTAGTAATCTGTGGGGAGATGTCAGCCTATATTCACCTGATATTTGTTTACCAACAATTATAATTAAATTTCCATTAATTAAGAAGCAGCTACTTTGTATTTAGGACTCTGTAATTGTCACTGACACTTTCTGAGAGTGAAAGCTGCTGTAGCTTTTTGTAGTGTACGCACCTCTGCTAAAAACATATTCATTGGGCCTGGGGGTTAAAAGATGGATCTGAGGGGCCAAGGCTTCCTATATATCTTGGGATTCTCAAGCTTTTGATGTCATGAGGTTTTATTTGACTATCACTATAATCATTACCTGGAAATGACCTTGCCCCAGTGCAATTTCAAAATTTCTGTGATAAGATGCTTTGAGGTTGTGTTTTTAAAGGGACCTGAGTTACATGAGACCACACTCGTCCTTGGAAATGGGCAGAATATTACAGCTCAGCATCCAAGTACTGGTCCTCATGTGTGGAGATGTTTTTGCAGATGTCCATGGTGAAGCCCTGAGTGGTGCATGAGCAGCTGGAGCAATTTCTTGAGGAAGGGGCACCACACCTGTGCTGGTGCTCCCCTACCAGTGGCATCATTGAATGTAACTGTGTTGTTGGTATTATGTGGTGACACTCCATGGGCATTGTGAACAGATAATGGGAAGAGCAGCTGCAAGAGAAGTTGGTGAGAAAGTATTGACCAAGACAGTGTACTGTGCAAAACTAATTTTTTGATCAAAACCTTTAAGAAAATGTTAAGCAAAACTTTGAGCTCTTGTCATGTTCTGCTAAAGAACTGTAGCAACAGCAATTGAGATGGGCACACACAATTTATGCAGAAACCCTTCTGAAGAAATGATTTTTCTTCTTTTGACTACAGTAATAAAAAACTGAAGTGTGGTTGAATGTTGGGTGTATAATCCCTAAAGCAAATAATTCATAATGAATGCCCTATCCCATTTTAATTCATTCTGTGTTGTCTCTATATGGCAGGATGTCTAGAGGCCAAACACAGTTCTCCATAATGTTGATACAAACCCATTGATACATTGATTTCAGGAGGTCACACCAGATTATCATAATGGTTCCTTAAGGCTGTAAAAATCTATGAATACGAAAACATGGGAGAGCAAGTTGAGGAGAATGCAGAAAACTTAACTTTGTACTTTTGTGTGGAGGAGACAGTGGAGTATGATGGACTGCAATGTAATCTACATGAGGCCATGAATGTGAACACTTTCAGGTTAAACCCAGTGAAAGCTACTACTATTTGATGGCTCTGGAGTAGTTTATGTGAAACCAGCTGGTGGTCTCTGTGCCATTCCTTGGAGCTGAAAGTCTAGTGAAGTCAATAAAGAGGCTACATTAACTTCAACAGGTCTCAGATCCATGCCTCAGTAGATAAATGTTCACAACAACATCAAACTGTCTACCACATGATGCCTCTGCATTCTCTTTAACCCTCACTTCTCCCCTCCATCACAACCAGGATTTATATGTGTATCTACTTTAAAACACATTTTAAAAACTGTCTTTTGAATGAGTACCACTGAAACAGAAGATTGACACTCTCTAAAAACAAATGTTGCAGGGACAGCCGATTGAATTTCCTCCATAAAAATCTCTTAAATACCCACATCCCTTCCTCAGGGACAAGTTTTCCATAAACAGGCAACATTCTTTCGTTCATGGCGTATTTTTAACAGTCTTGTACAGTATCTTGTCAAGATGTCATCAATACAATTGCTTTGACATTTTTAGTGCAGTATTTGGAAAGCAGGTTGGGTTTTTCAGTCTGGCAAGCCAATATAAGTCAGTCTCCAATACTTAATTTCTGTATGAGATCCTTCGCTTCTATTATAAACAGATCCAGCAGTTGAGACATAAATTTCTTGGTAACAGTTTGGACTTTTTTATGAACCACCTGCAAGTTTTCTGCAAACAACATGTTTTATGGGAGCTCAAGGCAATGTTCACCCATCAAGACCTGACAGTAAGAAGTGGATGAATGAGGCCTTATCTCAGCCACACATGTAACCTTCTGTGTCCCCTGGCTTGACCTCCCTCTGCACTCATTTATGAAAATGATTCATCTTTAAAGAGCTTCCTCGCTCTGCCTGGAGGCTGTAGATCTTTCTGCACTGGACTTGTGTAGGCTGAGGTTATAAACTTCAGCATGGAAGGCATACAGAGGGGCTTAATTTTGAACATTAGGGGAAAAAAAAAGGATGTGTATACTGTGTACACACTTAAAGAGGCAGGTTAAAATACAGGCAGTAAAAGAAATCATCTTTTAGTGAATACTGAGACTTTAAAAAAGGTGTTGGCTTTTGTTTGTGTGCCTCTTTTATTGATGTCATGTCAGATTTTTGTTTAAAATGAAAATAATCTTTGAAAGATATTTGTTCTCATTATTTATGCTTCTTGCTTTATGTATTTTCTGTTTTTGTTAAGGATTCCTTCTTTCTTTTTTTATTTCTTTTGCTTTCTTTTTTTTTTTTTTTTTTTTTTTTTTTTCCTAGGAATAATGAATATAAAATAATGCTTTTCTAATCAGTATTATTTCCTGGGTCCCAGACATTCACACTTGGCTGTACCCCAGGTTCAACAGTTGGTGGGAGGGAGAAAGCACAGTCTTTCCTAACAAGATTATCTCTTGTGGTTGTGTAAAAGTGTAAATAATAATTTTAAAAGCCAGCAAAAAAGCATTCGTAAATTAATGAAATTTCTGTAGTAATACACTTATTCTATCAATGAGAAACTTTTGTATTTCTCAAAGGTGTTTCTACTTTTTCATTGCTACAGGAAGTAAATTTCTACTCCTCTCAGAAAATGTGAACATCTGAAGCATAACAGTGAAAATAACCTTTAAAAAAAAAAAAAAGGTGGCATCAGCTTCTCAGTTGTTACATATTTTAATTCTTGATGTAGAATACTTATGGTATTAGTTTAGGATTTATCTCCTTTATGTAAAAAATGTAACCTCAAATTCCTGATCATCCAGGAGGGAAGCCCCCCCAAAACCCTCATCTATACTGGGAGATTGTTTAAATCTGAGTGCATTTATTCAGCTGGGCAGAATCTGAGTTAGAGCCTGATTCCACTTTGCTTGGAGGTCAAACCTGTTCTTGCATGTGTGAGCAAAAAGTGCATCCAATACAGGCAGTCCCTGCACAGTATCCTTTCAACTGTTTCTTTCTTGAAGTCCAGGCAAACATTCCTACCACCAGCACAACACTAAAACAGAGTCCAAGACTGTCTAAGCATGAAAGCCCTTGAGCTGTGTCATCAGGAAGATGTAGGTGAGGACAGATGCAAGGTGGTCATGCTCAGATGGATGGAACTTCTCTGTGGGAATACTTATCACTGTAAATCAAATCCCTGGAGATCTTGCTGAGTTTGTTGTGAAATACTGGATGTGGGCCTGAGAGAGCAAAACACTAGCATGGAAAGTATCTGCCCTCATTGACTTTGTATTCACAGTGATCATTGTCCTTTCCATAAATATGTACTACATGAAACAAGAAAATTCTGATTAGCATCGCTGCCTAGAACTGAGGAGTTATTTGAGGAGAAATAAAAGGCTTACAGGAATATAACTGGTAACTCCTAATCAGGTAAAATAAATCCTAGAAATTCTTAGGTCATGTTAAAAAAAAAAAAATTCTGACATCCCATCAGTATGAAAAAAGTTCCCTCACAGAACCTCTGCTCTGAAATGTTGCAGTGAACTAACCACCATTCTGGAGGAGTGTTTACTGTTTTAGAGTAAATAGGGCACGTGATATGCCTCTGTGAGTTGCAACACTTTCCAGCTCACAGAGCATCACAGGCAATCATAACACTAATACCTGATCACCTTAAAAATCAAGCTAATTTTTTTGTTCCCCCCAGACAACTAAAGTTTTATAAATTTTTGTTTTATTGCAGTCACAGCCATTAAATCACATTGGTTCTTGTGAAAGCATTGACCATTATCTCAGAGAGCTTTTCTTTTCAGAGCTTTTCTTGCTCTCCCTTGATTATTCCTCAATGTATTTATATAGTGCACATCTAACCCCTACAATCCTTTGTTGCTGAGCATTTTTTTTAAATCAGCAGGCTATGTTCAGGCATGTTATAGGATGTAACACTGAAGACACCTGAAAAATAACTGATATGCCTGTGTAGAATAGTGCATTGAACTCCAGCGATACAAGCTGCATTTCTGCAAATACTATGACCACATTAATGTCACCTCTAGTCTGGTTCTCAGCAGAGCTACATCAACTGGATGTGGACGCTCCCTCCTTTGCCCCTTAGATGATTGTTTTGTGTCCTGTTTTGCAGCAGACTCTCTGGCTCTGATGATGCAAGTAGCCTTCCTCTATAAGTCACGGTCTGTGGTCATATTTCTAAACATAAGGTGATCATGGTTATACATATCCAGAACTTCCAAGTGAAATTTCCTTTAAATGCACAATATAATCTATTTTTCCCATCCCCCAAAATCACTGAGGAGCTTTGAGAGGATTTCTTGAAATCTGGTGACGCTGAAGATACCTTAGGTGGTGTTTAGTTTGGTTGGTGTTTTTGTAAAACCATTGGTGAACACAAATCTCAGCTGCTTCTTAATGAGTCTGTAAATACCATCGGTTGACCAGGGGAAGCCTTGTTTATTTACAGAATATCTGTTATTGGCACAAAGCTTTGAGGGTTAGGAGCTGAATACAGAAGTCTTATGACTGTGTTTATGGTACTTCATTGGGCATATTTAATATGCTGAAGAGGAGGGAATACTGAATGCATTTAATTCAACCAGTCCCTGGGAAGAGCTGAGTATCAGTTGAGGGGAGGGAGGGACAGAGACAGACAGACGGCAGAGCTCTCATCTATAAAAGATAATAAACAGCATGCCTGCAGAGCAAGGAGGTTGCAAGCTTTAGCAGATTAAATGTATCTGAGTTGTGTCAAATAAACTAAACTGATTCAAAGAGGTTGCAGATATTAAAGATCCCGGATATCAATGAATAAAGATTAAAGCTCCTATTCTGTCCTATTCTTTTTTATTCTAATCTATGCTGCTTCTTCTGGAAGTGGTGCAGTATCAAAGATCCACATCTACCAAAGGACTTACATATCACAGCACTGAATTTAGTAGATTTTAATTCTTAGGAGCTTTGTTGATAATGGGTTGCCCAATTTAGGCAAGTAAGCTTCTTATGCAATATATGGGGCACCAAGCACTTCTCAAAGGGTTTAGCATGTGGCATCACAAGGTAAAAGCCCAGTTTGATAGCAGAAGAGACAATGGTAGGTGTGAGGCTTTGTGATCTTTTCTTCTTAGGAAGCTAGGTGCCCACCTCCAGATAGGAAGCAGACGCTTTATTCCATTCAGGTTTCACAGCCTATTTGCCATTCCCTGAGCTAGGACTCCAACAGCCAGTTCAGACACTCTCTTGGTATCTTGGAGACTCTTATTGAGATCTTCAAAGCCTTACTGGAAGAGATCTGTGTCTTTTGAACAGATTACAAATTAAAATACAGAGTTATTCTGTGGTGTTTGGACATTTTATCCAAAGATGGAGCAGAGAAGATACCGATGACCAGGGTAATCTCTGCTTTTCTAACTTTGCTCTTTTCTCAAGAGATGAAAAACCAAGGTTCAACTCCATCACTGCCCTTTGGGAATACTGGGGTTTTGAACTGGGGGCTTTCCTAGACCAGCCAGACATTCAATCAGTCAGCTCTTGAGGTTATCTGCCCAGAAAAGGGTTTGCTGAGAAGGTAACAGTGATTTCTGTATCTTCCTGCCTCTGGATGCTGATTTCCTCACAGATGCTGAGATCTAGGTGCTTGCCTAGAGCACCAAAGGATTTGTCAGTGATTTGCAGCATTGTAAGAAGCATCCCTCTGTGTTCCAGAACTGGGATAGTGCTGCCCAGTGGCTAATTTCAGCGCTTGCAAACATAGAAACAAAGATCTCGTGATGCCTTTGAATCACTTCTCCTTTCATGTTTCCCGCTAACAGTCCTGAGTGGTGTTTGGCAGCAAGGATGGCATGACAGGAAGGACAACAGCCACAGGGCCTTTTTTTCTGGGCACAGGGATATTTTCTGGCTGTTTCACATTTCACAGAATACCAGACCTGAATGATGGGAAGAAGCTAGATGGCCGCTGAGTGAGTTTCCTCTGCCTGATTGCCACGCAGGCTGGGAGCTTTCACCCTGCTTTGTTTAGATAGCTGCCTCTGATCATCTAAACTTTCTTATTTATTGGCATGTTGACAGCATGCCAGTGGCAAGACAACTCCCTCCAGGAGTTCCCATCATTTGGAGCACAGCTTCCTCCCTCTCCACCTACTGCAGTTATTAGGCAGATTCAATATACACCCAGGCATGCATGCACTGAAATACCAAGGTGAACCCAAGGAGCAGCCAACTCTGGATACAAAACAGGCCTCCAAATAATAATACCTGTGGAGCCTGAAGAGTTGCCTTCCTTGCCCAAAAGGCTTTTTAAAGGTGCTGGGAAGGGAGGGGGGTGGCTTTGGAAACCCCAGGTTAAATCTTACTGTGGAGATTTTAATTTTTGAGTGCCTCCACACTTTTGGGGTGACCTGTTTGGGATACTTGTAATGGGCCTGAAGCTAAGTTTCCTCTTCAGCTGTTAGATCCTACAGGAGTGAGGTGTGCATCACTCAGACTTAATTTTGAAGTAGCTATGGCTCCCACCAACAAAGTGTTAATTTAGCCCATAAAAATGCTTAAGCCTGGGGTCAAGGGGTTGACTAACAAGGCTTTTTAGCCTGTACACATGCAGGAGTGCTCTGCTGCAGGACAGGACTTGTTCCCTACATTAACTCTCCTCAAACCTGGCCACTGGGAATTGGTAGGTGAGAGGGGGGATATTTTTTCTCCAAGGCTTGTTCAAATGTAAGTGATATCAGGCAGAGTACCAGGTAGTGCTTTGAAGGATGGAGATATTTTTCCTGACTTTTTCTTGCTTTTTCTCACTACCTGGCTAACTTCTAGTTGAATAGGCACTGGAAGGCTTGCCAAGTGCCAGAAGTTAACAGGAATAAAAACTTGGGGGATTTCCCAGCCAATTTTTACATAGCCAAGCATCTCAAATGATGTGTGTTTCTACTTCTGAATCACTACATATTTAGGACTGTGGTGGTTATTTGTGTAGCCCTTTTGCCCAGACAGGTAAAGTGTTGAGGGAGGCACCCCACTCCTTTACTCCAGCCTACCCACATCACCAACCTTAGCACAGGGAAGAGAGATGCTTCTGAGAAGCCACTGCACTCTTCTTTTTCAGAGGCAGCCAGCAAGCTTCACTTTTCTGTGCCTTCCAGCCAGAAAATTAGGAAGCTAAATAAAAGTTCAAAATAAAAGAATTTAGCAATACACCCATTTTCAGATTACTCTTCTAAGTCAAAGAAAGAGCATTAAGAAGTGAATGATATGTCTACCAATGGCCATAACTTGGTTTGCCCCCTGAATAAGACAGCTATATGACATAAGGACATAAAAAGAGTTGTAGCAGCTGTACCAGGATCCACCTAACACATCTACCTCTTCCTGACAGGGGCCAACAATGAACACATGGTTGGGGAAAAGTAAAAGAGCAAAGTGAGATTTCCTCAGAGCACTCTCCCAACTTCTTAAGATTTGCATGTCAGTGTCTTCCGGAGCCAGAGGTAATGACTTTGTATTTAATAACTCTTGATGAATTTTTCTTTCATGAACTTGTCCAGTCCTTTTTGAACCCATGTAAATTTAAAGCATCCACAACATCCTGTGGCAAGGAGTTCCACAACTTAATTATACATTGTATGGAAAAATCATTTCCCTTTGTTTGTTTTGAACCTGTCTTCTCTGTGTTTCATTTGATGTCCCCTTGCTCTTGTTTTGGAAGAGACAGAGAACAATTACTCTCAATTTCCATTTCTCTTTGATTTCATAGACCTCTCTCATCTACCCCTCATTCACAATCTAGTCCCTAATGAGAAGTCTAAGGTTATCACACTGACTCTTGATTGCTTAAAATTGTTCCTTACACCTAATAGGGATCCACATTGGGCAGAGAGAAGGGAAAGGGTTTTTAGAATGAGGAAGAATAAAATGTCTGGGTGGATTTGTAATATCAGTAACTATCACCATTTGCAACAATCTTTGATCTGTGGGTACTTGGGAAATTCCTCTCAACCATCTGTCTGAGGAATTATGAAGGAGTTCCCTGTCTAGCAAGTACGCTGCAAAAGCAATCAGAGGATAACACCACATCTAAATCTGCTTATCAAAACCACTATCAGGAAGAGATGACAAAAATATAGTATATGTTTACCGAAAGATCAGTTCTCTTTGTTAACTTTTGGTTCAAATTATATAGCCAGTAGACACTTAACATGTTATCTCATGGAGATATCAGCGATACTGTATTACAACATTACAGAGAGCTTTATAGACTAGTGACAAGAAGCTGAGAGTTTCTCAACTGACATATAATTATCTAATGTGCTTGATGTGCCAAAAATTGCTAAGCTACATGAATGAACTGAAAGCACAGAAAGAGAAAATACTTGAAATGTTTGATAGGAAGGAGGAAAAGGTAATCTTTACAGCAGAGGTTGTTTCTTAGAAAAATATCTCTGGAAAATAATAAATCCCTATCAGAATCTTGCTTTAATACTAAATTTGACTTTAATCATTAAACGTACTCATCAGCTTATATTAACCATGTACTTAATTGCCTTGCTTGATAAAGGTCTGACTGGTTCCCTTTCAGAAAACCATCCCATTCATTCTGACATTCACAATCTGTAAAGAATTTCTGACAGCAAGCCTTGAACCCGTGTCCAAAAAATTTCAAGCTTTGGAGTGTTAGAGGAGCTCTAGTTAGAGAAAGGAAGACATAAAATGTTCAGCTTTGGGGCCAGTCATCTGAGTGGTTTAGCTAATTGCTGGTCTGTGTGTTTGTGCAGTTGTTTGCAACATGAAATGATTATGTTCCTGTTCCTGCTTGGCTCATGTGATTTGGTCGCAGGCTGCCTCAGACTGATTAATTATTCTCCTGAAAATGTAGCAAGATTCCAAAAAGTAGTTGGAGAGTTTTCCAGGTAGCTAGGGAAGGGAAAAGGGGAAAGTGGACAGGAGAAAAGGGAGAAAAGAAGGGAAGGGAAGGGAAGGGAAGGGAAGGGAAGGGAAGGGAAGGGAAGGGAAGGGAAGGGAAGGGAAGGGAAGGGAAGGGAAGGGAAGGGAAGGGAAGGGAAGGGAAGGGAAGGGAAAGTAACGCCCTTCTTAGAGCTCTAAACTTAGCTAAACTAAGAATAGTAGAGAAAAGATGGTTAGGTAGTTCTTTCCTGAAAATGAAATGTGTCATGTTTTCTGACACATTTGAACCCAGCCAGCGGGTTCAAAAAATCATATTCTGTATAAACCAAAAGGTTAATCCGGGAAGGCCAGTTCTTATAGTCCTGAAGGATTCTGACCTTTATCTTAACAATCATCAGTTTAGAGTGAATGTGAGACCCAGATTATCAAAGGTATTTTGACATCCCTCTTATGTTTTTACACCTAAATGCATTCTGTGCTCAAGAATCTTGGACTATTTTAAAGAAAAAGCACACTGAGGTTTTTATGCTAAACTCAAATGATCCAAAATTAAAATAAAATCTTGTCATATCATGGTAAAGAATTGCAGAGATGGACATTATTTTATATGCCTGGAAACACGTTCATCTGGTTGTAATTCTATTCTTATGACATGAACTTTCTCTCCAATTTTGATAGAACATACTACCTCTACTCATTTAGTGAAATCTGTTCATGAAGAAGGGACATACACAAGACCTTGACTTGACTTACATCCTGTTCTTATGAGACAGCTGTTCATTACCCTGGTTTACCCTGTTCTTTCCTTGTCATGACATTCCTGTCTGTATCCAGAAGGAATTGCTTCTTTTCATTACTTCTTGTCTTCTGTTTTGATTGCTGGCTTTCTGGAGCAGATACTTTTTGTTCTATGTTACTTTTTTCTTTTGTGCAGCACCCAGTCATCTGAGATCACTTTTTTTGACATGATTAAGTTTGGTGTGACTCCTGAACTTCTAAGTGTACAACTACTACATATTGCACATGTACAAATAGTAAATAATAACACTAATAAGAGATCTAGGTACATGGAATTTACTCATCCTTTCATGTTGTTGGAAAAATAGCTTTAACTGCCCAGCATCTCAAGATATACTCTTGCTTGTCCATGGCTGACTCCTCACATTGATGCTTCAGTGGTAAAGTTCCCCCTCCCCACCCTTTTGGTTTTTTTTTGCTTGAGATAATCAAGATTATGGAAAATTGAACTCAGTGGGGTTCTTTTCTGGTGTCTCCAGATATTTATCTTTCTTTCACTCATTTCAGTAAAATTTGTGTGCTAAAGTCAGTTCTGGGTAAAATGATACATTTCTTTCTATCTTGCAGATAGAAATGAATCAACTGCTTGCTCTGCTTATTAAGCAAGAAAAAAAAAGGAGGGAAAAAACATACTGCATTTTAAATTGCAACTTTTGCCTTAATTACAGCTTGAGAACGAAAATAAATTCAGCTGCTAGGCAAACAATTATCTTTCTGTGAAATTCTTTATCTTCATTAGTGTTAATGTATTTTCTGTGTGTCAGACCACCTTCTTTTCATAAGTTCCATAAAAGCATTTCTTAAGGGCCCAGCTCTACCCAGCCTGTATCTGGGTGAGCTGGAGGCAGCGAGGTAGACCTATTGCTTTCATGATGCAATTACTAGTCAGAACTGCAGTTCTTATCCTTCAGAGCCAACATACCTCATAAGTATCACAGAAAAAGTAGGTAGAAGCCTTGTTGCATAGCAGTCTGGAAGAGGAGGTGTCTGAGAAAGCTCTGTTTTCTATTTTGCCAGAGACTTATCAAGACTTTGGGGTGGTCTATGGATTACTCATATTTTTATTTCCCACAGCCTCCAGTGTGGGGTTTGCAGTGCCTCCTGGGGTTTATGTTGACTGATGAAACTCAGTTCTGTCAGTCCAGCACATAATTTTGGCTAAAAGATGCAGGGAAAAGTGAGCTCTTTGTTACCTCATTAATGTCCTTTTCTGGACACCTGTCTAGATTTTTTTCTGTGATGAAAGGGTCAACAGAGATGCAGGAAAAATACCTTGTGCTAGGACCACTTTCTTGCCCATGAAGCTTTGATTTACATGGTGAGCTGGAGAGAAGGAAGTTCTTGCTACAACAGGCCAGCCTGGTGGAGTCCCTCAGAGCTTCACTACAGCACTCCACAAATCTGTTCCTTCTTGTTTACTCAATAATTGCTCCCGGTCTTACTTTAGAGCATAGAGGAAGTGAAAAGGAAAGGTAATGTGACCTTTGGTATTTTGAAATAACGTGTTAACTATGCACATCTTCAAAGGACATGACTGTTGAAGAACAGCTGGAGATGGTGGTGGGAACAGCCTCCCCCTAACATCCAGGCCTGGTGGAGGAACCAGAAGAACTTGCAGAGCTTGTGAGAAGCAGTGGGGAAAACTAGGAGTCGCCAGCACAAACTCATTGTCCCCTTTCATTATAGCTGAGATTGACCTTTATTAGTTGCCTGTGGGTATGGAATGGGCTGAGCTGAAGCTCTTCAGGGGAGGCAGAACCCAAGCACCCATGCAAAGCATGGAAAAGGAGGAGACAGGATGAATGGGAAAGCCAAAGGGAGATTGCACTGAGTGTTGATGGTTCTCCCTTTAGGGCTCTGACTAACCACTGTAGAACCTCAGCACAGTTTTAAAAGGGCTCAGCTTTCCAGCACCTGGATAGAACAGGAAAAGTTTATTATTCCTATTTGTGTGAAACAGGAATAGTGAAGCTGAAGGCATCTGAATGCCTCTGAGGATGCTGGTCAGAGAAATTAAATTCTAATTAGCCACCAGCATCATTGCTTAACGGAAATTGAAGGTTTCTGCAAACAGCAGCTTTTCTGGAGGGGAAGAAAAAAACCTTTCATCTTAAAATCAGACAACCCAAAATAAATATTTTGATTCTTGAAAAAAGAGCAGAGTACTGTTTCTCATTTCACACAAAATCATTTTTGGGCAGACTACTCAGAAAAGACAAATATGCAGAAGAGATAGAAGAAATCAAACCCTGCTTACTTGACTCCAGGCCTCTACATTAACTTTGAAATTACTTGAATGAAAACAACCATGAAGGAAAAACTAAAAAAGAAATTATAAGTCATTGCCTTCTGAAATGATCTTGTGAAACATCACCACCAGCAGTGATCAGTTTTGTCACCAGTGTGATTATATGAATCTTTGATTATCAAAAAAACCCTGACTCTTATGAGAAGGTGACCTACACATGAAGGCTTTCGTGGAGTTTCCCAATGGATTGCTTTTGTTGTGGGTTAAGAAATCTTTGCGTGCAGCCCTTGGACAGAATTTCTGATTCTAAGCCAGTGACATTCTTCACATGGTCTTTAGCCCAGTTTCTCATTTCACAGACAATTCTCTGTGAACAAAACCCGAGACTAAGGGCAAGATAATGGTCTCATATTAGGCTTATAATTGATTTTGACTTTGATGACACTGATTTGGTGACGATGTATGCAGGGTTTCACCTCATTACAGTGCCAGGAAAGGCCAGAAGTTTATGGAACAAATCTTCCTTTTCTTACTTGTGTAGATAAGAGAGTGGTGGAAGGTGAAAGGAGCCTTGACTCTGTCCAACATGTTCTTCTGCTTCTTTTCCCTCCCCTCCACATGTTGATGCATTCCTGAATGCAGCTGGAACCAGGCAAGGCTGATCACTGCCAATATTCACTACTTAACAATCACCCAGCAACAGAAGGGTGCTGCTTACCACCACCTATAGAGCTATGGTATAGCTCCATGGTCATGGGGTGGGAAACAACAGTCATTTGGAAACAACAGTCTTCCACCCCTTCCTTTGAGGAGGATGCAAGCAGTGCAAGTCTTCTGAGATAAAGACACTGAGGACACCCTGGAAATGGAATCTAATTATTAAAAAAATCCATCCAAACAAGTGATGTTAGTACTGAAAAAAAAGTGCAAAAATATATATAGAAAAGAAAAAAGCATTTAAATAAGCATTTTGCTTCACAGTAAATAATTATTTACTGTAACTGGGGTGGAATTTGGTAACTCATAACCCCCTCAGCACTGGAGTTTCAGACATAATGCACTGCAGTTCCTTGAGCAGCTGTCATGGCCTGCAGGCATGCTCAGGTCCTCCAAGATTGGTTCTGTCCACTTTGAAGACAGAGAAACCTCACTTTGCTCTTCTTGCTAACACTTTCGACTCTGCTGTCTTGTCCTGAGGGGATGTAGTGATGTTTGTAGTACAAGCTGGCCATCTTGCATGGTTATAATTATTTCCTAATAATGGTCATAAAAAAGGAGCATATACCACTCTCCCCTTGCACGTTTATTTTGGTCTTTCGACACGTTTGATGAGCATGAAGGAACAAAGTTTCCCAAGAACTCTGGGAGGTGAGGAACAGAGGAGAGCCCTCACGCTACAAGACACCAGCTAGGAGAGGTGTCAGGATGAAGGTTTTTCTTTTTTCTGGGGAAAGGCAATCATTGTTTTGGGAAATCTGACAACTGCGCCGGAGGAAAGAGGCTGATGGTGCACGGACATGTGTGGGCAAGCTCCTCGCTGACAGGGGAGAGCTTCCAATGTCAGCACCCGAATCCAACCATCAATCATGCTGAGGCCATGTGTGCACAGCAAGCACTCCATGGCCAGACAGAGGCGGCACATGATGCAATGGGCACAGGTGTGCAGCAGACACCAGGGAAAGGCAGCAGGGCTTTGCATACATAAAGAGTCTTCCCTCTGAAGTTCTCAAGGCGATTTGCAAGCATTAATTAATTCTCACAACGCCCAGGGAAGGTAGGCAAGGCAGTGTCACTGGCAAATTAATTTCATAGGTAGTGTCTTTGATATCACACGCTCATGTGCTCACTGCATAGGATTTGATGTATTATATTATTTCCCCAACACACCTGCTGCCCTTCAGCTCTTCTTTGCAGCATCCTGGATGAATTTATTATTATTTCTATTATTATTATTGCTGTTGTTACTGTTATTAACATTATTATGGCAGGACTGGTGCTGTGAAGTGGATACATATATCCGAAGAGAAAGTCATTGCCCCAGAGAGCTCATAATATAAACAGACAAGATCCATATTTGTGCAAGTACACACTCGTACTCCAAGAATTCCTCCTGTAAAATGCCTCAGTAAAGTTTGTGCTGGGATTGAGAAAGACTGGTCTGTCTGGAGGGGTTTTTTGGCACAGCTCTGCATTTAATCTGTCTGTTATGGGCTGACTGGTCATGAAGATGTTCTTGCCTAAAGATCTCCTCAACTGAGACAGTAGGGTGCAGCCATCTGAGAGCCCTGTGCATCAATACCACATTGACATCAAGTAAATACCATGATCATACAGAGAACTGTATTTATACAGAGACTTTGCCGAAAAACATTCTCATAGAAAATCGTAAAAATTAAGTTTTGTTATTTTGGTTTGGTCTTTTTAAATTTTTTTTTTTTTCCATTTCATAGTGAGCATAAATTTAAAAAGAGTGGAAAAAGAAGTGGGTAAATTTTTCAGAATAATTTAAACTAGAGGGAAATGGAAATTTATTATCCAGATTTACTTGACATTTACTGGGCTTGGGAACAGGCATATTTACTGATTGGGTCTTATCAATCCAGTTACTCTGGGTATTTAATAGTATGCTTCAAAGCTTGTCTCTTCCTTCTTTCTATCTTCCTGCTGTGTTGTTGTTTTGTTTGTTTTTTGGTGGTGTTGTTGTTGGTGGTGGTTGTTTTGTTTGTTTGTTTGATTGATTTGGTTCTTTTTGGTTTGTTTTGTTTTTTCCCCTTTCTTTTTTTGATCTGCTCCCCAGTCAGGTGATTCCAGCTAGGAGATACAGATTGCTTCCCTCAGTTGGCCTAAGGCATGCATAAAAAAATCATCCACTTCCATTCAACAGGATATCTAACCTCTTTATAGGTACAGATATATCAGTCCTTTCTTATGTGTAACATAAATATTTATCTATTGGATAACAGAATGCAAGTGCTATGCTTTACAGCATTGCAGGGCTGACCTTCGGTTTGGAATTCACAAGTTTCTTCAGTAATTTATACTCTAGGTTAACCTTCCACTTTGTCTTTTCTATCCATGCCTTGAGGAAAAACAAGTAGTCCAATGTCAGTTTGAAGCAATCTGGATTCCAGCTCACATCTCTCATCTCTCCTGAGATTATTCTGTTCTGTTTATTTGGTCTTGAACTTGAGAGAAGGAAGACTTGGTAGCTTCATATCTATGGGAATATTTCACATTTTTGGAAAATGATATTCTGATATCTGCTGAGTGCTGATGTTAACATGGCTTTCTTTTGGATCATGTGTTGAATTTTGACAATCTAATTTTTTTTAACGTTTTTACAGGTTGGTAGATTGCGTAGTTTTCAAATAATACAGGTGTGAGTATGCTCCCTTGTGGTAGGCCATTTTGTTGTCACATCATTTACTCAATTTCTTTCAAAGTTCATAATGAAATCATTTGTTTTCTAATAAAGATTGTATCAGTCACACTCTGTGATGATCTTTCAGTATGATAAGCATTTTGGCAGGGCGTTCCATTAGCTCAGGCAAGAAAAGGAAGCAGAAATGTTACTTTTTTTCTCACCAATAACATTGTGTTGAGAATATCCAAGCTCTGGAAGATCCAGGTTCAATTCCCTCTACTGCTTAAGGGGATTTGAACTTGTCTCTCAACTTCCCTGACTGCCCTAACCACTAGGATAAAGAGTATTCCAGGGCAGGGCTTTCTCAGTTCCATATTGAAACCATTTCACTTTGCATAGGTTAATTAAATATTCATGGGAACAGGAAGATGGCAACCCTATGCAAATGACTAAATATCTTCACTGTATAGTCTTTCATTTGGGAGCAGAGGCCTGGCTTCCATTATCCACATCAATGAATACTTAAATGAAGAAAACAGAAACATTAATAGAAACAGGCACGGGAACTGAGGACCTCCCCTTCCAGGTGAATACGCCAAACACTGAACTAGAAAGTCATTCTCTCTTTGACCCAGGAAATAGTGAAATATGGTATACAAATAAAACTGCCCCAACGAGAGAACTTCAGGCAGGTCTGTCTTGAAACCTTGCACTGTGAATATTCACCCCTAACTTGAGACTTGGGTTCAAGTTTCTTGAGAATTAAGCTATGAGTTTTAATTACCAAGGTGTGTACTGTCCATCCCTGGTGAAAAAAGGGCACTGGGACTATTTCTTGCTCTTGCTTGCCTGCTTAATTTTTTATGCCTCTTTAGGTGATCAAATAATTGTTGTGTTGATGAATGGTGTATTTGTTGTGTACAGTGTTTGTTCTGTACAATATTTGAATGTTGCCTTTGCTGGCTGAGTCAGATAGATAGGTTATTGCCCTTTGCATTTGCTTCATAATAGTAACTTCACAACCACTGGTGGAATGTTCTATGGAAGGGAAAATTATGTTGTTGAAAACTTCATTATATGGGGGTTTTGACAAGGATGGAGTGGCAGATGTGTTCTTGATCTTGTATCTTTGTCCTGCACCCACCAGAGAAAAATGGGTACATGACAGTGTATTTATCTCACTGTACAAACAATAAAGACCAGCATGTGGTGGACTCACATCTTGGCCTTTTTGGTCAATGACCTGCCCACCAGTTTCCAGGTAGACTTGTTCATTATCAGTCCTGGTGAGGCTGACTGGGCTGGTGAGCATGGGAAAATCCACTAGCTAGGCTTTGCAGGTGAAGTAGGAAGAGGAATGTTTAGTGTGGGCTTATTTGGTTTATGCATCAAGGTATTGGTTCCAGGAGGACTGCAGGGCTTCTGTGAGGATACTAGAAACCATCCTTGTGTTGCACTGAGCCAATTCCAGCTGCCTCCAGAGCAGACCTGCCACAGGCCATGGCTGAGACAGTCAGTGGCATTGGTAGCAGCTCTGTGATAATATATTTGGGAAAAGGTAAAAAATGCTGTATAACATCTAGAAGGAGAAAAGAGAAAAAATGTGACACACAAATCCGCATATACAGAGAGCAGTAAAGAAGGAAGAGGAGAAGGTGTGCTCTAGGTGCCAGGGAACATATTCCCATGCAACCCTTGGTTAAGACCGTGCTGACACAGATTGTCCTCTTGCAGCCTGTGGAGGATCATGGTGGAGCAGCCCAAGCAAGTAACCACATTACAGCCCAAGGAGGACCCCACACAGGTGAATTTGTCCTGAAGGAAGCTGAAGCCTATGAAGAATCCTTGATGGAGCAGGGTCCTGGCAGGAAGCTGCAGCCTGTGAAGAGGATCTCATGGAAGAATAGTTTTTCTGGCAGGACCTGTGAACCTTTGGAGGACTCACACTGGAGCAGTCAGTTCCTGAAGGACTGTACCCCATGACAAGTGCACATACTCGAGCAGTTCGTGAAGAACTGCATCCCATTAAAAGGACTCACACTGGAGAAGTTTGTGAAGGATGGTCTCACATAGGAGGGAGACCACAGTGGATCAAAGAAAAAGACTGAAAAGAAAGGATCAAGAGGAATGAAGAACGATTGTAACCTCCACTCCCCATCCCCCTGTGCCACTTTGGGGGAGAAGGTAGGAGAACCGTTGGAATGAAGTTGAGCCAGGGAAGAAAAGGAGATGTTTTCAATTTTGCTCTTATATCTCATTGCTCTACTTTGATTTGCAATAAATCAAAATAATTTGTCTAGGTCAAATCTGTTTTGCCCATGAGTATAACTGGTAAGTGATGTCCCTGTCCTTATCTTGACCCAATAACTTTTCATCCTGTTTCCTCTCTGTCCTGTTGAGAGATTTATAGACGAGCTTGGTGGGCACCTGGCAGACAGCCAAGCGCACTCCACCAAAATGGATTTTGTCTCATCTCACTGTAAATATTTACAACAGAGTCTACCTCACCTGAGCTAACAATCTGGACTTTGCCAACAGTCAATGAAGAGAAACTTGGTAGGATAAAGTTCATCTCATCTTAATGTAGACATAGTTACAAAGGAGATGAAACTTAGCTGTTAAGGGATTCTTGCTTTGTTGGCTCTTAAGGAAGCCTCGAGTGTCTAGCTCAGATGTAGGTATCCACTCCATAGTTGCCAACAGTAAAGAAAGATGGCTCCTTCTCCTGACTTTTACACTTCCATGGGGACTCATTTCTGGCCTGAGGTTCTGATTACCCCAAAGACTTGAGATGGTTCTGCATATACTCAGCAGCAGAAAAAATCTGCAGAGGGGAAACACCTGTTGTGTGCACAGGAAAAAATTCAGAGCAGCTCTGAGAGTCCCAACCTGGAAGCAGGGAGCCATACCTTGTGGTGGCACCACCCCAGATGCAGAGGCAGTGCTGAGGCAGTGCTGATTCATCAGTCAGGCACTGGAGTCATATTAGAAACCCTCAGAGGGGCTAATTAACACAAGTTAAGATCATTCTACAAGTGTAGAATGGCACTGACACTCCATACTCCAGAATGAGCCTGGTCACTCTCAGCTAAGGTCTCCCTCCCTTACTTTTCATACTGCAGAGGTACCAGAGGCTTTAGGACCCCTGGACCTTATTGGCAGCTGGATCTCAAAGACACCCAGGATATGAACCTCCTTTCAAAAAGCAGCAGTTAGTTTCCTGCATCCCTGTACAGCATTAAGGATAAGTAGTTGCAGAAACATATCAGTGTTCAAATCACAAATTTAAACGAAAAAAGTGTCTTGCCCATTCTCTGCATCTTTATATTCATCTTCTCCATTTTATTTACTGTCAGATTTATTGAATGAAAATAGAATATACTTACTTCTGGCACTAATCTCTATTTTGTTCTCAGCCAGTAGATCATACTCCTGCATTTTCATGAAAAACTGGAAGAATCAGGATATACATGAGCGCACTGATAATCCTTTTTCATCCAGCAACTTAAAGGTGCTTCTCAAAACCATCATATATCATTTCAGATGTTGCGAAACTGAGTCACTAACACTCTGATGTGACTAATTTTAATATGTGCTTTGATTCCATAATATGTCACTGTAAAGCTTGACACATCTGATACACTCATTTCAACATTCCAGTATACTTTCTGTTCCCACAGTGAACCTACTCATTGGGAAGACAAATTGTCCATGAAAATAAAAACAATCCAACACTTGAAAAAACTGCCTAATTTGCCTTTGAATTTGTGTATGGACCAAATTTTGCCCTCATCAATGGGATGCAGCTTTACTATTCATATATCCAAAGGCAAAATTTATTCCTATCTATCAATCTACCTACTATTTTATCTACTATCTGTCTGTTTAACTCTATTAATTAGTTAATGTTTGTAAAACACTCAAAAGATGTAAAGCCCCATAGAAATGCTAAGTGTTATAATTATTTTTATCTGACTGCTGTATCTCTTTACCTATCTAGCTATCTACCTTCCGTATCTATTATAATAACAATAATACTTAACACTTATATAGTGTTCTTAATCTTCAAAGTACTTTACAAACATTAACTAATTAATCTAATCTAGTCATCTTGCAAACAACTTCTGTAACAAACCAGTGGTTGTTTCTATTAAATAAAATTCTTTATAAAATACAAGAATTGTACTTAAGGGGGGGTTGTTTTGTTCAGGTTTGACTCTGATAAGGTAATAAATATGTACAAAAGCATAGAAGCAAGATGACAGATGAGAAAGCCTCCATCACTAGATACCTTAGAGCTTACAAAAGACAATAACATGTCATAAGCATCTTCAGACAAAGAAAAGGTCTTCTGGATGACTTATTCCTGAATTACATTCTGTCTTATTTTTAATATAGAGACTTCCTGATCTGGAAATGTAATTTTCCCCCCCTTGTTATATATAAAGAGCCATGAAACCTTTCTACCAGTTTCTTGTTTCCAGATGATCCTCTTACCAGAAGCAGCTCAAGCTGGGGTCTCAAGTCCCAGTCAGCAAAGGTATTTGATCACCTTTTTTTCTTACAGAAACAGTGTCAATGGTGACCTAGAATTTAAAAGTGTTCAGAGAATACAAGGGGGCCAAAGGGGGCAAAAACATTAAGAACAAGAGAGCAGTTTCCTTTGAAGACAAATGCACCCCTACAAACCTCTATGGATCTCCATTTAGATGTACATTGGGGTTGGGTAAAGATGATTGCTGTGTATATTCACAGCATCTTGGGAACATAAGATCAAAAACCATGTGCAGGCTTTTTTGGGGGAATAAATATAGGTTACTTTTGTTTTTCTGAACAAATGAAGGTCACAGGCTCATATCAAGAATGGCTCACCAGCTGTCTTTGCTGCAGACTTGTCACAAAATTGACTGACTTGCTTTTATTTTAAACTGTAGTCTTCAAGAAAAAATAACAGAGATGGGTAAAAGATCTACTCTGTGCCATTTGACATTGGATCTGTGAATCAGTCCTGGCCCTGTTACACCTATTAAGGGAGACACAGCCATAGGGCAAGACTATCCAGGCCTTATCTGGCTTACAGTAGAACCAAAGAGCAGAGGATGAAATAAAAACAGATAGTAAAAAAATATAATTTTTTTCCACCTTCTTTCCTCTTTACCTTTTTTTTTGTTTGTTTGTTTGGGTTTTTTTGTTTGTTTTGTTTTGTTTTTGTTTTTTTGTTTTTCCTGTGGTATTTGTTAATCTTATCTATTTACTTATTTACAAAAGTGAAATTTACTGGGACAGTTCTGGAAACACCTAAAAATTAATTATCATTCTCTAGTGAACTCTCCCTAGGCAATCTGACAAGAAGCAGAGCTATTACCACTCTTAGACAGAAACTTTGGTGTGTATTGTTTCTGCCCCCCCAAATTTGCTGTTTGGCAATTTCCTATCTCTTCCTCCAATAGCTCGGTTAACACAACACATCCCCCACCTCAAAAATAGAATATCAGCAAACTTTTCTATTCCTTTCTCAGGCTCTCTTGCAGACACAGATGCATTTTCCCAGGTACCAGCTCATTCTTTTACTTAAGACTTCTTTGAAGTACAGATGTCTTTTGCGTAACAGCCTGCATATAGCTGTCATCCTGAAACAGCTATGTTTGTAAATGAAAAAAAAAACAACAAAAGAAAACCAAACCAAACAAAGCAAAATGGAACAAAAGTGTCATTAAAGGAAGTGACAAAAGGCTGAATTCAGATTGCACATCTTTCACTTTGTCATCCAGACAGGAATGGCAATACACAGTCAGAGCACTCACAAGCAAGTCAGGCTTCCAATAGAATCCATGGAATAACCAGCTGTGTTGTTTTTGTTACGAACACATGGAGGATGATCTGAAGGTAGTTCTTGCCAGTCAGGCTTGAGAGACAGCTAGGCTGAAATTCAAGTGATATGGACTCAGCAAAATACTCCCTGACTAAACTTATACCTAATCAAACCCCTACCTCCATATCTTATTTTTATCATAGAGTTGGCCTCTGTAAATACAGAGCTTTGATGATCCTAAATGTTACAGCCAGTAAGGCTCAAAAAATTAAAGCACTTAGTTAAAGTTCTAGCTGCAAATGAGAGACATGTATGCAGTTAGAATCTGCTAATAGGAGATGGAGTATATTGAAACTTAAAATTAAGGCTTGAGGTTGGAAAGAAAAAGTTAGGAATCTGGGAGGTTTCACCTCGAAAGAGTGTTTGTAGAAGAATTAAAGACCTCTATAACACACTTGCAAGGCTGACATTTCTCCAAGGTGGATATGTGAAGCTGATGCAGAAGGGGGAGTTTGGATCCCATTTAGAGCAACAGTTAAGAAATTACATATTGCACAGGTTAGATAGGGCACTCCCTTCCCACTGCCCCTCGTGTTCACTGCAGAGGGTCTAACACAAATACAAATGTGAGGTCCTACACAAATACAAATACAATTCCTCTTCCTTTTAACTCCTCTTTCCTCCCCAGAAAGGTTCCAAAATGCTTCTTTGGGAACAGTAAGAAGATGTCCCTTCCCCTAGACAAACAAAAACTCACATGTAGAAAACTGAACCTCCTGGATTGTTTGAATTCAAGGCACTCTGCAGAGCAACTCTTGCTTATATGCTCTCCTTGGTGGTGCAGAGGAAGACAGAACATGTTTTTAATTGCAAAGCCAAATGGTTATGCATGGGTCCTGTCATGCTTGTGAGAACTTGCTCTTCCCCAGCCCTCCCTCTCCTCCCCGCTGAGACAGCTTTGCCAAAACTCTGCTTGAGAGTGGTCACAGGGAAAACATGAAGCCTCGCAGGGATTTGGGGAGTAGACGTCAATCTGTCAAAGGTGTCACCAGAACTGGATATATCTGCTGATCTGTTACCACTTGCTAATTATGGATTCAGCAGCTAATTGTCATAAATCTCAGTAAGAGATGAGGAGTGAGACAGAGTTTTAAAAACAGCACAGTCTGGATAGGTTTGGACTCGGTGAGTTGTGGAGTAGAAATGAGCATCCCTGTGCCAGGGTTCTGTTGCTCTGTGATACTCTGGTGAATACCTGTATTGTTACAAGTGCCAGTTTGCTCTGAGCAGCATTTCTGACATTCCTTTACAGAAATGGTTAGTGTCCAGGACTGGAACAAACTGAATTGTTGAAGGATTTTGTATAGTAAAACCAGGGATGCTGGTAGTCACAGCCAGGCAGATGTCTTATAGTATGAAATCTTACAGCTCTCGTCAGGCTGACCTTCTGGTCCAGCCTTTAGAAAGCAAACCAAAACTCTGCCAACCCCTGAGGTCTTATGCCTTGACTGTGCAAGCCCATAAACCAGCCATTGTCTCAATGGGGATCCAGATTGCTTCTAAAGATGGTCCTAAAGGCTTCCACTCTTCATATGTAATTCATCCAATCAAGAGCTTGAAAGCAGAAAGAGGTTTAGCAAGATTCATGCAGCTTTAGGTTTCCTTTCCAACATTTCAGTCACTTAGAGTTATCCACCATCATACAACAGCTGGTTTAAACCCTTCCACACATCTTGAAAGCTACAGTTCAGGGTGGAAAAAAAAATCTTCAACATCTCAGCACCTTCTCAGGAAATCAAGTCCCTTCAGGGTATCTGCAGTTGAACATGCAAAAATGACTATCTGAAAGTTTCTGTGGGTCTGAATATCACAGGCTCAGTACTCACATGAACCAGTCTTAAGGCAATCAGTAGCTCCTGTGAAAAAATCACTGCTAAATTTTTGTTATTAACTGGCTTCTTACTTGGAGAGAAGAAAACTGTTTCCTAGTTCTCTTCCTGTTTTCAGCCAGTTCTTGTAATGTTTTCATCTTGTCCAAATTTTTATCTACACCAAGATTACCAACTACTTTTGGAAATATAAACTAGCCTCTGTCACATATTCCACTAAAATCTGCCAAATTTTCCAGGTAGAAAGACACAACAATCTATTTTAAGGTTGGTTTTCACTAAGACTGGCTGAAAACTCCACAGTTGAATCTTTGTTTATTTTTGCAGTTCAAAAAGCTGATTCATAGTAATTCAAACATTTTTCTGAGATGGATCAATTTTGATTCAGGTATGAGAGGCTTCAGTCTGAGTACTATAAACCTTTAGTGACCAGATTTCCACTGGAAACTGAACTTGTAAGATGCTATGTCCTGGTGGGAACCAGGTCGTCTGAAGCACATCAGCACATCAGTATCATTGTCAGCAGGGAGTCAGGAACCTGAAAATATTAAAACATTTTGGTCATAAGTTTTTATGTGTTCTGCTGGCTGGGAAAGGTGACAAAAAGAGTCCAGAACACTATTACTCACTCCTTCCTTGAGCTTCTATGTCTGCCTAACTGTCCAAGAAGTCAGGATCAATTGCTTTGTCAGAATAAAGTAAAAATGAAGGGCTTATTCTAGGGGAAAAAAGAAATTCAACAGTAAAACATTAAAATATTCTCTACAGAGATTGATTCCCCTTTACAAAATGCTAGTGTTCAGAACAAGCCACAACCATTAGTGTTCAAGTACATTAATTAATTAGTTAAAAAACTATTAATCCCTCTCTGGGAAATGTTAAATTTTTCTTGAGAATGAGGAGGGACAATGTGGTCTGTATGCTACTAAGTTCATTTAAGTGAAGGTCTCTCTGGCTAAATTCTGCAATCCACATTTTCGTTTCCAAAGGCAAAAGTTTTTCTGTACCAAAAGCTACCATTTTTCCTTCAAAAGACAGAGATGCATTTAAAAATAAAGCAAACAAACCAGCAAATGATTCAACATGAAAATCCCCCCCACAAATCCAAACTTGAAAAAAAAAATGTCATTGAAAACAAATGCTGGTTCCAATGCATCTGTTTTGGAATGTCTGCCACTGAGATTTTAAGAGGAAAAAGAAGAAAACAGAAACCTGAAAGGGAACTGTAGTATTTTCTTTGCTTTAGACTGAGATAATTTTTAGTTCTAATTTTGCCTAAATCCTCATAGGCAATGTTTTGAAATTGACTTAAGGCAAGGCATCTGTCTTCAGCCATACCTCCCCTTGCTTTTTGGAAATACATGAAGTATATGCTTGCCCTGGAATACCAGCCTATCTAACAGAACTGATGAAAAATATCTAATGGACTGTATCAACAATAATTTTCTATAATTGAGTGACCTTTGTGTAAAAGATTTATAAGCAGTCTGAGAATCTGGAATAAATTATCAGAAAACTTAAATGTATTAGAGTGTTAATTCTTCATTTAGTGCTCAACTGCTGCCTAGCTAGGAAAAGACCAGGCAACAAAATGTGGCTCAAAGACCTTAAATCTATCACTTTGTTCTCCCTGTTGCTCTGGGGACACCAAGTAAATAGCACCAAACCATTACCTGTTGCAGGTGGTTTCCTTCCAGCACTGTCATGTCCCTTCTCCCACTGGAGAGGTTCATCTCATGTTTGTGTTTTGCCGGAGAGCACGTGGCTGCGGGCTCATCTAAATCACATCAACTCCTTGCTGACACATTCTGGTCCCTCTGGAGTTGGCTGGGTCCCAGCTATGCTCCAGCAAACAAACACACATCCTAAAGACCAGTGCTGGGTCTTCTATGTCCCATTTGTGGAAGTCTTTCCCCTTCTTCTACTAAGATCCAAACTCAGTCTCCGTCGCTGATGACAAATGCAGCAGCCAGGGTGAGGCCAGTGTGTAACTTAATGGTCTTTTAACACTTTGCAGACTGCTGTCCTGGGTCATTATGTAGCCTTCCATGTTTGTTTAGCTGGAAATATGGAAAATTAATTAGTAGCAGAAGGGTATGACTTTGCCAACCATTAACTGAATTATAACTGTTTTCTTTGTCTGGCAATATCTTACCTTGTCCTTGTGCCAAAAATATCTCATAACTTGATATTATATTACCTGAAGACAACCTTTTCAATGACTGTATGTGAGAAGTAATAAAATGCCACTAGGAAAGGATTTTTTTTGGATTTTTTTTTTTTGTGTGTTTGTGTTTATGAGAGAGGACATAGCTACATTCCTGAAGGTAAAGGATTTAGAACAAAAACCTACTTGCTTATCCATTATTCTTTTTTTAATGAAAAATTTAAAAAAATCACTGCTGATGCTGAAAAACAAACAAACAAAAAAAAAAAAACAAGAGAAAACCTTTTCTTCTCTTGATGTTGTTACTTATTTATTTTCTGATGCAAAGAAAGATACTGAAGATGTCTGTTGAAGAAGAGAGAACCAGGCTTTGCATATGCCTCCATTCTTTATTTTACAGTGAGCAGCTTTACAGCTGAGATGTGTCCCACTTGCATATTTGCTGATACAAGGAGTGATGTAGCTTGATGTATGTTGCAGAAAAAAAAAAAAAAAAGAAAAAAAGAAAAAAACCCCTCAAAATAGAGAAATAAGTGATAGGAAAATAACTAATCAATTGCTCTAGGCAATAAATGAACAATGAACTCCTAATTTGCCTGAACTCCTAATTTGCTTGATGTCCACTGATCAGAATAGTTGCAGTCAGGGGCAAAGTACACTAGCATTCCACTTGGGCTTTCATGTTTCCTCAGAGCTTCTCCCTTATATTATTTCTGCAAGTCTATAGATATGGTCTGTTCTGGAGGATGGTTGAAAGTTGAGAATGTCTCCTGCTCATTGTCCTTTTTCTCCAGGCTAGTTACTATCTGACTGTTGGATGAGTAGATGCTCATTCTTCTGGCCATAGGTAAAAAACCCAACTTATGTGGAAAAGCAGGTGGATTTTTGACACAGAAAACATGGAGTAGGCAATCCGTTCTGTCCATAATGGATACCTTTGTCCTTTGGCTCAGATAACTAGGAAATGGTCTGAGAGGATGGCCTGATTGTTTCTTATTCCCCTTGCATGTTAAGGCACACACCATTCAGCAGGCTTTCTGCTGCAAATCACCCACGAGTACCCACCTGTTTTCAGAATTAATCAGTGTTGACTTGGAAGCACTTTCCTTTGTATAAGCCTTTTTTCCACCCCCCTTTCACTTCCTCATGGTGAGACAAGCTACCATGGATGGTACAGACACAGTGGACATGCTGTCTAGACACCCAGAGCATCTCAGCTGTTGCTGTGAGCATGAGGCATGACATGTAAAAAATGTTGTCCACACATGAGGTTGTTGGCAGGATCATCTCCTACTCTTATGGCCAAGTCTCCAGCCACAAAAACCACATCTAGTTGGTTGGACGTGCTTTTAGGTGTCAGTTCTTGGACTGATTAACAAATATAAGAAATTATCTTGAATGTATTACAACCCAAGATTGTCCAAGAGAATTTGCAAAGGTTTTAAACAAAGTGGTCTTTGTAGAGTTTGTCTGGTTTTCTTGCTTAGCAATACAAAGTGATGCAAATTCCTCACTGCCAATGAAGCTTTATGGCCTCCATTATAGGATCACAGAAGTACTCGTTGGATGGGATGTCTGTAGGGCTGCAGTCCAGCATCCACCCTGAAGATGGACCATTTCCAATGTCAAAGGAGACCAACTATGGACTTATCTAGATGAGTCCTGAGAACTGCCAAGGATAGATATTTCATAGCCTCTCTAGGTGGCCTTTCTTAGCATGGGGCTGCCTTCCTAGAGAAGGAGCTCTTCCCAATGAGCAGCCTGGACATTCCAAGTCACAACCTGTGGCCATGGCTCTCTGCTTTAACACCTGCCTCTAGCCACGAGAGATTGACTCTCCCTCATATATTTGTGGACTGATCAACAAAAATACCAACTCTTAAATTCTTCCTTTCCAGGACGGATGAACCTATTCCTTCAATAGCCCCTTGTGTGTCATGTGATATGTACCCCTATATATATTGCTAGCTTTCTGATGAGCCCTACTCAGTTTTGCAACCTCTTTCTTGAACTGTGGGACCCAAATCTGGACACACCATTTCAAGTGTAGCCTCTGCATTGCTTCATAGAGGGAGATAGCAATTTCCATAATCTGATGGTCACACTCCTAATGTAGAAAAAGCCAACAACAATAAAACCCACAAAAACATTAATTATATTCGTTGTTGTCTCACAGTCAGTTTGGTATCCACTTTGAACCTGGGTTGTCACTCAGCCTGTCCCCTGCCTTACTGGTCCAAGGGATTATAAAACCAGAGGTGCAAAAATTATTTTTTTGTACTTCATGAGGTTTCTGCTGCTCCAGTCTTTAAGTTTCTAAAAACCTGCCTAGCTACCAGATCTACTTTTCTGGTCATCAGGTAGTTCTAATATGCTTCTTGTCAGCTGCTGTACGGACATTGAGCCACTTATAACAGCCATTTGAGCAGTTCAAATTGTCTATCAGTTTATTCCTTCTTCAGCTTCATAATGATAGTGCTGTGGGTTAAAGAAATCCCAATTGCCTCAAAGACATGTAATATTTACTGCTCTTCCCTTGTCCTCACAGCTGGTCATTTAATTACAGAAGGCAATCAGGGTAGTTAACCCTGATTTGTCCTAGAGAAATCTGTGTAGGTTGTTCCTGGTTGCTTCTAGTCCTTCTGTAGATTAGAAGTAGACACCAAGAGAATGTGGTCCCAGGCCTTTCCAGGGCCTGGGATGGGAATGACCATTCCACAATTGCCTGATCTTCCCATTTTTAGAGACAGGCATAATAAAATAATTTTCCATAATTAAGGATTTGCTGTCCATAATTGCCATGACAGTGACCTTGCGATCACACCAGACAGTGTTTGCAGCACCTTCAGATGGATCCCATCTGACCTAGGGTTTGAACACATCCAATTTATCTCAGTTTTTCCTCACTTCTTGCTCTCTCAAACCATGCTGGCGTAAGTTAGAAGTATGGGGTCAAAAAGTCGTGAAGTAATTCAGTCCTTTCCATACGACCCATACCATGGGGCTGTCTTCCATATTCATCAGTAAATGCACACTTCCTCTGAATTTCCAGATTTTATTTAGATTCGGTCTAAATAATTAATTTAGATTCGGTCTTCCTGATATTCTCCAGGCACTGAAGTAGTAACTCCATTCTGATTCAAGAGCGAGCATAGGAAGGTGTAGGATTTCCTGAGACCTTTGTATATGGACCAGCATGTGTGCATGTGTGCTTTTGCTGCTCATTCAATGCAGGAAGACCCAGTGGGTCCCATGAACTGAACACTTTACACCGAAGTTTTTCAAGAGGTTTGATTTATGGTTGATGTGTGAAACCATACAGTTCCTTCCCTCCCTGTGTGTTCTGCAAAGCCACCTCCTCTCAGTATGGTACTTGCAGAAAATGTCTGTCTGGTTGAGGGGGAAGTGGGGTTTCAAACCTCCTTTTGTGCAAGGCACAAAGGAAAAGGGGTGGCTTGTAGTCAGCAGCAAAATGAGGAGGCTCTCTCCTCTCTTCAAAGGGCTTCCTCTTCCCCTTCTCTCTCTATTGTGAATTCTTTAAAAAGACCACCCTTCCCTTCTGCTGAGTGAAAACATCAAAGGAAATGGTGTGGTGGAGTATTTCCTTGTGAGCACTGACTTACCTTACAAAGGTGAGGAGTTCACAGGAGGTTCTCTCTTGTGAAGCATGTTCTGGCTGCCTGGCTTTGAATGCTGAGCTCACTGGGAAATGTTCTTACATCTTCAGGCAAGCAGCTTTGCTGCAAAGCCAAATCTCTTCCTCTCCCTCCCACTTTCTGCTTATCCAGTCACTTATATTATTTTATTTATTCCATTTTATTCCATCTTATATTTATTTCATTTTATTCAATTCTGTTTCATCTTTTAATATTATGTATTTAAAATTTTGCTTTGGGCAAAGAAAAAATATATTAGGACCTTGAGAGTTCTGTGATTTATTTTTTTTTTTGTATGGGTAGCAGTTACAAAAACTGAAATGACACACAAAAAGAATATTGATTTTAAAAGATTCTGTCTTCCATTTATTAAAGTACATTTATACGGGAGAATGTGAATCAATCCCGTCCCAGGATATGTTGGAGAATTTTGCTCAAGCTTGTTGCAGCATAAACATTTGATTATTTTATTGGCTGATAAGTTTAGAGCAGTCAGCCATCAAACAGCTGTATCAAATACTTCTGCAGCGAGATGGAGTTTAAGTTTAATGTCACAAGAATGAATTTAAAACCCTCAATTTCCGCCTGGTTTAGGGCAGACTTGGTGGCAATTAAAACAAAACAAAGCTGTAGGCCAAGAGCCTTGGACTCAGTAATTTTTTTTCTCTTCTGTGTTTCTTTCCTTAGGGGTAGAGCTGTTGACCACAAAATCGTGGCTAAGACTCCTGTCTGGAGTCAAGGACAATGCAGAAAGACACTCTTCAGCCTGTCACTCCATAGCATCTTTTAACTCTTGCTGTGCAGTATAAGTCGTCTCTGTGTGAGTCTGTGTATAAATAAAACTAAGGTTTTAATTTCCTGTAAGAACAATGAGTTACCATTCATTTTACCTATGAAACCCTGGAGGATGTGTCTCAATGGCTTACCCTGGAGCAAAGACATGAATTCTTCCATCTCACATCCTTTTTGGAGGGTTCCAAGCCCATGGTAAGGATGGTTCAGCTCGCAAAGCTACTGCCCAACACTGCAGAGTGTTGCAGAACAAACTCTGATTTTGACTGATTGACTGATTTGGCTGATTTTGACTTTAGGAAACTTTTGAGGAGGGGAAGATGATGATGGGAAACATTGGGAACTGTTAATCAGAATTGTGAGAGACTTACAAAAAAATCCCAGGATATCATCTCAAGCACTTAAGCATCATCCCAAAGGTGTCAAGTGGGGCCATTAGTCTTGACACCAAACTTCTCTAAGTCTCAGTACTACAGTCATACTTGGGATTCAGTTATCTAGACACAAAAAAAGAGAAGGATTTCTCCTTCACCTCCCCACTACAAATGACAATCTATTTCTTATGCACATCCATGATTTCCATCCAAGAGACATCTACTCCGAGATTTGTTGAAGCTAAAACTCAGATGTGACTCACGGTCTTATAGCAGAGTGAATGCAAATTTGCTTGATTGTGCTGGAGGCCAGTGGTGCAATGGCAGGGGAAAAAAATCTACAAACAAATCCTCTGTTTAGGTGGCAGGGATGAATTTTACCAGTCTACCAATAAAAAGAGCAGAGGAAATCCTTAATCAAGAACTTGAGTGCAAAGGACCTGATGTATGTTTTTTAACCCATACAGAGAAGGTTGGCCAGCCCTTGTGTGAATTTCTGGAAGTTGAAGGTGCTGAATGGAGGAGCAGTTCTTTGCTTCTGTCAGCACTTTGGTCTGTGTGTGGTTTCCCCATTGCTGTTGGCCCTAGGTGCTTTGGAAATTTGATTTCTCTTGCAAGGCAGAGTGGGAAGGGCTGACAAAGTGGGTTAAAATATTGAGTAATGAGGATAATTAATCAAGGGCTTTCTGCAGAATTTTTACTTTTTAATTTTTTATTTTCTTTAGGGTTTCTTAAAATTATTTTATCTAAATTTTATTTTGTTTTGTTTTGTTTTGTTTTTTCTCAGGACAACCTCCAGTGGGCCTCTGGCTGCAGTGTGAGTGCTCACTGGTTTTCAGGTCAAAGTACTTGACCTCAGACTGCTGTCTCTCCATGCTGGATTGTTTCAAATCAAGAGGGTTATTAATTGGAGGTAATCTAAAGGTCACCTCGTGCTGAGGGTAATGCCAACTAAGGAGTGGGAGATGTTCCCTGGCTTGACATATGTTTGGCTTAAGGGGATGAATAGTAAGAATTGAGAAGTCCTTTTAGTCCCTTCTGAGTCCTTTAGGACACTTCTGAGTCCTCACTCAGAGCAAAATCAAGGCTTCTTAGTAAAAAGGACAAAAAATGTTTATGTGGCCAACCACTAGCAAGCTAACCTAGAGCCATCCAGTTCAGCCTGAGCCACCAGTCCTCACTGGTGACTTCATCCTGTACCTGCTGCAAAATGCTGAGCAGCCCTGGTACATTTGAAGGGCTGCAGGTAGTGCCTGTCCCCCTGAGTACACAAGGATCAAGCATACACCAATTGCACAATTTTAATGTCAAAGGAGAAGAGTGAAATCATCAGAATGGAGAAGACAAATAAAACACTTTGGGAAGCAGAACATGGCCTTCCTCTTACCCTGGCATTGTTTTGTAATTTTAGGTTATATTTTGGGCTGCTGTTCAAGAAATTCAACTAACCCTGGTAGGGAAACAGTGAAGCATAACTGGAAGATAAATACATTATTCAAGGACCAACTACTCCTTCAGGCATTTCACCCCTTGGGCCTGAAAACACTTGAACAAGTCTCATGTCACTTGCATATGCTATAACTGCTTTTCCCAAAACACAACTTTTTTCCTTCCTCAGAGAAAACAATTTTAATTAATTCTCTGAACAACATTTCTGCCAAGTCTAACTGGCCTGGTGTGTTCATCAAATTAAGGCAGCCCTCAGCCTCTGTCTTATAAAACTTGTCATGACTGATTTTCACCCTTTTTGCACCAGCTGTAAAGAGATGAATTCAAAGGCATTCCTTCTCATACAGGTCCAGATTGAAGCATCTGTTTAACATAAAGACTGCAGTGATGTGTTTTACTGAATTGGGGCCTTTTAGAGGAAAGGCAAATCCAGCCCTTTTGTCATTCTGTTTTTGAGTAAACATTTCTGCAGTGTAACATTAATTATGGATTCTCCATCTTGATTCAGGATCACGTTTATGCTGCTACTCCCTGTTAAATCATCTTCCTTGACATGCGAAATTCAGGCTGCCTTTGTTAGATTAAAGTCTTTTTATCTGACCTGCCTTTAAGCTTCATCTACTTAGTCATATCACTGGGTAGGTAACAGAAAATTGCCAATATGTCACCCAGTGGGTAAATCAATTCATGAAAGGAGGCCTAGTGCTTTTAGATTGACTGCAGAATGGCTCTTTTCTTTTTTTCCAAGCATATCTTCCTCAGCACACCTGGGTATTCCTCCTGAGGGCTCAGGAAAAAAGTTTGAATTGCCTTGTTCTTTATTAGCTACATCCCGTCTCCTTTATATTACAGGTGAACGTGATTTGCTCCACACTGTGTATTCCTAAGAGAGGTACTGAAAGGAAAAGGGCAAATTGTCATCCCAGTGATGTGGAAACCAGGAAAAGAGCTGGCAGGAATATTATCGTTAGTAACAATCTGAAATGTTTTCTGCACATGTTTGAGAGGAGGTATTCTCCTGAGCAGGGTGTACATGAGACATGGGTGACCTCTTGTTTGAGAATAAGAGCAGTGGTCTCATAAACGCCAAGTCTGTTTGACTGCCTGACCCCAGAAGATTTCAGGAAAAAGCCTCCATTTGCAGGAAGCCCCCAAAATAATCAATCTGTCCAGGTATGTTAATTAGTCAGTGAAGCTTTGGAAAAAAGGGTAAGATTTCTTACCTGTCTATTTCAAAGTCTTCCAACCCTCTCATGGCTTCATGGGAATGAATCGAGAGAGGGAGGTGGAGATAAATGTTTTCCTTAGATAGCAGCAGGTTTTGCAAGAGAGTTTTGGGGAAACTGAGGCAAGAAAACGTTTCTGACGTCTTATCCTTTTCTTTCAGCCTATGTGCATCATTTATGCCTTACAAAGCATAGGAATTGCTTGAGACTCCCTCCCATGAAGGGTGTCATTACACCAGGAGGCAACAACACAAGAGAGCCCAAAAGGCAAGAGGCACAAGAAATCCTTCATGCGAGTTTTACAATAAAGAGAGCTATACTGGAACCACGTATCTGTATTTTAATATGAAGTGATTGATGAGGTTGGTGGAGGTAAGAAAGGAGGTAAGACTTCAGATCTCCTTAGTCTCTGCAATCTGCCACAATACAGTACTCAGAACAAGGTGCTGGGAAGCTCAGTTCTCCCAGGTTACATCTGAATTTTGGAAATTGATCTCCAGAGACAGTGGAGATATTTCTGCCAAAACTGTTTAACAGTAGCAAACAATTATTTAACAGTAGTAACAGAATTCTTAGTTTTACAAGACTTTAAATTTTTAACACAATTTTTAAAATGTTGCCTCTATAAACTTGTTTTTAATTTTTATGGAAAAAAACCCAGCAGCAGTCTTCCCCTCCCTTAGCATGCTAAAGCTTTGCCAGAAAGCAAACAAAACCACCTTTTTGGCTAGAAACTGGCAAGTTTTTGAATAATTACCTCTGACTTTGTACTAATGATTCAGTAAATGCTTTGAAAATGCCAAAGAGTATATGCTTAGTGCTATGAGATATATGTTTTTCATAAACAACCAATATAAAATTTTTGAGATTCTACCTCAGAAAGGTATTTGGACACTGTGACCCTGCCTGTTCTCTTGCTTAAATGGGAAATCAGGAATAACTCATTAAAACCTATGCCTTTTCTTCAATGTTAGTGAAAGGAAAATCAAATGCCTGTATCTGATACACATTAACTTAAAGTCTACTATTAAACAAGTCGTGAAAGACTGTGGGAAATCCAAACCCCTCCTGATTTTGGTAATTCTATAAAGAGTCTATTTAATTTCCTCAGGAAAACCTTCCCTTGAGGGCATATACATTTTTGAATGGGCTACAAGTAATTCCCTGAGGGCTCAGTTATCACTGATCACAGTTTGGTCTGTTGGATATTGCTAAGGGAAATTTAGTGTGATTGTCTGTGATCAGTGGCATGTGCTCATACCCATTAGGAGACCTATTCAGCCCAGTGACATTTGGTTCCTAGGAGAATAGGGTAAATGCTCTCAAAACATTTAGAGTTTGCTGTATTTTTTTTTCCTTCCCACTCCTACCCCCCCCCTCCCTCTGGTTTTTTGTTTTGTTGTTGTTTTTTTTTTTCAGACAGAGGAGCAGATGTTCAGGATCAGAAAAGAGCTCATGCAGATAGTTGCCAGAGTGGGAAGAGGGTGCTGTATTACTAAGAAGATTCTATATAACAAAAACACTCATCTTCCAATTTTGTTTGGTTTTTACTTACTTTGTTCTGGAAAATTCTTGGGGTGATGAAGAAAAGCAGTAATTACATCTACAACTGCACCTATTGTGCAGAAGTGAGCTTTAGATATTTTCTTCTAAATCATGGGTGCTTCCAGAGGATTACAGATCTGGCACCAAACCCACCAGTATCTTCAGGACCAGGTGTGCTGCAGTCTGGTTGTCCCTTATCCCTTTGGCTTGACTTTACAGAATATAGGGCAGTCCCCAGAATTTCTAGCAGCCATTTGCAGTCTTGAGAACTGGTCTCACTGACGTGAAAGATAAGAGTCAGTGTAGCTATGGGGAGAGAACTGGCAGTGGCACTTGTAGAGCTGGTGAAAGGGAGGAAAGAAGTTATAACCATGTGAGAGGTGAAGAACAGATCTGTTAGTGCCAGTCCAATGGATACAACTATCCATTGTCTGGAGTAATATTCTGTGGTTTCATGAACGACAGCCTAGATGTTCACAGAGGTCTCTGCTGGGTATAAAACACCAGATTTTCTTTCTTTCCTGTAGAAGCTGGATATAGGTTTCACTGCAACATCCTTCTCTCTGGGGTTTAATGAAACCCAGGTACAGTTGTTCTTTTTCTAGGAGAAGAACTACAGGATGGGACTGAGGGGAAACAACCACTCAACATAAAGTTCTGAAGTTTATATAGCAAGAAAAAAAAAGGGAGAAAAAAAATTCAAACCACCACAACCATCAAAGAGCCTCTTTTCATTCTTCATATAACCTTTTGATTCTTGTTTAGTGGTAGACCCAAACAGAACCTTTCTTTTTTCCTTTTACACTCCTCCCTCACCAGTTTTAATGATTTAGCCATTTCTTTCAATAAAAGAGAGAAAGCTATGCAGGCCAAAACCAATGTGGCTAATCCCTACTTGTAGGTCTGCCAGATCTCAGTGCTTTGCCTAGAGACTTTCTCCGTTAGGACAGATTGCAAACCAACTTGTTTTGTTCTTGTGTGCGTCAGTGAGATGTTTAGGGCTAGTCCTCAGAAAGGGTGGGGAAACAATCCAGGTGTGAAAATGCATGCATGTATATGCTTGCAATTAAGCTGTAACCATAGTTGCAGACAGAATTTTTTTGTTTTTTTTTTCTATAACTTTGCCATTAGCTGTTTCAAATTTTGCATTTGAGTGCTGCTGAATTTCTAACATCTGTTTAGGTACTGTTTTGCTGGGCATTTGGTCCAGTAAGCAAAGAAATACAGAAGTTTCTCACCCACATGCATCTGGACAGCTATTACCTCTATGAATGGGATAATAACATACAGCACTCAAACTCAGTTAAGCATTTGAGGTCTTTAGCAATGGTCAAAAATACTGAGTCAGGGGAAAAAAAGATGGGGATGGGATGGAGAGAGATGTTGTGCAGTTCTTGGTTCCCCTTAGACTCTTCCATTCTGGCAAAAATTATCTGGACCTTTGGGGATTACAGAAAGGAATAGACCTATGCTCTTGCAAGGGTGGTAACTCAGACAATGGTGTAATGTATAGCCAAGACAGGTAGTAAAAAATGACTATGACATTTAAGTCCAGAGGCAAAGTTCCATGAAGGAATTAGGGGAAACATCTGGAGAAGGGTACAGGATAACTTTGCAGTGGTTTTCTCTTTATCTTAAACTCAACATCCTGAAACAGAAGAACATCCAGTTTGTTGTGATCAAGAGAAAAAGGTGACCACAGTTTCTGCATATTTCCTTGATATATTATGAAACAGTCTGAAGTTTAATTTTTGAGAGCTTATAATGTCTCTGGAGGTCACTGGAAGAAAGGTCCTACCTGCAAATACTACGTATTATCCACCTGGAAGAAAATACCACTGCAGCTAGAGAGAAAGATTCCTTTAACATAATGTGGTTTTCCAGTGGAATTGCTTCTCATCTTCAGAGTATCACCTGTTGCATAAATACATTGCTACAAAGGTAACAACTAACAATAATCTTTAAAAAAAAAAAAAAAAATTAAAAAAATCCTTGTGTTCCCAAAGGCAAAATAGTTCTGTGGTGTGAAGATACGACTCTCACCTGACACGGTGCCATTAGTTCAGCTGGAGAGAATTGCCTAGGGGCAAACATCAAATCATGATGGATTATGTTATGTTTTTTTCCACACAGGTGTCTCTGAGTAACTTTTCGTAAATCTTTGGAGATGAAAAATCAGGGAATAACTTAATTGTGTTGTGTTATTAAAAAGATTTACTGAGCAGCACCAAGTGGATTAATTGGGTGGTCCTTGAAGAGCCTAAATCTAGGGGTTTTCTGTGTTTGTAAAATCTCTTTTTGCATGGAGGTGTTTGGTTTGTTTTTTTCCCCCTTCTATTCCACCAGTGCTGCGGGTAACAACTCCATGAAGAAAAATAAGTTTTTGGTGACATCATAATTCTTAAAGTTACTGGTAACTGTCACATACTACAAGCTACAACAAACAAAACTGATCTGTGCAGTATGCTAGGTGATGGAACAGTGCTAATCTGGAGACAGTGAGAACTATATCAGCCCCATATGACTGTCACAGCCAAAACCACGGAGCAGCCTAGGGAATGGCTATAAAGTGATACCATGGTCTCAACGTTGCCTAAAGGGGAAGTTTCATAAAGCATTGCTATAAAATTTATCTGACAGATTTCCAGGTAGTAATTATAACTGATTTGTATGTGTTTAATATCACTTCTGCTATTTTCTGTTTCCTCAAAAGACTCTTGGAAGTTTCTTGTTGTATCCTCATTCATTCATGAAAATGGGGCCAGGTAGCTCTGATGTCACAGCACTTCCTCAGCATCTAGAATAGAAAAGGGGGGGGACCTTTGGAGACAGGTATGGAGGCTTTTTTGTTTGGTTGGGGGTTTTTTCCCTTTCTTTTTTGTTCATTTGTGTTTTTTGTTAAGCTATTTTTGTTTGTTTTCCTTTTTTTTTTTGGTTTCTTTGCGGATTGTTTTTTTTTGTTTGTTTGGTTTTTTGGGGTTTTTTTTGGTTTTTTTTGGTTGTTTGGGTTTGTAATTTTCAAACCATCTTCAACCCACAATTCTTCACAGTTGCCCTGTCCAATGGGTAAGGCCATGCCTGTACAAAACAGCCAAATTTTGCTCTAGAGAGACATATGAAGAGTCAGAAATGTAACAGCACTCCAGAAGAGCGGAAAAAAAAAAAAAAAGAAAAATCACTGAGTGTATTTAGCACAGACCTCTTGAAATTTCAGTGTCAGATCATGCAGAGCACTGAGACTTCCAGGATGTAAAAGAGGGGTGGGATGTGCAGCTCAGCAGCCTAGCTTCCAATGAGTCTCATTTTGGGAGCTTGGACTTCTTGCAGGTATGGCTTAGCATCATGGGGTCCCCAAAAGCCCCTGGGCATGTGCAGGTGGGGTGAACAGGGCCAGCTGGCTGTCTCAGGCCTCTGAAGCTGTATATGAAGGGAGGAGATGCAATCTGTGGACACAAAGGAGTGAGAGGCAAACCCCACAGTGATGGGGAAAGGGCTGGAAACACCTCCGTGAGTCTCACTTTCAGTGGCACAAGCCTGCAAATCTGTCACCCCCAAGGGTAAAGAGAGGACTGTAGAGGGAAACAGGTACTTTATGAGGATGAAATGATTTTTATTTACCACCAAGGGACCATTACATCTTTCTCTGGCTTGTTACGCAAGCAGCAGTACAAAAAAGCCACTGACCAATCTACCTTGCAAGGTCAAGAAGTCCTAAATACTGCCCTAGGACACCTGCAGGGCCTAAACCAGACTCTTTCTGACACAGTACTTCTAAAAAAAATAAGTGGGATTGTGTTAGTGGGTCTTCAAGGAAAACCAGTTAACTTTTCAGCAAGAAATTAAAAACTTTATTAAACCTGAATTTCATGTTACTACCAAGTGGCTTGATTTTAATTTCAATTTCCTCTTCAATATTTTTCTGTTTTCCAGGGAAAATGCATCAATAAGAATCTCCCTTGTCTTATACTCTTCAAAGTACTACCTGGAATATAATCAAAGTTGTCATGTTTACTTGATGCATAGGCTTTTTTGGGGAAAAGGCCCAGAAACACTCTCTCTCTGTGGCTTTTGACTTAGTGATATATTGTCAGGATGGTTCAAATTACAACCTTGCTAACTTTCATTTCCAGTGCAGCAAAGACAATGCCACAAGAATATCAGAATTCCCATCCTCTGGAAGTCATGGCATTCCCTGCTGTCACAGTGGAGCATTAAAACTAATTCATTTATGCCTTTAGAATAAATCCAAGGGGAACCACTGGAAAACATGTCATGCTTAGCCCCAAGCAGACTTGTTTCTCTCTAAGCCACAGCTGATTAACAGCACCCACCTGGGCTTTGTGGAGGGAAAGCACAGGGGAAAATGTGATTGTCTTCAGCTCTGCCTTGCTGGTCCCTATCTGTGACATGACCAAAGTGTTCTTGAATTCCCCTCCCTGGAAGTGTTCAAGGCCAGGTTGGATGGGGCTTGGAGCAACCTGGTCTAATAGGAGGTGTTCTTGCCCATGTCAGGGGGACTAGAACCAGATGGTCTTTAAGGTCCCTTCCTACCCAAACCATTCCAACCCAAACCATCATTCACAACTTCCCTGGGCAACCTGTGCAGTGTCTCTCCACCCTCACAGTAAAAATTTCTTCATGATATCTAACATCAATCTACACTCTTCCAGGTTGAACCTGTTTCCTCTTGTCCTATCGGTATGTGCCCTTGTAAAAAATCCCTCCCCAGCTTTCTTGTAGCCCCTCCAGGTACTGGAAGGTTCTCTAAGGTCTCCCCGGAGCCTTTTCTTCTCCAGGCTGAACTATTCCAGCTCTCTCAACCTTTCCTCATAGCAGAGGTGCTCCAGCCCTCTGATCATCACTGTAGCCCTTCTCTGGTTCTCACTCCTTTTCTCTCAGTCCATCAGAATACTGACAGTTTTTTGGCAAATTGAGAACAGAATATTGTAATTTGTGGACCAAAGAACAAAGCTGTGTCAGGTTGCTATGATTTCTGAGTCAGATTAAACTTGGCTGAGGTAGTAGCCACTGTGACCAAACCCCTGACATTACTTTAAGGCTTTTGGAGTATTCTTTGAGGAATAAATGCTCCTTGGACAGTATTACTGACATTAAAAGATGATGCTATCAACTTGCTACTATGATTTGGGAGGTTTTTAGCCTGCAAACTTCCAAGTCAAAACAGGAAAGAACAAACGTCTCCAACAACAAATGTTTCCATGAAAAGAGACAGAAGGATTTTTCCAGACCAAAGGACATCAGATCAGACCAAATTTAATAATACTGCTGTCCATACAATAGGAAATTTCCTTCTAAAGGTAAATGGAGCTTTTGCATTTAAAATGTCTTCAGGAACTCTAGCCCATGCAAAAGAAATTGATCAGAAACTCAGGTTGATATTGGCTTTTGAAGAAGTCTGGTAAATGGAAGGATGCTCAAACATCTCTGTTGTGTTCATTATTCTCACTTGTGCTGAGCTTATGCTCCATGGACTGTAAGGGAGATATGGCTCTCACCCACACATGGCAGCTGCTTGAAACTGTATAGCTGAGGTCAGTATTGTCTTTGTATCCCCTCATTTTATTGACTTAGCAGCAAGATGACTAAAGAGTTCATGAAGCAGCTTCTGAACTAGTACATTTCTTGACCCAGTGGAAATTGAAATTAAAATGGGTTGTCCAGCCTGGTTCTTTAAAATACACTCAAACTGTCTGTAACAATATTAACATGCAAACTGCAGTTACTCATGCTCAGCTTTTGACACTTGCTGAGGAGCATCAGTCTCGGAAGAGGGAAAGTACAAAAGGAGGTGAGTCTCTCAAATTCACCACTACCACCACCTAATTTTAACCTAGTGCTGCAGGAGATTCAGAGCTCGTGTAACTTTGGGGTTATGCTGTTGCAGCTGAGCTGGGCCTCTGTCTCAATGATTTTGCACTCATGTTGCCAGCAGACTTTATTTTGCACTGGCGAAACACCAGGTCTTTCTGTAGTAAAACCACCCCGTGACATTGCTTCTGGAAGACAACCACAAAACCTAATCCCTTAATCCCACTTGAGAAAGCTGTTTTAAATGGGAAACAGAGTTGTGTTCCCTTCCACATTCACATGACTGATTCTGATCTCAGTTATGCCAGTGCAAATTCAGACACATGCTATAACACGGCAACATTGGCTCTTGATCTGGCCCAGATACTCTAATTCCCATCTGTGTATAAGGTGGCTCCATGATGCACTGATAGATGCATCAAAGACTTTAGAAACAATACGTATCAAATTACTGGCAAAAGCATGAACTGAATTAGGAATTTTAATTTCAAAAAGCCTTTCCCTCTTTTTTTTTTTTCCTTTTTCTCATTTTCTTTTTTTTCTTTTTCTTTTTTATTCTTTTTCTTTTTTTTTTCTTTCCTTTTTTTTTTTTTTTTTTTTTTTTTTTTTTTTTTCCATTTTTTTCCCCCTTTCTCATAAAGAGAGAGTGGATAGACCACTTAACAAAGTTTTAAAGATTGATATTCAGGATCACCCCTGCTTCAGAAGAAATTCTTGGATTTTTAACACATGCCTTAGTATTCTCTGATGGATATTTCCTTCCATTTTTTTTCTTAGCCTGATTTCTGTATTGTATGAACTGTATGATAAACACTGTATTGCTCCACAGCAGTGCTGTGGAGATCCAGAATCACAACTCTTCTTCAAGTTACGCAAAGTGGTGGTTGCAGACTCTATGCCCTGCATATGCAGAATGAGGATTTTTGCAATGAAGGGCATCATCCGCTCATGAAAAAAAAATTAGAAGGATCTGGGTCACATTCCAGGGTTGTAGAGGACAATATCTGTATAATTTTAAAAATAAAGGAGGAAAAAAAGACAATAAAAATCTCACTTTCTTGGTTTTAGGAATGGGCAAGAGTAAAATCTTTGTTTTCCATCTCGTCATTTTGGCAAAAGTACAATTTAGGAAGTGTGTTTCCCTTTCACTCCCTGTGCTTTTTTTCTTTTGGTATATAGAGCTCTCATTGCTCACTGTGTGTTAGGCATCATGGAAAGGCAGAGAAAGCTAGAAAGTCTCCAGAGAGAAGAAGAAAATGTCTGCTGTGGTTCTTAATGGTTTGACCAAAACAGCGATGACATTTAACTAGTGCTTATAAAGTATATTTAAGTCCTTGGATGAAGTGAAAAGTCATTATCATTAATATCCTGTGGTTACTTATGAGGCTATATTTTTAACGTTAAATATAGGTGCTTTTATAATAGTTTTTTCCAGAAATATTTTTTTTCTTTCCCTATGAGAACTGTCACTTTTTGCCAAGAAGCTTCCAGCTGGAACACCAGGCAATGCACACTGGTGTTGTTGCAACTTGATGCTGAAGCTGCTCATGATGTAGAAGGACTTGAGGTGAGTTTTTGAGCTCAGAGAGAACCTGAGAGCTTATACTTTCCATCCAGTAATATATGTAGGATTTTACTATATATATTGCTTTAGCTCCATTGGGTAGAATTAATTCCACATAATTCTGTCCATTTGGAAGTTGTTTTCACTTAAATTAAAGAACTATCTTAGGCTACTAGGAATCCCTTCCTTCCAAAGTGTCTTTTTAAAAGGCAGATGAATTCTAACCAAACAGTTTTAAATGAGGTTACTGTTTGGATTAGTAATGCAAGATAGTTTCATAACTGATTTCCACAAGGCAAAACACACAATGTCATGGAAAATAGCACTTACCAGTACTGAAGGCCAGATCTGATCAAAGAGAAAGCAGAGGAATGCTGTGACTAAACTGGAAGCAATCTGAAAGCTCTGTGATGCAACCTAGCACAGCATCAGATTGCTAGAAATGGGATAAAACTTACTGCTTCACTCTGTCTCTGTGCAACTTCTAGGATTATTCCTTGTGGTATATGTTTCATTTATATTTGTGAAAATATAGGTCTTTCACAACTGCTTCTGACACACTTTTAAAAAACAAAATTATTTCAATGTCCAAAAATATTTCTAACACAGGTCTGGTGTAGGAGAGCAAATGTGCAACTTTTCCACTAATTTTATGAAGAGGTATTGCAAAATGAAACAATATTCCACATGTTTAGGTCTGCACTATTTAATCTGAATGACTGTAGTATCAGTACAGAATGCAACACCAAGACTTGTGGAATCACTTATAAATTTTGGTGTCCACAGGTGGCCACTTAAATTACATCAATGATATAAAATCCAAATTAGGACTATTATGTCTATCCCGTCCTATCCCATCTCACTTCCCATGGGTGAAACAACTGTAAGTGCATTACTGGTCTGTTCTTTATCTCTAGAAGATAACTACAATTTCTTAGTCTGATTTTGTAAAGAAGTGCCATAGTGAAAATTAGGAATGATCAAAATTAAACATTTGCAATGATTTTCCTTGTTAATAATAATAATTTTCAACTACAGTCAGATATTTCAAATTTGAAAATCTTGGGACCAGACAATAGCAGATATGTGAAAATGAAAAAAAAAAAAAAAAAGGAAAAAGAAAAAAAAAAAAAAGAGTGAGCAAAAAATTTTTCATTGAAGAAATGAGAAATGACTTTATAGAACCAAGATATTAGTAAAAAAAATCAGTGCTCATACTTTTTATTTCCATAAAAAAGCACAGCTTTCATTTAAATATTCTTTTGCTCTTATTTCCTTGAAATTTGATTTTGTATGATGTAAAGAAGATTTTAATTAAGTTATCAGTATATGTTTTAGAAGATTTTATTGAAAGTCATAAAATATTGATTAAAATATCCAAGTAGAATGCAATAACTACAGTTATATTCTCTCAATTCTGAAAAGGATATATATGTTATCTTCTCTAAAAATTACATTTTGCTTCCTATTTTCATGATTTTATTTTTATGATTTATTTAACCAAGTCTGTAAAGTACAATGAAAAAAACAAATAATCTCTCAATATTTCATAGTGAGTAAAAAAAAATCACGTGTTTGTGCTGGGTATACAATCTTGTCACCACATTAAATAGAGAAAATTTGGGGGTTTTTATTAGTACGAAAAATACGTTAATACAGATGTATGTCCATATGCAGCACAATAATTTCCCAAAATTTCAAAGTTTGAGAAATTCAGATGTAGGTTAGAAAATGTCTGTTTAGATATTTAAACACAAGAGTACTTTTCAAAAATACTGATAACATTAGTCTTTCAAGGTATGAAAGTTCTTGCTGCTAATTTTGGGAAACAAAAATCCCTCATTAAGACAGTTCAAATATATAAGGCCAACTTTTTGCCTCATTTTTGGTTCTTTGTCCATAAATCAGTGTTATAGCACATTTCAACACTTTGAATGACCACCTCTTTCAAATGAAATTAAACTAATGGACTCAGATCCTGACTATTGTCATGGAGAGACAATATGAAACACTTCTTTGTGCTTTTATGACCACTGTCATTAACTATTGGCATGCATAAGAGCATATAATTCACACTAAGCACTGACTTCTCTCTAGTCCAGCCTAGATTATAACCACCTGAATAGGAAAACCCCAAAAGCTGCTTCTACCTCTACCTTAGTCTAAATACATGGGCTACTCAATGGTGGTGCTCAGTAGGACAACGCATCAGTTTCCTTGCTGAAGAAAGATGCCGTTTAAAGAAATCAGCCTTATTATGTCCCAATGACAAGCATAATTAAGAATGTCTGTCTCTGAAAGGCATAAGAATAGAGGGAAAGCTTTTGTTCACCTGAGCACAGTACCATCCTTGACCCATCCAAGTAATTTAAGCTCTGGCTGAATTGGACAAGGACAGGTGTAATTGGGCCCCAGTCTCGGCTGCTTCCAGCCTTGCAATTAGCCTAATAGGGTTGTCTGTGGAGGGGTCAGTAGCTAGCGGCCAGTTTGGCTGGAGCCTTCTCCAGCTGTCAACAGAAGGAGAACAAGGAGTCCATTGGGTCACAGCATGAGACGAAATGAATGCTGGTAATTGATCTAGTGACAGCAGTGTCTGTCCTGAGACGAGAGAAATGGACAGCTGCAATGAAAGACTCAATGCCAAAAAATGCCCCAGCACCCCAAACAAAAAATAAGAGTCCACAAAGGACTCGTATGTTCCTGAAGACATGGCAAGGGGGGACGTTACGTGGGTTTTAAAGGGCATGCAGTCATGTGGATATTAAATGTGGATATTTCATTCAGCTGTGCACATCCACGTTGCCATCTCTGCTCATTTATGTAAAATTAATTAAAAGCCTTTTCCACAAGCTTTTTAAGTCTGCCCTCTCAATCCACTCCCTCCTTCTTAAAATACACAAAGGCATTTGCAGCCCATAGGTAGTGATCCATAGGTAATACTGACAGATGGGCAGTTATGTTCTCTTGGATCTTTCCAGGAAGGTTCTGGATCTATCCTTGACATTTTTTTCTCAATTAATGTTGTGATTCAGTGTGTATGCTGTGAGCCTCGTTATTTCAGGTGGGCCGAAATGTCATTTTAACTCATCCTTCCATTGCTCTGTTTTTATTACAGTTTTTAATTAAACACACTTTTTAATCAATTATGTGGCATCTGCAAGTACTGTGTTAGCGCTCTGAATGTGTCTTCAGAAATACCCAAACTTGACGAAAATGCAAGTTCAAATACCAGCAGAGAAGAGACTGTCTTTCATCCTTCCTCTGAATTCCCTGAAATTTCATATCTTGGTCTACGCACTAATATCTTTCTTAAACATAAGAGACAGACTTTCAAAAACAAGTCATCCCTCCTCCTTTTTTCTGTTTGGACTTGATGATCTTCAGAGGTCCCTTCCAACATCTGACATTCTGTGATTCTGGCATAATAGAATAGAATAATAGAATAATAGTAACAACAATAGTAGTTGTTAGTACTCTTTACAGTTGAGATTAGAAACTAACTTCTTCCACTTTTTACAAAGACATCTAAGTTTTAGTGTCTCTGCAAGGTAGTGAGACCAGAACTGACATATTTTTTACAAATTGACTAAGTATGAAAGGGAATATGGGAGAGAAGAGGACTGCCATTTTATATGTGAGAAATAAGAACAGAGGTACTAGTAGGTTATGGGTGGGATTGTCAAAAGCAAGGAGGTGGAGATGCTTTCCCTGGCTGAGAGAGGTAAGAGACAGCAGCAGGCAGTTGATTCAGCCTTCAGGGGGGTGGCTAAGAATAAAATGAACTGAGATGAGTTCTGCATGGCAGAATCTCTTACTCTTCAACCCATCAAGGGGCTCTGGGGTGACTAGCTCAGTTGTAGATGCTGAATCTTGAAAGACGAAGATATGTTGGCAGAATCCTGCCTATGACTTGTGCATCTTCAAACTGGGAATCTGTATCATGATCAGAAACAAGACTGATTTTTTAAATCCTCACTTATGGATGAACCTAAGGAAGCTAAGACCACATGAGAACTTGTTAACAGAGACATGGAATGAGACCAAGTACTACTTCTCATGTCCTGGCTTTTGCCATTACATTCAGCATGGAAGTCCACAGGCCTCAAAATATTGAGAATTGGAACTTACACCACCTCTTGAACATGAATTTCTGACAGGATGGCAAATGAGTTATATAGAGTGTGAACTCCCATTTTCTACCCATGTGGTGTTTAACAACCACACAGAGTCTCTATGAGATCAGTGTCACTGGTCCTGACATCCTGTAACTGGTGATCTGCCTGGTAGGGAGCCCATCATGCAAGCCATCAGAACTGGACAGGATTGCTTTGAAAGGACATCGTGGCTCTGTGGGCTCTATAGCTACTATCATCCTTCCAAAGGGAGTGCATAATAATAATAATAATAATAAAAATCTTGGCTTGCAGTATTTTCTTTTTGTCACCCTTTTATGCCACAATACCAAGGAATTTAGAGCTGGCTACCAGAATGATGAATTTGACTACTCTCATAAAACTGACATCTTTCTTCCTTTTGTGAATCAGAAGACTTTGAGGTGACCTTATAGCAACCTTCCAATATCTGAAGGGGGCCTACAAGAAAGCTGGGGTAGGGCTTTTGACACAGGTACGTAGTGAGAGGACAAGGGGAAAGGGTTTAAAACTTGAAGAGGGGAGATTTAGGTGAGACACTTGGAAGAAATTCTTTCCTGGGATGGTGGTGAGATGCTGGCACAGGTTGCCCAAGGAAATCGTGGCTGCCCCCTCTCTAGAAGTGTTGATGGCCAGGTGGGATGGGGCCTTGAGCAACCTGGTCTAGTGGGAGGTGTCCCTGCCCATTCAGAGGGTTTGGAACTAGGTGATCTTTAAGGTCCTTTCCAACCCAAACCGTTCTATGATTCTATGATTTTATTTCAGGATGCAGACCAGATTTGGAGACTTAACATATTTTGTGGTGACACATTTAACTTCTTCTCTCTGGTACAATAAATCAATTTAATCAACTTTTCTGGACATAAAAAATATGTTTGCTGGTGCAATTGGACAATAAGAGTTTAGACAGATATGCAAACTTGTCCATGAAACTAGGCACGCATCGAAGCCTCCCTCTAAGCTTATTTTTTTTTTTATTAGTGTCATGTGAAATGAAATTAATTTACACATAAGGTTTTCTGTCCATATGTTTGGAGAGTTTTCAAAAAAATTAAAGGAATGTCCTGAAAGCCACACTTGTTGGCAAAGAGGATCTAAGAATGGGAAAAGTTATTTACTATGTTGAAGATGCCACCTTAACAATCAAAAACCCACGTTTTGCCAAAAGCATTGAAATAGGAAAACCAAAAAAGGAATTAATAGAAACTAAAGAATGCAGAAACAAAACCAACACAGATTTAGAAAGAACCATTGAAACCAAACTATATGAGCTCTGAAATGAATTGTCTTTCACTCCATAGAATATGCAGATAAAACTCCAAAGTTTTTACTGTGTGTAGCGGACACTACTCCAGCAAACTGAAGCTTCTAGAGAGAAAAACCATGGGACCTGACAGTTAGGCACTGGGTTGAGTTTTTACTTTGTGTTTTCTCTGCATCTCACTGTTCCTGCTGGATATCAGACTGTTTTCTTCCAATTTTTGTGAACTTTTCTCATTAGGTTAGACATCTTCTGACAAAGAAATCATCTGTTGTTTACTTCTGTTCCTCAGGCAAGAGGACCCCCATATATTGGTCAAAGCTTTTACAGTTGCTGGAAGAACAATAAAAATTCCCACATGGAATTTAGTTAGTGCACATATTGGCCTTACAGATGAGGACTTTTGACTGTCAATGTATATACAACAATAAGAAATGGCCATATTGTCTCTCACTTTTCCTTTAGCCTGTGTTAGATTTTTTCAAAACAAGTCAAGCTTTAAACCACTAATGAACATGAAGGAACTGTTTTAGAAGAGTGACATCTAAACTGCTTTTCCTGACTTAATTTTTGTAGTGGAAAACGTAGGATGGAGATACTGAATAGGTATTAAATAATTAGATTTACTATCCTTACACTTATAAAAACTCAGCAGTACCTATCTCATTCAAGATTAATACCCCTAATCTGCATGGGGAAAGATAATTTTTCCTTTGGAGAAACCTAAATGTAGAAGCTCAAGCTAAGTGACTATAACAACCTAAACTTTACGATAGAAAACTTCAGATAGGCATTTCTGTTCCTTCATACTCTCCTCAGAGAAATTAGTGTAATTTAGATTAATGAGCAGTGAAATGACATCAATTAATCAGTAAAGCTACAGTTTAACACATAATTAATTTACTCTTCAATTATTCAAAAATTTAGAACATTATTGAGGTAAGTGGAAAAATTCTACCTAAAATCAACAGGAGATAAGTTAAGTGTGCACTGCGCCTGCCCTAAAACACAATCCTCTCAACCTTTCATATTAGGATAATTCTGCTGGCCCTGGTGGCTCTCTTAACTCCCTCAATAATTGCACTACAGCTAGTAGTCCAGGCTTCAGGAAAAAAAATGATAATTCCACTAAAAATTCCATTAGAGAACAATTCTAACACTTTCAGTGATGGAAAAAAGAATCTGTTTGTATAAAGGCAAAGTTACACACAGGCCCAGACTTGCCTTGTCCATATGAGCCAGAAAGAAGCCAGACCTGGCTCTGAATCTGTATTCTTACACCAGCATCTTTCTGACCACAGCACAGTCATCCTCCTGTGTGCACCAGTTCTCATTATCCTGGAGTGGTACCAATGGAGCTTTGGCCAGCTACATGTTTCTACATAAAACTCCTCTTGGTTTTTACACCCTTGTTTGTACATGTCTTAAAATCAAAAAGCCTTTTTCCCTAATTCAGATTGCAGATTGGCTGGTTCTCAGTCCCTAAGCAGCTACTCAAAACTGTGTTTTATCTTCATTGTTCAGTGGGTGGTCCTCTCCACCAATATTTATCACCTGCTGATGACAGAATGATTCGTTTCCTTCTAAATGGTTTTCCTTGCTAAATGTCGTTGGAAGTATTCCAACAAAATATTAATTTTTTCTTCCTCAAAATTTGCTGATTTTTAAACGTTTATATGGTTTGGAAAGTTGAAGTAGAATTCTCATCTACTTTTGGGAAAGTAGGATTAAGTCTACAGATTGAGACCTCTATTTTTAGGTTTTGGCATGCAGGTGTCTCCAGGCAAGCTAAGTAGTTGAGCAGGGGAGATTCAAAATGTACAGTCCGTGGAGCTCACAGGGTGATGGCACACATAGGTGTCTGCTCCTTGCTCTTTCTGCTCTCATTGAGGACACTGCAGGGTGAAGAAGGAGCTAAGTTCAGCTGAGACTGTGGTATAGCAATGACTTGCTCATTTGAGTGCATCGGATTAATATAAACAATCTCCACCAACCTAAAGTGTGTAACTGCTTAATAACACCTTAGTAACTCCTTCTGGTCTTCTCAGTTGAAATTTGAAAATTATAGATAATTGCAAGTGGCAGAAAAGGAGTCATAACAGGAAGTGCTGGACAGTGTTAATAACAGCTTTCATTAACAGATCCACCTATGCTATATAAGACAGTTGTTTTGAGAAGAAAAACCCAACACAGAAAAGTAGACACTCAGCATAACTGTTTTGGGTAAAATAAGTAAGCAAATTGTCTATAAAACCATATAAGAATCTTTCAACTTTTCAAAATCCACATTTAAGCTGTAAATAGTGAAGTCACTAGAAAGTCACATGTGTTCTAATAGTTACAAGAGCAGTTTATTACAAAAATCTGCAAATACAAAAAAGTAAGCTAAGATCCTGTGCTGGCAAAATATGGCAGAACTCTACCCAAGTCAAATCTTCTTGCTCTGTGGTAGCTCACAGACTTCAGTAAAGAATGGTTACTTAAATAGACACCATAGTGAATGGTATTTGAAATTCCAGGAAAAAAAAAAGCTGTCTGATCGGACCAAATCTATCTAATGCATAGTTTGATCTATTCTTTGGATGTGTAAAAAGTGTAAAATGCACAAAACTAGAGTTTCTCTGGTTCTTTCTTTGCTAGTTAAAAGTAGTGGCTGTACCTACTGCTTTTGCGTAGGAAATACACAGGGCCAATGAATTTGTGAGTACCCAGTTTGGAGAAAAAAGCAATGATCTTGCATGCTTTTTGCAAACAGACCCCCAGAACTCAGCATCCCACTGTCAGGAATGCTTTAGTTCCTCAGCACTTTCTTTTTTCCACTTTAGAAAGTCACCATGAGAAGAAAATGCTTTGGGATATGGATTATCTTGATAAATGTTCAGCTGGTATCAGACCTTAGTCTGCATCTTATACGCAGCACTGGTCTTGTTCTGAAAGCCTCCTTTCCCTCCCTGTCATTGCATGGCTCAGAGAGAAGGTAGAGGTTCCCAGTGTTTTTAATTTGATGAAAAAAATGTGGTGAAGATTGAACTGTGTCAGTCATATATGGTGGATATAGTATGAAGAACACTCAACGAGAGCACTGTGTGTGTGTTTGTTTTTTCTGCATGTGTGTTTTATAACTTGCTTGAAGCTCTGAATCTCATTAGTTCTGGGTGGGTCTCTCCCACCAGGATAAGCAGCCTTCATTTCATTAGGTTTTCGATCTATCTGATTTAATACTAAGTGGATGCAACAAGATTGATGACACATGAAAGTCCACAGGCAAACCTGATGGGATTATTCAGATATTACAGGAGGAATAATTGGGTGCTCCCTTACTCCTCATTAGTTTTAGAGACAAATTGGTGATATTTGGATTCTCGTAAACAATGTTTGACAAATCAGTCATATTATAAGAAGCAGAACACAACAAAATCTTGGGCTGGGACCCAAAGACTTGGACCATTTCTGCCTGAGCTACTCTTTTATCAATACTGAAGAAAAACTACTGCAGTAATGATATTAAAGAGACTTCAAAGCCCACCAACACTAGCACATAATGAAAGATGTAGAGAAATTGTAAGTGGAAGCACTGCAGCAATCAGTCCCCCCCAAATATCCTTTTCCTTTGCCTTTCAGAGCTCTGAGGACATTACTCACTGCTGGCACAGCATGAGTGACCAGGACTTGCTACGCTGTCCTGACCTGCAGGAATCAGGTGATGGAGCAGAGTGAAAAGCAGTAAACCACTATGGACAAAAAAAGCTTCATCCATGTAAGTCTGCAAGTCTGGATGTTGCTTTGATGAGAAGAAAGTAAATAACTTTCACAACAAAGTAAGGAGCAAATAGTACAACAGGGAGTGCCAATGGGAAACAGAGCTGGGAATGAAGGAGCCATGACTCCTGCACTGCTTCTGAGTGTCCAGGGTGCATCACGGGCTAAGAGGTTTTTAATCTATGGGTGTGTATCTTTTATAGGTATGATTTTTCCCTTCAGGCATGAGCCCTTTGTTCAGGCCTTGGTCAGTAAGGGGAATGGTGAAATATTGAAATGTGGACTTGCATTGGCAGGAAAGGGGCAATGAACTCAGTCTGTACTTTTATCAAAGTGAAGGCTGAGGAGTGATTTGATTTCATCTTGTATACACCTACATGACAAAGATACATTTGATGATAGTTTTCTTAGACCAACCATCTAAAACATCCAATGAACGAAAATAGGAGGCAGAAAAATTCCAATGGAAAAGAATTAAGTTTCAGCCATGAATTCAGTTAATAATCAGAACAGCAAATTAATGCTTTCAAAAAGTTTTTCCCTGTTGCTTAAAACTTGAAAATAAAGACTGCTTTTTTTTTTCTCCTTCAAACTGGATTTAAGAATGTTTTATGGCCTGGACTCTGTGGTGAGTCAGACATCCTTCTTTAGCAACTCTAAAAAGGTTCAGTAGCTTTCTTCTCCTGGGGGATGTATCAAACTAGAGTGGTACAAGAGGTAGCAAGTTTTGTAGTTTTCCTTTTTTTTTCTCTTCCTCTCTTTCTATAGGAAGCAGAGACAATGAATAGCATCAAGCATGCCCAAATCCTGTCCTTCATCCTCCCTGCTTATGTCTTCTGCCAAGGGCTGTAATGAAGTTGTGGGATCAGGAAGAAAAGTTTGAGTAAACTTCAGGCAGTGTACCTTCTCTCTCACATAGTTACTCCTCAAAACTCTGTTCTTAACTGATAACTTGGTGGATCTGAAAACCAGACTACGCAGATGGAGATGAAAGAACAAAATTGTCTATATCTGCCTTAGAGAAGACAGGGCATCTTTTTAAATTGATATATCCATATATCCATATATATATATATATATTTCATTTTAATTGCCAAATGCTTGTCAGATTCAGATTGGATCTCTTTGGCCTCATGTTCATTCTCATTGCACACATTAGACCAACCCCTTCACCTGGATGTGCTGGCACACAGGTGTTTATTGCCACACCCAGCAGAGGGACATGTAGAGGGCTGGAGATGGCAGAGGAGAATTACCTTCAACCTGGCAGGATTTGGGGTAAATACCCACTGAGCCATTTCCTGCAGCCTCCTTTGGTTTGTCTCGGGTCTCTGCCATGGGCCTGCTGTATGATCATGATTAGAGACATTAATCTCTCTGTATCTCACATGCCCATATGACCCAAGGGGATGACAATATTTCCTTGCAGTCCTTAGATGATCCATGGATGATCTTCCATGCGGGTGTACACAACTCCTGGCACAAAAGATAACAGCAGAGGGGCTCAAGTTCCGATTTTATGAAAAGGCACATGTGGGTGTCTCAGAAACATGATGACTTGAAGACTTCTTTCTCCTCAAAACGATGCAAGCTGGAATCCCTTCCAGGCTTTTCCTGCTAACAGTGTAACAGCGCAAACAGCTTAGGAGTGAGCACGCACTGAATTACAACCTCCTCCTACAGGAACTCTGAGTTGCCTTTAAAAGAAGCTGTTCGCTTTGCTGCTGAGCTAACATGATTAAACAAGACAGGTCTGGCAGGGCTCTTCTACATTGTCAAATCTTGAACAAAAGGCATAATTTTCCTATTTCTTACAACTCCAAGTTGCCTGCTTATAGACATGGCAATTACTCAGAGGCAGCGTAACTCAAGATCTTTCCAGTGTTTATATCTCCACACGAAGCATACATTTACATGGCAACGGCATGGGACAAGACATGCCTTTTAATTTTCCCATCATAATTTATAGCAGGCCCCTGCCAAAAAAACACTGGAGCTGATTACCAAGTGTGAGTACGATCGGATCATTTAGCAATTTGAGTTTCCACACCTTTTGTGTGAGGCTGGGCTTCATTTTACTTAAAGCAATAATTGCATTCTAATTTCATAATATGGGTCGTGGTTGCTTCATCTCTCTGTGCCTTCAAGGAAAAGAAGAGGTGCACAGAACACAACAAACATTTTTTAATTAATTTTTTTAAAATTAGCTAATAAATGTTTACCTGCTTCACAGGTGTGCGTGCTCCAAAGTGACTTAATTATAATTCCCACAGTCCCCGACAAAGGATCACGAAGGGATTATACATTGGTGTCATCCCCAATAATAATGAATTCCACTTTTATGAAGCGCAGGGTTAACAAATCATTTTTAAATATAAAAGAACACTAAAGGTCTTAAAATGTGTTAAAAAATGACTTAAGATTTAATAGGTTTTAATTCAAGTAGGATTTTTGAAAAGAAACTGAACAGAAATGCATGATTACAAGCAGACTTGGACTCCATCCTGCACAAGGTTCAAATTTGCTTTCAAATCTTCCCCAGTGAACAAGGGAGAAGATGAAGGCACCTCTCACATCCCAGTAGGGTAGATCCAGAGTGTCTTGGAAACCTTTTACCTTTCTTCTCATCCAGAGCATGACACTTCATGCTTTAGCTGGAGTGGCAGGCTGATGTCACTTTATCAGGTCACATAACATGTGACAAGTCACAGCATGTCCCAGCTGGTCTAAGTTTCATTGGATTACTCATCCTCATCTCCATCACAGCAGCATGGGTTCCCACAAGTCTTCAGTTCCAGGTACATCATGACAGATCTACTCAGTCATCTCCTACCTTCATAACTAAGCACAGGCTGGAGGTGCTGACAGAGGGGGAATGGGAAGTAGGAGCCTACTCTGTGTCTAACATCTAATATGTGATCCTTACGTTTTCATGGGCTTCAGTCTAGGTTTAGCATCAAGTCCTTTCCTAGAGAGCATAGGATAGGAAACTGTCTAAAAATAAAGCTTAGATCACTCTTACTTAAAACATAAAGGAAAGCCTTTTCAAAAGTCTACAATGTTCATGTTAAAAGATATAGATACTTCTTTTTCTTTTAGTGAAGTAGGTTTCTCATTCTTGCCAAAATTTTCTCACTTTCTATTAAACACCTGTAATGTCTATAGCTTCTGCATTATCTTTAGGTAACCAAAAAGCAAGTTTTTTTCTGTACTGCTCTCTGTCACAAACCTCATTTGAGGCAGTCTGTGTGTCTTTTTCCAAAATAGATATAGCCATACTTCTCTCTGGATTGTATCTCTAACATCCAGAATGCCTGGAAACCAGGTAAAACCACCTCTCATGTTCAATCCACTGGCCTCTTCCAAGCTGTTCTCTCCTTTTTCCTTGCAAAAGGATTTTGATCCAGAAGGCTTCTATTGACATTTTGGAACTGCAGCCACCTTTGCCTGCATTCAGAGATGTTAGTCAGATCTACCATGTCAACTGGGCTGATGTGCTATCAATATCCTCTGACATAGTGTGCTTTTTCTCCTGCAGGATACTGTGGGCTGATGTTTCTGTACATATTACCTTTCTGCAACCATTTCTGTGTACACATTGAAGTAGAGACCATGCACTGGGGCTTGCTTCACTCAGGGCTCCACAGCTCACATAATGTGCTCAATAAAGTGTCTTGGCATGATGTAAGACTTAGTAGCTCTTCTTACAACATGTTGCATGACCATTTTCATGAACAATGTGTCTTAGCCCTTTTATGACATTTTATGGTTATGCTTCAAAAAGGGCTTTTAAGTTACCATATCCCTAATCCTCCCCAGACTGTGACAGGGAAGGTAGCTGTGCACAGTCATCTCTTCTTACAAATGACCAAGAGGTGTTTATGTGAGTTTCCCACAGTGCAGGAGGAGTACTGTCAAATTTAGGATTAAGATTTCAAAACATCTAGGACCTTCTTTCTTGTGTAGGTCTGTAAACATCTGTTAAGAATTTGATGCTGTAAAGAGTCAGTTTTTCAGACCAGAGAAGGGCCAGTATTTTCAGCCTGACCATAGCCATCTAGCTCAGACCCTATTTGATGTAAAAATCTGCTTGTGCCCCTTTGTAGCCAATAAGGAAAGAAAAGATTCTTCACAGCATCATTTAAAGCATGCAACAGGTCTCTCCTTTTGGCTCATGACTTTATTTTTTCTCTTGTTTATATAGGCAGCTTAAGCCTAGCTTAAACTTAGCTTAGCTTGTGCTAAGCTTTCTAGTGTAACTATATAAAAATAGCCAATATAAATATCCTTCTCTAAGGCTGCAAGACTAAATGCAACCATTTGCCTTCACTTGTTGCACAATGCTCATGCCAGCTGCATATGTAGAACAGGTTTTAATTCCAAATAATTGCTGCCCTTTGGTTTTGACATACTGAGTAGGAGTCATTTGCCTGAACACAGGCATTTGGGGCATATATATTTATGTATATAGGATATTGCACTATCACCAGCTGCTGAAGCTGCAGGGGTAGTACAGATGTCCCACAAATCCTGCATCTAAGCTTCTCCAGGGTAGTCAAAGAGTCAAACCAGGCACCTGTGTTTAGGCAATGTTGAGGCATCAATCTGTAAACAGGCTCTTTGATGTCATCAGAAGGTATCACCAACTCTTCTTGGAAGCTGATTATTTCTATTTCTTCATCAGTTTTTGACATGCCAGTAATTCAAACAACTCGAATGAGCCTGGTTCTCATTTGCCAAATCCTCCAAGCAACTTCATGTAGCTTTACGGTCTGTCAGTAATTACACTGTGAAAACTTAAAAAATAACAGAAATTTGTTCCTGGTTTTAAAATCACCATGGAATTGAACACAACTTTCCTTCCATTTGATAGTTTGAATATTTTTGTCATTGTTTTCCCCTTATTTTGGACTTTGGCATTCTTTGGGCCTAAAAAATAACTAAATATAAACATGGATTTATGTATGCATTGTAACTGTTGAGCATAATGTTTTATGATTTGAAAAGAGCTAGCATCAAATTAGGGCTAATCACTACTGAAAGGGAAGTGTCTATGGATATCGCAATAGTTTTTTTCTTTCAGAAGGATAAAACTCCCACAGATTTACCCCTTTTTAGGTAAACACCCTGTCTGATAGCATTCACCTCTCTTGTTGTAGCTCAGCATTTTCTTTTGTCAGCTATGCACTAAGAAACAGGAGAAAAGATGCCAGGCTGCATCTGCCAGACTGTATGCAGACCATGCCAGAGCATGGTCATATTGTGGACATCTATGACTGGAATGCCCTTCAGTTCTGACTTTGCACAAGGCATGTAGGTCTTTATCTCACAATATGTCACACGAAAGCAAAAAAATGAAAGACAAAGGAAGGGGAAAGTATATATCCTCAATGCATTTCCTTTAGTTCTCTAAATTGTCATTCAGTCTCACATATGTAGGTCAAATTTCATCTAGAGATCCTTGAAGCAGTCAAGCCCTTCCAGAGGCTGTGTCTGCCCTCTTGTCACAGGCATCTATTCCGTGATCTGTGTGGCTGAGATGACTACTTATGTGTGGCTGTAAAATAAGGAAGATGAATCCCACCTTCAGTGACTTGCCATAGTCATCCTGGAAAATATCATTAGAGCAGGAAAAAAACTGCCCTGGTCTGCAGGGTCTTAATCCAGAGCCTGACCAAAAATGGACCTCTTCCATGCTCTCCAAGCAGAGACAGGAAACTTTTTCATAAAAGTACCACAAAAATTAAATTCCACATCCATTTCATCATCCCTGTCCTCCAGATGAAGGCAATGCTAGATGAGTAAACTGAGGTAGATAATGAATCCACCCAACCATTAGCATGCAGGGAATAAGTGATGGGCTGGAAATCTAGTTTCTTTTCTCCTTTTTTGTTCCATGTTTCTGTCCATTACCACAACTTGTTTCTCTATAACTCAGCTTAGTTTAACTTGGAAATACAGGTAGTGTTCTCCCACTGTAATTGTGGAAACCCAGCTTAGTTCCTTTCCAACTGAAAGTTGCACCAAGGATGGGGCAACTCTGGTGGCAAGTACAGATGGGGGAATGAGTGTCTGGAGTGCAGTGCAGTGGAGAGGTACCTGGGAGTCCTAGTTGATGGCAAACTGAACATGAACCAGCAGTGTGCCCTGGCAGCCAGGAGGGACAGCCCTGTCCTGGGGTGCATCAAGCACAGCGTTGTCAGCCAGTCAAGGGAGGTGACTGTCCCCCTCTGCACTGGTACAGCCTCACCTTCAGTACTGTGTGCAGTTTTGGGCACCGCAATATAGAACAGACATCGAGCTATTGGAGAGCATCCAAAGGAGAGCAGCAAGGGTGGTGAAGGGTCTGGAAGATATGATTTACAAGGAGCAGTTGAGGTCACTTGGATTGTTCAGTTTGGAGGCTGAGGGGTGACCTCATTGCAGTCAATGCTTTCCTCACGAGGAGAAGAGATGGGACTGGCACTGGTTTCTTCACTCCTGTGACTGAAGACAGGACTCGAGGAAGTGGTAGGAAGCAGAACCAGGAAAGGTTCAGGTTAGATATTAGGAAAAGTTTTTTCAGCCAGAGGGCATCTGAGCAGTTGAACAAGGTCCCCAGGGAAGTGGTCACAACACCAAGCCTGCCTCAGTTCCAGAAGCATTTGGATAAAACTCCAAATGGTGTGATTTTGGGGGTGCTCTACTCAGGGAGAAGAGTTGGACTTGATAATCCTGATGGCTCCCTTCCCACTCAGCATATTCTATGAAATGTTATAAATTACTTGAAACATCTACACAAGACTAATAAAAATGATGTATGAGCCAGGGGAGACCCACACCTTTCTGGGGAAGCAATTAAAAGCCAAGCAGCACTTCCCAAGATATTTCCAATGGGAATAGATGATATTAGGCAATGGAAAGGGTGAGCTACCAACTATGGTGTCCAAACTCCCATTATAATTAATGGAGATCTAGTGCTTAATGCAGATGTCTAAGCACAGCTGCCAATAATGGCTCAAAACTATCCATCCAAGTTTGAAAAACCTTTATATTATCAACATTGCAAGATATTAAAATGATTACACTATACAACACCTTTTTTTTTTTTTTTTTTTTTTTTTTTTTTTATGACATAATAACCAGGTGAACTGTTAGATTTTGTTCTATCGTTAAAGCAGAAATCTGCTCAGGGAAGATCCAGACTTACATGGTTTACAAGTGCCTTGGCAAGATGATGACAATAACCTGTTCTGACCCCTATAGGTATCTGTTCCATCACAGGGCTACAAATTTTGCAATGCAGAAAGACAGAGACAGGAAAAAAAAAATTACATGGCAACTGCATTGCATAACTAGCAATCATCATAATAGAATTACTGACATTATGGGATGCTAAAGGAACAGTTAGTAGTTTGTCTCACTTGTCTGTAATTTACTCTATGTCTATTTAGCCTTGATGTACAACCTGGGTCGATTGCTGTTCCATTTTCCTATCTTCTTGCTTCTGAGTTATAGAGAGAAGTGCTTGCCTCATGAATGACTACCTCTCCTGGTCAAGCTTGTCTCTCACACTGTTTGGCAGTGCCATGTGTTAATAGATGGTGCTGAACAGTTAATATCATCAGCTAATTGCCAAAGCAAATGGCACATGTGAAGCAGATGCATTTAAATATAGAATGTGGAGGCTGAAGGAGTAACTGAAATGCATAAGTGATAAGGATTTATTATTAGAACAGATTAATGAGCCCACCTTTTCCCCCCTCCCTTCATCTCTCATCCTCTTCCCTGACCAAGCGTATTTCTAATTCCTTTCAGGAAGATTTTATTCCACTGTTGAGAAAACTGTGATGGATAATTTTGTGTTAGCTGTATGGCAGCACCTGGAAGGCTAAATGATCCATGACGTGCACTGAGTGTTTGGTATTTGTGGAGATTCAAGTCTGTAGTAAAAGAGTAACAGCTGATTTATGAAGTGAAGATGAAGAAAGGATTTGTGGAGAAGGGAGGCAAAGGGATAGAGTTATGTATTTATTCTATTGCAGATCAGTTGTCTTCAAAGATCCTCAATATCAAACCAGAACATCTTATTCCCTTTAAAAGCACATTTGGCTCAAGTCTCAACTCTCTGCTCAGCTTTCCACTGCTTTTGCTGTGAGGCCTCTCAGTTCCACAGGCCAGTCTTCTCCTCAAGTCTAGACTGCAGTGGAAACAGAACTGTTTTTAGATGTATCCACAATCCCACATTTAGTCCCCTTGGAAACTTCCAAGACAGCTTAAATGGTGGCTCCAGAATTAGGAACTAGAATTTTGTCATGATGCACATCCTTCAGTTAACCCTCAGACAGAGAAGTTTGAGACTTACATTTTTCCATAGACGTTGCCTTCCATTCTGAGATACCTGGACCACTTTGAAAGCATCTGTTTTATGCTTGCTGAAGTCACTGTGTGTGATTTGTTTTCTCCGGTTTGCATCTGGAGATACTGAGATTCAGAGAGTGTAATATTAGCATTTCCTTAAGATGAAAGTCTAAATTAGAACTTAAATACTAAACCAAAAAGTAATCAGAAGGCATCCATAGGGAAAGATAACTTCGCCATGTTGTTCTACCCAATTTACCATTGCTCCTCCCACAGTTTTACCAAGTGGCTGATAGATGTGCAATAGGCACAAGGCAATTCATCATGGAAAATTAATCATGCATTTAGTTAGACAAGCGTGCCCATGCTTTGATTTGTTATTGGCTTAATGTTTACTGTCAAGAGGCTATGGTCCAACAGCTATTGGGTTCAATGGCAAAACACCTATTCTGGAAATCAGTTTACAGCCAGGTAAATGGGATTCATTCTTGAACTGAACAATTTAGTGTTAACTTCCTTCTTACTAGCAGGCTTTCAATTACAGCTATATGAGGTTGGTTGTTGATTTAGTTACTAAATGGACTGATTTTGACCATATTTTTATGTGGTAGCATATCTTTGCAAAACATCTAAGCTATGTATGACTTAGAAGACCTGAGAATGCCTCAGCTGTGATGTGATGCTGTATGGACATCAGTTTCAAGTAGACACAGATCTCTTCATACCCAGTTTCCATATGAAGGAATTCTGTGTACATGGATTAAATAGGGGAAGGGTGTAACACATTCTTGTAGCACACATTTTAGTATATCATGAAGTGTTCATATCCATACCTGTATTCATTGCCCAATCTACAAAAGACTCAGTAGACTTCACTAGCCTCATGAAATAAGGGCCATATTAAGATGGTTTAAAAAAATGTCTGCAAAATCTTCTCCAGATAAAATAAAAAGTAACCTAGGTTATTTTAATCTTTAAGATAAATTACTACATCTATGTGGAAAACCACAGAAAGATCCAAGTAATCCTTAGTTATACCCATAAAACCACATGAAAATGAAATAAGGGCAGGATTTTCCCAGCAAAGACAAGTTTTTTTTTATTTATCCTACACTTTGCAACTTCCCATGGTTCAGTGACATAATGTTGAGTGTTATCCATTGCAGGGTTTACTTAACTGAGCTTGGTTTTCAGCACACCAAAGCTCCCCTAAGCTGCAGTCTTTGCCTTTATTGTTTGGGTTCTGTTGGAAAGATATTTACAGTTATTCTAACATCACCCTTCATAAACAGATTACCATTCCAAATTGCACTATAAGGAAGTGGTAAAAATTTTGGGCAGGATTAAGGTAATCCTAAAACAAGCTAATAAAATCACATATTAGTGCTCTATTTTTAAACAGAGACAAGATGAGACACATAATAGCTTTCAATAAGTTTTCTAGAGCAATAAACCTTTAAATCCAACATACAATATGGTGTTTGTGTGTGCGTGCTGATGTACATGGGTATTTTCTATTTTTCTTTCCTTTGCCAAGCTACAAAGCCCAGCTTGTCAGAGTTACATCATGTTTGTAAATCTCCTCTTCAGAGAAATTTGTCTGACATCAACTTTCAGCTCGTGTAAGTCTTCTTTGGCAGATGAGTACTTTGAGTTTTGTTGCTTTTTTTTTTTGCTTTTTTTTTTTTTTTTTGCTTTTTTTGTTGAATCTATTTCTTGGAAAGTATTTAGAAAAATTATTATTATTTGATCAACTTTTAATGGAGGTAAATAAAGGGACAGGACAGAGTTAAGAATTTGATATCTATAATAGCGTTAAAACTCTTAAAAACTCTTAAAACCCTCTTTAAAAGTCTTGCTACCTGTAACAACGCCACCAGTAAATAAAAAGCAGATGACTTTTCCAAGCTGATGCTATAAGTTTCACACTTTTTTTTCTCTTTTTAATAACATGCTTTCATGTAGGTGCTTTTCTCTCGTTATTTGATTATCTTTATCCTTGCTGATGTGAGTGACAAAAACCCTGCTGTATTCAGCTGACTGGAAAGAAGTCTTCAATGCATATGATTACAAGTTTATAAAAAAGGAGCAGATCTTATACAGAGAAAAAAATGCTATTGCTATATGGGGCAATTTATCCTGCCCCCAAGGAAGAGTTGTCCTAACTCCATGGCTTAAATTGTTGCAGCTTGAAAATGGAATTGCTACAGTAATGAAGGTAATTTATATTGAATGAAAACCTACCCTAGTGCTTTAGATCCTGATCTTGTTTACACCAAGGCTAGTGGCAAAATTGCTGGTGGATTCAAATGGAAACCAAAGCTAAATGCCACTGAAACCTCTAGGAGCATTGCAATAGACTTGAAAAGCAACCAAGAGAATGAGTTCTTATGAACCACTTATGAGTTCACTGTCATGGAAATTACTTGAAGGAGGCAGATCTGCCTGGGCTGCTACCATATGACTTCAACTGGTCATGCAATTTTGCCTGTAGGATCCATCTGGGTGTAAGACAAGCTCAAATTCTTTGCTCTTTTCACCTCCCTGCTTCTTTATGTCTGGGCAGCACATTAATTTGTGTCATGTGTGAGGAGTTTCACTGCAAATACTCTTAAATCTTGAGGCCTTTTTCTTTTTAATTATAGCTTTCTATTTTTTACTGCAACTTCTTTAATCCTTTAAAGATAATATGCTGATCTCAAATCCTGCTTCAGGTTGGCAGCTAATTGCATATTTGGCCAAGTACTGGACTTCCTTGTGTATGTCTCAAGTGCTACACGAAAGCAATTTGTGTTGCATTTTACTAGCCAGATGTATATAATATTATGTATTATTATTAGGTTATTAAAGCAAAGACTTTTGTTGTTCTCCAGCCAAACACTAAGAACTCTTCTCCCTTGTATAAAGATGTTTCAAAGGTAAAACTCCCTGCCTCTTCAGGCTTCCAGTGGTGTCCTGACCTTAACATACGCAAAAGAACATTTTCCTCATTCCAGGAAGAAGCTGTAGATATTTTCCATTCTTCTGACACGGCAGGACAAGGTGTGACTGCACTGCATGTGGATACCTCTGAGCTAATTCCAAGCTAACTTGTTTGGGTAGTGCATGCAGAAGAGTGCAGAGAAAAGCCCAAATTGCAAAGCCTATCAGGAGCAAAGCTGTAACTCTGCTAAACTCCTTTAATGTCAGCAATGTCGGAGGAAGCTACTTTCAAGCTAACTGTGTTGCATTCACATCTTAACCTTGCCTGAGCTCTTTCCTTTTCATCTCCTTCTTGCTCCCCTTCTGGGTGTAGTCTCTTTTTCTTTCTTTCCCTGACTAAAACCATGGAAAAACCTTGCTTATTTCTGGTGTCAAAGCTCTGATGGCATTCATTCAGGATCCAGAGAAAGTTTGGAAAATTTGTTCATTTCCAGATCAAGAAACTGAAGAAGAAAGACATTCTTACCCAAAAGTATGGCCTCAGGGATAGCAAAGCAGCTGCATAGAGGGTCTGTAGTCGGGAAAAATGATCTTCACATGCATGGGAACTTGGGAGTGGGACACAGCTGTGGGTGCAAGTGCATGATCATTTATAGCCCAGCCTGTTACAGCTTCTGTTTTGGGGGATTCTTTGCTTTTCTAGTCTGGCCTTTACCCTTTGTACCCATCAGGTCTCGTTGCCTCCCTCCCTCTTCCTATCCCAGCCTTTCCTTCAAACTAGTCCTGTAGTAAGTGCTTCCTACCATCCCTCTGTTCTGATGGACTTATAAAGAAATTTGTTTGGGAAGAAAGGGGGACTGGGAAATATTCTTGCTTGAAATTAAATCTGCACACACCTGTCAGAAATCTCATAGCAGGAATTTCACACCAGTGATCTACTGAGGAGATACCAGTGGCTTAGTGCACTAGTGAAGTGCAAACTTCCCTAATATATAATAACAAACAAAAGAGAATATGTATTATTTGCCCTACATTTCATATAGGAATTATCACAGAAGAATCACTTGAGCCAGTAACTCAGTGTGTAGTAGGATCAAATGGGCCAGGAGGATTGTTGAAGACACCAGGAGAGAGAGAATATAGACTGAAAGATGATAGAACTCAACCCATCTTCATATGTGTTACTTGTGGCAGACTGCTTAATCCTTTCTCCTCATCCAGACACCAAATCATCACCTATCTCCCCAAGACCACATTCTTCTCTCCTCAGAGAAAAGCAGCCTTGAACACTGGAGCAGCATCATGGGGATGATGTAGGAGAGACACATCTGTTGACTTTGTTGCTGGCAGCATCCACAAAAGGAAGGTCACCCACTTCACACAGACATTCCTGCCCTAGGCTGAGGATTACAGCAAGAGCTTTTTTCACACTGTGCACATTATTATCCCAGATGGACTACACACATCCATGCTATACTGCACATGGCCCACATGACTTTTGAGTCCCACCAGGCAACTTGGTAGCCCAGAGATGGAGTAATTTTTGCATGCGTGAAGGTTTTGAACTCATTCACTCAAAATGATGTGAGGACACAGCAGACTGAAAAAGTGGACAGAGTGTCACAACTACTCAAGGATTTACCATGATATCTGGACTTGAGGACAAGCATTGATGTCAGGAAGTTGAAGACCTTCTGGAATCATGTTCAAAGGGAGGTATCCAAAGCTGGTGTGATCTTACCCATGCTGTTTATAGAAAGGAGTCCTTGGAGTGAGCTATCCCAGAGCTTTGCCCAGGGGAGCTGTACATCTGATGGTGCAGACATGCCCCCAGTGTCCATGGTATGATTTTCAACAGCACTAATGGGTTTGTGTCACTTCTGCTCAAGGTTGGCTCCTCTCCAAGCTGGAAAATGTCTGGACAGAGTGAGCCTGGGTTTGGAGAGAAATCCAGTCTGTTTGCTCACCTCCAACAGCAGTGCTCCCTCAAATACCAGGAGATATGTGTTGCTGAGTCCTGTTTTGGTTTGGATCGAGTTTTAGATAAGTAATGTGAGAAAGGCTCACAAATCCATCTTTCTGTTCAGTCGGCACAAGACTTGTGTGGAAATATGATGTATTTCCCTCATCACTCAGGCTTTTAAACTAGTGTAAAAAGACGATTTTGAAACATTACCTTTTTTTTCCTCCCACTTTGCCTTGACCTGAATTTAGGGAACCGACAGATTCTTTCCACCCTCCCTGTCCCTTGCAAGAAAAAAAAAAAAGTTTTGGATTTCAGCAATTTTGAGGTTATTGTGCTTAAAAGATTCAGATGGAAATGCAATGAATATCTTGTTGATGACATCCCAGTGACAATTGAAGTTAATAAGGGTTGTAAAAGGTCATTTACTTCAATTGACTTATTGAAAATTCACAAGGGCTGTCAGTTTCATTAATGCAAAAAAATGTAGGAAAACCCCTGCTCTTTCATTCTTCCTTTCTTTTTGAAGTTGCAAGTATGTTACGAATAAACTGCTAAATAGATTTAATATTTGACATAAAGAACCTCTGTCCCAGATGTCTGACATAATTTATAAATTACTATGCTTACAGAAAGTGTGTTATTACTATGTGACTTTACATTATATTATTGTAGTGAATGGGGATTACTCCTTGAACAACAGGGAATAAAATAAATTGACAATAACTAGGTAGCGTCCCGTAGAATACAGATGCCAGCACAATTTCTGTTCATATTTAAGCAGCATGGGTCGAGGTTGAGTTATATTGTGAAAAATTAAGCTTGTCCGTTTTCAGGCTCTGTCTGGAAGTATTTTTAAGCCCTTCCTCAGTTTTTTTTAATGCTTTGAAACAGCGTTCTCTAGGAAAGACAACCCATCAGAATCCACCCTGTCCCCTCTTCTGTAAAGTGAGCAAACTTTATTGTTGCACTAAGTCACTCAAAAGGATGAGAAACAATGTCTTTAATGCTGAAGATTTCATCCATGACAATTAGGATTCCTTTTTCCAGTGACTGCATTTTCACCTTCAAATCCCAAAGGTCACAGAGAGGTAATGTTTTCATTAAAACATACCTGCTAAGGTGACCTAAGCCTTAACATAAACAAAGTCTTTTAAATGCAGACACCTGAAATACCTTGGTTTTCAATTCTGGCTCCAGTGTTTGAATCTCAAAGGTGAAGAAGGCATACCAAATTCCTTTGAAGTGCAGTTTTCTAACCCTAAACTACTTACTAGAGGTGGATTTCCACTTGAAAACAATTAATCATGCATATGGAAACTACATTTTTAGCAAATTTTAAATATGTATGATTACATGTGTATATGTGTTTCCACATTTTAAAGACAGAAGTTATTAAAGTAAAAATATCTTAGCTTTTATTTTGTAAATACAGCTTATATTTTTATATGGACAGGCAATATAAACCTTCCATCAACTAAGGTAAGGGAGGGTGAGCCCAAGAGGGAAACTTTTAATAGATCCGTAGCCTATTACTTGGGGCAAACTGATGAAGTCGTCCCAGATTTTTGTGGGTGAAGATCAATATCAGGCTATGTGAACAATTTACATTGATAAAGAATCTGAACCCTGGGCCTCACTAGTTTCTGTAAGGGTGAAGCAGCAGCTTTTCCAGGAGCTGGAATTTTAATATCATTGAAATGTGTACAATTTTAATATCACTGAAATATGTACAATTCAGGGGAGGTATCAGCTATACTCCTGGCTGGCCCACAGTCCATATCATGCTTCCCCCAAGCTCCTCTGAGAGGCAGCTGCCAGATTTATGTTCCTTCTGTTTGTATAAGTCTAACCTTAAGGAATTTCTGTCCCCACCTCTTCATAGCGACTTCTATTTTACTTAATTATTCTAGTCTTGTGGTGCAAAAAATAAACTCTATGTCTTCTTGTCAGTGGATGGGAAGGACAACTGCAACTAATAAATGAGGAATACAATGGGAGAGAGTAGAGTTCAGTATTCAATCTGAGAGCTCTCACCAAATATGTTAAAAGTTTCTAAAAATCACTGTTTACAAAGGAAATATTTACAGCTGCAGCAGGACTGGTTCACATTTTGCTAATAAATAGAGAGCTATTTAGAAATTTTTCAGCAGCTCACATCTCGTCTGCTGGATGTTTTCATCCTTTTGTTATGAGAGAACTATTTAGCTGAAATGAACTTGGTACTCATACTTTCTGTAAATTTCCACATGAAACAAATAAATGCCAATAAAACATGCAACACACCTGGGAAGTTTGCTTTTTGGGCACCATGCTTCAGTAGATAGGGGTGAATTTTGTGTCAGCAGTCTTCTTTGATATATAATATGTAGGATTCTGTTTAAATGCTACTAAGATGACTACACAGTGGAGAGAAAGACTTTTTGAGGAAACTTAAGCGAAGCGTTTCTTCACTTGATGTTAAAACCTGAGTATAGAGTCTTAGATGGATAAAACATTCCTCTGCTGTCCTTGAAACCACCAATTCGTCTCCATTATGTCTACAGGCAACTTGTTTAAGGGGAAGTTCACATAACATCATTTTAAACATCAAAATGTCTGGCAAGTGAAGAATAAAAATATAGCATCCCACTGGGTTCTGAAAGGACAGGAAAAACAGCAGACGGGGGTAGTAGTCTTCAAACTTATGAAGAACTTGCTCATTAAATGAGTACTGTCTTGTTAGACGTATCAAATGTGTAGATCAGAGTGCTGTCAGCTTTTCTATTTTTAGCCTTAGTGCCACTCTTTCTTAGAAAAGCTATTTCTGCTGCTCTCTGTCATGGTCTTTGCAGTGTAGCAAATTCTACTTTTGTTCAGTCAAGCCTAAAACTTCAAGAGCAGTAAAACTGCTCAATAATAATAACAACTAGACAATTATAAATTAAATATTAAAACTAAAACTAGACATACCACTGAACTGATGTGCTGTGTAAAATATAGAAGCTGGTAAAACATTTATTACAAAGTTAAAAAGTGTAATGATTTAAGAAAATAATAGGGCTGAAAGAAAAACACCTAAACTGTGTTCCTGTCCTGAAAACATGTGTAGCTCTCCTTACCTGAAACCTTGTTCTGTAGAATTAAAAGGGATTGTCCACGTTTTCAGCATCTGCAAAGTTGCATGTTAACAAATGCACGCTTCAATTGGGTCTACTCAAGGAAGGGAAATCAAGAAAAAAATAATTCCAAGGGAGGGAATCTAACTATTCAAGTCTGTATAAAATAAAACAGTAACTAAGGAAAAGACTGAGTGAATGCATGTGTGACAAGAATGCCAATAACTGGTCACAGGAGTGTGAAACTGCTGTGGCTCTTGATCAAAAGCCAGTGGAGGGTCATGGACTTCATTGGGGTTTTGCATCAGATCCTTTAGAGTAATCTCAGAGTCAATACACTGAGATCCCTCAGAGTAATCTCAACATTCATGAACACTGTCCAAGGAAATCAAACAGGTAGCATGGCCATGACTGGCTTTCCTTTCAACAGGTAACCAAATTCTATGATCATTAGTGGAGCTATGTCAATCATACCAGCTACAGATCTGTCTGGGGTCCAGATTTGAATTTCTAATGTACTTGTTGTGCTGGATGAGACTGGAAACAATAGGAGTCTGCATTGGGATGCTCAGCCCTGGCTTTTCATTTCTGCTTCCTCAGAGTGTGAGAAAACAAGGAGGCAAATAAGGTGAGCCATCTTAATCACTGCACCTAATCCCCCACTACACAATGATTAGATAGAACAGTAATGTAGGAACATTACTACACCAGAGCAGACATAAATATCTACTTTGTGTAGCTATACAAATAGATGCTGAGCTGTAAGTCCTTTGAGAAGGTCTTTGTGAAGTGCTATGAGTGACCTCAGGTTTGAAAACTGAGGGCAACATATATTCCAAATAACCTGTTTGCTGTAAAGAGGAACCCTGGTTCACTAAATGGCTTCTCATATTTATTTAGATTTGATTTTCTTATAGCTTTTCGTGTTCTAAGGGGGGAACGGGACTCTTTGCTAGGTTTTTATATGTTTCCTACATTTCACGCTTGCAGTCTCAAAGGCTCTGAAAACAGATGTCTGGTTTTCAAAGAAGGTTTTATTTTTTTGGCAATGCCAGACATTTTACAGTAGAAAATACAAAACAAAAACAAAGCCACTGACTTCTGATGTCTTCTGTTTCCTTATCACCTTTTGTTACGCTTGTTAATCAGGGTGACTGGGAATATTTTAAACATTTATAATGTATACCTTTCTCCCCCCAAAAAACATTTGTTTATTTTACAACAACATGAGCCTTGGGAAAAAAAAGTTATTCCTATTATATATTTTGTTTTCCAAGGGAAGAAGTAAACATGCAGTTTTCACATTTGCTACATCAAACGGATGCTGTTTACTTAGTTGCTTGAGGCAGGAGGCCTGATCTGAAGAGAATTTCTTCTATGGCCTAAGGTGATGAACTATTTTTAATAGGAACAATGCTTAAAGAGAAGGAAATTCCTAAGAGCCCTCTTCAGTCGGTTGAGAGGAGAGAAGGGAAATCCCCTCTTGTGGCAAGGAACAAGCTACTGCTCCATAACACATCCAACCTGGGCTGCCTTAATTGTCCTGTGTTGGATGAGGGAGAAGTGTCACCAGGAATTACCTCAGCTGAAAGTTATCATGAAAACACATCATAGGAATCCCACCCCAAAAAGTTCCTGTTTCTCCCATGTGTGTGAGCAGAGGTGAGAAAGTAAGTCAGCTCTTGGTGTCTGAGCTGGGGACATGGCCAAGAAAGGGGTGTCCAACCACTCATTCTCTTCCACAGCTTTGCACTTGGCTTGAATGCCCAAGCATTCAAGTACTCAAAAGAAAATAAGAAATGCTAAAAATAATAAGCGTGGAATTTTGTTTATTGGTATCCCACAAGCAAGTGAAATGGCCCAGGGCAGAAGTAGTTGTCTGGGTGAAAATTATCCAGGAACCAGTTAAAGCCTTGTTCCCTGGCCTTATTCAGTTTATGAGTGTAGACATAGCCCAAGGCCTCTTTTTTTTTAATTTCTTTTTTAAATTTTATTTTATTTTAAACTACTTGCCAACAACATGCAGACTAGCAATTAGGATCAGCAGAATATTGTAAACAATTTGAGACTATTGAACCTACCATCAAGAATCATAAGACTCACAATAAAAACAAGACACAAAGGTTTCATTTTTATATTTTTAGACTTAAGCGTTAGCTTCAGACAACACTATGTTTTTCACTTGGTTTATATCTTCAATGTAAGCAACTAATTACGAGTGTAAAACTAGGAAAGATGACTGGCTGTGCATGGCCAATCTGAAATACAGTCTGATACACAATGCAAACGTTGTCAGAATATGATAATATTTGAAACGTCAACATTTCTTTTAGACTCTCAATGATATATTTGAATCATAGAAAAGATTCTGAAAAAAATAAACTGAATTTTTAAGTAATAAAAATGCCACAGTTTTACTCTTTAGGTCTCAGATTTCAGAGTATTTCAAATGGTCTTTTAACCACAATGATCACTTTGCTTACAACCACATTTCCCAGAAAGTGTTTTGGTTTTCTTCTAAGTACAAAACTCTTCAAATAAACAGATACAGTCTGCTTTGCAAGCCATGTTTTTGGTGAGAAAATGCACTTTTGCTCTCTTGACTAACAAATAGTAACCAACATGTTAATGTGAAGAGATAAAACAAGACTCTGAAATGCTCATTTAGGTTAAAATGAGTTTATTTCCCAGGGTATAGGGAATCCCATCTGAATTGGTTGCTGCAGTGACACAAGAAACATGTAAACTCTACCCTCGATTAAAATCTGGGAGAGAGAGATAAAAGGTTTATCTGTGTGACAGGAGCTGTTTGATGGACTGTTAGATGACACTTTTTTTTATGTTTCCTTAAATCTCACAGCTTCTGTTGCTGCTTTGTCACTAAGCACCCATCTTTCTCTCACAGCCCTCACCCTTCCCCCCCCAAACTAATGATCATGCCTTTCAAGGAGGGCTTTCCTTTCTGGCAAACGAATGTGATGAGGGCAAATATGTAAATATCATTATTATTTTGCTTCAAAAACACACACAAAGACAAATGTGTACATATAACTGCTTAGGCACCATCATACACTGTAACATGTAAATGTGTGTGTGGGGGGTTTATGTTTTTTTTTGCTTCCCACATGCTTTAACAGGTTAAGATTTTCAAGCACCCATGTGTTTGTGAGTTGGCATAACCAGGGACAAGCAGATGCTACTGCATGTACCTGTGTCCATAATTTGAGACACAGACATATATGCTCTATCTGTATGTGCCCAAACATGACTACCTGCATGTTGGTGTTCACAGATATCTCTATGTACACATACACGTATAACCGGACTATCATGCCTTAATGTATTTATGAATATTTTTGTCTCTCTATGTATCAATACAAGTGTTTTAATTTACATAATATATCAATATACATTATGTTTGTATATATACTAAGTCATAAGTATATTTTGTGCATATGCAAAAATGTCAGCAACATGAAAACCTAAGGGTTTGACGTATTTTCATTTCCATTTAAAGCTTTGTCTTGGACAAGAGGTTTCAGTAAGATGCTGTTGACCTGATGTAATTCAGCTGTGCTCTTGATATGACATCAGACTGGTCACAGTCACACAGTGGTGGAGTAAACGAATCTTGTATATGGCTATAAATGAGAGACAAGATGATAGAGGAGCAGACCTTGTATAGTGTGATTGGCTTAAGGAGTAGAGCCAGGTCTTTAATCAGATTTCTCAGATTAGCATATTGTATTTGTTTATGGGTTTAGTGCAGATAAAAGTTCCTGTCTCTTCTCCAGGAGTTTCTTCAACTACTTCCTATAGCACATGGTTATGATTCACTCCCACTCTGTAGTTAGATGTCAAAAGGATTATAGGGAAAGACCTTAGCTTCAGAGACCTTCATAAATTCATGGACAATAATACTCCCAAAGACTAATACAGCTTTTGTTTTCCTTTAAAAACACAAAGTCAGGGGAATTTTCCACACACAGAAATATTGTCAGAAGTGAAGTTATGTATGGTCATACACAGTGTACTGCAACACTTGGTACTTATCCAAGCAGAATTATCCCTGCCAGCAGCTTTGAGCCATGTGCCTTTTGCGAAATATACCTGCAGGCTTCTTCCCTCCACCTGTTCTTCCCAAGGCTTGAGTTTGCAACCTGCTTTTCAATATCACGTTCACAAACATAATTCATATTTGTACTAACTACTTTCCATTGCTAATTCTCTTCAGTCTTAGTGGTTACGTGACACTGGGCCCAGAACATGACAGCTGATCAGATAGTTGGTCTAAGATGAGGTTCCACCTATCAGATTCTCCAGCTAGCTGGAAATGATAGTGGCTTCCCACTACAGCTTGCAGCAAACCAAAAAGCTACTCTATATCACATCAAGAACAGTTTTACTTCCTAAATTGGATTATGAATCACAGTCTCTTTGGAATTTGATAAGGCTGATAATATTGTTTTTGTCATCACTTCCTCTCCTCTGCCTCACCTGCCTGCCAGATGTTGTCTTTCACAGAAACAACCAAGTTCCCTGTTTATTCTGCTGCTCACAGCCTCAAGTCAGTGTGGCTTGACTTCCCAGATAGGCCTACTGGCTTGTCATCCAAATATATAATCCTCATTTGCTTCTGCTATCTCAGAGACCTAATCTTCATCTGGACCAACTGGTCACAGTGTGGCTTCAGCTGTTGCAGCTAAATGGGAACCAGATGGGAGTACTGAGAATATATCTATGTTCTCCATGCCCATCAATAGCCATAATCTGCATCTAAATTACATTTCCTTGGAGGGTGATGGAGGAAAAGAGTCACATTTAGAGTAAAGTTCACATTATCATAAAATAAACATGTAGAATAGGATGTATTAATCATATGTCTTTACTACCAGGGAACCTTGTGAAGATTAGGTGGGATGTAGACATTTAAAAATAAAAATAAGTGTACTCGCTCCCCAGTAAGTTGGATTCTCTGACTTTTACTTGGTCAGAGCAATAAGAGAGCTGATGACCAGAAATATGTTCACTTACAATAACTCTGCTGGCTTAGAATTTAAATTTGTGTCCTAAGTGTTCTGGAATTCTCGAAGAAAATTTTTGCACTAGGTAGTTCCTAGAAGCATCAAAGAAAAATATCTATATGATGTATGTATGTTTATGTATATGTATAGGTACATATATAGCTGGGAGAGTCAAAAAGTAAGTTAAAATGAAAATGCATGAGAAATAAATAACCAAAGTTATTCTACATAGAGCAAATCTGTTCTCCATGTCTACCCTAATCCACGCATTGCAATTAAATCTACTTCTCTGCACCTGAGTCTATTCAGTACATCAAAGCCAACCTGCTAAAAGTACTTATTTCACAGTAATTCAGCTATTAATTGGCATTTTCCTCCCATGCTTCCCCCATGCCAGACCCTTCCTGTCTTCCTGGAATGATTTGTCTTGAACAGTGAAAAATCCTGTGTAGTGTAGAGTAAATGAAAAGTGTGAATGATATTTGGAAGGACTCATTGTCTGACTTATGTTATGCCAAAAATAAGCACTTCTGCTCAGGCTCAGCCTCGTTAACAAGTTTCTTCATCCCTGGCAAAGCATTCACTGTTGCCAAAATATGCAGTAATGCAGACTCAGCAGGATTAGTTCTTCAAATTATAAGGCCACCCATTTTTAATATTTTTTTATTTCTTTAATTTGTTTTATTATTATTATTTTGCTTACTCTTGATTTACATCTGTTTGAGGGTGGGTGAATGAGATCTAATGACCACCAGAAAGGTTATTTTGATTTATAGTTCTGAGTAAGAATCAGTCTTACTAATCCAGCAAAAATACACCTCAGCCATAATAGATTTTAAAATATCCTGGATATTAAACAAACAAACTTTGATTTTCTTTTCCTTTCAATCAGAGCACAAGCAGATATAAAAAGGGGGTAAAAATATATTTTTTAATGTTAAAAGGTATTCTTACAGAAAAAGAAAAACCAAAGGCAATGTCAATAAAATGCATTATATAGTCAAGAATGAAAAAAAAAGAACCTTGTGGTTTTAAATTTTTAAATTTATTTTGTAAGCCACCCATCCCTCCCCAGTAAAATATTAGCAGTGTAATTGTTAAAAAGTAGAGACACTGCATAGTCACTGGGGATGCTCTGGTAGACCACGTGTATATTGCAGACTGTGGAGCTACACAGCAATGAAAATGGGAAGGATCTAAACATAAATGCTTTGAAAATGTAAAGATTGAAGTGAAATCAATCTGCATAGCAGGAATAGTGATTCTGCCTCAAATTGCTGCATTGTTTCTATCATTTCCACTGCAATCCTAGTTGCAGAGGCAGTGAGAGGGAAAGCAGTGAATAGAGTTGGCCTTCCCACTCTGTCTCCACTCTGAGGGGAATTCCAGACTTGGGAAATCTGTCCTTGTCCTGAATCACAACAAAGCACTTTTTTTCTCAGAATGTCCATGAACTGAAATGAAATAATAAGAAAAGATTCAGGTCAATCAAAGCATTTAATTTCAGTTTTACATTCTATTTTTTTTTTCTTCAAAACAATTATTGTGTCAAATAAATTTATTTTGAAACAAAAATTAAAATTACAGTACAATTGATGGTTTTTATTTTTTCAGGTAGAAATAGTTACAAATTCATATAATTGCATTCTAAGCTTCTGTTTTGAATAAGGCTTTTTGTGATAGGGGAAGAATATGACAGGATGGAGGAATTTAAACTAATTCAGCTTTGCCAGAGAGACTGGGGTGTATGTGTGTATGTCTGCAGCAGGGTAGTTCTTAAATTATATGTTTAATCTCGATTTTTTCTCTAACAGGCATCATAAAAAGACATAATGGATTTACCTTTTTTTAAATGTTCAGAAGAAATCACTGTTTTTGATTAGTTGCTGCATCACTTTGGTCAAGTAACCACTTTCCAGTTGTGTGTCTTAGGCTTTCATTTGAAATACTTTAATGCATTTCGAACTTTTATTTATTCATTGGAAAAAGAGATAGCTGTTTGTATGGTTTCATCTACACAAGACAAAAGTCAGAGCTGATACCTGCACACAGTTGGGCTACCAGCTCCAACAAGCTGAATGCACATAAACCAACAGTAAGAATAGTCACCCAGGTGTGAAAGGAAAGCCAGCATCCTCTGAAGGGTGGTATTGCCACACCAGCAAAAATTTCCTGTTCTCATCCCACAGACAAACAGCAAAGCCATGCAAACCAACCCAAAACTCTCAGGGAGACTTGAACTCATAAGTATTCATGAAATCTCTTGGTTTGTTTTGATTTGAAGAAAAGGTGGTAGGTACTTTTGGAAATCGTGCCTAGGATGTAGCTGGAGCTGGTTGTTTACCCATTGATTAGGATCTTAATTGATGCTTTTATGGAGCTGGATTTTGTTGTGAAGGGAAAATAATATGTGCTACCTGTTACAGTGAAAGAATGGACCTCTCTCTCCAAAAGAAAAGATTTTAGATCAGGGCTAGAAACTGAAAGATTTCAGCTTCCAAAGTGGCTGATTTTGTGAAAGTCAGATATTCTGGAAGAATAAAAAAAAATTACATTTCCACTCAAAATTTATTTGGAAATCTCATGCCTGGACACTGATGTTGACAGCAGAGACAGGAATAGGTCTCGTTTATGGTAAGTTCTATTCAAGTGCCCAAGAAATAATCATTCCTGTACCCAAAGCTCCCACAGCTTAAGCAGGTGACTTGTAAAGGGAACATTATTGCCTTCCATTTGCTGAAAGAAGATGAATGCACACAGGAAATCTGCAGCAGAGGCACAGCTTGAATTAAATCTCTTGGATGTTGTGTTAGTATTGAAGTGGAAAGGCCTCTGCCTTCTGCTTAATCTCAGTAGAAGTTTTGCTGAATTGGGATCCAAGACTTCTTATCCAGAGACATTGATTTGTCTCGTGCCTTAGTTTCCCTATCTGCAGAGAGAGTAGTAGTGTTATTTATATATTATCATTTGCACCAGGTTAGTCATGAAAATTCTACAGAATTATAAAGCTTTTCTTAAAATGCCCTGAAAGAACAAGATTCATTCACTACTCTAGGATTACTCACAGGGTAGGTTTTCCCTCCTCAGTTGCCCACCATCCTTTTAAGCAGAAGAATAATTTGACTAACAAATTACTTTGATGTTGATAGTGAATGACAAATACCTTTACTCCATGGATACTTCATCATATTTCTAAAGTAACAACTGAATGAAAAACAGCCTCTCTGCAGATGTTCCTGCAGGCTTAAGCCACTTAGTGCAAATAGGCATGAGTAGCAAATTAAAAACACACACCAGATTTTGATCTCAGATCAACAAGTTTTGCTTGGGCACAAGTCCATTGGCTTCTTCACCCAATGAAGTGAGACACAAATGAGGCTGACATACATATGCATGTCAGATAAAAGTGCACAGGGTTATGTCCATATTAGTCATGCGATAACAGGACAGATGCATGTTAGGGTGGAACAGTGTTAGCAAATTATCTCACAAAAGGCCATTTGTCTTCCTTGGGATGTGTGACGCCTTTTAAACAAGTCTGAATAAATCTACATTCCTGACTTCTCCTCATGGAGACATAATCCAGCTCGGTCAGCAAGGGGATGCAGGCTACAGTAAGGTGGCTGGAGAAGGAAAAGCTTTGAGAAAGACTCCTCTGAGTTCACCTTTCTACACTCAGGCTCAACAAGGTGCCCAAAGAAAAAAGAGATTTTTTAGAGATGCCTGCAATCCAGCTACGATGTGGATGGCTGGATTCCCTTCATAATCACTGGCCAGATGTTGAAACAACAGTGATGTGTTTCACTTTATCTGCTGTAGCAGCAGCTCTTCCTGTGTTGACTACAGAAGGCAGCTGAGTGGGACTGGCTCGGATAGGGTGTGATTGCCTTGTCAGATACACATAAATGCCTCAGCTCATGAGTCAGTGCTCCTCATGCCTCACAACCTTCAGCACAAGGCAAACTATAAAGCCACTTCACTTTGCTCCTGCATCAAATAGAAGAGACCAGATGATATACCTGAGCCCATTGTGCCACAGGTCCTCTCTGTGTGACAGTAAGAGCATCATCACAGCAGAAACTGGCATTTAATCTCCTACCTGGCTTTGTTTGAACCACCACTCTTCAGTGGCCTGAAGAGCACTGGGAGTAGTGACTATTTCAGCAGCATTCTGTAGCTAAAAGCAAACAGTAACTCCTTATACTTCTTTAGCTAAACACACCACACTGGGCTGCCTACACCTTAAATTAATCAAGAACATATTCATAGCAAGGGGTGAATGGAGAAAAAGGGAGCACTAGACCTTTTTTACTTTCCCCAAAACTCAGCAAGGAATAACAGTTGAGCTGGCTCGAATCTTCCCATGTTCACCACCTCTGCCTGCCTGAGGATTTTAGGTTATGAGCTTTTTTGTAACCACCTTCTGACATACAGGTATTTACAAAACAAATTTCTGATCACGGGATCTTACTCTCAACTACCAAATATTATTTGCTTCACTGACTCTAGGACAGCCATAGATTAAGGAAAATAACTGGGCATCTCCTAACCCTGTTCACTGAAGTAAGGCCTCAATAGTGAAGTTTACATATTGTTTAATACCGTGACCTCTGCTCAGCTGCTAATCCCTCATCCACTGCTCTGCAGCTTCTTTCTTGTACGCAGCCTCCATACTAATACCCAGAAAGATGCTCGGATTTCCAAAACTGCAAACCATGCAGCTGTCAAATTCACAGGGGACATTTTGTTGAGTCAGCTCACCACCCCAGCATGACCACAGCTATAGGATCTCTCCTTCCTATGGTTAATCACATCTTCACATGCATCAAGCACCTTCCTGCTGCAGCAGGATTATGATAGTAGCAGCAAGATTGTTTCTTGCTTTCAGGACAAGCTGAAATACAATCAGACAAAAGACTTTGGAGTTTATTATCCAGCTAAATAATGTTTGAAAAATCAATGTTTATATCCTTTGAATCACTAAATTTGCCCATTGTGATTATTTACAAGATTTAATCAGATTTTATATTCTTGAAAAATTTGTATTCAGTCATATTTAATTTGCTAGGAATCCAGGAATAGTGTCCTGTAGCCCAGAATACGCGCTGCTTCATTAGTGCAGACTCAGATATGGGCTCATAGAGAGGTAGAGGGGACATAAATCCAGTGTATCACTCCTCTGCAGTATCTGTACACTGACTTATACTTATCTTCCTGCACACACAATGTATCTCATTCCTCTTTTATGGAGAGTTTAGTTGCTTCACCTTTTTCTGCATGCATCGCAGGCAATGCTCAGGATGCAGCTGACATGTTGAAAGTGTACACCCTAACTACACCTCAGTCATTACTTGTATATCTGGACACTAAAAGATGGGGGAAGATGGGCTATGGTAGTGTAATAGAGGACCAGAATAAGACAGTGGAACTTTCTCTCCCTATAAAGCTTTTGTTTCAGCTGGAAGAAAAATGGGGAGGAGGGCACTTAGAGCATCATTTCACCAAATCTTATAGACTTCTCAAGGTGAGTCAGAGAAAGGTCTTTCCTGGAGGATATTCACTGAGAAAGAAACCCAAGCTGGTAGGGACTTAGAATCTACATCAAAGTGCATGTCTATAAACCCAGACTTAAGTGCACAAAATAGAAAAGATGGCAGTGTCCATCATACACAGTTTCACAATGAAACGCTGATTCAGCAGTTCTGTACAATGTATAAGAAAAAAACCTGTGTCACTGCTTCCACAACTAAGCTTGAAGAAATATCTGAATGTTAAAAATTTTGAAAAAAATTAAATTATAGTCCCACTAGAAAAGAATCTGTTTTCTCCTAGAAAGTACCTTTTTGACCTTCCAGCTTAGAAAAGATTTCTTTCTTTTAGGAAACAGCAGGTTTCTCCAGGAAATTCTGCTATTTAATCTTCAGTTTTCCTGAAATGTGGCAAAACAAAAATTATGCTAATTTGAATACTTGGAAACAGCAATTCAAAAGGAAATATTTCATTTGGAAGTATTTTATTAAAAAACAAGTAATTCTCAACATAAATACTTGTTAGGGCAAAGGGAAAAATGACTCAGCCTCATAGCTCTCTTGAAAAAGAAAATAATCTTATTTAGGTAAAAACTTCCCCTTCGAATGTGGATTGTTTGTTTTTTTCTTTCTTGTTTGCTTTTTTTTTTTTTTTTTTAACAGTGGGTACAGTGCTACGTAGGTGTGCAGGTCACGAATAAGATTGAGAGAAAATAACTGAGGGCAAATAACATAGAAAAGGAAGGACAGACTTTGAAATTAGTTTGTGTAAGAAGTTACTAGGAAATATAAAGTAAGGTAATTCCCTGAAACACAATCACATTAATATTGAAATTAAATACCTACTAAATATAAGGTCCACACTTCACAACATAGATTTTTTCAGTCCTTTGGTTACAAGGTGACAGGAGGAGGCCTATAATTAATATATGGTGATTTCTGTCTAAAGCAGATTGTTCCCAGAGCTGCAATCATGACTACATAACATGGCTTAGAAGGAATTAGGGCCCAAAGCAAAGGAAAACATGCAAGTCTATTGAATCGTTGGTAATTTTGGGGGGAATAGCCAATTTGAATCTGGAATTTGGATATTTCTGAATAGTTTTAGCAGTTGTGGATCTTTGTCTTGAATCTAGATCCTTTTAATGTATCAGGTCAACATTTTTCTGTATTATAGAACAGATTTGTCCTGAAGGAAATGATGCCTTCAAAAATGTTGTACCTTTGGTGTTAGACATCATCCTTGGAGAACAAGATATTAGAAGAAAAGGAATAGCCTCTAAACAGAGCTGTGAAAATTGCTATAACATCTGGCAGAGTAAAACAGAAATTAGTAATTTCCCAGTAGACCAAGAGGAAGCAGCTATTCTCTGTCCATCAAGAAGAAAATAATTAGCACTTAAAAAAAAAACCAAACTTAAAAAAAGTGATCTAGCACAAGGAAATTTGTCTGGATCACCATTTAACTAAGTGGTTGTTCAAATGGGTGTGTAGTATTCAACATGAATCTGAGATGTTTGCTCCCTTTACATCCCAGAGCAACACATTCCATAAGTTAATTACATGCTGTGCTGAAACAAACAACCATTTAATCCTTTTTCCAGTGACTGTGTTGCTCATCAAATGCTTAGAACCGTTAGTATCTTGGTAGGGCAATCAGACTGGTAATTTTATATTTAACAAAAGGGGTTTTGTTATCATCTTGTCTGACCTACGAAATGACAAAGACCAAGAGACTTCTCTGAAGTCATTCTTGCTTTAACTGTATTTGATCCTGACTTTAGAGCAGAGATCGCAGTAGGTTTGAAAGTGTCTGGTTGTAAAAGGAGTTTTTCCAATATTTAATTACTCTGATTTGATTCAGCCTCTGTTTGTGGTTTTTTTTTGTTTTTTTTTGTTTTTTTTTTTTAACTTCCACTTCTACCCTTTGGACCTTTTCGTATCCTTCTTCGATAGAATAAATATATCCCTTCTTATCCAGCATTGATTTTTGGTCAAAATGTACAACAATCTTCTTTCTTATGTCTGTGTTGGACACTTCAGATCACAGCTGATCCTTTGCCATGATTAACCTCTCCTGTGCTCTTTGTATCATTAATATATTTTTATCAGCCCTAACTTAAAGAGTTCTTGGAGGTATGATGTCAAATATTAATTTCAGTTCTTAAAAGTTATGCTTTTTATTCAGTGACTTGCTCTAGTCATCTCTGAATAGACTTCTCTCGAAAGTTAAGACATGGAATTTTCTAGATACCACATCTCTTTTCCCGGTCAGATTAGTCCTGCACAAATAACACTGGTCTAACTCAAGTTTCTAAAATTTATAATCTTTTCCTAATGGTGTCCTGTTAACCTTTGATGAATCTTAACTCTTTTGAATCTCCCTTAAAAGAGAAAAGCTACTGCTGTCTGGAGACAGCAAGTCCTTTAGCTTTGGCAGAGGCATTTCCTGAAGATCAGGTCTCTGATCCTAGTGGGGTATTACATGACTGAATTAATCTCAAGCAAGCCAGAGGGATCCTTTTCATCTGCAAGCTTTGACCTCCTGTTTGAACTGTATCCAGAATTACTTCTTGTTCAAGTGATGTCCATTCTACCAGAAAAGGGACCTAAGGAGGCAGTGGCTAATGCAAAAAAGGGGACATTTATCTGAGTTGCAACACTCCAAGAACATAATTTAGATTTCAGATGGCCTGAGTTTTTGCAACAACGCTTGTCAATGTACTTCCCAGTATATCAGGACCAGTATTTCCAGGATGCTGCACAGCCCAAGACATTTAATATCAGTGACAGAGAGGTCTTGGCAGAGATCTCAAACATCTGAAGGGGTTGCAGAAAGTGGATGGGACCAGTTTTAGGTCACCTGGGATTATGAGACCATGTTCTTGATGGTTCTTCACAGATAGGTGCAGATCTGAAATCTGAGATCTGATGCTCTCTCATTGTTTAGAAGTTCACATCTGAACATTAGTGATTCGTTTTGTTGTTTGGTTGACGTTTTTTGTTAATTTTTTTGTTGGTTTTGTTTGTTTGTTTTTTTGGTGTTTTTTTTTTTTTTGTTGTTGTTGTTGTTAGGGGTTTTTTTGTTGTTCTGTTTTGGGTTTTTTGGTTTTGTTTGGTTTTTTAGTGGAATAAACAGAAATGCAGCACCAGAGACAAAGAAGTTATGAAAAGATAAAACACTTTTCACATTAATGCCCATGGTTTCTCTTTTTAATTCTTTTTTCTAGCTTTTTTCAAATCTGATCCCTCTGTATTATAGCAACATCCAAAACAACTTTAAAATATGCTTTTAAAAATACGAACAAAGTATTAATAGATCTTTTAAAAGAAGGCATGACACATTAGAAACCTCTATGCATTATCGGTAACTAAGATTATTTTAGATTATCCCAGGGCAAAAATCCACTGTGGTTTTTCTGAGCTAGCAGAACAGAAATCTTATTTTTATCTTCTTTAGAAAGATAAAGATTGTGACCAAACTTTTGGGGTATGAAAACACATAAAAGAGCTGTTTTCATTCCTCCTTCATGTGACAGAGAAGTGGTCAAGTAGACTTCAGCAGTTCAGGCCACCTACATTTTTTAAAAAAACACTTTTGATCTGCAACATAGCTGAAATAAAGTGACACTAAACCTTTAGTACCCTTTACTTAACTATGAAGCTCCCTTGCCAGCCTGTGGCCAGTGATGATCCTTATTTCTAGTTTCCCCTCCATACTTAAGGATACTAAAAACTCATCCAGCATTTCCTACCTTTATGTGCTCGTGTCAGAGATCCCACATCAGATGCCAAAAGGAGCTCACTTGATGGGTTGAACATTGCATGCAGCAGATAATATTTCTTTTCTACAAGAGTGATACAGAGGTTGTCCTCACTAGAAGTAGAAGCACAGGCAAGGTTGGGTGTTTACAGAGTGTTTATCCTACTCCAGGTGGGGTAAGAGACATCCTGAACCTTCTGTCTGCTTTGGCTGGTGTGTGTGTGTGCCAGATGAGAGTGTTTCCACACCATCCTACTGCAGCTTTGGCCTCAGAAAAGCCCACCCATCTCTCCTGGTCTCTGTTTTCTCTCTGCATTCTGAGAAGTGGCCACGCTGGGCAGAAGACTTGATGCAAATAAGAGGCTTTTCCCAACTGAAATTATACAAGTTGTTTAACAGGAATGTTTCATGAATTCATGCTGATCAAAGAGATTTGTTTCAATTGAGTTAAAAAAAAAATAGAGCAGTAGGAAAATGGGAAAGGGGTTTTGGAAAAAATGTAAATGTTTTTTATTTGGATGCTTTCAAAGTAATTTAAGGTGATGTTTCATTTTAAAATATACTTGAGGTTTATTTACAGTAGAATAAACATCCTTTCCAAGGGCTCAGAACTGCAACATTTCATTTCAGCATGGAAAAAATAGACTTAAAATAAAACTTCTTCTTTTGCTGCTGCTCTTTTTGCTGTCACATCTCATTTTTATGTCACTATAAAAAAAAATAAAAATTCAGAAACAGTATGAAAAAAGTTTCTGGGAAGCCCAGAAACCATGGGGCTCAGAAAAAGTCTTTTTGGGTTCAACATGTCTTTAAATCTCATGTATTTATGCAGAAAATTGTTGGGCTTCTTAGCATTTGTCATTCATCTGACTGTACTATGACTATGGCAACAGTGCATGATACTACAGGAGCTGTCTGCAACTAAAATAATAATTATGTCTCTAGAGAAGGGGAAGAAATTTGCAATTTATGCTATTGTTGTTACTATGTGATCAGTGGATATCTGAAAACCAGCACAGGCAGTTCCAAGAGGAGCCACTACCTCTAAATGTAATTTGCACCTTTTTTAACAGAGATCCACGAAACTCATTTTTAGTAGCTTGCCACCACTTTTCTTTTCCCTTCCTGACTTCCAAATGGGAGGTCAGGTCAAACTTCTGGCTGGTATAATAGCTAATTACACCCACTATTTGGCCTAGGATGCAGGGTGAGGCATAAATTAGGACCTGATAGCTTAGCTGGTGCCACAGCAAGTTATTAGATGTGTGTCAGCGAGCAAAGTTCTGATCAAAGCTCCCAGTGAGACAGGCAGAGGTCGGAAAGCATGGCTGGGGACTAATTGCTGGGCTGTGTGCTAAAAGGAAGTTTGCAATGAAAGGCCATTAAGCTGCAGCTTTTCCGATCCGTGGAGCAAAGCTATGGATGGAGAAATGCTGATTGCTGTGTGGTCAGGGGAAGGAGGGATCCTGCTCTGGGTGATGGCTCACTTCATTTCTCCAGAGCTTTCCTAAAGGAGCATAGAATCTGCTCCGAAATTTAAGTCCTAGACAAGGCTTGTTAACCCATTCTCTTAATTTAAATGGGCTGGGCAAGCAAAGAGAATGTTTTTGAAAAGGTGCTACTTGCTGAGAAATCTGGCTGATTTTAAAATGAGCTGGCAACAATAAGACTGCTCTTAGGGCAGAGAATGGTGGGGGCAGAGGGCTGATTGGGACACTTGAAGAGCATACTAAAATATTTGGATGACAGCACTTATAGCCATATAGAGGAAAATTTAAAACTGCTTTTTATGCTCAAATTTTGTTTTACACAATCTGTGCAGCACATCCACTATAGTTTCTCCTTTTACAAGCAAGGAAAATGAACTGAAATGAAATAAGATTCGTTGATTTTTTGTTCGGGTTTTTGTTTTTTTTTTTTTTGTTTCTTTTCAGACTCCCACATGTCAGATGTCTTGGAGTCCAAATGACATAGTTAAGCAGATTTGAAGAAGAATGAGCAACCTTTTCCCTATTTTTTTTTCCCTTTTGTTGTGGAAGTTAATCACTTGTGACCTACCAATCACATCTTCAGTCTTGTTTACTTTCAGGTCTTCCTTTGAGCTCTGAGAGTTTTACCCTTTGAGGTAAATCTTCTTTGAGGATGGTATCCATCTCAATTTCTTTTTTCATCTTCCTTAGAAAAATTTTAATAGAATAAAATAAATCATGGCTTTCTGTATGTTCTGTGGAGTTGAGGACAAACACTTCTATTTTCTAAACAACAGTATAATTTTTACATATGTGAACAGTTTAAATGAACCAAGTATTTAAGTTATAACATGGCACAAGACTTAAATAGCAGAGAACAAATATTTTCATGTCTGTTTGGAAAGGGCATCTTGAATATAAACAACAATAAATAACTAAGAAATGTCTGATGGCTTTGGCCAAATATGGAATATCAGAACCAAAGTTGGAATTTCACACAGAGAAAGTTCCAGTCTGTCAATTTTTATTATCATCCTGGTTTGGGACAAGATGCTGCATTTTTTGGGGAAAGGAAAAGAATCTCTCAAAAGCTTCAGTCAGAAATGTTGAAAGGTATTTTTGTCACTTTGGCTTTCAGTTGCTCCCAGCTCTGCTCTTGCAAAGTGAGAGAAAATGTAGCTTAGATTTCTTCATGAGTTTTTTTTTGCCATAGCTACATTTCTCATGAACCCACATGTCTCGACTCAAGGAGCAGTTTCTTGATTAGTGAGTGAATATACAGCCTGTTATGCCATGCCACTTAGTCTAAAATGACAACAGTAGGAGGGACAAGTACTGTTGCAGTTTTAGCTTAGAAAAAGTTTGTAAACAAACTCACACCTGTCTGGGAATCACTTTTCACACCTCGCATCTTTTGCCTTGTACTTGGTTCATATTTTCCTTTTTCTCTCCCCTACCTGTCCTTGTGTAGGATAGGAAGGTGTCATTGGCAATGGTAATTATTTACTGGTATAATATTATTACCAAGGCATATCACCAGCCTGTCAATGAAGTAATATTTTTTAAATGCACAATTTATTATTTAAAGCCATATAACGAACTTCTTAAAAAGTAGAGCAGGGTCTGTAGTTTTCTTTCTTTGGATCAAAGGAATTGTAATTCCATGTTAATAAATTAGTTCGGGGGGAAAAAATGTAACAAAGATTACAATCTCTGTGTGTTATTTCACAGGTTGCACTGAAAACAAGAACAAATCTTAAGAGCTGCTTGCAACCTATTTTCTTTAAAAAAAAATTACTCACTCTGTCAAAGCAAGAGGCAAAGAAAAATTTTGTTGTTGTTGGATTTATCTATTTCTTTCCCTTGGCATTGAAGAAAATGAGAAGAAAAATCTGTTTCATGTCTCTTTCTGTTCTTTTCATACAACTTAACTAGATTATTAGAAGTGTTCAGTAATAATCTGTAGATGAAAGGAACATTAACTCTTGTGTCTTTATTATGATTAAGGCTTGAAGTAATTTGAAAATTTTATGTGGAACATGATCTATTACATCTTATGGCAAATAGGAGCTCATATATTTAGGCTACAGCTAAAGCGTAACATCTGCCCATGTACTGAAGAACTAATTGCTAGCAATAGAGAAACTAAAATGTTTGTGACTTTGTATGGTAAACTCAGCAGTAGAGAATAAGGTCCTGATGTGGAAAATTGGAAAGTCAGTTGTTCTGCAGGGACAAACCATTCTTCTGTAAAGAGTAATAGAAGAGATATTTTTATAACCTGAGACAGAAGGAAAGCCCAAGACAGTATGTTTTTTAATTGAACTTCCAAATCCATAACTGATAAGTTGTTTTCAATAGATGTTGTCAGTGATAGTGCCAACAGCAAAGATGTTCTGGAAACAAACCTGCCCCTGTTGAAGGCAAAAGCAAAATTTCTTAACCTGTAGTATCTGTCTTGGTATATATGTAGTTTAGAAATGAGCCAAGCCCCCAGATTTAAAATTGGTATTTGAACTTCCCTAAATTCAGGCTTAACTTGTTATTGGTCTTTAGGCTCTGCTTACTGGGAAGCCAGATTCATGCCATTTGAAAATTTCAGATCTGGATCCAGTTTTTAATTTAATGTATTCTCAACACTTCAAGTTGTTCGTTCCAAGATTTTCGTTCAGGTCTTTCTATTCTCAGTTTTCTAACTTCGTACATGCAACTGTTTGAAGTCTCTAAAATGATTAATGTGCATGCAACCCTGTGAAAACATTCTTTGGTGTTCCTCCAATTTGTGGTTTCATACATGAGGATAAGAAGCAAAGAAGAAATAGTATCACTTTCTTTCACTGCAACAAGTACAACTAGACGTGTAAATACAGCCTCAAACACAGCATAAATTACTCAACTGTGTTTGAAACATGGTTTGTAGAGCTCAGCTTCGTTTTACTAAAGCAGCTGTTAGAATCTTATGTCTTTAAATAAATAATTCACTGATATAAAGAAAGAAACTTGAGTGAATTCTTCAAGTGATGTAAGCTGCTACTGGGAGGATTACAGGAAGTGTACAGGTTTATTACTTCTCACAAGGTGTTGGCAGCCCAATTACTTAGTCATGTTTGAACATCTTTGAAAAGGGTCCTTTAGGTGTAAGAAGAAACCACAGTTATCAGACAGGTGAGTGAAATATATCTGGAACCAAGGAACCAGGGGTATGAGGTTTGAGGGATGGATACACACAGGGAGCATTCACAAATGTGCATAAACATAATCCATTGATATTCTGGAAAAGAGCAGTTTAGAGAAGACCTCCAAACAACATGAAGATTATTTTGTGCATAAAACCATTGTCTGTATAATTGGCTAAAGCACAGGACACAGTTCTGGCATATAGACTCTCCAGGTTATTGAGTTTGGATACAAGGTGATGCTATTTAGGTACACGACATGGTTAAGGTTGGTACTGAAATAATATCTGCAATTCTGATATTCATATCTAAACCAGGATGTGGACAAATTGGAAAGTATAGATGACTACAGAATAATTTAAGTTCAAGGTCTTAAACAGAAATTTCCACTCGTTAGTGGATTTCCACTCCTCAGCCCACAATGTCTTTGTGAAATCTCTGATCTTAGCTAAATGAAGACAAAAAAATTCTTTGACAAGCCCATCAATTTTCTGATAGCGCCCAAGTCCATGGTTTTCCCTAACACTGTCAGTGTACCCCATAGATGGTAACTATGCAGGATCTATTGGCAATGGAGAAGTATAATGATAAGCATGGTTTCCAGGCTGAAGATGGATCTTGAATGTGTAACCTAGAATAAAATATTTACTGGACTCTATTGTATATGTACGTGTTGAGCAGGAGGTGAAATGTGTGGATGCATAAATAAATAATTTCCTAGTCTGCACAAAAATGGATGTAACATGCACATGGAGAAGAACGTGGTAGGCGGCAAAATTATGAGGAGGTTCTCCTAGCCAGATGGTATTCAGAATTACAGATGAGTCTGAAAAAAAAGAAAAAAAAAAAAGAAAAAAGCAGCATGGACTGACATATTCATCCACAGCCAATGCAAGTCTGGACCATACCCAGTTTAAGGTAAGACTGCCTGGAGCCAAAGATATCTCAAAACTCCCAATACAGTCAGAGCATTTCCTGACCCCACTCTGCTCCAACTCCTTTTCCACAAGAGAAAAAGCAAATCAATACTTAGTTTATGCATTTGTATACAACTCTCATGTCAGACTTTAGATATGCTTGTGGCAATGCATTAATATTGACATGTACTTCGCTAAAATATTAGTAAAACACTAGAGGTATGAGGACATTGAATTACACTAATGTGACTATGGAAAAATAAATAATTTCAAGCCCACTTAGTAACTTCAAATATTAACACAATGTAGCAAGCCATGTAAGTCTCCATATCCTTCAACACATCTGCTTCTTTGTGTAAGTGATGGATAGCCTTTTGTTCTGTATGCTTGGGGTTTAACTTACTATTGATTGGTTGTTATTTTGATTTACTAAGTTAGAAAGTGCCATTTAAAGTTTCCATTCAACTTGTGTCATCTCTCTTTCTTAAGAGAAGTTCTAAATTGTGAATGAAAATACTGTTAGGGTTCCATTTATATTACTGGAAACAAGAACAATACTTGATGCTAAGATATTGGCGTGTAGAGTGCTTCTTTATTTGACATGAGGAAAGCTCTGGCAAAACTTAAGAAATAACCTGAATTGCTTGTTCCCTCTCCATTTCCTCCCTCTTCCCCTAGAAAGTCACCTTATTTGTTGGAAATTTCCATTCCCCTGGAGCATCTCCCCTGCACGTTTGCACTGATTTGAAGCATATCTAACACAGCAATTGAGAGGTTTGTTGAGTTCTCATGCAGCGCAGAAAGCAATTTGACTTTCATACTTGATGTTCTTGTGCACATCTGACCAGAGTAGCCAAGTGCACAAGTTGTAATCTTTCCAAAAGCAGTAAGTTGATATCAAAGACTTTGCAGTGAAGCAAGGAATTGTGGCAGTACTTCAAGGAACAGGTTTGCAATTAACTGTTAAATACAGATTGAAGGAATGCCCCGCTTGGTTGCTGCAGGCTTTCCTTGCATGCCAGCTATGACTGAACCTAAAGCACAGAGCATGGTAAGATGATAACCTGTTAGCAGGGGAAAAAAAAAAAAAAAAAGCAGGAGAATTATTGAGTACTTGATAGCATGCAGGTTGCTTAATGATTTCAGAATATTGCTCAAAATAACAAACCAGACCCTCTGAATTACAATTCTGTACACAAAAAATAAAAAAAAAAAAAGGAGGAAAATAACTGGTTCCTATTGTGTATATGTAAGATTTCTTTTGAAATTCAAAACAAGCTAGAAATTGCTCAGCCTACAAGCTCATTCAGCCATCGAAGGTTATTACAGATGACAGTGCACAGAACTTGGAAAACTAAATGAAACAAACCAAAACACAACCCTTTGCTGTCAAAAAACCCACCCAACTCCAAAAAACTGAAATTGCTTTTTTATTTGGTAATGTATCCTGGGGTCTAGTGTGTTCACTGGTTCTAGTTTCAGGACAAGGCATGTGGAGCAGAATATTTTGATTCTGTTTTCTGTCCCACTCTTTAATTATTAGAGTTGCCTCTTTGCATTTTAAGCTCCTATTTGGATGGCAAGCTCTCTTGTAAAGGTGATGTTTTTGGTGTATAGCACTTTGTGGCATGACCAAACACCAATTTCAACTTTATGTGGCTACTGTATAGGAAGGCATGGTTTAAGATATGGACCAGGTGAAACTGGGCTTCCAAGTCTTCACCTCTCTAGCAAAATGAGGGAGAAAGTCTCAAGCCAGTTTCTACCTTCATGCTCATGGTTTTCTTATTTCAAAACCTCTGTCTTATTACTTGTCTTCAAGTACTTGTTACTGTATGTCCTATGCTACTGTGAACTCTTTCAGTAAATAAGAGTATCTACCTCTTTTTGGTGGTGTGTGTCAGTGAATGAACATGCCTTTAGTGAGAGTGAATATCAGTGTTTCTGAAAGACTTTGAGATTTTTCTAATGCCACCTTTCTACGTATCTCTGATCAAGGGTAAACCTAGGATCTGATGACGAAAACCAAGAGATCTGAAACCTAATTATTATTTGAAATTTTAGACATGATCAAACTCTTGTATTTCTGTAACCAGCCATTCCTCAGGGTTGCAGGTTCACTGTGTGAGCCACTACTATGTTTGGGTGGAAAGGAAATATTTGGATGCAATTTGATCTAGTGGAAAACTTCTCACTGCAGAGGGGATGGACTAGATGACCTTTAAAGATTCCTTCCAAACCAAATCATTCTATGATTCTATGATTAAGAATTACACAGAAAAAAGAACAGAAATAAGAGATTGTTCTCATAGATGTTACTCTCCAAACTAAACCTAACTTATCAGAGGGCTGAAAATTTGTCAAGAATCTTCAAAACCTATTAGCACCAGCAGAATTTGCAGAGTTGCTCAAAATGTGTTTTGGCACCAAGTTGTTAATGTCATTTGCTTAAGCAAATATTGTTCCTGTGCAGTTCATGATTTGGCACAAACCTGATGATCAGCACTGAAAAAATAGGAAAGTTTACAGTTAAAAGGTATGAACTGGGAAATAACACAGATAAAGGATCATAGAACTTTCAGGGTTGTAAGGGACCTTAAAGATCATCTAGTTCCTATCCCACTGCCATGGGCAGGGACACCTCCCACTAGGTCAGGTTGCTCAGAGCTGTGTCCAGCCTGGCCTTAAAAACTTCCAGGAATGGGGCTTCCACCACCCCTCTGGACAACCTGTTCCAGTCTTTCACCAGCCTCATGGTGAAGAACTTCTTCCTAACTTCCAATCTAAATCTCCCCTCCTTTAGTTTGAATCCATTCCCCATAGTCCTATCACTACCTGGCAGCCTACAAAGTCCCTCACCAGCTTTCTTGTAGCCCCCTTCAGATACTGGAAGTCTATGATAAGGTCTCCTCGGAGCCTTCTCCTCTCCAGACTGAATAACCCCAACTCTCTCAGTCTTTCTTCATAGGCAGACAGGAAGAAGGATCCCAGGGGGCCCTGCTTTGAACAGGGTATTGAACTAGAAGATTTCCAGTTGCATTTCCTTATGATTGCACAAATGATTGCATACAGGAGAGGCTTTCTTGTGCCACTGTCTGAGCTCAAGGTCAACCACACCTGAAAAATGAAGTGAAATTTAAACCACATCCTTCAAAGTACAAGAGTCACTGCTTTGGCCTTCACACACCAGAAAACCAACTGAGTTTCTGCCATCTGTTCCAAAAAGCTTCTTGTGAGACAGGAGCCTCCCAAAATTACATCTGAATGACGTGTTTCATGTCACTGTTACTAGAGGTAATCTGCCAGTGCATTGTTCCCCAAAGGCCAGTGTTTAATCTCTTCTTCTCATCTTATTTTTGCATGCTTACTACCTTCCCAAGATCTTAACCCAAGGAGTGTGTGCCAGTACGAGTAAGTAGCACCCACACTCACCATCTCTAGTCCAAACTAGGCTCTTTCTGCATAACTAAAGGTCAATAGCTGTTGATATTTGGAATAAGAGACTGTGAAAAGAAAGCAGTTGAATGAATGACTCGCTTTAGATTGTACCTTGCCCTCTTGCTTTCTGTTGAAATGCTTACTCATAATTATATCAAAATTATGATTTTCAATAAGTTTTGCTTGGAACTTTTGATGTTTAAGTGTTTTTATTATCATCAGAATCAGTGTTGATGGGTAGAGTTATCATTTAGCTCAACATAAAATGTTCTTCTAATTTTAGGGATTTATTTTGTTTAATCAGAGAAGTCAGCCAACTCAAGACAGGGGGTTAATTGGAAATCGCTAACAGCTATAAATTCAAGCTGAATTTGGGGGTTCTTGTGCTCCAGCTTGTCAAGGAGTGACTTGCCTAAATGCCAGCAAACCAGCAGATGAACAAGTGTTCTGGGTTCAGTACCCCATGGTCTAACCTCCTGCACAGAACACTTGTGTACCAGGAGGCAGCAGCATGAGAGACCTACACTGATCCCTCCATTCTGTCAGGAGCTTGACCTTCTCTTTCCTCAGGCCAACAATTTCACCTTTGCTCATGGGATCACAAATACTATGAAATGCTCTATCAATGCAGTGTTAACTTTTCCAGAGAATCTTTTGTAACCCACCGTGGCCATGTAACCAGTGTCATTAGCAAGGTAGTCTTGGGTGAAAGGCAGCATCCCCAGAGACTCTAGACTATGGTTTATGTATTCACAAAGGGCTATCAGTCAGATTAAAATCAAACAAATATATTTTTCTTTATACAGACACATACATATATACAAGGCCAAAATTAATGAATGGTAGTTTCTCCTCTGGCCAGCTTTATTTACCTATTTGACTACAAAGTTGTCCAGAGACTGAAGACAAGAAATTCCTGTCCAAATGCCTATGCAACCTGCCTGCATTTCATAAAGTTTGAAAACTGTTTTGCCAACATTTAGCCTGAGATAAATGGGAGGCTGGAGTTTTAGATCATGTTCCCAATCACTTGCTAACTGCAGCCAATCCCTGAATCGTCATGTTCCGGAGATTGCTTTCACATTCTTGTGAATTAGTGTAGCATGGTCAGCATTCCTTAAGAGGTATTGTTCAGCTCAGAAGCTTTCATCCTGTTATGAACTCCATTCCCCTCTGAGCAGGAGTTCAGTAGATGCAATATCACTTCTTTAGGGAAGAGAGTCATCAATCATAATCATGCCTTAGACCCTCACTGACAGAAACAGTGAGAATGGTATGTATTGACTAGACTTGCTAGAAGAAAACAGGAAAAGATATTTAAAGGCTAGAAATTACACTGGAGAACATAATTTAATCTCTTCTTGCAACCAATTTTTTCTCAGTTCAGAGGTATATGGACTGATTGGGTTGTCATCTCAAGCAGGGCTATAAAATAAGGCTCTACAAAGAGTGAACGGTGAGATGCGCAGCACCTAGATTTAAATATCAGTTGTGTTGATATCCACAGCAGAGCTAGTCACCCTCAGCTGCCCTTATTGTTAAGGTGAAAAAAAGAAAGTTGACATAGGGGCATAAATTTTCAGAGCCTGAAGTACCTTCAAAAATAAACAAGTTGGCTCTATTGCTTATCAATGGAGTCTAAAGAAACTATACCCAATGAAGAAGTCTGCATTAAAGATTCCCAAGGTATCTATACTTACAATTTTATAGAAGGAAATGTGTCCCCTCACTTCCTGATATCATTAAAATTACCATGTGCATTGCTTCTTGAGTAAGTAAATTCCTAATCTCTGGAAACAGTGTGGTTAGACTGTAGAGAGAGATAGCAGGGTGAAAAAATTGAAAAGTGCTGGAGAGAGAAACAGAAATGAGGAACAAACCAGGCAGAATCTAATTCTGCACCATTGCCACTACAGTATTCTGAAAAAAAAAAAAAGTGGGACCTCTAATAGGTCTTCAGTGCATGCTGGAACATTTCGGTCTTCAAGCAAATTCTCAGCAGTGCAAAATGACACAGGTATTTTATGAATTCCAAGAAATTATTACAAGCCCTGCACTAGCATCATGACTTTTCCTGCAGCTTGACCTTGCTCTTGCAGATGTTGTCCAACAACATGAGGAAGTGTAGTGTATACCTGTGCCAAATATTTCCTGGCCTGGAGACTACAGACAAATTTCCTATGAGATGGAAGTAGCAACAAACTAAATTAGGAAATGAACACTTAAGTTTTCCAGTGCCTAGACAAGTGATCTACTCCGTCTTGCCAAGAGAAAAGCAGTCCTGGGCACATGTCATAAATTCCTGGACAACTTAAACTAAAATGAGTGAGATGCGGATGAGTGACCCCTAGTGTTAGGAAGAATATTTTAGGATGATGGTTTGGGATTTGGGAACAAAAAAACTTTTCAGTCTCTCTGCCTAAATGACTGCATGGAGCTGGACATGAGACTCCATACTACCATACACCATCAGACTGTCTTTGGCATCAGTGAGAACATAGCAATCTCAACAGTGAGCAATTTTGAAAAAAACCCAAGCATTTAGGATTAGGCAAAGCAGATACAAGGATTGTTTAGCCCACTCTTGCAGCAGAACCCAAGATAAATGAGATAGTCCTGCAGGAGATGGCAATATGACCCATGTTTTTCTTCTCTTTCTGTCTTTGGGTGACAGAAAGGAGATTGCACAGGAGGAACCACAATGGACTTCGATCCAAAGACTAGAAAGAGCCATGAGCACCATACACATATGTGAAGTCTGGGTGCACTCTACAACAACACTCAAGCAAGGTGAAACACAACACACATGGTGAAACATCAGCTTTAATATGCAGCTGCCCTTGAAGCAGTAAATTTTTTTCTGTCATTTTGTAGAGATTGAGCTCTGTTGCTGTTTGATGTTCATGCAGATTTTTCTGGAGTTTGAAAGTAAAAAATGCCTGCAGAGAGGTTTGGCAGGGGTAAGAGTGGGTGTTGGCTGTCAATAAAGCCACTTAAAGGCATGTTAGACTCTTAAAGAAGACATTTTTCACTTTCACCTTAGAACAATCTCAACCCACCTTGCCAATGAAGAAGAGAAATCCTTGTCCAAAATCACAGTGCCATAAAGGAGTAAATGCAGGGTAAGTGGGATTTGTCAGCCTCTAGGTTGAAAGTTCACTTTTATCTCTTGCACGAGTTGCATGAGTTTTTTTATTTCCCACATGTTTCTAGTTGTAGTAGAAGGGATTGTGACTGATATCCAGACCTGATGGGCTGTGAATGAGACTGTGAGTGTGAGGAGAGAGAAGAAAAACTCACAGCAGCTGCAAGCAGTGAGCTGGGATCTGAGACCTGTCAGAATGAGATAGAAAGGTAAGAGGCATGGTTGATGTGCTGAATAAATTTATTTCACTACAGAGAAAAAGTTCAGTTCTAAAGCAATGAGACTGTCATTTTTATGCTTTCAAAAGGGGTTTTTAATGCACTGCTGGGCAAGCTGAGTCCTTGGACTGGTTGGAAACTGGGAAGACATGGCTGTGCCTAGACAAAAACACCAAAATTTGTTCTTCAGGCCACACGGGGCTTCAGCATCTTTCAAGGAAGGGAAAGAGGTTTTAAAGAGCAACAGTTGTGGGTAGAAAGAAGAAAAAGGGAGGGGAAAAAACCCTAGAAAATAGTTAAGGTCACCTTGTAAGAAATGACTGAGGTTTCAGTCATTCTGATGAAACTTTATTAAGCTGAAAGTGTGCATTCCCTCAAACTGCTGTTCTTTAAATAGGTACTGGGGGGGGGTAAAGGGACAGAGAAAAAGTTGTGATATTACTGTCATATTTAACAAAGCTTTTAAACTGACCTCTTCCATATCTGCATATTAGTCTTAAAAGAAAAATACCCTAAATTATGTAACATTTGAAAAACCTTTCTTATATTAAGCTTACCAGAACATACCATTGTTGATTTCTCTGAAATACCATGAAAATGGCATATTTATGACACAACATTCTCTATCCAATATTTAGTGTTGTAAATATGGAAGCTTGCTATTTCCAAATAGAGGTTTGACATTTAGGATACTGTAATTTTCAAGCTTTATTCATAGTTTAAGGAGTTGAGGGATGAAAAACAGAAAGAAAAGAAAAAAAAAAAGAAAGATATGAAAGAAACCTGACATTATGATGAAATCACATGTTTGAGTAACAGATATATTTTTAAAAATGCCAAAAATCTCAGAAGCTGCCATGAAATTTAAGTTTTTTTTGTTGACCAAACTGGGTGCACCTCCTGTAGGACCTCATCCTCTGGAGCCACACATCCTTGTTATCAGTCTTACTCGACTGGTGTCCACACTACCACATCTAAGCACTTTAGTAAGACAATCAGAAACCAGTTTATTTTGATGTAGGAAGCTTGATGTAGGTTGTCCATCTCCCTACCAAGGATTTCTCTCTTTCACTCTCTTCAGCCTAAACAGATAAACCACCTCATCCTCTTCTAAGCAGGATTATCTAAATCTCAAGAGAATAGCAAGAGTATCAAACTGATACTCTTACTACTCAGGAGAGATGGTGCTGCTCCACTTCTCCATCAGCAGTGAACCATGTTTGAAGTGAAACATCTAGTCCCAGATTGTAATTTCCCTAAAGGCCACAATACATGTGTGGAATTAACTATATAATTAGATTACCCACCATAATGGCCCTGGCAGGATGAAATATTTTGAGCATAAGTAAAACAGCTGTATTATGTGTTAGAGTAAGGTAACATTTTACAGGCTTTTACGCTACAACAAAGAAAGGTAAGTGTGACGTGAAAGTAAAAGTCTCTTATCCGTGTATGCCTTTGAAAAGTCAGTCTACACAGACTCAAAGCATCTGTTAATCAGATTATGAGCCAAATCCTTCTCCCCAAACAGTTAATAGCAAAGCTTTCATTGATTTTCTCAGGACAGAAACATGTCCTGAAAGAGCACTCTACTTCTTCATAGGCCTGCTTGTTGGAGAAACATTCACAAAGGCAAAGCAATTTCTTGGAAGCAGAAACTCCTACCTGCACTCCTGTCAACTCAGAATATTTTAGGAACTGAAAAATTCCATTCAGAGTTAGAAGTTCATTTTCAAAAATATTTTGTTCATGTTTCTCATGCTGCTTCTGTGCCAGCTGTAAAGGGGGGGAAACTGTCTTTTGATTTGTAGGGGTCATGCTTTCTGTGGATTTCCCCCCCCTCTGAATTTTGAGAATTTCTCTTTCCCACTCTCTCATATTAGTCTCTGGTCCTGAGCCCCTAGAAAGAAGCATGCTAGCAGGTGAAATATTTGTACCACTCTCTGTAGCTGATGAGCCCTGGGAATCACAGTATCATGGAATGTTAGGCCTTGGAAGTGAATTCTGGAGATCTTCTAGTCCAATCCTCCTGCCAGAGTAGGTCTGCACAGTATGGCTTCCAGAGACAGACTCCACCACCTCTCTGGGCATCCTGTTCCAGACTCCAGTCACCCTCAAATTAAAGAGATTCCTCCTCATGTTTAGATAGAATTTTCTATGTTCAAGTTTGGGCTAGCTATGTCTTGTCTGTCACTGGGCACCAAAGGAACAAAAAATAGTCCCATCCTCCTGGCAACCACCTTTGCAGTATTTATAAGCCTTTATATAATTGCCCATCAGTCTTCCCTTCTCCAGACTAAAAAGACCTAAGTCTCCCAGCCATTTGCCATAAGACAGATGTTCCAGTCCCCTAATCATCTTAATAGCCCTTTGCTGTACCATCCCTAGCAGTTCCCTGTCCTTCTTGAACCAGGGAGCCCTGACCTGGATGCAGTACTCCAGATGGGGCATCACCAGGACAAAGTAGAGGGGAAGCAGAACCTCCCTCAGCCTGCTTGCCACACTTTTCTTGATGCACCCTAGGATGTCATTGATCTTCTTAGCCCCAAGGGCACATTGCTGGCTCATGGTCATGCTGGTTGTTGACTCCCAGGTCTCTTTTTCCAAAGAGCTGCTTTCTGCCAGGTCAGCCCCTAACATATATGAGGTTATTCCTCCCTAGTTGCAAGACCCTATACTTGCCTTTGTTGAATTTTGTGTCTTCTGTCTGCCCATTTCTCCATCTTGTCCAGGTCACTTTGGATGAATGAATGCCTGTCCATATGAGACTGCAGGATCATAGCTGATGTTCATGTTGTTATATCATTCTGATTGTGCTACGTGCTCTTAATGGCTTTTGTTCCTCAAACTATTAATTCAAGGTCATCCCCTATTTTAGCTTTTCTGGTTTAGTTCTATTTACCTTCTCTTGTATGGTATTCAAATCTTGCCCTTTCTTATACAGCAATCGATAACGGCAATTGCTCTAAAAACTTATGTTGTATAAGATTGCTTGTAGAGTTTTGATCAGAGCTACAATAATGGAACCTGCATCACCTTAGCTAAAAAAAACCAAAAACCCACAACATAGGGATTTGGATATTTCCTTGCAGAATGTGAGACTTCAGGATCCTCTACTACTTAATGTGTCTTCTAAGACATTGTAAAAAAAGTGAATAATTTATTTTCATTGTTGTCTCCAGAGTCTGATAATTGGGGACACCTCACTGTGGACACTGAAAATCAGGAGAGATATTGGAAAACGAATCTTGGTCACAGCGACTTGCACTCTGTGACCTGTTCATTTGGAGGGTAAGGATATGGTGACACAAAGAATGCTTTGTAATCTTGGAATATGGATCACCTTCCCACCTATTCAAAAAACAGCTTTGTTGTTAGCTGTTGCTTGGAACACTGCCTGTTCTCCTGCCCATCATGACACAGAGGGACACTTCTCCATTCCACTTGCACTAGGATTTTTACTGTTACACTTTGAGCTGCTACAAAAATATGTCAGTGGTTAATTTTAAACCTATTAATTCCCACTGCTTGACAGTGGCAAACAAGTTTTCAAGAGCTTCCTGAGTACAAAATCTGGACCAAAATCTCTAGCTATATAATTTCATCAGCAGGAAGTACCTTTTGCAGACCTCACTGCTAGTCAGATAGAAACCACAGATTCTGCTTCTGTTGATAAACCCCTTACATTAAAGACTTCAACCTTCAACAGTTTTCAATTCCAAGCAAAAACCCTGACAATTTTATTTCCCATGTGCTTCTCATTTTCCAAGAGAAATGAAATGTCCTTTCCCACTGTATATCAGTTTCACTCAGCCCACAACAGCAGCTAAAACTTTCAGAAGCCCATTTTCCAGAGAATTTGTTGCTTTACACTGGCTAGAAAGAAGTTTTTTCCCTGCATCTCTCCTGTAACTTCATGTACATATAGTCTCCTGAAGCCTTAGTTCACAGTCATGCAGAAGCTTTAAAAAAATTGCCTTCAAGCTACTAAAATACCAGCAGCTTCTTTTTATTTCCACTTGTGTTTTAGAGTCTCTGCATCAACATAAATGGGAACCAGGATAAGTTGTATTGAAATTGAACTAAATTCTGTTACTGTCTTATACAAATCTCAGCCTTAGTACCATTTATTGTATTTATGTAAGTCCCCTAGTACTTCAGTAACTGAGGACTTTTTGGGATTTCTTTAAGCCTCATGGCTAATGTATGTCATATGAACGTCCTATATGCCCTGTATGAAATGATGCCATAGAAGGGGATCTAGTGAGCACAAAGGACTTGGCAGTTGCCTCCAAGAAAACATAATGAAAACCAGAATTTTTGCCTTGAATCCTACCATTTCTAAATCTTAAGATGGTTGAATTAGTGCTGTAGGGTAAACATGGTTTAACTAGTATTTAGGCAATAGAGAGTTTATTGATTCCTCACTGATAGGCCTACAGTCCCAGTTGGATGGATATGTTCCCTTTCATTAATTGAGGAGATAAGTCCAGATTCACTGTTGTGCAGTAGTTAGAGCAGTTGTGAAGGGCACAGAAACTGTGTGTGCAGTTCCTGATGAAGCACAATCTGAGCTTCCATTTCATAGAATCATAGAATCATAGAATAGGCTGGGTTGGAAGGGACCTCAGAGATCATCGAGTCCAACCCTTGATCAATTACCACCACAGTCACTAGACCACGGCACTGAGTGCCATATCGAGTCTCTTTTTAAATATCTCCAGGGACGAAGAGTCCACCACCTCCCCAGGCAGCCCGTTCCAATGTCTGATCACCCTTTCTGTGAAAAAATTCTTTCTAATATCCAGTCTGAACTTACCCCGGCACAATTTAAGACCATGCCCTCTTGTCTTACTGAGAGTTGCCTGGGAAAAGAGACCAACCCCCGCCTGGCTCCATCCTCCTTTCAGGTAGTTGTAGAGGGCAATGAGGTCTCCCCTGAGCCTCCTCTTCTCCAGGCTGAACAGCCCCAGCTCCCTCAGCCTCTCCTCGTAGGATCTGTGTTCGAGTCCCTTCACCAGCTTGGTTGCCCTCCTCTGGACCTGTTCGAGGACCTCAATATCCTTCTTGAACTGAGGGGCCCAGAACTGAACACAGTACTCGAGGTGTGGCCTCACCAGGGCTGAGTACAGGGGCAGAATCACCTCCTTGGACCTGCTGGTGACACTGTTTCTGATACAGGCCAGGATGCCATTGGCCTTCTTGGCCGCCTGGGCACACTGCTGGCTCATGTTCAGCTTCCTGTCAATCCAGACTCCCAGGTCCCTTTCTGCCTGGCTGCTCTCCAACCACTCTGTCCCCAGTCTGTAGCGCTGCATGGGGTTGCTGTGGCCAAAGTGCAGGACCCGGCACTTGGCCTTGTTGAAGCTCATCCCATTGGAGTCAGCCCATCTCTCCAGTCTGTCTAGGTCTCTCTGCAGAATCCTCCTGCCTTCCAGCTGATCAACACTTCTCCCCAGCTTGGTGTCATCAGCAAACTTGCTGATGATAGACTCAATCCCCTCATCCAAGTCATCGATGAAGATATTGAACAGGACTGGGCCCAGCACTGATCCCTGGGGGACTCCGCTCGTGACCGGCCGCCAACCGGACGCAGCCCCATTCAGCACCACTCTCTGGGCCCGACCCTCCAGCCAATTCTTAACCCAGTGCAGAGTAGGCTTGTCCAAGCTGTGGGCAGCCAGCTTTCTCAGGAGGATGCTGTGGGAGACGGTGTCGAAAGCCTTGCTGAAGTCCAGATAGACCACATCCACAGCCTTCCCCTCATCCACCAGGCGGGTCACCTGATCATAAAAGGAGATCAGGTTGGTCAGACAGGACCTGCCCTTCCTGAACCCGTGCTGGCTGGGTCTGATCCCCTGTCCATCCTGCAGGTGCTGTGTGATTGCTCCCAGGACGATCTGTTCCATAACCCTGCCAGGCACCGAGGTCAGGCTGACAGGCCTGTAGTTTCCCGGGTCTTCCTTCCGGCCCTTCTTGTGGATTGGCGTGACATTCGCCAACTTCCAGTCATTTGGGATGTCCCCGGTGAGCCAGGACTTCTGGTAGATGATAGAGAGAGGCTTGGCGAGCTCTTCTGCCAGCTCTCTCATCACCCTTGGATGGAGTTCATCCGGTCCCATAGACTTGTGGGGATCCAAGCAGCCCAGTAGATCACTGACAGTTTCCTTCTGGATTGCAGGGGGGGTGTTTAGATTCTTGTCTCCTATAGGCTCCAGAAGCCAGCTGTCCTCAGGATTGCCCGTTTCACTGTTAAAAACTGAGGCAAAGAAGGCGTTAAATACCTCAGCCTTTTCTTCATCTTTGACAATTACATTCCCGTCCATGTCCATTAAAGAATGAATGTTTTCCTTGCCCCTCCTTTTGCCACTGATGTATCTGTAGGACTTCTTGTTATCCTTCACAGAGGTGGCGAGATTTAGTTCAAGTTGTGCCTTTGTGTCTCTAATTTTTTTCCTACATAACTTAACTGTATTCCTGAATTCCTCTTGAGTAGATAGCCCTTTTTTCCATAACCGGTAGGCCCTCTTCTTGATCCTAATTTCCTTCAAAGTCTCTCTGTTGAGCCAGAGTGGTCGTCTTCCCCGCCGGCTCGCCTTTCAGCACACCGGGACAGCCTGTTCCTGAGCTTTCAAAACTTGCTCTTTGAAGAATGTCCATCCCTCCTGGACTCCTTTGTTTTCAAGGGCTGTTTCCCAGGGTATGCTCTGGACTAGTCTTCTGAACAGGCCAAAATCTGCCCTCCGGAAGTCTAATGTAGAGGTTTTATTGACAGCCCTTCTTGCATCCCTGATTATTGAGAACTCTATTATTTCGTGATCACTAAGTCCCAGACGCCCACCGACCACCACATCCCTCACCAGCCCCAATCTGTTTGTAAAGAGTAGGTCAAGTGGGGCTCCATCCCTGGTAGGCTCATTTACCAGCTGCATCAGGAAATTATCCTCAATACACTCTAGGAATCTCCTAGACTGCCTCCTCTCTGCTGTGTGAAATTCCCAGCAGATGTCCGGCAGGTTAAAGTCACCCACGAGAATAAGGGACGACGATTTTGAAACATGTGCCAGCTGCTTGTAGAAGAGTTCATCACCCTCATCCTCCTGGTTGGGTGGTCTGTAACAGACTCCCATCACAGTATCAGCCTTGTTGGCCTTTCCCCTGATTCTGACCCACAGGCACTCCACCTTATTATCACCTACTTCAATTTCTATGGAGTCAAGAGAGTCTCTAACATACAGGGCTACCCCTCCACCTCTCCTACCCTGTCTGTCCTTTCTGAAGAGCCTGTAGCCACCCATTGCAGCACTCCAGTCATGGGAGTCATCCCACCACGTTTCCGTGATAGCGACTACATCATATCTTTCCTGCTGCACGGTGGCTTCCAGCTCCTCCTGTTTGTTGCCCATGCTGCGTGCATTGGTGTACATGCACTTCAGCTGGGCTGCTGGTTTGTCCCTTAACTTGCACTGTCCACCCTTGGGCTCCTTTCCGGAGAATCTTGTTTCAACCCCTTCCCCCTTCGAGCCTAGTTTAAAGCCCTCCTTATTAGACCTGCCAGCTTGTGGGCTAGAGTCCTTTTTCCCCTATTAGATAGTTGCAGTCCACCTGGTACGCTGAAATTCATCCCATAGTCAAAAAACCCAAAGTTCTTCCGGTGGCACCAATCCCTTAGCCACCTATTGATGAGGTATGTTTTCCTGCTCCTCTCCTCATTCATCTGCTCTACTGCTGGAACTGAGGCGAACACCACCTGTGCTCCTGATCCACCAACTAATCGACCCAGGGCCTTGAAGTCCTTTTTAATCGCCCTGGTACTTCTTCCACTGATGTCGTCACTGCCAGCCTGGACTACCAGCAGTGGGTAATAGTCTGAGGGTTGAATTAGCTGAGGGAGTCTCCTTCGAATATCCCTCACCCGGGCGCCGGGAAGGCAGCAGACCTCCCTGTGGGATGGGTCAGGTCGACATATAGGTCCCTCAGTTCCCCTCAGAAGGGAGTCACCAACTAAAAGGTTAATACCTTTCCCTGGGAAAGGTATTAACCTTTATCTCTTTAGAGAGTTTAAGGTTCTCTGTATTAATCAAAATATTATTCACTGTTCCCTTGGCAAGAAACCACTGTTCTTTAGTGATTAAGTGCTGATTTAGATGAGAAGAGTCCTACATGTCAATCCTTGTGTTGGAGACTTTTTTGCATATTTTTTAAGGACTGTTATATAGAAAATGACCTGAAACCACTCTTGGCATACATACTAGCATCTAGGATGCTTTCTGATCAAACACAAGCTGTGTAATTACTAAGACCTTAAGTCATGTCCTTGTGTAGTTGCTCAATGAATCCCATGGGGAGGATTTTTGGTTTGTTTTGGAGTTTCTTTTATTTTATTTTTTTGGGGTTTTTTTGGGTTTTTGGGGGGTTTTTGGGGTTTTTTTTGGTTTTTGGGTTTTTTTTTCCTGACAGGTGAAGTTTCTAAAGAAAGGTGAAGTTTCTACATCAGCCTACCCCAAATCCCTCCATCCACCATCAATTCGTCTATAGGTTTCCAACTAAAGTCCATTCTTAACTGATATTTGTATGAGTGAACTGAGTGGAACAGCGGATTTGGTCTCGCATGTCCTGGACAAGTTGTCTGACAAGACCCTATGCTGTTGTGGAGGGTATATGAGAGGTGTCCTTCCTTTTCTTTTTTAAATACTCTGTCTTTCTTCCATATAAAATGGTCAGCTTGAGAATCTTGAAAGTATGAGGGTATCTCTTTGCAAACATAAACAAAAAGTCTGTGTCTCATCTTTAGCATTCATGGTTTAAAATGCACCATAGTTCATGTCTCAGTACTTTTGTGTATCTGTTTCTTGCAAAACATTTTGAATACTCATTGGGATTGTCAAAATGGTGTAGAACTCCTCTCTTTTGACACCGTTTGGCTTTCAAACCAAAAAGTTCTTCTTTCACAACACTTTTCGAATGCTTCATTTTAGCTCCCATGGTAGCAAATTTGATTTGTTTTTCAATACTTCATTTACTAAACCTAACATAAGGAATGGAATTTTTGTGTCTTTCTTGTGTGCAAGAACGGTTTAAATTCCTTTCACAGCTGCATGAATGTACCTACAATCAGTTAGAAGTGTTCAAAGAGGGGAAAAGCAACATTATTTATTTGCCTGTCTTTTTTATTACTGATGTATTTAAGGAAATCTACCCTTCTTAGACTCCTTCCATTGTCAGTCAAGTAAGAATTCTTCTGAGAGAATTTCTGAGAGGCCATTTGCTTTGCATGTTTCGAGTCACATTTTGGCAGTGGCAGCATGCACCTCCCATTCATAATCTTCACTGTGCTTAAGATGAGTTTTGGAGAGGGTTAAAGGGTCTGAATTGCCTCTGTAGGCATTTGACACCTTGAGGAAGGTGATTTTTCTTATTTTCTCATGTGACTCACTGAGAAGAGAGGATGGTAATGTGGGTTTTTTCATCTTTCTGCTGGTTGCTCAGAGATATATGTTTTTCCCTAATTCTGCAAATAAAGTGGTTAAATGAAACAACAGCCCCAGGGAGGAGGCAGGGATGTAATTTTTATTACCTTTGTGGTCAGTCATGCACTGGCATTGAAAGGGAGTGGCTGCGGAGTTGAGTTTTTTTGGGTGTTCTAACATCTGAGTTTTGATATGAGTTGAGGTAGATGAGGATGTTAATAACACTATATCTGGTGATAATCTTGCTTTTGGGAGATTTTGGTGATAAGAGATGGGTGCCTTTGAGTAACCTTAGAACAAGTTTCAGGGTAGGTTCAAGTGGTACTATATATGCTGGTATCTGTGATGCAGTTTTCTGTGAGTAATACAGAATTGTATGTTCTCCACAGTAAATATACAAACAGTAATTACATGATGTGATTTGCACTGTTGGCTTGTCTGGATGCTGGCTGGCAAATGCAGTCAAAAGTCTTTTCTGGACTGGTGCAGAAAAAACTTTAATATCAATAGAAGCTGGAAGGAGTCAGCCTGAAAGTTTTCATAGCTTCAAAATAGGCATCAAAGAACACTATGAAGTCTATGAAGAGTGGCACACAACTTCAGAAGACAAGTCATTATGCCTATTTTAGGATAAGATAAACGGTCCTGCTGACTGCCACATCTTTTCTCTATTTGCAGAGGTGGTAGACCAGGTGATTTGTGTAAACAGAAGTTCAGCCCATCTCAGTGAGAAGACTGGAGCTGAATGAACTCTTAAATCCCTTGGCAGTCCATGGAGAGCAAGAGTATTTTAGGCATGACTCATCCCACCTATTTGAGACATCTGTTTCAGAAGAAGATGCCTGAATGAGATTCAGTCATGAGGACTAGCTCAGGGGGAGACAATGACTTAAAACTTTGAAATTTACTTGGAGGAATCTTTTCTTAAATGATTTTTTTTTTTTTTCTAATTAAATATAGGAGAATTTGACTTAATCTTCTATGTAAATTCAAAGAAGAATCACAAAGGTACAGCTAATCTGAGAACTAAAATAATACAGTGTCAGCTCAAGTGTAAATAATCTACCAGAACAGCTTGAGCACATGCTGAAGAATTTATTTCAGTCTTTTAGAGAATCGTTAAGGATCAGATGAACTTATCATGTCAAAACCTCTCTGGAAAAAAACCCCAGAACTGTGCATTTTTACAAATAAATATTGAAGTAGCAATAGAATACGATGCTTTATTACCATGCAGAAATTCATTTTATGGCATCTACAGGAAAAATACTGAGTATCTTTTTGGGTGAGTCTCCTTCTCTAGAGCTGTTAAAAATCTACCTAGACAAGATCCTGTTCCACCTACTCCTGGTGAATGTGCTTTAGCAGGGGGATTGGGCTAAGTGGATCTCCAGAGATCCCTCCCAACTTCTACCCCATTCAATGATTCTAGAATTCTATGATTATATGACCTCAAGTGGCAGACCACTCTTTAGTCATAAAACCAGATTCCTTTCTAAGCTACCTGCTAATATTTCTCTCTGGTGAGAGAGGCTGTCAAGACATGAGGTTAATGTCAGCTAGGAAAATTAAATATTTCTGTTTCTCTTATTTGAAAAATGTGCATTTTTACGAATTTTGGTTGGTATTTTTTTTTATTTCTTTGATTTTGTTTTTGTTTTACCAATTAAAAAACCCCAGTTTGTTACAATTTTTTCCATCTAGTGTTCTGGTGTTATTACAGGTTAGGTTTTGTTTTGGTTTTTTGCAGTGAACACTTTTTAACTACAAAAATAAAATTCCTCCAAACAAATACTTTCTTATATGAAAACACTGTACAAGCTCTTTCACTTCTCTCTACACAGGGTATCTCTGTTCCTCAGTGTACAGGATACCCTTTGGATCAAAAGTTAATATTTCAACAACCGATAGACTTTTGCAGTATCAGACCCTTTTTCCAGTGAAGGGATTAATTTTGACAGTTTTAGGGAGGCATATCAGCTCCAGTAATGGTGCTCAATTTTTGGAATGAATCCAATACTTTTCTCAAAGTACTTAAACATGCATTTCATTTTTTTTTTCTTCCCATAAGTCTGCTTGTAGATGAGGCTTTCTCCCTCACTTTTGAATGCAAGAATGAAATTATTTTTCCCATATGTAAAAAAACAGGAAAACTTCCTTCACAGTAATATTTTTAAATATTCCTTCTCCATTTCACTGCTCCATTTGCATTTATAGAGCCATATAGCAAAAACCCTACTTGTTTTTTTTGTTTGTTTGTTTGATTTTTTTACCCCTGCTGTGATGATAAAATAGCTTTCTATTTGATTTCACAGGTAGTTGTAATTTACCTCCTTTAGCTGTACCATCCATCTTGTCGCTTGATTTCTGATGCAGTTTACGATTTTAGGGCAGATAATATGGGGCAAATTCTGTCTCTTGTTTCTTTGTTTTGAATGGGAAAGGTTGTTTGCTTGTTTTTGGTTTTATTTTATTTTATTTTATTTTCATTCTTATAAATAGACGTCTTACGGTTTGCCTACGCATTCCTGGTACCTTTAAAGGAAGCATCACCCTTTAAATCTTGAATAGAAAATAAATGTACTTTGGTTATGTACACACACAACTAAAAAGATGCTTAAGAATGCATATAGAAGAAAAAATTGTAATCTTCCTTCCCACATCCTTTGACCCTGATCAGTCAACACAAATTAAGGATTTAATCTTGCAACAAGCTAATTGTATCTTTACAATGGTCAGTTGAGGTTAGACTCTTTATAGTTTTTTTTGTAAATATCTCTGCATTGTTTTTCCTCCAGACATATGTCTGTTGGAATTCTTTAGTAAAACTTTGCATTGGCCAAAGTCCCCAGTATAATCAGTCAGTACAAGAATTAGTCTCAATTTGCTCTCAAAAAGAAAAGAGTATGACCTTACTTCAGAATTGAAGATATCAAATTATGGAAAAGCTGAGTGACTTATTGCACTTATCAAGTGACCTGGCAGGTATTTTGCAGACCTATGGGAGATTTTGAAAGACCAGACTTTTGTGTCATCTTTTTGGGTTACTAGAAATGTTATTTAAATGGCATGGTTCTCTGCATTGATTTAAAATCTGCATAACACAAAGACAATACACTTGGCAAAACTTGAAACCTAAAATATGAAAATAACGTGACAAAGCAAACATAGTGACATATAAAAATTAATATCCAGTGCCATTTGTACAATATACAATATAATGTACAACATTATACAATATAATTGTAGCTGTAGCTGGGATGAGAATGAGATGATGGTGACATCTAACAAATAACTTTGCATGGGTAAAATGTACAGGGGAGCTGTGGTATCCTGACCACAAGAAATCCATGACTGTTAACGCTGGTAAAATTTTCAGAGCAAAAGGCTTCACAGAATGATTTCACTATAGTAAAAAATTAGAAAGTAGGAGGTGAAACCAGTTGTTGCTGACACAAACTTGTGCCTCTTGACTTCAGCAGGCATTTTTCTAATGGTTTCACTGCAGGCAAGAAGCTCAACTCTAGGTTGTAATGGAAAATACAACACTAGAGGTTGGTGGACAAAAATAAAAAAAGAATATGGAAATTGGATGCAGACTAGCCAAGCAGGAACATAGATGAAGATATGTAGGGCAGTGAGTACCCTATTCTTGTTTTAAACATTGAAATAGTTTTCTATGCTCACAGTTGTAAAGAGATTTTACGATGTCAGTGGTACCCTAATCCCTTAAACCATGATGCAAATAAAAAGACTTAAATGTTTTATTTCTTATATTTTCATTAGTTTTAAGGGGAGTGAAAAGGGGATTTATTCATGACTTGCTTGGATCTGGAAATCATGCTGCAGGGCATGGGTACAGAATTTGCGTTGTGGATGCTTGTTCCCATGGGAAATCTGCTGACTACTGAACTCTTTTCTTTCGATTTTTCATCCAGCTCAGTCATTTTTTTTTTTTTTTAAACTCTACTTTTTAGCTGGACAGCTTCAACACCTTCTATCACCGGTGTAGCCAGAACACAGAAAACCTAAGGTCATCTCATTAAATGTTTTTTGTGCATCACTGGCTAAGTATTAATCCAGAGAAAAGTACATGAATCCTATAGTATCAGATATGAAAGCAAATTGTTGTACTTTCCTTATGTCTCCTGATTTCTAACAGCTGATGTAGTCACAATACGAGGCATGAAGTTTCCTGTCTCTTCCTATAAAAACTCTGGATCATGTAAAACACCCTGTGCCTTTATCATGGTATTATTTTGGTTTTTTGTGGTGTTTTGGCTTTTTAAATATTATTTTATTTTGACTTTCACCTTTTTATTTTCACTGGATATCCGTTTTCTTTGTTGCAGAAATAACCAGATTATCTGCTCTTTTCAGCTTGTATGGTCTACTCCAAAGCCCATTTAAGTCAACAGTTTCTTTCCTCTGACATCAATGAGCTCTGGATGAGGCCCAAAATGAACATGAGTTAACTCGGTTTGATAGGATGGGTATTAACCATACTGATTGCTACTGGAAACAAATTTATGAGCCTCTCACTCTAGGAGCCAACCACAATAATTTTAATTATACAAAAGGAAGTATTTCTTGTGTAAAAACATTCCAACTACTTCCATTTCTTTTAAGCTACTTCAAAAGTGGGCAGAACTACAAAGTAGTATTGAAAACTCAGGATGGGGTGGAGGGGTATTTCCCTTCCTCTGAAATTCCTCCCCCATATATGCATACTGCTAAACCATCCCTAGCAGGGATTACTTTTATCTCCAGCTCATGAAGAAACTTCTGAAGAGCTTTTTGCTTTTGTCCTCGGAATACGCCACGTTGTGCAAAATGGCATGTGAAACTCTTCCTTGAAGAAGGAGCTCAAGCGGCTCCTGCCATGTGCTTCCCCTCTCCTTCCTCTGCCAGTATCAAAATTCCTGTTGTGCAGGATATAATATAGGATACCTGTGCCTCTGGTCAAGCATTTCAAAGTGAGCACCCCGCTGAAGATCATCAAGCTACTGAAGATGCACGCAACCCTCCTAAATTGCATATCCTGCATAATCAGGTGAGTCGATATGGTGAATTTATCCTTCATCTGTGTGTAGCTACGCCAGTACTTTTTTACTGAAGTTTGTATCTTCTGGGAATATGAACAACTTACTGTCAATAATTATACTGGTTTGATCTGAAGACCTGTATTTCCACATTTAAGAGAATCAGAGAATGATACTTTCCCTCTATCAGCCAAACTGTTAGTCTTCCTGTCAATACTTAGAGGAGCTGTGGTCCCATATTTCAAGAGGTTCAGGTCACTCAAATTCAGTATTAGTTATGACTTTCATACCCTCCAACAGATCATGCAGCATGTAATACTGCAAATCCCTACCTCTGTTCCCTTCCTGCTCCTGTTTTAGGCTGTAAAATAGATTGAAATGTTTTGTCACTCAGGGGCTGCTTCTACTTATGATGGGATTCCAGTTTCAGTTGGATCTCTGAAATTTTCCCTTCCCTTTTGTCTTATTTGGTGCTCTCATGGCAATGTCTGTGATGAGGAAAGCTGAAGGAGTAGATTTTTTCTCCTCTCATATCTACTTGCCTTTGTTCATGTATATTCAGATGTACCACGTAAATAGTAATGGCACTGAGGAGTATTCACTGGAGATGTTTGGTTCAACATCTCTCAGCAGACTATCAAAATGGCTTCTGTTTTGTGGAGTGTAGAAATTCCCATTAAATGGGAAAAAAATCAACAAATCTACTCAGCTTCTGTGGGGAGAATGCTGCTTCACAAAAAACAGTGCTATGGTCTTTTCATCTGATGATTTCAAAGGATTTGACAGAATTTAAGCAACAGAGGAACAGGGAAGCAGGCAAGTATGAGAGGGGGAGTTATCCCAGGCTCTCCGCCTTAATCTTGTACCATGGGACAGCCTCACCTCACTGGCAGAAGGAACAACCCCTTTACAAGGTAAGTGTGGCATCTTCTATAATGTTCTCCTCTGCTTCTGAATGAAGCCCAGTTCTGGCGGCAACAGGAGAAGGGATAGAGGTAGCCATGGACTGTTAAAGGCAGTTGTAAAAGTTTAAAGTGTTGGTAGGAAGGCTGAAAGAAAGAACTAAGAGCTTGAGATAAAATGGCTGCACCATGTGGCTGGCAAATACTCCCTCTCTCTTTTATCCTGTAAAAACGGAGCCCATCAAAATGGGCTTGTATGGAAGATACCAGGCTGCTATAAGTGAGTTTTATCCTCTTAGAGCTTAGAAGGCAGATATTTAACATACATAGGCACAGAAGAGCCCTGTGACTTCCTAAGGTAATGCAGGAAGGGGGGGAAACACAACTTGAGCATCTTGACTCTTGCAACACTGCTAGATGTGATTAGTCTTCTAGAAACTTCCCCCCTGCCAAAACAAATGGAGTGCTCTGACCTCTTAAATATATTCTGCTATAAAGATAATATTTTCCACAGATAAGAGTGCCATATGCATTATATATGAAGCTAGAACAGTCAATAGTCTATTCATGCTTTCCTTCCTCTTCGCTATGTGAGACAAGTCTAAGAAAACAATCTTGATGTAAATGAAAATTAAAAGAGATATAAGGAGAAGAATCACATAATGCAAACACAGAGGTATTGGTTCAAGGAAAGGTTTTAGCCCCGAGAAGCAGCTGGTGCCTCACTTTCCATCAGAACAATACTCCCACTTACTTCAGTTTCAGTCTTTGGGTTGTAACAAAGCTCCCTGCTGTTATCTTGTTTTGCCAAATACCTGCACTGTAATAGAAGGAAAGACCCACACAGACAGGGATGGAATGCAAGTATGGACTGAGTGGGGATGTTTTGTATAGGGAAAATAAATATAAACATTCTCAGAAGGGAAATACAGATAAGGGAATACATATTTTATGGAGGGCGAGCAGGTGAGCTTAGCTAGACTCAGGAGAGGGACTTTGCTCTTTCCTGTCTCATGCTCAGTGCTTGCATGTAGGATGCCAAGAGGAGGAGGATACAGCCATAAGTTTCCCTGAAAATTCACTTGGAGCTGGAGTTCACTTGGAACCTCTGGAATCTCAGGGGGAATTTTTATTTCCAGCCAGATGTTTGGGTATGAGCCCCACATATAAGCCTATGTCTAAACAATAGACTTGCTAACCTAGGAAAACCTGCCAGCTCTGGGATCTCCTATTGCTCTCAGTACCCTTATTAACAGGGATTCAAGATAAGAGAGATGCACTGAAATCTTAAATGGCACAATAGATTTTTTATGGGATATTCCTCAGAATAAATTAGGCAAGTATTTTCGATAGACATTACTTTTTCTTCTCAAAACATCAAAACTTGATTTATTTTACGGTTAGGGAAATAGCTGAAAAATAAATAAAGTGGGATTTTGAAACATAAATCACAAATTCTAATGTCAGCAAATCCCACTTAGCTGACCTTCCACCATATGATGCATAAGTCAGAGCTATAGGAATGAGTCCTACAGGATCTTTCTTTGGCACAGAGGCAAGTCAGCATGGCATGGCTCACACCCATGTTATATGAATCTTCCTCCTCAGAACACGCTAGTTCAACTAAATTTTTTACAGGGACTGATTCATGGCCTGTACTAAATTCTAGACTGTGTGTGATAATTGTTGGAGAAAATGCTATCTGGCCCCAGACCTGAGTATTGGTCTTCTAACAATGTAGTGGTGTGCACTGCTCTCTTGATACAGGCATAGAAGACTCAACCCCTAACTAAACTTAACTGAAATATAGAGTTGGGATTCACCTTGGGCTAGAGAGCCTCACATTTGAAGGTTTTGATGAAGATAACTGGATATTGAGGCTGTAGATATTGATAACTGAGTAACGTAATGGAGACTGGAGAGCAATTCAGTTAACCAAATATTTGTGTCTATTTTAAGAAGTGAGTGCTTTTTAGGCTCCCCTGACCATACTCAGGGCCTGTGTCTGTTGCCCACACAGAGGTGTCTAGCGCCACTTGGAGTGGCATCTCACCTCATGTCCACCTGTCACTTCAGGAAGGCACTTGCCATCCATGTCCTTATATCTGTCAAGTCAGGACCATAAGGAGTAAGCCACACTAAGAAGACATACTCAGGACCCCCAGTTTATGTCTCAGTACTCTAAGGCTTCACAAATGCAGTAAACATCGATGTGGGAGCAGATGAGCCCTGCATGTCTTGACTATAATGAAACTTAATTACACTTTTAGAGACCTTTTGTAGGAACTTACATATGTCTTACTCTTGAGCTGAAACTGATCCTACAGACTGCTCTCCCCTGAAAACCTCCCTGAGAGTGTTTCCAGATCATGCATAACATTCTGGCTTCCTAAATTGACAGGTATATGCTTTCTATTCATTATGGCAATAATAGAGTGACTTGGTAGGAGCTTGTGTCATTCAGGAATTTGAAGATTACCTTTCAGTCTCCATCCATTCCAGTGAATGTCCTGGATTTTTTTCCATTCCCTATGTGGCCCTCTCCCACTCAGAATGGAAAGCAGAGTGCCTGCTGCACTGTGGCATCTCATGGGATTCCCAGCCTTAATGTGACACTGGAGCAAGGACACTTTTCATGGCGTCTTCACTCAGGTTCTTATGTGTCACCCACAGAGCTGGAAGGGAGGAAGGCAGTTTCAGCAACAACTTGTTGCTGTTGTTATATTTCAATCCAATGACAATTCAGACAAAATATTCTTACTTCATGAATGTTTAGGCAATACCAACTTTTAATGTATGTCAGTCCCTGCTTCTGGAGTTCTGCTTCCCTACTGCACCCCAGCATCTCCTTACAGCCTGGGTTCAATCCTCTCTATGAATTTCTCAGGTCAGAAGGCAAATAGAAATGGTAGTAATGTTAAACAGTTTAATACCTTAGCTTCCTCAGGCTCAGAGGAAGCAAGGGGCCAGCAACTACAGCAGAGAAAATGAAAGCTGGCTCAATCTGATAGCTTCCCACCAGGAGCTGCAATGGAGCACTGCCAAAAACAAATACTGTTTAGTGAGGCTACAAACAGCAGGGCATCCTCCAGAGACCTCAAATGCACTGTACCATCAGCTTGACCCTGGGTTGTCCAGAAAAAAGTAAGAAATTCTCTGCTAGTTGGTGCAGTGTCAGTATAACGAGTAAAATAACAGGATTTGCATGGAATTTTCACAATGTATTTGCTCATTTTGTAGTAAAACAGGCATTATTTGACATGGATAGTGGAATTTTTTTCAGATCATGCATAGCAAGAACCAATTTCTGCTGGTTATCTATAATGCCTTGCATGGGATTTCAGTGAAGGGATTTCCCTTCCCTTCTCTGTGTTTAAAGGTTTTGGAAAATATATCTTGGCTGATGGAAAAAATAAGGGGGGGCATATTTTCTTTTTTTTTTTTTTCCTTTTTTGTCTGTGTGTGTACCTGTGCTTATGTGTGTATAAAGTCAGAAAAAGCATTTAATTCAAAATTCCACATATCTTAGGGAGCAGAAATGTTATGTGATGATACATTTGGATTTTTTCGGGGGTTGCGGGGGGGGGGGCAGTCATAGAAATTATACCAAAATTCTTCATTTGAAGTGTTATGGTCCACATCATCAGTGGCTGGATAGTGGCAGTCTCTTCTCTCTTTGCTAGGGGGTAAAAGCCTATTGTTACTAACAGGTTAATGGAGGGACATCCTAAAAGTGCTAGTACCAGGGCTAAGTAAGAGCATAAAAAGATAACTTCCAAACAAATCTACCCTATACCCCACATACGTAACAGATTTTTCTCAACTCCCTTCCCCCTTCAAACATAAACCATAAACTTATCCTTAGTGCAAGTGATAGTGAGGCTTCACAGTTTGCCCTGAAGGTCAACAGACCTGGGCTAGCTCAGGGAAAGAGATCAGACAACATTAAAAGCAAAAAAGTTGGCTCTGCTTGCAACAATGATTTACTACTTAACAAACATAGCCCTGATCTTGCAGGGAGACCCTTGCAGGCAGATTGCAGAATTCAAGACTTAAATTAATATTTCAAATGAACCAGACCCTTTCATTTTAATCAGAACCTCATTTTAATGAACTTATTTTGCCAAGAATAAACAATTCCTGAATAGCATTGTAACTTTCTCCCCTCCACACATACTTCAAAACTGTCAAGGTACACAGGGAAAATATTCATTAGACATTTCAGGAAGCACCATGTAGCTTTTACACCATGGCCTTATTCCAATTTCTTTCCTCTTTTTCCTTTGGTGTTTGAAAATTTTAAATCCCAGTGACAGTCAATTCCAGGTGTTCATTTCTGACAGGAGTGACAGCTTTGAAATCTGCTAAGGAAACCAAACAAGAGAGTGAAAGAAGAAAAAAAAAAAAAAAAAAAAAAAAAAAGAAAAGAAAAGGAAAAATACTAAAAAGAAGAGAAAGAAACTTTTTGCTTAGATTAGGTAGGGAACATCTTGGCACTGTCCACATTCTTCTCCTGCACCTTGGCTTCTTGCTTCATGTCTGAAAGGGAACAGAAAGAGCAGATAATCAACCAACCCTGGTGCACTTTCACAATTTCTGTATAAAATTTCACTTAATGCAATTGTGGCGCCAGGGCTGGGAGTATGATGGTACCATTCAGAATATGTTTATATAACATGACTGCATGCCACTGTGATCCTTTAAATTCTTTTCTAAGAGCTTTACTCACTCCAGGTTCACTCATCCAAAACCCTTTATAATCTCAAATATCTGTGCTACTTTCTCCTTTGAGCAGCGGGGCTGGAGACTGGGGGGAAGGGTGGAAAGAAGAGGGGAACTCTGTAACTGATGTGGACACTGGGGAGAGTTTGTTCTTTTCCCCCTTTCCTGAGCAATAAAGAAATATTCTGCTTTAATGTAAATTCACTAGGATACAGCAGCCTTTGGGGTGGCTCTATAAGAATAAAAAGTGAGGATTTATGTTTCTCTAAGAAATACTAAAAAAACATTACTGGGCTTGTAGCATTAGTGCTAGGCTTAGTACAGGTTTGAACACACAGATGTGCCCTGGTTCTGGAGGGTTTGGGATCTTCGTGTGCAAGTGTGGGGCAGCTGAGGGGGGCACTGAGAGCATGGTGGGGTAGTGAGTCTCTCTTCATCTCTTTCCCTTCACTGCTAACATATCTCCTTCAAGATTCTACTTGTTTCCTCTGCAGATGTTCAAGCACATCTGTCTACCTGTGTCTGGTCTTAGGACAAACACCCTGTAACCATATTTTCACTTTTTTTTTTTTTTTTTTTTTTTTTTTTCCAAAGCCTTCCTGTTAATGTCCTTTTTCATGATGCAATGAGAATACAAACACCCTTCGTATCAGGGACCCTGCTGGTCTGCTGAATTCCCAGTGTGTCAGACAGTGACATGACACCATTTCTTCTTTATTTTCCTTTTCTTTCTCCATACTAGCTCTGTTCTTTGTCCATCTGCCATCCCATACTGCATTTATCAGTGATATCAGAGGAACTATAATGGTGTATTACAGCTTGGACAGTAAATAAAGACATGTCAAGAAGAAATTTCTTAGGGAGAACAGTTCCTTATAAAGCAATTATTTTTAATATGCATGCTCTTCCAAGCCTATTAATAGGATGTTTAAATGCATATTTCAGCTTTTGACTCAGCTTGGATAATTTCTTCACAGTTTGCTTTAAAACAATATTATTGCCAGACACAAAAATAAGTGTGTCTGTTTCCAGCAAGAACAATTACAGTCTTTCATTTGGATGGTACATTGCTCAGTCATTCTAACCTAGGCTTGGGGATTAAGGCTTGAAGTTACTCTTCATATGTCAAAAAGTACATTAGGCAAGTGAAAGATATTACACTGTGGGGTATGTTACTTACTTATTTGTATAAATTGTTCTTATAGCAACAGCAATGCTGTATAAATAGGAATTTTGTAGAGTATGTTGCTGTTGTACATTATCCAAAAATTCATTTCTGAATGAGAAAACACTCCAGCAGGCAGGTAGGAATGTGCTATTGTGCAGCTATGGCAAAGGAGAATATTAAACTCAATCAGAATGTAAAGCATTGCTCTTTTAGTGTGGTAGTGGTCATTTCCATGGAATTACTCATTAAGGGAAAAGAAAAGGAGACTAATCCAGCTACACACTTCACAATCCTCTCCCCATGTTAATCCAGCTTTTGGGATCCACTTCACCCATCAAACCAGTCTGTCTTCTCTTGAGCACTGCAAAATGCAAGTGTCAAAAGCAAAGTCATTGTTTTACAGGAGGGGAAGATGAGAATTGGTTCTTGTGGGGTCACGTTTTGATCCCTTGTGCAAAGCAGATCCCATGGTATGACCCAGAGTATCCAGCAGCTAACTGTGCATGTGAACACACAAAGCTTTTCCCATCCAGATTGCATCAGTATTATCAGGGTAAATAGCTGCAGAGGCTACATGTGCCAGGAAGACACCAACATGTGAAGATCATTTCTCTTTTCCAGTTAGCAGGCAAAAAAGCTTCAGGCATCAACATTTGCTCAGCCTGTCCTAAGGGAGGCATTAACTGCGTCACGGTGCCTTTCCCAGCTCCCAGCTCTGCAGTCACAGGGCACCATGTGCTGGCCCAGCACACACTTCATGTTAGAGTGACATTTTGTGTGAATTTATGACACAATAGCTCTTTTCTTTCTGCTGGTCTGGTAGACGCTTATTTCACACTGAGGCATGGATGCCTCCCATGGAGCAACACACAGAGGTATTTCCGTCAGGAGGACAGTTGTTATCCACTGACTGCAGAAAATGCAGCATATTCAGCCCCCTTAAGATATGCAATATCTTTAGCTTAAAAGGTTGGTATGGAGCTCTGTAACTTCTCCTGGATGTTACAGGAGAATTATGGTTCTGGTTTTGGTGCTACTGTTGATCGTGACTTTGTAAAGAAAACTTGTACACTGAATAAATTTCCCTAAGTCTTCAACTTTTTTTTTTTTTTTACCCTTCTAACTGTCAATATGCAACCTGAAAGGCTGAAAAGATTAATAATAAATAATAAAACCCCCACTCTTCTGCTTCAATGTGACTTTTTTTTGTTTTAAATTTTTGCTAATAAAATTTAGAAAAAAAAAATTAAAATGGACAAATACTATTTAAAAGCATTATATTAACCAGAATATATGTGTTGAGTATTTCCTGGTTGTTGTTTTGGAGTGGAGAAGGTTTTCCAGGAATCTCAGAAACTATCATGGGTTATGAAACCATCATTTACACAACTCGAGTTACCATGAGTTGTGGCATACTGGAATTGACTGGGAATCCTCTTCTGAATATCTGATTATCTGGATATGCTGCGAACACAGTGAAAATAATATGAACTTTAAATGCATGCCTTAATTCTTATCATAGTAGTGCAGGAAAAGAAAATGTACTTGCTGCTTTCTTCATGGGCTTTTTACTAGCAAGTAAACACATCCAGTGATCATTCAGTGGATGTGTATGTTTTAGCAGGAATTTTAATAAAGTAAATAAAGTGGAATATGTTTACTGCCATTCATTAAGAGTTTGATATCAAAATGTCTTACAACCTGTTTAAATTCATAATAACCGCACACTTGTGAATATTTTAGCTTTGCCTACAACCACCTTGGAGGTTTATCACATTATGCATAGAAAAATATTGTGGGGAAGCACAATAAATATAATCTCAGCAGCTATTCCCTTCAAAGACTTTCAGTTTTATGCATCTTGAATTCTAAATAGGTTTATTGCCAATTATACACGATGATGAAGCAGTAACATAGAGTGTATGCCATATTTAAGAGACTCACAGCAGCAGATGCTCTTGTAAATATATTTTACTTCAAACCAAGAAATCAGTATTGTGAAATCCCCCCCAGAATCTTGCCACTGGACTTTCTCAACCCAAAACTTGTAAGCATTCTTACTCTTTGATGGATGGCTTCTTATAAACTCTGGTCAACAGCAGCCACAACACAAAAATTCCTGTTTATGTCCAGCTTGCCACGCTGCAGTGACATGTGTGTCTTAAGCTCAGAACCCACTGTGATATCATCCTGTACTCAATTAAAATCTAAAGCCTTAGGAATCACAAAAAATAGGGCCAGTGGGGACATTGGGAGGGTCATCAATCCTTCCATCTCTTGCTGACATGTGCAACAAGGAACAGGTTACCTTTTTCAGATACCTTTTTAACACAGCAGATGATTGATACAATATTTACAGTATCTTTTCTCCAGTAGTATGCTTCTTTCTTTCTTTCTTTCTTTCTTTCTTTCTTTCTTTCTTTCTTTCTTTCTTTCTTTCTTTCTTTCTTTCTTTCTTTCTTTCTTTCTTTCTTTCTTTCTTTCTTTCTTTCTTTCTTTCTTTCTTTCTTTCTCTTTCTTTCTTTCTTTCTTTCTTTCTTTCTTTCTTTCTTTCTTTCTTTCTTTCTTTCTTTCTCTCTTTCTTTCTCTCTTTCTTTCTCTCTTTCTCTCTTTCTTTCTCTCTTTCTTTCTCTCTTTCTTTCTCTCTTTCTTTCTCTCTTTCTTTCTCTCTTTCTTTCTCTCTTTCTTTCTCTCTTTCTTTCTCTCTTTCTTTCTCTCTTTCTTTCTCTCTTTCTTTCTCTCTTTCTCTCTTTCTTTCTCTCTTTCTTTCTTTCTTTCTTTCTTTCTTTCTTTCTTTCTTTCTTTCTTTCTTTCTTTCTTTCTTTCTTTCTTTCTTCCTTCCTTCCTTCCTTCCTTCCTTCCTTCCTTCCTTCCTTCCTTCCTTCCTTCCTTTCTTCCTTTCTTCCTTTCTTCCTTTCCTTCCTTTCTTTCCTTCCTTTCCTTCCTTTCCTTTCCTTTCTTTCTTTCTTTCTTTCTTTCTTTCTTTCTTTCTTTCTTTCTTTCTTTCTTTCTTTCTTTCTTTCTTTCTTTCTTTCTTTCTTTCTTTCTTTCTTTCTTTCTTTCTTTCTTTCTTTCTTTCTTTCTTTCTTTCTTTCTTTCTTTCTTTCTTTCTTTCTTTCTTTCTTTCTTTCTTTCTTTCTTTCCTTTTTTTTTTTTTCTCTTTCTTTCTTTCCTTTTTTTTTTTTTCTCTTTTTTTTTTTTTTCCTTTTTTTTCCTCCCCTGTGGATGTTCAGCTGTCCCACCTCTGGTTAAAAGCATTTTCCTCAATACTGAATACTGTGTTTCTCATGAAGCCAAGCAGAACCAAAGGGCTGCTTCACAGGTTTTATTTAAATATACAGAGCAAATAGAGACAGAAAAAGGAGGAAGTATTTTGTACTTAAATTTACACTTTTGGAAGGGAGACAGAGAGAAATCAAGGTCTCAGCCCTGCAGAAGTAGATGCTCTCAATTAAGTTCATTAACTGGAATGACCTACAGGATCTCTGGTTTGGTTAGCTCCAGGTATATACCTAAGAATTAATTCAAGTTTGAAAAGCAAAAGACTTTTTCAGTCTCATGCCAAAGTGAAGCTGTGAACAGACCCAGCACTGCCTAGTCTTAATCCAGTGCCTTGGCCACAGAACCACAGTTGGTTTGGGGTTTTTTTGTTGGTTTTTTCCTATAAAAAAAAAAAAAAAAAAGCAACAAAACACAAAATCAAAAGGCAAAAGGTTTCAGGCTTTTCACAAACAGAAAACAGCACCTACCTGTGCATTGCAGAAAGCTCAGCTCATTCTGTCATAGTGACTTCAAGGTTTGTTTTCCCTGTCATTCTCAAAGCTGGCAAAACAGAAACAGATCTCCCAAGGTCTGTGATAATTTCAAGTTCATTCTATTAATACTTCTGTTAATGTTTCCCTTTGTTTGTGTCATGGTCCTTGTATCTCAATGTCCATATTTACAGGCACTCCAATGGGTTAAATAATTTTGAAGTTATTGTCTATCAGTCAAATTTTTACATGAGTCCTCACTACCTTTGGTTGAACAGGCAACTCAGAGCATGAAAACCCTATGCCACTGATGGTTCTTCTTCAACCAGATTTCCTTAAAAAAACCATCTTGGTTCTTCTTCATTCATTCAGCTTTCCTTAAAAAACATCTCACTTCTTTTCACAAGACTTGGAAAAAATTAGCTTAGATCTGTGAAAGCTTGTGGTTTTCTACACAACCAAGTGAATCTTAGAGAAATTTACATTCTGAAAAACGTACATGGCTCTACTTAAACATCTATTTTGCTGAACAGAGACAAGAATTAAACAAAAGGTGCCAGAATCCAGATTAACAACACAGCATTTTTCCCAACGTGAGAAAAATTTTATATGGAAATTTCTGCCTGAAGGCATGATTTTTTATTCACCCATTATTCAACACTTTTGCCCCTAAATTGCACCCTATGAACTTTATTTAACAAGGGCCACTTGTGTATATTAATACATATAATGTTAATATTCTTAACATCAAATAAACAATGATGAAAATTCATTTCACATCCTAGAATGTGTTTCCCATTCAGGAAAATACATGGAAATGCCTTTAAGCCTATCCATATAGGGATAGCATGTAAGCAAATAACTTTAATCTTGTACTAAGTATGTGCTTAAATAAATGAAGATGCCTTTCCAGACTATATTTTTCAGATTGCTTATAAGCGCATCAGAACTTCTCTAAGCTTCACTTATTGGCATAGGAAGGATCTTATTGTTACAAGCCCGAAGTAGGAGGTCTAATAAAATTTCCTAATCTGATGAACCACATAAAAAGAACCAGAACAAATATAATTTTATATCTCTACTGGGAGGAAAACAGATGATGTAGCTTGAAGTTTGCTCCCCTCTCTTTTATTAGGCTGTAATTTATACAAATTCTATCAAGCGCTGTGATAAAATGAAGCTGGATTTATTTGTAGGCACAGATCTTCTTAAAAATATGTAAGTTTTTAAATCCTGTAGGAAATAGAAGCCGTACATAAAATTACACCAGATTTAGAAGAAAAGCAAATAAAATACAGATGATTCAATTACAGTGTTTTATAGTGTGTATTTATCACATGTTGTCCCTTCCCTTTCTGAAAGCACACTTTTTCAGGTCTTTCAATAAAACCAGCAATTTTTGCACAGCTTAATAGTAACAAACTGCAGGAGTGAAACCACTACCAGAATATCATCATTATGAAGCAATTTGTGATAACACAGTATGCAGAAGAATAAAAAATTCTGAATGAGAAGGAGAAAGATTTTGGAAGCAATCCAGGCTTTATATTTCAGACATCAGACATGCTCTCACTGGTAAATGGGTAGAAGGAAGTTTACCTAGCTGTAATCACTCAGCTCTGATTCATCTTGCTAAAGTTCAGGTGTCAGGGTATCTAAAAATTAGGTGTCTAGTCATGGCTAATTATCTATGTTCCTCTGTAGTCCATTAAGAGAGATAGGCTTTTCTGGAAGGTGATTCAGTCTACCTGTCTCAGGACATTTATCTTGGGATAGAACAATTGACTCTCTCCTGGTGCCTATTTCTGTCAGTTCATAACAGAGGGAGCTGGGGTGGTTAGTTTAGATTAGATGTCTGACTTGTAGATAACTAAATTTAGGTGAGATGATTCTCTCCATAAGTAATTACTCTTATTGTTGATACTGTAGACAATTTCTGCTGATATCTGGACGTGATGTTTAACTGTACATCCTGTGATATTTAACCAACATTTTTTCCAAAAGGTAATGATACTTTCCAGAAACAGGAATTTGTACTTGCCCAGGGCATCCTTTCCAGTGGATGCAACCAGTAATCCCTGGCTCCCACTTAAACCTAATATACAACAGTGAAATTAGCAGCTCTCACAGGAGGGATTGTTAAAAAATCCTATTTCCTTCTAAACTTCTCAGTAGTCTAAGATGAAAAAGGCTACAGTACTCAAAGTGCAACACAGGGCTGGGTTCATTTCTGCAGATGTGTCATTCCCTGGGCCTCTTCTGGTATGCTGTGTGTTACAAGGTGGGGAAGGAAAGGCTACCTGAATAAAAGGCCTGTCTCCACCTCCCCAGTTCTTTAATAGAGAAGACCTAATGCTTTGAAGCAGTACCAACAATCCCTATGACACCCTCCAAAGTACCCAACTTCAATGTCATGCTTGTAAAAAAAAAGCCTTTTTTTGAAAATAGTAAACAAGAACCCCGATTTATGTAAATTTCTAATTATTTCAGGCATCATGAATTTAAAAAAAACAAAAAACAAAACAAAACAAACACAAAACAAGTGGTGATGGAGATAGAACTACAAGAGCAGGCAGGAGGAGACATGGGCTGAATACTAACACTGATGTGATTGGTTCAACATAGTGCAACTAATTTTGACCACAGGAGGTATAAGCTGAGCAGGAAAGATTCACCAGAAATACTTGGGTATAGGAACAAAAACAGAGTTTTTGCTATTAGGCTTTCCTAAAGTCATCAAAGCCCACAGAGAACTCAACTATATATTTCTTTTTTTTCACTCAGTAGAAATATTTGACAAAAAAGGAACAATTGTCATGGTTGTTCAATAAATGTCATGACTCAAATGTGAAGAAAAAAACTTTGAAGGTTTTAATATGATTTTTTCAAAAAAAATGGTCCTGAATGGTTAAGTATTTCTTTTGGCCTCCTTGGAAGTTCTACCACAGAGAACCCAAGCTTTAGGTGATGATATTTAGTATCTTTAACTACCAGGAGTAATGCAAGTCAAGAGCAGGGCAAACTTCCAAGAAATTTTTAACTCACTTCTGGTCTCCACAGCCCAGACCCCCTAACTCCTGGCCCCAAGGAAGCACCTCAGTGGAAAAGAAAATTCAATCTTGATCTGTGTCCTGAGCCTGGGCATCTTATAGCCTATTAAGTCACTGACTGATATTGGCTATAAATGTAAGGCAAGATTGGAGAAAGAGGTGATTAAATTCACTGAGGGAAAAAAGGAATAATTGCATACTTTGTATTTCTCATGAACAAGCCTTTTGGCTGGATGAAGCCCTGTTGTGCCTTAGAGCTTGTGCGTTTTTGTCATAAAATCTGTATTATTGCTGCAGAGCTTATCTTTCTGTGTAAAACTGTAAACATGCTAGAGAGGTCTGTCTGAAGACAATTTGCTTTAGCGGTGGTTTACAAGATATGAACTAGAAAGTTCTCAGCCCACTTCTCCATGACTAATGTTTGGGTATTGATTCTGTAATGGACATTAGGTTTGGTTTGGCAGAGTAGCAAAGAACTTAGTAGCTCATGGACAGTTTACTTTTGGTCATGACTCTTAAATAGCATAGTTCTGCTGTAGAGTTGGGTGTGTGAGCTGAAGTTATATAGAGTTAAACAACCTAGTGCTGTATATTCTTTGGGGTAGGCATCTTATTTCTGCTCCAAGTTTAATGGCTTAGAGCAACAAGCCTGTGGCTCTTAGCAACTGTTGAAACACAAATGGTAAATAAGGATGTTTAGAGTTTGACCACAGGCCTTTGATCTACTTCGTAACTGTTTATTTGGGAGAATCGCATGTATTTCAGTATTACTGCAGGCCACATTGTCACCTAGGTACATATTAGAGGCCTGGCCCAGAAAAAAACCAGACAGTACTACCTCTAGTTGCTTTCAGTGGACCGAAAGAAAGGAAAAAAAATATCAACCTACAGGGCTATTATTCTGGCCTTTCTTTGATCACTGACTTCACTTAATTTAAAATTAAAGAAAGATCAGAAAGAATAAATGCATATTAAATTAATAGCACCTATTCAAAAGGCTTGCATATTGCAGATAACAAAGTAATGTTCACAGAAAAGATAGAGATACAGCATAGGATGGAATTTCCCCTACTTGTTATCATTTTCAGATGTTCGTATTCATGCTTATTTAATCATTACCATAATCTGTATAGAAAAATGGCCATGACAATCTGTATCTCACTATATACACATACACATGTATATTAGTTGGAAAGGAAACACAAGACCTGGCTCTTTTCCCCCTTATCTAGGCATTATGTATACAGGATCGTTTGTCCAGGATGTAGATGACCCAAATGTCATTCTTTCTTTATGCATAGGTTCTTCAGACTTCCATAATCTTTTTTCCACAGGCATTGCCTAATCACCAGCTAGCAGGCTATTTCAGAACATGAACAAAGAAATGTGCTTTTTGCTGTGGAAGCCAGAGTTAAGGGTTCATGCCATGGGCACCCCACAATTGTGTGTGGCCTGACTGTCATGTTGTTCAAAGAACAGCAAACAGTCTTGAATTTTGGTCCCCATGTCAGCCTTATTTGCTGTTTCACAAGTTATGGGGTGTGCTACAGAACAAGCAAACTCTGCACTATTAGATTCAGAATTCAGTTTTCCCTTTTGGTTTTGAGTTCTGTAACTACTGGGTCCCAGAATGCCACTGAAACCTTCTGTGTTACAACCTTTAAATAGAGCTGTGTAATAAGCACACAGTCAGCCAGATATCATTCTTATGTTCTCTTCCTGTGAACAGATTTTATATGTACCAGGAAACAATGGCAAATGACCCAAGAAGACAAACAAGTTTTACCTGTGTCTACCTTATTGTACTATTCCTTATTGGACATTTTACTTATTTCATGCAGAGAAAGCTACCACCTTGATCCTCTTGGAAAATGGTCACTACTCTTGGACCTTTCCAAGTTTCCCATCTGTTTGGTTATGAGACCCAGCTTCAGCTTCCATAGTGAAGGATTAAGCTCAGACAATTGAAAGTTATGGCATTTTCTGCATTAGGGAAGCAATCCTCCCAGCCCCAAGAGATAATAAACACTTAGTGACTTCACAGCACCAAAGTCTCTTCTGTTGTAATTCTGCTTGTCCCAGACTGAGCCAGTGGGTACTCACAGATGGATCTGGTGCAGACAAGGGTCCGAAAGTGAGAAAAAAGTCCTATACATGACTGAGTGAACCTGATGTCAGTGGTGTGACCATCCCAGCCCACAAACTGGTGTGTCTGGTCATCCCGGGAGATCAAATTAACAATTCAGATTCAAAGTGACTTAAATTTCTTTGTTGTTCCTAGCCGAAAAACTTACATTAAAAAATTGACTTTCACTCCCTTGAAGTAATGATATTTTGAGTTGTCATGTTGGAGGCAACTATGGAATCTTTGCTCTTGAAATATATGAGGCCAGGATCAGTCCATTGCTGTTTTGTCAGGACACATTTTGAAGGAAGGTGTCTCTCAAAGGTAGATGAAAGTCTGGCACAGTTTCATTCTGCATAAGTCTCCTTGATAAAGCTCTTTTCATTTTTAAATTACTTAATTACCATTCCTCTTGCTTTCAAATCAAAATGTGCAACAGCTTATCTCATTCTTATAAGACAGCTAGTAAAGAAGGAGATATCACCAGGAAATTAAAAAATAAAATAGTGATAATGCCAGTTGGCCACAAGAAGAAAATGAAAATTGACTTTTACTAATGTTATGTATTAATTACACTTAGCCTTATTTAATGTCCCCATTATGTTACACAGATCAGTGCTCACTAACCCTGTGTAAATGACAGTCTTGTGCATGATGTCAGTTAAAGGTACTCATCTACACTCTGCTGTCTTACACAAGCAAATTTGATTTATGCTTTTTTATGATCTTTCTCTTCATTGAAAAGAATAAAGAAATATTAATCTCTATAGAAGAGTTTGGGGTCAGATTTTAGGCAAAGGTTCAGATCAGTCTAGAATATGCACATAACAGAGTTGGAAGCCAGTGAGAAACAAAAGGGAGAGTGATTCCAATTCCACTGAATTAAAAAATAAAGAACTCTAGATTTATTAGAGCATACTGAGAAGGGAATTTGTTCCAAAGGCCATTAAAATTTTGTCAGTAGGTCTTGGGACATTTTGAGATTTTTACTTTTTTTTTTTTTTTTTTTTTTTTTTTTTAACACTTTTGAGTGTCTAGTTAATAGGGTTATTTTTTAATTTTTTAGTTTTTTGCAAAAATTTTCATTTTCCTAGTGAAATAAGCACTCAGTTGTACCAATATGTTTAATGGTGCCACCTACAGTTTGACAAATTACCCATTCAATTAAAGAAAATTAAGAGTGGTTAGTACTGTAACATTACATTTCAATATTCTTCTATGGAAAAGTAGTTTCCAGAGACTTAATTTTTTTGGTATGACTGATCTGCATATTTATGATACACAACATATGTAAGAAAATTTTACATGCTTGAAACAAATGTAGAATGAATCATATCACAATGAATGAAAAGTATTGAGCAGTCCCTGATGATTTTTTAAGCATTTTCTTTTCATAAAAAAAAAAAAAGATAATAATTTTCCTTTAGCACCCTACAATCCCACCAAAATAAGGTATTTTTAAAAATTTTATTTTGTATTTTGCAGAAAATTAGTCTGTTATGAAGATACCTTGACTCACAAGAAACTCTATGCTTAAAGTTATAATAAATAAATTATATATGCTGTGTAGAATGACCCTTTATTCTCACCAGCACTGGTGTGGTAGGGATCCACCATGCCCTGTGAATACAGTTCTTACCTGCATCAGAGAAATCTCTTTGACCTTAGTTCAACAACTCCAGCAATTTTGTTACTTCATTAAAAAATCTGTCTTCGATTTCCTTCTTTAGTGAAAATGAACTACTGAGTTTTTAAAAAAAGATCAGTTCTTCTGTCACATCATCGTCCAGGACTGAATTTTTTCTGTAGAATGAATGGTTCAAAAAGTAAATAGTTCAGGTCTGTGGACCCAACATACATCTTTCTGGCAGCCAGTAAGGTTGATTTTGGTTGCTAAGCTATTCACATTTTTTAAAAACGATTTTTCACTTTTTTTCCTCCAGTGTCTATGACTTTTCCTTAATTACTTATTTCCACAAAGACACTCTTGCCAAGGGGATCATGCAGATTTATGTTGAAAGAGTAGTAGAGATCAGTGTCTGGCCCACTGCTGGCATGAAGTCCACATGTCAGTGTTAGTCTCATGCATATTGAAATGCTACAAGTCCACTGCAAATCTATCCCCTGTTTGGACTAGCCTTAAAAATCAATAGAATTAGTAAAGTTCCTCTCTCTGTGACCTCCTAATACTGTAATTACAAAGTCACAATGGATGTAATTGCTCTATAAAATCTCCACATACCATGGAAGTATATAATCACTGAGAACAAGATTGACAAGCTATACTTTGTGTGTTATGAATTTTTTTTTTTTTTTTTTTTTTTTGTCGGGACAGTAAGGCTCCATTTAGGGTGTGTTGTGGCAGGAGAACTTGGTATTTTTTTCTTCCTGGAATGATGAAGTGCAAACAGTTCTCTCTTTCAGGCCTAGAGGTTACAGGTGTTCCACCATGTTATCCACATCACCCTGCTTCATTCTTCACAGCTATCATCATGCCTAAAAAATGAGTCTCTTGCTCATGCCTGAGTTTATAGACTGTTAAAAATGTAGTGTCACCTCCCGATTTATGAACTTGCTTTGCAAAGTTCTCAGCTTAGTGGCAGGTGACACTCTCTGAGTGGTTTCATCTCTCCTCTCCCACACCATCATAATATGGTGCTGAGCATGTAATTTCATGGACACCCTGGGCTCGTGTATCCAAGGACTGCTGATTAGGGCAGAGCTACCTCTAAAAAGTTCAGTGAGAGATGAACCTCAAATGGAATCAGGAATTCGGGCCAAGGCAAAGCTTTCAAATTTCAGGATTTTTAAAAAATATTCAATATTCTGGCTATTCAAATTCCATCCTGACTTCTTTTCAGAACTATCCTATTTAGCTCATAAGCTGTTTTTTAAAATATTTTTCTATTTCTAGCTGCAGGAGGAAAGGGCAGATTTTGCAGTGAGTTCTTGAATATTTATAGAACTTTGCCATACATAAAATATTTTGCCCTCAGTTTGTTTCAAACGCTTCCTGTTTTACTGCATTATTTTCATGGACAGGTTTATTTCTTGGTAAAGATGAGTCTTGGTAAAGATGAGCCTTCTTTTGAAATGTATGGGAGTTTTGTCAGACAAAACTTGTGAGCCTTGTGACAAATTTTAGTTTATTGGACAAATTTTGAGAAAAGTTAAAATCCCAAAGGAAATCAGTTCCAATCCTTTTTTTACCCATGATGATAAATATCTGAATAGACTAAGAGAGAACTAAGCAATGCAACTATTTGAGGGTTCTGCAAATGTGAACCCACTATTTATCTGTGTATCTATGTATCAATCTATCAATCACATACTTGTACACTCTCTTATCTCATGCACAGCACATATTCAGAATATCAACTCATGCACTTCACTTGATGCGTTTCTCTGGTTGCATTCCATATTTAAGGATTAGGATCTTCAATGCATACGCAGGAAAGTGTAAGTCAATGGCTATGTTTAAAACCTAGTCCCAGAGAAAACAAAATCTGTTCTCTTTCTATCAAACACTCATACCTTCTACCCTGGTGTACATATTTTTGTACATGAATTGGTTTCAGTAGAGTGTTCCAGCTTCATATTTGTTGACACTGCAGGGTGCTTGTATCAAAATTCAATTTATTCCACATTCTTTTTTTTTTTTTTTTGGGTTGTTTGTTTTCTGTTTTGGTTTGGGTTTGGTTTGGTTTGGTTTGGTTTTGGGTTTTTTTGTTTTTTTTTATGGGGGGTGTGTGTTTGTTTTTACTGAGACCCTGGATTAGTTATAACTCTTCTATGCTAACAGGTGTGGAAAGATTAGACAAAAGGGTAATATGAATGTATATTATATTATATACATTTACATATATATACATGTCTCTATATATTAATATGTATAAATATATATCTACAGTTATAAAGGCAATAATAATACTATAATTTTAATAGAACAAGTCTTGTGGTAAAGAAAGTGGGAATGTAACTGTTATGTCAGTGCTCAGTGCTGATTATATAAAGCTGAATTTACAACTCTCACAGCTTAAACTCCATATTATCAAAATAATGATCCCTCTAAGAAGGAAATTGAGTGTGAGATACAACCAGGATTTTGCAAAAGTAAGATTTGAAGTAATCCACAAAATTTTTTTAAGACTAAGAGAGTTGTGTTGGAATGAACTCAGATCAGATTCCATTTCCAAATTTCATCCAATAAGCCATGTGAGGATGTGTGTAGAAATTCTTTTTAAAGTGTGAGTAATTAATCATTTTTGCAGCCTATCAAGATGAGTATTGCGCTTCAAAAATCTGGACTAAACATTATCATGAAAAATACCCTCTTGGTTCAGGACAATTCAGGGGGGCCCAGTAAACTTGATCACTGATGGAATTCCAAAGTCAGCACCAGGCAGGAGTCCAGATGAAGTGATGATAAGAGTTCTTGATGTCTTCAGGTGAAATCCTCACCCTGACCTGGCCTCTTACTACCCTTTTGACTCATTTGTACCATTAAGAAGTCTTCCAAATTCCAATACACTGTGTAGATGGAGCTGAGAAGTGGGGATGAGGTAAGATTTCCTCCATATGGAAATGTGGGAAAGCAGATGTGATATCTAAAAATGTCTTTTATTGCAAGAAGGAATAAAGCTGGTGGGATGGAAAGTGACAGTCAGGAGGGAAAATTAAGAGTTTCAGCCATTTGAAGAGCTCTGCAAGTGCCTAAGTCTAGTTTCATCAGGAAGAGGAGAGCCACCTCACAGAGGGAGGGTGGGAAGTCTACTTAACCTTAGTGGAATAACACATTTCCCATGTTTTTGCTGGCATTTGGCCCTCGGCAACTTTCCTGCCTGGCTGTCTGAGTCACAACAGCTTGGCCTCTGCCTGGAGCAACTCCAGCCAGTTCTGTCCTGATTGTCCTGATTGACCAAATATCAATGATATCTGCTTGTTTGCTGTATTTTTTTGTTTGGTTTTTTTTGTTTGTTTGTTTTTGTTTTGTTTTGTTTTGGGGGATTTTTTTGGTTTGTTTTGTTGATTGGTTTGTTTGTGTGTTTGGTTTTTTTTTTGGGGGGGTGTTTTTTGTTTGTTTTTCTTTGTTTTGTTTTTGCTTTTGGTTTTTTTTTTAATGTGTGTGTGTGTGTTTGTTTTGGTAACCTCTATTCATGGAGGAAGTCTGGATTATGAGTGATCATCTTTCCTTGTTCTCAAGCAGCAAGTCTCCATAGTTTCCTTTATGAAATTATTTTTGCCATCCTATTGAATTCCCTTCAGAGATGACAAACAGTCAGGGAAAGACTTTTCTGCTAGTTATGAGGCACTGCTATGCCTGATATCACTGTCCTCTTAAAACAAAAAAGAAAAAAGTGTGTGAAAAAGATCACAAAAGATAATATATTAGATAACAGTTTAGGTTAGTCCTTGAATGAGTAGGATGAATTTTGATAATATTCTTTTCACTCTTACTGACACACATTGCATCTTCTCTCTGAAGTAAGTGTTGGAATGGAAAAAAATAGTATAAAATAGACAAATTTATATTATTTTTTTAAGAAACAATAAAGAAGAGGTATTTGGAAACAGCTGCTTTACATTTGGATTGAAGATTATATTGGGGCTATGGGTTGGCTTCAGATAAAATTTTGATAAAGTTTCTGCACTGGATCGTAGTTACTCTCTTTAAATGGACTGGGATCTTCTAAAGATTGGGTTTTTTTGTTTTGTGTTTTTGTTTGTTTTTATTTTGTTGGTTGTATCTTTTTAAAAAAAATCTTCTGAAAACTTGAATTAGAAACATTTTTGACATTTATTGTTTAGTTTTTCTCCAACAGGAGAACAAAAGGATGGTTGTTTTTTTATTCAAAAAGTGGGTGGAGGCATGCAGCTCATTAATAGAGGATTGGTCCAGTTGCTTCTGCATCCCAATATAAATCCATCAAATTTATAACTCTTACCCCTGTTTTACATTGCTATGTATGAGATGAAAATTAGGTTCTCAGTGCACTGAAGAGTATTTGCAGCAATGAATCATATGAAGAAAACTTTCTCCTGTGTGTTGAACAAGGAACAGTTTTTGGAGCTCACCCCACTCCCAGTTTATTGAATCACTCTTTCCTTTCCTTATACTAGTTTTTAATATATAGTTACTTGTAAGTGTAAATTTAATGTAGGATTTGGAATGCTAAATTAATATTTTTGGCTATAAATGTAAATAATTATATGACATTTAAATATTTTTAACAACACTTATGGTACATTAAGAAAAACTGACAAACCCCTTGCAAAGAGATATTCTTTTCAATTCTTTCTCCTGGTTTACTTTTTCAGAGAGAAAAAATTCAATTTTCAGGTACTAAAATCGAGTCATTATATATAACTCAGGAAATTTTATTTCAAATCTGCTAAGATGTTTTTGAGCTAGTGATATCAGAAAGATACATTTTTTCCACATATTTTTTACTGCTGCATGGATTCAGAGGGGTCATTTTGTATTTTATGGCCAAAATACCATTGATTTCGTTCAGGTGTGTATTTGAAGTCCCTCTTACCACCAATGGGATTCATACATTCACATTAAGTTGAAAACAGGCCCTCATTCATAGCCATTTTTCTTTCAGTATGACTGTAATATCAGAAATATACCAGATGATTTTTATTTTGTTTTGAAAGATAAATTTCATCAGAAATTCTGCACGGACTTGGTTACTGTTCCTTAGAGACGTTTGAAAAACTCTTCAGGGATCATTTTCATTAGATTTTTCATAACAAAAGACATCTTTTTTTTCTTTTTTTAGCTGCTAACCTTGACATTTTGTCAGTTCTTTTCTTGGACACCAACAATTTTACCCAAGCAATACTTCACCCTATACTCGTACCTGATCATTTAGGACTTTGTCCAAAAACTTTGAAAAAAACATGGCAAAGTTCCCACTTACCCCACGTGACTGTGGATCAGCCCTACAATAGCCCTCACATCAAAATTCAAAGAATTTGGTGTTAACACGGGTGTTCCGTCTTTTCTGAGAATGAAGCAAACGGAAACACTATATCTAGATATTTCTTTATTTTTGTTTCTCTTGTTGATTTTTTCATTGTTGAGTCAATTTTTTCCATTGCTAGTTTCCCCACACTTCATTAAATTCAGTTAAATTTAGCAATGAATTTAAAACAGTTTTTTTCTTTATATTCCCAGTACCAAGGGAAATGTTAAGCCACAACTAGAAAAATGCTCCAGTCTGAGCATAACCTACTACAGTCTCTAGGCCAATAAGATCACAGTTAATTTCTGAAGAATATTTTATTTATATATAATGTATAGAATTATGCTGGTTTTATTCAACTTTATTCTCTTCTGTTTCAATTTCAACCTTATTTTGTTTTTCATCAAACTGTCTTCAGCTTACTAGTATGACAATTAGACTTGCTTAGTAATATACTGCAGTGGATATCAAAAGAAATCTAATCTTTCAGATATGCTTATCTGGGGCACAGACAATAATCTCGTGTTTGGGAGATGCAGGGTATAAAGGAGGAAGAAGAAATTTTTTGCTGTCCTCATTTCAGTGCAGAACAATTTATTTTCTTTTTTAAGAATTTTCAGGATTGGAAGGGACCTTTGGAATCATCTATTTCCAGTCCCCCTGCCGTGGGCAGGGACACCTTCCACTAGATTAGGTTGCTCAATAAGGCAATGTCAAGAGGCCCCAGACATAATCCATTAAAGGTTTTTTTGGACACAAATGGTACAAAAGTTTGGTAAACTGTGCTGTCTGATTAAACTCTGAAGAAAGTGTTGATAATGTTTGAAGATGCTGCTCCCCTCTCACAAGAGTAGAGATGGGGATACAGCCTAGTTTTTGAGTGTACTGGTTGAGGGCTCTGCCAGTGGCTGGTTCTGTGAACACCAAGAGAAAAGAAGTCCTTATTTGAACTTACAAAGTGCCACTACCCTGGCTCAAAAATAAACCTCATCAAAGCTCGGATATCAGCATAAATCTCTAGATGTCTACACTTTGTTTCACAAAGAACTGTAATTAAAGACATGTTTTTATATATGTACACACACACACAATTCTTTCATTCCAGCTAAACTGATAAATGTGCATTTGCTCCATTTCTTATTTCAATACTTTCACTGACATCTATTCTGATTCTGCTCCATTGACTTTAACTGGTTCTTTTTCACATTTACATTTCCATTATTGCTCTTCAGAGAAAGAGGCTGGTAGGTTACAAATGTGGAAACATTCTGTAAATGAACTACATAATCTGCTAATAAATTGCAGTTTCTTCAGAAACACAAAATGAATCATCTAGAAAGATGTATGAGACAGTTCCTATTTTTATAACCTGTATTTTTTAGAAACTCATAAATGTTTCATCCAGCAGACAAGGATGTCAGAATGGAATTGCAATATTTTGCTAAATCGTTTTACTTCTATATTTTTCTCTCTTAATTATAGGAATAGAAGCTTATGGTGATTATTATCCTTATGAAAGAACTCCTTTCTCTCCTGCACCTTTTTCTTTCTCAGTACTAATTCTTACATCTTTTTTTCCTCTAAGGATTTATATATCCTTCCTATATTCTTTCCACAAAAAGTACATGGCAAGTGGCAAAATGCATTAGAGCCACTTTCCTCAGTTACTTAAATTCCCAAGCACTGAACTTTTAAGAGTTTCATAGCCTTTGGGTTATGCAAACCTTGGTCTATATCAGAGTACAGTGAAGACAAGCTAATGGCAGTGTGTTTACCTATTGCTATATCTCTGATTAATCACTCAAAGACCCTAAATGATAGGCAGCTGTAAACATTGCTAAAAGGTACTGGTTGGCACCATTTGTTTTGGTTGAGGGCACCAAAGGAAATGGTGATTTTCCTTTGTCATTCATTAAAACATACACCAAAATTCTTTCAACCTTTTCCAATCACTGTTGATTTATGAAGCTGTATGAAACAATTTATTATGTAAGTGAGATCTTCTGTTTTGGCATACAGCTCTCCAGTATCATGGAAGTAACTGCTCAGAGCAGTTTTTAACTTCTCATTTTACAAATGTGTTTTCAGAATAGTACAGAATGTGTCCATATATATGGGTATATGTATATATGTAAATGCCTCCATGTACACACAAAGCAAAATGACACAATGCAGTCATAGAAAAATCTTCTTTCCAGCTGATCTTGAGAAGATCTTCTCTTTGGTCCCATGGCCTCTGTTCATATGAGAAGCCATATGCCTGTATGTACAAGTCTTGTGAAAGCAGTGGCCCATCCTGCTTGAATATGACCATTATGATCTAATAAAGACCTGAAGGCTTTAGCTTTAAGACCTGAGAAAAATGTTTCAAGCTTCACTAAATTCAATAGTTCACCAAATGCTGTTAGAACCCTTCTGGATCTAATGAGTGTCCTGTGTTTGTGTCCTGTTTTGGGACAGGATAGAGCTATTTTTCTGTCTTGTAATAAAAAGAAGCTAAGTAACTCTACTTGCTGAAATTAACAGCAAGTTTCTTTCAGTGTCTGCTTCTAAGACTGATGAAGTTTGATGTTTATAGTTACAGCTAGAGAATGGTCTGCAGAACCAAGGCCACTGCTTGTTTCTGAGGAACATCTCATGCTCTGGAAAGAGAAAAGGAGTAAAAGGGTTACACCTGCAACATTCCTTTAGGGAGGAGTGGACAAGACAAGTGGCCAAAATTGAGCAGAGTATTCCATCCCATACATTGAGGTATCAAAAAAGTCAAACCCCTTCCTCTTTGCCCCTTGCCCTTTGCCTTCACCATTCTTCACCTGTTCCTGTTCACTTCGGCATCCTGGGAAGATTTAATCCATTCATCTGCCTGTGGTCCTGATCCATGCCAGGCTGAATCTGTGTATTTCTGCCTCCAGCTCCTGACTGCTGCTGATCCCAGGAGTCCATCCTGGACTTTCCCAGGGCTGCCCTGCAGCCTCGGTGGTGATGTGAGCATTATTGAGGGAAAGGAGGGAGGAACGTTGTGTAATTTTTCTGTATATTTGTATTTATTTAATATTTTTTCCTTTTTTATCATTAATGTTTCATAGAAGTTTTGTAGTTTGGTTTCCAACCCAGAAGTCTCTCTCCCTTATTCTTGCTCCTTTCTTTATCAGGGAGGAGAGGGGGATTAATAGGGAGCATCTGGCATTCCTGTAATTGCTGTCCCAGTGTTAAACTGTGACAGTTTGGGAGGGATATTTGATAGCAAATGTACATTAGTCTTTTGTTCACATGCACAGGCTCTCCTACTTGTTCAGCAATAGGTTTTGGGGAACCCTAGGAGAACAGTTCAGATGTTTTTATAATGAGACTGAGATCATGAATCCAGTGAAGGGAACACTACCACCACCACAGGGAAGACTTATATTTCACCCAGCATAGCTTGATTTTTTTCCTTCCTTTCAAAAACATATAAAATAACTTTCTTTCCATTCCCTATAGCCCTGACCAGGTAAAGTATTATTTCTATCATCAGTGGGCTGGAAACTTTGGGAAGTTATTTGCTAATGAATTACAGACTGTGCAGTGTCTATATATGAGTCCCTTGAAAGCTAATTATATATCTATATATACGGATACATATACACACATAGTCATGAACACTGTTTCTCTATATGTTCAAGAACTTTGAACTTATAATGAGCACTCAGGTGGTGTTTGAAAATATCAACTGGAATTTCCATTTTGATCCTGTTCAGGATTTAGCCACCTGTACATGAATAAGCATAAAGACCACCTAGGAAGCTCACACAGTGAGATTTTTAATGGGTATCACTCATATATTTAAGTTAAATTATAGTATGTGTCATTTCTGCAAGAAACTGTTGCACTTATCCTATCTTTAATCAAAAGACTACTCCCATACTCATCCAAAGAATGCCTTTGAGAAAAAAAATTATTTCTTTTTTTTAAAATAAAAACCAAAAAAATTATTTCTAAGAAAAAAGAGGCAAGAGAGCAGATCTTCCATGGCTGGTCACACTCCTTGGCCTCTCAGCTGATGTTGCTGATAAATTTGCTGATAAAATCAGGAGGGACTTTCACAGGGGAACTTTACTTTTAAAGTAGCTATGTAAGACTCAAACCTCCTTACATTGCAGATTTGCTGATCACTGTTGTCTAACTGTGGTTACATGTGCTGACTCCAGTTTCAAAAATAATTTCTTAATCACTTTTGGCTCATCTTCGTTTTTCACATTGCAAAGCCAGTGCAGCTGTGGAAGGATGGACCAGATTCCATTCTCCCTCACACCTCATCAACATCAATGCTAATTAAGTTCTAGTTTTGGGGCCAAGTTACACCCTGAGATGCAAATGGTCCCCAGACTGGGGCAAGGGCTTTTCTCATAATTTGTGCAGTGTCTAGCATGTGGTTCATGGACCACGTCTGTGATTCCTGTAGCAGAGATAATAAATAGCAATATTATACCAGTTAAGAAAACTATAGCAATTCCTTCATGCACAGCACTAGAGTTGGGGTAAACAGGCCAGCTTTGTGTCTATATGGTACAGTGCCCTGAAATCCTGGTCTTCTGACTGTCCAAGCTGGAGAACACAGTAGAGATCACTGTGTGAGCTCACAGAGAGGAAGCACTCCTAGGTCTCAGAGCACATTTTGTGACTGCTGAAATTTTTTTCTGTCAAGTTAATCCTTCCCTTTAAGATACTCTACCGCAAGCTGCTTCTCTCATTCTGCAAGACTTCCTTCTTCAGGAAAACAAACAAGCTGCTCCATTGAATGCTTCAGACCTCTGATACCTTTCAAGGTTTTGTTTAGTCCAGGCAGACAAGTCCTTGTCCCAGTACAAACCTGGCTCTCCCTCTCTTTCTGTCTTTCCCTGCAGTGTTACTTGAGTCCCCATTTTGAAATCCCGTAATAGCACGGAATAACGACTTAGTTGAACACAATTACACAATTGTGTGACAAGACAAATGTAATGTAGAGCACAGGGGAAATGTGATCCTAAACTCAGGGCATCCATTCTGCACCAGAACAGTTGAGAGCTATGCAGATTTTGAAAGCCAGTCTCCTCTTGACAATTACCTTCAATTAATGGTACACTGCACTAAGCAGAAAATAAAAACTATGCCATTAAATCCTTCAGTACAGGCTGGAAATGTTCCAGGTTGGCTCTAAACTACCCTAAAGAGCCTGTGTTCATATTACATAGTTATAACTTTACAGGAGTAAAAGAATATGAATCAGCAGTCATTTATGCTGTACCCTGTACTTGACAAAGCTTATGTCTGAGAGTTTTGATCCTGATGTAACAAGGACATATGGACGCTCTTTTGCATTGAAAATATGACCCTCTCCCCAAACATCCTCTGCTACTTTAAGACTAAACAGCTACTATACAGTTACTTCTTTCATTAGCAGAGATATTTCAAAGAAATCTTTTGAAAGAATAAATCCACTCTCATCTTTTGAAAAGTCTTTGCCATGAGCCTCACACTGGAATCCATAGGCGAGAGGCCAGGTTCTTTATTTATATACATTATCTGATGCATGGGGTTTGGGTGAACAAGAATATGATTAGCCAGGATTTTTGACCATAAGATGTCTCAGGATGCACAAGTCACTTTGTGCCAGCCCCATCCCACACCAGAAGGAGAAGTGGGATCCTTGGCACAGTTTTCACCTCCCAGGTGTCCCTCCCTGCCCTACCTCAGATGGCCTTTGGCCATGTGACAATTCTGACACAAAGAAAGGTCAAGAAGACTGTTTATCCAGGCTAGAGCTCATCCAAACGCTATGATGAAAGTGTTGAGAGGTGAGATAATAGTCTCTGAAAAACGTCAGCCTTTCTGATTTTACTTTTCTCTTTTGGCTTTAGGACATACCTCTATGAACTAAAGTACTTTCTAAGCTGAAATTTGTCTAAAATTCTTCTGTCAAAAAAAAATTCAAATGTGAAAATGTGCTCACAATTAGGCAATGTCTTTAAAAGAAAACAACTTCTACTGAAAAAAAAAAAAGAAAACAGACAAAAGAAAGTGCTAAACAGTTTTTCCTAAAAAATAATTCAGTTTTCAAATTTTCAACAAGAACATTTGACTTTTGGTTTCATTCTCATTTGTTATTTTTTAATTAGACTTTTCCGTGTATCAAACAGATGTAAACGTTTTCCTCTGATATGTTTATAAAACTCTAAATATCCTCTTTAATACCTCAAGCACCAAAATGGGGAGTTCTGTTCCATCTTGTCTCTTGTGCTCAGCTTGAATATGGAGGTAGCCTTGACTCTCAGATGACTGCCTTGCTCTTAGCACCTTCCATGGCCACAGTCTTCAGAGACAGATAAGCTGGAGCAGACTTTGGGCAACAGGTTTGTGCACTCATAGCTGCAGTAAAAATCTGTAGGAAAGCAGGAGGACAAGATGTGAAACTCTCTGAGGTGTTGCTGCATCCCAGAAGACTGATCATCCTCCCTGAAAAGAAAAGATGAAGAGAAAACGTGCCTAGAGTCACTCAGAGTGTCCTGAAGCACAGGGGCATACCACATCCTCTCCAAGGCATTGCTCAACATCCAGAGAGAAACAGGACTCTGTCACAGCCCAACTCAGTGATCCATTGCCAGTCCTCCCTCTGCAAACCATGTCTGAGATGTCCCCAGGGAAATTAAAAACATTTAATTTCAGCATTTCTCATGAGGGACCACAAAGTCCTTCAAATCCTCCCAGTTAGCAGTGTGAAATGTTCACAGTAGATTATTGTGACATCCATCTTTTCCAGTTTAATTATGAATAAGCCTCTGCTGCATGTTTTCACTTTTCCTTTACTTTGCTCTGGCAACATTTTAACTGTCCTTGGTTGGTTTTACCCACCTATGCATCAGGTACAATGATTTCTCCTCATGTTTTTCCTGTGTGTGACACCTAACCAGTATTTTTGGTACCTCTGAAGAGAGACCAGTACACTTATCTCCTTGCGGCATTGCAAGGCTCTACCAACACCCATCAAAACTTTAAGATATTTGAAAATTAACTCCTGAAATATGAAGTGCAACACTGAAATCTTATCAATAATCTCCAGAATTACAGCAGTGCCATTGTATAATGTGTTGCAGTTCAACTGCCTTATTTCCCTAAAACTCTTCAGACAAACCACACTTCAGGTCAACCTTTAATTATTAATACATCTTCATTTGGCCCCAGAATTTCCACACTGTTTAGAGCTTTGCTTCCAAAACATGTGAATATTCGGAACCAAGAACAAAAAAAGACTTGCTCATTGTACAAGATGTCAAACTGAGATTAAACCCACTGAAGTCTACAAAGCCTGCTGCAAAAAATGATAACTATCTTTGTCAAAAATCCCAATCAAAAACATGTACGTCAAGCGAGATTGATGATAAAATATGAATATCAGGGTAAGACTAAGTTGTGGGTTAGTTTCAAAGAATTTTTTTTCCTCTGAGATGCAAAAATTATCTCAAATCTTACAACCCATTTCTGAACACTGCATTTATAAATTCTGATGACATGTGTAGTTTACTTCTATGGCAACACATAGCTACAAAGGACCTGCTTATTAAAAAGTACCTGTGTGTTTCTCTAGTTCACTGAAATGTTTGGGGTACTAATTTTTAAATTCTGGTTTGTCTGACATTCATTACATACATACCAACAAACCTACATATTTCTCACACTGGATATGTTCATTATGAAAGATGAAAACCTGAAGATGGGACATTTGATTCCCACAGGGACATCATCTGGCACAGCAGAATTAAAAGGATTTTGTCTAAATGATATGACACTTCTCTGCTTGGGTTCTCAGCTTCACCTAACTCTGGTGTATCAGGGGTCTTCATGTTAATCCAGTCCAAAGTCTCTTCTGTTCTCACAGAATGATTTATTTTATGTGGTAAGGTTTGTTTTAAGTGATTATTACAGGACACAGAAACAAGCAAGCATCATCTTTTGCTTCATAGATAGTGCAACTGGAGTCATTGAAGCTTACTGATTTTGTATGGGAGCTGGTTATATTCCTACATCACAAAGCGGGAAAATACCCACCAGTGACTACCTGATATTACTCAGAGCATATCATGAGCTGGAGAATTCCCACTGTAACTATGCTAAAGTGAAATTTGTTTTAGATCTTAACAATCTTGATTCATAGACTTTGGCCAATAGAGTCCCTACAGTATCATGGGATTAACTACATCAAGATGTGGTATTACAGCGTGAGGCGAGTGACACGCTACAGTCAGGGTTAAAAACACAGGGGAGCTTCAGCTTTTAGGCATTTGTTCAGTACTTGCGAAGGTACCAGCACCAGCTTCGTTCTGCTCATGCAAGGGTCACTGAGTTCTTCTATTTAGTGCAAGGGGAAGGGAGGGCACTGAGAGTCTTTCTACGTGCTGAGAAAAGTTGGGATAGGTCAACTGTGTCTCTGCAGAGCCATATTTTGGCAGCAATGCATTTCCCTTATTATACTTCTTCCAGCTCTTTAAAATCCTCTAGTATAACTTCAGCCCTTCAGCTCCTAAGGCTTCCTCTCTTTCCCCCTGTTATTCCACCAGTTTTTCAGCCCCCTGGATTAATCAAGACACTTCTCTTTGCTTCCTGGTCATTCTGAATTGGTCTTCTCTGTGTCTGGGCAATCAGCAATAGTAATTAATTAAACTGAGATATCTCTGATACTCAGTCAAATATGAACACTTACATCCCATCTCTGCTACGCGCTGCACTGATTTTGGTTTTCACCATAGCTTCAGCTTCCCACTTTGGATCAATGCATAGCTCTTCATCAAATTAATGTTGAATGATTAATCACTAGTAGGAATCCTTGCATGGAGGCAGATGAATTAGGCAGTTATGGAAATCTGATTTTGAACTTGTTTATCCATTGCAAGCCTCCTATTTTTGGTTACTCTAGCAGGTTTAGACCTCATTTTAAATTGATTCACTTTTGAACTGTACAGGACTTTTACCTGAATAAAACCCAAACTAAAACTGCTTGACAATTCCAAGATTTTCCTTTAAGTGACAGAAAAGAAAGACAGTTCTAGCTCATCTATTTCAATGATTCATCTGTGAACTGTACAAGTGTTAACACATCCTATCATTACAATTTCCCCACTCCCACCTGCTTCTTTGCTTCACCCACCTGTTGCATCTTGCCTTCCAGATCGTGAGCTGTTTGGGGCAGGTACGTTGTTTACTCTGTGTATGTTGTACAATGTTTAAGTACAACCCAGTTTAGGTTCCTAGGCTCTGCTGTAAAAATAAAAGTAAAATCTGTAATGAACATCACAGATAAGCAGACGTAATAGTAAGATACTGATTAGTTTTAAGATAGGGACCTTTAAATGTATTTTACTTTTTAATAATGATATAATTAATGTGTGATAATGATCTTTGTGTAAAATCTGATTGGAAAGGAGACACCTGTTGTTTTTTCTGCAAAGTAGTTAAATGAGGTCAGCACTTTCTGCTTTCTCCCCTCCCTTCCCTGCAGCCCAGTGTTGACCCCACCTTGGTTAACATGAGATAAAACTACAATATCTGGTCCCCTCAGTGTCTTGTGGTGGCAAAATTAGCATGTGTCACCTATTAACTGGTGACAATGCTGGAGTGTTTCAAGGAAGGAAGAGAAGGATATTAGATGTTTCCTTGGGCTGATATTCCAAGGACTTCACCACACAGGCTGGCTTTCAAGGTGAGATCTGTCAATAGTTGTCTTTCAAAACTGTTTCAAAATTTTACAAAATAGTCTTTTGTGACGAATTTGTAGCCCACTCCAAGGGTACCCCAAAAGACATGTCTGCTGAGAGGTAAAGATCCTGGCATGAGCTGGATTCAAGCCCTTCCCCCAGAAGATACGGGCTCATATGCCTGTTGCACTGGTCCCCTCTACCATGTATCTGTTTGAACAAGAAAGAGAATTGTTCCTTGTGTGGCAATAGAGTATTTAGCAGACAGCAGTCATCAGTCAAGGTATTATCATTAATAATCAAGGTGAGACACTGGATAGAATGGGGAATTGATCACAAGTATCAGGTGAAGAACTTCTGCGCAAGATGAGCTTTTCTGCATACTGAAGAGAAATTTTTCTGCTAGTGTTCACAAAAGGGAACACTGGATTTACACCTGTTACAACATTATCCCCCTTCCCTCTGATGCATAAAGGGAAGGGTGTACAATCATTCCATTGGCAAACGGTGCAAATTCCAGAGTGGCATAAAGCACCCTCATACAGACCTACAGCAGTGAAATAGGACAACTATTTATTGAAGAGCTGGGAACTTAAGTTTCCAGTGCCTGGCAACATGGTTTGGGTAGTTTCAGAACTCATCGTGACTGAAAAACATTTCTTGTAATAATCACCTTCCTCCTTCCTGCATGGACCCTCAACAGACACCAAAAGAACGGCAGTGATTAAAAAGGCAGAGTAATAACTTTGACTTAGTCTGATTAATAAAGTAATAAAGCTGATTGAAACCTAAACAATTCAAACAAAAGTCCTTCTCAGTATATCAACAAGCTGAACTTACGTCACTGATTATAGCCACTTTTTGTTACCCTCTCTCCTGAAATGGAAAATGATTAAAATGATTCATTCTTTCATTATGACAGCGATGACCTGAATATCATGCTGAGCTAATTGAAGCTTGCCTTTACGTTAGAAAAATCTACAAAGCACAGAGATAGCGTGCTTCTTTCAATAGCTGCTGTCCCAGTTGTTTGGATTTTTAATTTTATTTTTTTTTAACAAGAATCTCTTTTACTCCTATGATTAAGTAACAGAAGTTTATACAGAATGAAACTAAATCAATGTATATTTACATTACGTCACAGAATATGCATTTAACCAGGAAATGCTCAGTGCAGTTTTCATCCCTCCTATGAGTAAGAAATGGTGAATCTGCTATGAATAAAATACTGGTACAGGAACACTTACTGCTCCAGCTTTAAGCTCAGAGGAGTGTGGGTGTCCCTGGTGGATTCTGCAGGGTGCTTATGAGAATGGCAGCTGCAACAAAAGTATAAAAGAAGTGATGGTGGCTAGCAAAGGACATTGAAGATCTAGTAGTCCTTTAGAATGCCATCAGGTGAGAAAAAATGGGCAATATACACTTCACACATTTGACACAAAACTCCTTTTTCACTGTAAAAACCATTTCAGCATTCCAGGCTCATAACTGTTTCTAAAATGTGAGCCAAATACTGGATGGCACTGAAATAGAAGGGTGCTCTATTCTTTTAGATGTGCACTGTCCCTTAATGGAGAGTCCTGATCTCACTTATTCTCAATAAGTAGGACCCTTCTCTTTATCCTGACATCTTCTCAGATGATGGTAGTGATCTGAAGCACAGGGATGTCAGCCCAGCATCCAGAGAAAGATTGAATTTAACTAATGGTTTTTAACAGTGAATGGTAAAAAATACTGAGAAAAAGAAAATTCATTTTTTGATAGTTAGTGATTTAAACGCCTTCAGATGAAACTCTTTGGACCATAATGTGTAATAGTTTTGATAGACTACTCTATTAATTTGATTGATTTCTTCCTTTTGCCTTCACAGCATCCTGTGGCTACAAGTTCTACAGCAGCATGAAAAAAAATATTTTCCTCATGGTAAAGGAACTGACAGTATACAAATATGAGATGACAATCATCTTCAGCAAACTCTTTTCCAATGTAGAGTCCTACTTGGTTTAATACCTTTTTAGATTTTCCAGCCTCAGCGGATGGGAGTGTTATCTGTAACTGTAGGGAAAGGGATGCTCCAGTCACGTAGATCTAGCTTGTTATCACTGCTAGATTGCATAATATCTAACGATAGAGAAATGTTTTATTTGTTAGAATAATTAACATCCAGACAAGATTGTCCCAGAACAAGAGCTTTGAAAGGGCTGTTTACAGTTTCCTGCATTACAAAACCACAATCTCTCTATAAACAACTCCTCTAAACTCTGGAGCAGAATTTGGATATTTCAGGGCTCTTCAGAAGGATTCTGTAGGATTCTTCTGGCATGTATATTGCAGGAGATGGGGAAAAAATTTAGAAATCATAGTACAAACTGACTTTCCAGCAGAAGTTCAGCTTGTTCTGACTGTGTACAAATCTTTCAACAGCTACTTCTTCAGTGACACAGGTGGGCAGTTTCTTAAGGACCCTGTGTCTCTGCATCATAATCTGCTCCTATTGATAAATCATCACAAGATTCTGTTCAAAAGCATGATATATATTAGAAGCAGATAAGTGGTTCCAGATCTCAAGGATATCAGTGCTCACAAAATGCATGCTATAATGCATTTGAATGGTTACATTTGATAATAATAATAAAGATAACTAGCAACTGACACAGGCAGATGTTAATTAGAGCTGTTGGTTTGTTTTAGAGCACTCAGGTGTGTTTTAAGGAGTGAGAGTTTGGGGCTCATTAAAACACCCCAAAATGGGGCACATTCTGTAACAAGGGTGAGATTACCCTTGAGGTTGCCGAGACTGGGAAAAGTGTCTTTTGAAATATAAAATGTCTTTAAGTCAATCAGGAATATCCTGCTGGAAAAGAAAATCAAAGACTAAGGCAGGGGAAATATACTGTCATTTTCTGTTAAGGAGCTCATTTTTTTGCTTCCTTTTAGAACCATTAGAAATTACTTCAGGCACAGTTTAATAATCTACATTAGTATCCCAAGAGTTAAGATAGAAAATGATATTATGGCAAAAATTTCTTAAATCAAATAAACCTCAGTAAAACCAGAAATGTTGCTTTTTCATCAGATTCCTTCATAGCTCAAGAGCTGTAACATCCAATGTTTAATTTTACTTAAATGGGGATATTCTTTACTCCTAAATGAAAAAAGTAGTTTAGTATAATGAATAGACAGTGGAGGAGAATTAGGTTAAGATTAGGTGTTATGTAAGAGATTGTGTAATATAACACGTGAATGTGCAATTGTCGGTTTTAATTGTAAGTAATTATCCATGTTCTTTGGATATTGTTGTTGCCATCCTACCTCCCTGATTCTGTGGGTCCTGTTCCAAAATCTTCATATGGGGTGGAAGAGGTAGGGAGCACGGGTTGGCAGTCATGGAGGGAACTCCTGATGCATTTCACAGTGGAAAGAGCCACGTCCCTTGTCAGGTTCATGCCATTGCCCAATGGATGTGGGCTGGGTGAACCTCCTTTAGCAACCCTGCCTAACTTCCTCCCGTATCCAAGAATTTGGCTTAGCTTGAAACTCTTGTCCTATGCCCAGAATGTCCCTCAACCACAACACTGTTCTGGCAAAGATGACAGCTGTGATGAATGAGCCACTTGTGAATCAAGAGCCGTATCTTGGAAATCTTTGTCTGCAGCTTCGTGCACACCATGGACTAAATATATAACAGTGAGACAAAATGATTCCAAGAGAGATTAAATGCACTTAGAGGTAGAAGCTGAGATGACCTGAACTTTTTTTCACACTCTTCTTGCCCTCAACATTTAACACAAGGACTCTGGCAATGGGTTCTGTTGTTTTTTTAAGCACTGAACTAAACATTATAGCACCCTTACTGCTTAAGTAGTAAATAACACAAATTCACAGTCCAGCACTTACTTGTTTTTTTTTAGCAGCCCTGCTGAGAACCACCAGATAGGTAGGAGAGCTTGGGATAAAAGCTGGGAAGTGTGGAAGGACTTTTCACAAAGCCTGATTTTCAGGTTTCTGAAAGGCAGTCAGGATACTGACCCAGGGCTGCTCCATCACAGATTTTCTCAATTAACACTCAAAATGGATAGGGCTTATCTGACCAAGTATAGGTGTTGACAATTAAGACATCTATGTCTTTACAAGTCTTTCCAGTTTCTCTTCACAGTCATGGAAAAGCTGGTTCATATATCCTGTGAAGCCCAGACCATTGCTCACCACGTTCTCAAATGCTCTTCTCAGTTTGGTGAGATGGAGGACCCAGAAGCATCTGCTTTTCTCCCCTAACTGAAAAGAGAGATGGAGATTCAGCTACAGATATCAAAAAATGCACATGTATGCCTGAAATTTGCTGAAATGAACCCTATTCTAGTTTTCTACTCCTCAGTGTCTTGCTATCAAAAAGGAGACACCAGTATAGTCTTATCACTCTAGGGTTAACTATTTGGGATACAGTAGATATTTTTTTCTCACAAAAACCCAATGTACACTATAGACTCTGTATTTTACAAATCAAATAGTAAGTGAAATGATGTGCTATGGGGCAAACAAAATACCCTTCTAAACTTATGGACACAAACTTTTCCCTCAGTTGATATTATCATTTTTCAAATTACATTCGATCATATCTTACTAGGAGAGCTGGATGATTAAATGTAGAACAGAGTCTTATGACACATCAGTTTTACTGCATTGAGCTCCAGAAAAACTGAATGAGGATTCTGCTGGTATATTGCCACATAATGATGCTAGATGCAAACGCATTTCTTCATCCTTTTTCCAGAGAAATAACAAAGCAAACTTGTGAGCTTGCTCAGTAGAAAAATACTGCCCAGTTTGGAGGGACAGAAGGGAATGAAGAAAGAGAAAAGGAAATAACCAGCTTTAAATTTTTAAATATAAAATTGCTGTTATTGAGGCTAAGCTAGTAGTCTCAAACCTCTATTTGACCCTTTCCAACTGTCCTGCATAATTCCTTGACCCAACTCCAATGAACTCTGTTCCCCCAAATACCTTCATATGGCTTTATAAAGCTCTTCAAAACATTTAAAATACATTTATCAACCTTGTGAAAAAATACTTCTCAGGTGGGCTGTGCAATAGTTGCTGCATTATTTCTAGTCCCTTGAACTAAAACAGAAGACAACAATAGCAATTGGAGTTGATGTTTGTTGTAGGTCCCTTCTAACTGAACAATTCTATTCTACTCTAAAACATTCTATTCTCATAGTTAATATTATAACTTAAGACAAGTGATGCCACATGGATCCTAATAAAGACCTGAGTCAAGTTTGGAAATGGCTCATTCACCCCAAACCACCTCTGGTGGTTTTTACCAAGAGGATGCAAAAGTGAAGTCAGGAGTTGTATTCAGAGGTCTAAAAATGTTTAATACTACTTAGGGAATCTCTTCAGCAATATGAAGAAAGCTAACAAAAAAACCCAGTCAATAAAATAATCAACCTACAAAAAACCATCACAAAACAATCAAAAAACCCCCCAAAATACAACAAAACAAAACAAAAAAAGAAAAAACTTTTTAAATGCAAGATTATATCATTCAGCTCCTCTGATTTGCATGTCAGTTTCATAACATCAACAAGGACCCATTTCCAGAAGACCAGTGTAGTGAAAACTCTGCAAAATTCAAGGAGAAGGAGGTTTTATAGCTGTACTGACACTCAGGTTATTGATGCATTGAGTTATTGATGTGCACTTTAACTCCAGGAACATAAAGCGTGCCAAAGTAATATTACATATGAGAGTTATTCAATAATATGTGGAATGTAAATCTATCCCATATCTCTTTGCATCAAGAACATTAATTAATCCTGTGATGAGAATACCATTTTCATCTTACAATAAAAGCTGGGAGAAACTGCAATGATCCTTCTGGCTTTAATAACTGCATTCAGTTCAAGGAAGGAAAAGTAAATTTAGCTATTAAACTGAAGGATTTTCATGATTATTATTAGATGGAGCTGTAGATAGAATTTACAGTCTTTATAGCAGAGAAATGAATATATGGATGCCTTTTTCGGTATCAGTGTTTTGTTTTAGATGACTAGGCAAATTTAGGTTCAGACTATTCCAGAGAGGGGAACAAGGCACTGCTCTGTGATGAATTCTATAGGAGTAACTATACAGTTCTCCTAATATCCACTTAAATCCATCCCTAATGCACTAATTTACAGGCATATGAACCAGGGTGGGCCTGACCCATTAGCTTTAGCTTAAATCTCTTTTTTCCCCAATGGCATTTCCTTTGGTTTGTGAGAACCCAGGGTCAGCAAATCCTGTGTTTGCTACTGCAGATCATGATGATGAGAAAGGTAAAGATTATAACAATCTCAAATAATATTGAGACTGTGAGATGCTGTAATACAGTGTGACCCAGAGATACTCTCTGCTAGAATCAGAGAACAAAAGTTCATATGCTTAAATCTTATGAAAATCAGTCCTCTCAATTTATGCAGTAATTCTAAATGTAATATACAATAAATAAAAAATTCAGGATCATTTATTAGCTGGCAAAACCCTGGCTACATATCTTCCTTAGAACAGCACCTTTAATGAACTCTCAGTGCTGCAATGTAATTTCATGCGTGTTTCATTGAAGAGAAATCCTGTTGATGTCTGGCTGATCTTTGAAAGCCAGAGATAAGAAATTCTTTGTCAATGTCAATAATGGTACAATGAAATAAACTGTATACATTCACTGATATCACTTGTGTCTATAGGGGGAGCTGCTTAGGAATTTTTTCAATGGGATGTTCTAATGCGCAAAAAGTGCCAACTCATGCATGTGCTTTTCTTTTTTTTTTTTTTTTCCCCTGAGAAGTTATTTTTGTCCAAGGAATTATTAGTCTAATGGGTGATTGGGTAGGGCAAAGAGAAAGCCAGCCACATGCTATTCACAACAGTAAACTGGGAAGAATCTTGTCTGAGTTTCTGCTCTGAGTCACGTAGTGATGTAGTTTTCTAAAACCAGAACAAATGAATTAAGCATAAGCCCTTCAACAGCTTTTTAGAAAAAAGACGGGAACTGAAAGCTTCTGGTTTTGGATAAAACACAAAATAGTATTTCCCGATATTTTTCACATGACATTAGGGAGGGAGTTTTTCTATAAATACACACTCCTGGGAGCACCTACAACCAAAAGCATTTAACAAGATATATGGTTATACCCCATAGTTAAAGTAGAGCCAGGAAGTTTTCCTGGGAATCTAGATGACCAAAGTCCTCATATAACCCATCTCTTCTCTTTACTTTGTGCTTCTTCTGTTCCCACAGGGACCATCCCCATACTTCACCCAGCTCTAAGTCACCCAAGGACCTTCACTCACATTTATTGTCTTTTGGGTCCACTATTTCGGGAAAGAGATGGGCCACTGGAAGAGCAGTATGTAGAAAAAAAAAAGGCTTTGGAAATAATTAAAAATAATCTATAAAGATCAGTGCAGAATTTATTTTTTTAAAAAAGGTTGGATAAATTAATAATCTATGAAAGTTTTCTAAAAAGTGCTAGAGAAACTGTCACTCTTTTTCCTTTAAAAATTTTCATAGTCACATAATACTAGAAATATTGTTTTCTTGTTTCATATTAACAAAATATTCCTGTATTCCAGGAAGAACAACTAATTATGTTATTTTAAAAAATAGTTTTCTAATCTTGGTGGCTTTTAAAACTGGTTGAGATTTAAAAATCATGATGTTACATCTATAAACATTTTTGAAAGTCAATATCCAGCTGATTAGATCTCTGAAAAACTAATTAACTAATTTTCTTGAAGCTCCACAGCAAAATGAAGTATTATCCAAGGCTTAATTCTGAAAATTTTGAGAAGGTTTCATTTATTAAAGGAAAAAAAGAAAAAAAAGACCAAATTATTAACTCTTAACAGACCTTTTTATTTTTTTCAGTACAGCAGAGCTGTCTTATGCTTTACTGACTTAATATAAATATGTCAATATTTTTAAAGTAAGTCAAGAATAACTTAGATTATCTGAATTGATTCTTATGTCACGCACCCTTATTTGAAAAAAGGGTAATCCTACTGTTTTACCTGTATTGTCCCTCACAATGATAAAAATAATAAAAGGATAGGAGCTAAGGATGACAATATACTTTCTTAAGTCTGAGTTTCATAGTGCAAGTAGAGCAGCTAATGATATTTGCAGTGTATTTTTTGAGAATGAGCACAGCCTGTTTTGAAATGAACAAAAATATGAATTTTATTTTAAAGACTGAATTTCTGAATTTCACTTTGCATGTCCAGGGACTGATGGCTCATATTGTTGTTGCTTTTTAGATGCAAGTTACCTTGATACAAAGGAAAAAGAGAAAATCTGATTTCTTGCATCCCAGCACTGCAATGTGTCCAGTCATCAACCAGAATAATTTTTTTCAACCTAGGAAATAACAACAGCAAAAAGTAATATTGCAGAGGACAGGGAATTTTTGAAAATGATTCAGTTTTCAGGTGTTTAAGTTGACACACAAGATCTGAACACATCTGAACAGGTTTGCCCTATAGCTGGCCATAAATAGGAGCAACAATCAAATCTACAGATTTATATTTATTCGTCTCTTTAGTTTGTCACCGGAGGAGCTGAGTGTCAGACTCAGGAGGTGTCAGACTCATTGGAGTAATTTATCCATTTTACGTGCATTATGGTGATTGATCTACTCCTGTTCTCTTTTAACAATACTTTAAAAGGGATTTTGGTTTTCTTTCTGGAAGGATAATTATTGATGATTTTTAAAGCATTCTCAATAGTCTTTTTTTATTTTATTTTATCTTTATTTTTTTAATTCTTTTTATTCCTAGATGCAGGTAAGAAAAACTGCTGTTAAAGGTTCTAATAAAACCTAACATACCCAAAAACCCTACCTTTCCTAACATAAAAACAGCAATGACATATTTAAAGGAACATTTAATGGGGAAAGTAGAATGAAATGCCTTTTTTATAAAATGTCATTTTCCTCTTCCAAAGGCTAATCTGTTTCATTTGTTGATGCTCACATTAAGATCCCTTTGATTTAACCATATCTTAATTTCGGAGGAAAAAATGCAATGCATTATTAATGCCTCATAGTATATGAGAAATGAGTGTATGAGTCAATATTGCTCCAGTGCTGTGCATTATTAAGAATAAGTTAAAGTAGGTCAGCACAGCCCAAGAAGCTAAATAGACTAATAATGCATTCTATGGGTAGACATTCATCTACCAAGGAGTCATGTGTTATGTGCTGGCACCAACACAAGATAAGCATTTTGATTTGTGGATTTTCAAGATCACAGCTGTACTGAAAAAAGGAACAGCTACTTCAGTTTCTCCAAAATTAACTCTCACTTTTATTAAAGGGGATAACTGGGTCCATTTCTGTTTAAAATTCTGGGGTTTGTTGAGGAATTTTTTGGTCTGAACTTTTCAAAAGAAAAATGTAGTAGAGACATACAAAAAAAGGAGATTAGACAATAAATGAAACTCATAAATAAATTTTCCCTTCAAATGTTTACAAGTTAATCACAGAAATTTTACACAAGCTCATGACTGCTGGAACATAAAACAGACTAGAAACTAAAATGAAAGTAACCGCTTTTTTTTTTGACCAAATTAAATGATGTGCCAAAAGCAAGCTACAGAGCAGCAAACAAGGGAGAGTTAAGAAGTGAAAGTTGCTTGGCTAGCTGATACTGCATTTTAAGCATAGACCCATTAAAAATATAAATTTTTTTTAAATTGTCATCAGCACTCATTCAAGGAAATTCTCTTCAGAAAGCACTGGAAAGTTATGATATAGCATTCCATTGCTGTTAAGTCTCAGAGTCCAGAGATCACATCTGTTTAGGTTACAAGTTAAAACTAGGTTATCATGCTCAGGTTTTTGTTTTCTTTCTTGAGTATCATTCATCATCAATAGGAGAGATATTATAATTGAAAATTATCCTACAGTTCTGTTCCTGATCTCTGAGCCAAAAGCTGAGTTGTCTCCCCAGAGCTAACAGTAATAAAACACAGTTAAAATGATCAAGTATGAGTCAAATACACAAAGAGAAAGGTTTATTAAGCAAGGAGGTGCCAGCCTTTGATGGACTTATACTTTAAGCAGCATGCTTCGTTCTCTGCTGGCTGTATTATAAAACCAAAGGGGAATATCTCTTCTTTTGTTGGTTTCTAAAGGATAGATTTAGAGCTATTAAAGTTAAATTTTAAGCATGTTGGATCCATGTTTTCCTAAGTACCAAATACTCCCCAGGACTCTATTGATTTTCACAGTCTGAAAACTGGGAATACCATAGGAAAGGAGTGACCACCATGCAGCTCCTGACCAACAGGTAGCCAAGCTGGTTCCCAAGTTGAGCTGGGGTCTGTCCTCTGGCTTTCTATGCCTGGTGGAGAGGTGAACCCTGTTTGAGCTGCTGCTGACAAGAATTCTAGGGGTTTGACCTGGACATTTGTCATACTCAGTCAGAGGATGCTGGGGAAGCTTCAGTATCTCTATCCTGCAAACTGCACCCATCTCTTCAGCTCAGCCACACGTGGGATTGAGTTTTGAGGCAGATTCGTAAAAAAATCAGTAGAAATCGATTTAATACACAAGAAGGATAGAATTCTTGCATTTAACCTGTTTCTTTAGTGTTTCAATGCTTCAATGGCTGCACATCATCTAATTTTCATGTGCCATTAACAATCTTGGAAAAAGCGCAGTGCAGGTAATGGGAGCCTGAAGTGATATTGGGATATCACAGTATGATTGTTTTCCAGACCTGAAATCAAATTAATAAAGAGGAACTTGCCAAAAGAAAGTGCCCATTGGGCACTCCCTAGTAGAGAAAAACACAGGATGAACTCAGTGCACTTTTTAGCAGAACGTGCTCTTGCATAATATTTTATGATTCATGTATATTGCTTAAAGATGAGCTTCATGCAGGAGCAAAACAAGAAATCATGTGAGATTGTCTCCTGCTTTGTTTGTTTCGATATATGAATGAAAAATGAAACATGTCATTAAATAAATAATTTTCTTTATCATTTTTTTCCCCTGATTTTTCATATAAGCAAAGGGAAGATGGCTGGTCGAGAATAAAAAGAAATAGTAACATAACTGAATCAAGACAGTGAAAGATAAACATTTTAAATCTATATTTTAAAAAAAACATTTCTTTGTATTCCTCTGCCTACTAGTCACTTGGAAACAGAACATTTTTTATTGTTTTTTTTTCCAACAAATCCCATGTCTGGTTTTTCAACTAAAAGGCTCTAAAAGCAACACAGAAAAGACATGATGAAGCCTCTCAGCCTTCAGGAAAAAGCAGTCTTAATGTTTCTGGTATTTCTTAAGCTGAAAACTGTAAGCAAAAAGGAATTAAATTAAAAAAAGTAAAGTCTGTCAAATTGTACCTGATAGTTCCTTTCCAAAAAAAAAAAAAAAAAAAGCATAAAGAACAAAACTGGCACTGTAAAAGAATATATAGCAAGTTAACCTAAACATGTACGACGAAAATAAAGTAAGCATTTTAAATCTGTACTGAAATATCACATTTCTTGTCTACATTATTTTATAAGGCACTTATTTTATCATTTAGGTAAACTTTGCAAAACTACTTCAGTTTGGGGTTTTTAATATAGAAAGAAGAATTGTCCCTTTTGAGTACATCTTGAGAACACATTATTATAAAGCAGCTTGGAGAATATGGGAGATTGCTTATCTTCCTATATTTAATAGGACAATCTGAAAATGTAAGCTCTGTTTTTTCAATAAGAAAAACAGATCTCCTGCCATCATGTGGAATGTAGCAGTATCTCCTTTTAGAAACGATCTGATGGTTGAACATCACAACTATAAATACATCGTGACAGAGACATTATTTTGTGTCTTATTTGAAAACTGAACCATGATTAGAGAATGCAAGCCCTTTGGAGGTTAGTGTCCTAGCCCAGCTTCAAAGAAACATTCTCTGTGATGGTGGTGGGGGAGCTCTGCATGTGAAGTGAACGGACACACTTCATTCCTGATGTCGGCAAAGTTGAGTCACATGAAGGGTTTTGAGACTCTTCCCTACAGCATTTTGTCTAGATTGTGTATCTCATTGTTTTCAACAAGGTTATACTGGGAGGAGGTTTGGTTTATATTCTCATTATAGCTATCAGACTTTGAAAATGTTCCAGGCCTGATACCTCTCTATCGGTGTCACATATTCATACAATCACTGCCACTTTATATCCACAGAGCAGAATAAAGGCAAGATTGATGGTAGAATATCTTGACCAAATTCCAGAGTCTTTTTTCATGTAAAGTGTGGATATGCACAAATTTTGCTGCTAGAGCTGCTGGAATTTAAAAGGAAGTGTACACTTCCTGAATATACAATTAAAGGAAAGTGGGCATCCCAGTCCAAAGAGAATGTAGGTGTTCAATGTGGAGATTGATAGGAACTGACTGATGGGAAACAATATAAGTAGCACATCTCTAGTTTTCAGGTCAATAACACAATCACAGGGTGACTGAGGTAAAAAAGTGTTCTGGGAATCACTGCATCCAGATTCATGTTGAAAGTCAGAGCAGCTAGAGAAGATTGCTGAGAGCCATTTCCAGTCAGGTTTGACTGTCTCCAAAGATGGTGTCTCTAAAACCATTGGATCACATTCGATCTGGATCTGTTTGGACCATAGGTTTGTACATTAGGTGACCTTAGCCCAAGTTTTTCATCTTTTTTTGCTGGAGTTCCTAGAGATACGCAAAATTAGGGGGATTCCTTTGGCATTCAATGGGACATTGCAGAAGACTCCCTTGGTAGGGACTTCTTCAGATAAGGTGATTTTTAAAATATGGCATACATATCTAAACCAAGGGCTACCTTATCTTAGAAAAACAGACAGATTGGATTGTTGCTCAATACAGTGATTTTCATTTATGTAGACTCATTTAAGATGGAAACTTAAATTTTGGCTGTGGTCAACAAAATCACACTCACTATACAGAGTAATAAAGGAAATTTTTTTCCTTAGAAATTTTCATCTCTTTTAGACTAAATTCTGGAATGATATTGTAGAAATTGTGATTGATCTCAGATATAAGGAGAAAGTTATTTCTAAGCTGTACAGGAATTTCTTCAGCAGATTTAGCTTCTGAAATAATCTAAATCTCATTTGTTTTCCTCTCTTCCTTCAGAAAGGTTTAATTTCTCTTCACAGTGACTGACACACCAGTGCTGTTACATTTCATTATAATGATTTTAAACGTGTCTAGGATAATGCTAATTGAAAATATTGTCAGTATTTTAATAGACTGTGTTCCTGAAATTATGCACTTTATCATTTTTCTTCTCCTGGTCAAATGCATTTGGCCCAGTTGTGTTGGGTGAATATGAATCTTTTAAAAATCAATCATTTCTTTCTAAGGAAAGTTGGAAAGGAATGTAATCCATTTCATTTTTCCAGTAATATTCCCAGGGGATAAGCACTGAACTAAGAAAAAGCTATATGCAGTCATAAGAGAACTTGTCTAGCATAAGGTAGCCAATAGATCTTGTACCTCACAGACACCCCCTGCCCCCATGGATTTCCTACTGTAGCTGTCTATAATATTGCTGCAGTCCAAGCTGTGGTTTGGAGAATAATGGGATTAATGCAACATAAAAGTTTTCCAGAGGCATGTTTATTTGTCACGCATCATATCGAATACCCTTCAATGACAATTTAACATTGGACCAATTTTCTTGGCCATGATGTGCTGCTTGCTGCTTTTTGTGGACCCTGTAAACCATTTGTGAATTCTTGCTTCATTCAATGATAACAATGATTTTATAGGTGTTGTCTAAGGAGTCTTTTAGCTATGGAGCTTTAGCTTTCTTCTCTGTTAAGTGGGATGATTCTTAGCCCATGAGATTGCTGTGAAGTCTAAATCAGTTGTTATTTTTGGCTTAAACTCCAGCTTGAGAGGTGTCCTTGAAGAAGTCTTTTTTTTTTTTTTCTTTATTTTTTAAGTGCTGTTATTGCTAAATATTATGGTAATTCATAGGTCAGATCATGAACTCTTTACTCAGGCAAAATTTAAATTGACTTAGATTCTGTGGCTAAGACTGAATATAAAAAGTACAGTATTATTTGGATTTGTTATTTACAGTGAGAAATACGGTACACATTTAGTTGTGTTTCTTTAACAGAACCTGGTGAATTCTTATCTATTTTCATGTGTACACTTATTCATTTCAAACTGTTTATACAAGATAACTAAAATGAGTAAGAAAGAAAAAAAAAATCTTGTATGTGTTTAAATACACCAGCATGATGCATAGTCTTTTTACAGATACAAACAGTACAATGAATATGTAGACTTCCTATTACAAGTTCAAGTGGAAAAGCAACACAAGACCAAATTAGTCAGGTCTAAAATTCTTTCTGCTATCTCTTACCAGACAAATGAGGTTCCTTATGGCCGATGTCAATGGTATTCTAAAGATTTAAAATCAATAAACAGGCTGTAAAATTGCATCTGTAATCAGGAAAAGGAACACAAACATTTACAGAGTAACATGCAAACATAACAAAATACTGCAGCTGGATAAAATTGAACGAGACACCCTTTTCAGATGTCATTATTTTTAAATTCATGTTTAATTTAGAATCTCAGCTGAGATAAAATGCAGAGAGAGCTATGCTAAATTGGTATTACCAACTGTCTGAAGATATCTCAAGATTAACCCACCTATCCACAACCCATCTGTAGTAAAAAATAAATTAAAACTAAAAGACACAATTCAGGCTTTTTTTGTCTCTCTCCCTCTCTATTTTTTTTTTTTTTTTTTTTTTTTTTTTTTTTTTTTTGCCTTTAGTATTGTACATCATTGTTGGAACATTCCAAGATAAAGTTTAGCATTTCAGAGAGATGGTTATTATTTAGACAAGCTACAGAATCAGCATCAGGCACTTTCCAGGTAAGCATATGTTTTAATGGTCTGTCTGTTTTGTAGCAAATTGCTGCAAGTGAAATGTTTTGAAGCACTCAAACATGTTTCAGGAACACATTGCTTTTTAACCTAAAGATGCTGCTCTGTAGTCTGCCCAGTTTGCTCACACATCCTCTAATGTATATTTACAGAATTTAGGAGAATAATCCAGAGCAGAGTGATTTAAAAAACAAAACAAAACAAAACAAAACAAAAAAGACATACAAGGTAAAAGAAATACCAACACCACCCAAAAACTGAATAGGGAGATTGAAGGAGAGGAATGAGATGGATGATGTGGTTCTCTGGGATAAAGCAGAAAGGATGAAGAAAGAGCTACATCTTTGGGAAAATGAGTTACCAGTCTAAGGAATGGGGAAAGAATGATGCTTGAGGTACAGAGGCATTTTTAAAAGCAAGATCTACCATGGGGTCTTAATGCCTTGGGGATAGATATGTTTTATCCAATTTCTAAAAGGAAATATTGAGTTGGACCAAAGAGAACATTGAAGATAGTATATCAGTTTAATAGTGTGCTGCAAATTTTTAGGTTTTCAGGGGAATTTTCATCGTGGTTTGTATTTTACCTAAAAGTCTGAGCTCCTGGAAGCATGTGATTCTAGAAGGATTACAGATTTCAGTGTTTTCAGTAGAAAGAACCAATCCATGATGTGAATGGTGAGGCTGATTTTTGAAGTCCTTGCTCTTCCATGAACATGATCTTTAAGATAGCTGGTTTTCTTTTTCTGTGCTTCATTTCTCAATCTGTGAAATGGGGATGAGTGTACTTGATTTTCTCATAGGAGTGATGTGAAGATAAATACATTCAAAATCAAGTAGTGCTCCAATAATCTATTGCATACTTGACTACCATAAAAATTATTAATAAAGGAAAAATGAAATGAAGCTTAATGATGTGCCTGTACCTGAATATCCCTAAGGGTATAATAATTAAAAGCCAAATGAAGGAAATAATTTGATGTCAGTCTTACATGTTCTTGGACCTGGATTCTGCCTTTTTTTTTTTTTTTTAACATTAATGGTTGACAGCATGGCCATCAAGAAGAGTATATAAGGTGAGTCTACACATTACTGTTGAGACACCTGTGTTAGCTTTAAGCAGGCCAGCAATCTAAACACTTCAGCATAGAGGTCTGTATAAGGTAGGAGACAAACTGTGAAAAAATGTTCCTCTGGTAGGAAAAGAAAAAAAAAAAATTTTTTTTCTTTACTAGCATACTTCTTGTAAGGAATATCTATGGTGCAGGTTGTTTCCAAATCTGTTTTGCATTTTTCAATCATATGCCACAGCTACAAGCAATAGGCAGTGTCAGATAAAGGGAAGTTAAAATGCAACTGAGTGACTGGGAGAGAGCAAAAAAATAAAAAAGTTGCAAGGAATAAAGTGTATTTCAGGAATTAGCTGAAATATATTTGCAGAGTTAACAGGGGACAGAGCAAGAGCATCATAGATGGTAGCCATTTCAGGTCGTGTCACTTCTTTTGCTGTGACTACTGGGAACTGACAGCTGACACATTTGGCTGGGTGAGCAAGGAGTGTAGAAAGGGTATGATATGAGGGAGAGGAGGGGCAAACCTGAGAAACTTAGTGCAGTGGCCAGGATTTAACACATTTACACTGAGGTGTTCATTTTACTTTGTTGTGGGTTCCTTCTGTTGTCACCACAGTCTCCCATAGCAAGAGAAACTCCCATGCTTCCATAGAGCAATTCTGATGTTAAAACAGGCCTAAAGAGCCTGTCCTAAATTCACTGAAAGTACTAAATTGACCCGATAATCTCCCAAAGTCCCTTCTAAGCTAAATTTCTCTGTGGTCTCAAGATTCTTCAAATGCTGTCTGGATATTTTATCTCTCTCCTTGCATTGTCTAGAAAGATAAGGAGTATTCTGTTTTAGGTACTTCTGGTAAATTCCAAGAGTAAGATGGAACCTGGCCCAAGAAAAGGGAATATTTTCAAAATGAGTAAGAAAGAAAGGTGGGTGATTGCACATAGTTGGAGTTCTCAGATGAGATGAGCACTGTCACTCTAGAATGCAAGACACCCAACCACCCTAAAAGTACATAGGCTATACTTCTTCAGATAGGATATCTTCTAGAAATTAAAATTAATCTCAGTCACAAACACTTTGAGAAAATACCTGAATCTCCTGTGTACTTTTCTGCAGAAAAACCTTGATAACCATTTCATCTCACAGGAGTTGCTTCATTGTGTATCCCAATTATTAGCCAGGACATGCCAGTGCTAATCATCTTCAAGACAAGATGAAATCATATTATTTGCTTGTTATATTAAACAAGAGAAGGCAGAAGCATACCGATTTTTTTGGGAACTAAACCTCAAAGTTTTACATGGAACAGGAATAGAAAACTATTTATTTTTGAAAGTTGAGATTTGGGAATTTCTTGCTGGGTAAGAATTAAAGTTTCCTACAAGGTCTTTACTTTATCTTGTTTAATGTAACTAGTGACTAATAAAACTTATCTTGCTTAATAATAGATGAACTAATTATCCCTATACATGTTTAATCCTTATTAAAACCTGCTAAGCTCTTGGACTTGCAGATATCATGTGGCAATCGGTTCCACAGGTCAATTATCCATTGTGAAAAAATGTCTTTCCTTTATCCGTTCTGAATGTCTTGCCATCCATAGGATGCTTCATTATTCCTGTAATATGAAACGGGGTAATTGGGAACAAACAATTTCATGATCTCTATCACATCTCTCATGTTTGTTTATCTTCTTTCCAAATCTATGTTTGATTATAAGCATCTTTTTTCTGAGCCTCAAATATTTCCACCACCCACTGCCAAACTCTTGCTTTGCTCTGTTTTGGTGGTGACATGAAGTCACACTCAAATCTACCATTTTTCTCTCCATTTCACTGATAAGGACATAAATCTCATGTCATTGACCGGTCTTATAAATGTTGCAGCAGTTATAATTAAAGGTTTTACTCACTGTCCCTAAGTTGCTTAGCCCATATGGAGCAATTGTTATTAATAAACCACCATGCATCTACTGTTATGACATTGGGGAGTTGCTGTTACTTCCTTTTTCTAATTAAAAGGAAATAATTCAGATAGTGGTGTATTAGCCACTGTAGATGCAGAAAGACTTGACCACTACAGTGCTCATTGCTGCAGTGCCTAACTTTGGCTTCTGACTGGTGTATGCAGCTTCAAAGGGAGTATGTAGTCTCCCTAGGCAAATTACAGAGTGTGGCATGCACCTCTCCTAAAATTAGTTTCACAAACCCAGTGCATCTTGCTCAGCACATATGCTAGATATGGGATTAGGACCTAAATTTTCCCATCCTGCCTATATTATCTCTTTATAAGCACAATGAATATTTAATTAAAGTCAAACAGATTAACTGGAAAAGATTGTGAGGCCCACAATCTTCTGGACTATCGCTTGGTGGTTAGGGTATTCTCCTGGGAGGTAGAGAAATAGAGATGTGGTTTCAAATCCCCTCAGGAACAAGAGAAACTTGCACCTGGCCCTGCCTTGTTCCAGGTGAAACCATGAGACTTTTGAATAAAAAGAAGTCAGCAGGAGGGCTATAAATCTCATTTTCTTGGATATGTTACTCTGTGCTTAGAGAATGTTTCTGGCTTAGGTCCTGAGGGCCAGATAGGCAGGGAAACCACCTACTTTTAAAATCCAGTCCGCAGTGGAATGAGAATAGGTGTGGAACATCTTGGCAATATGAGACTGCTGCAGAACTGTAAGACGTTTTACTGAAAAAATGGTAGCTGTGGTAACTGCTGCTGTTATATATAATGTGAGGCAATGTTTCTGGACAGTCAATGTCTTTATTTGGACCACCTGATATCACTGGAAAAAAAAGCATATAATTAGTTTAGGAAAGCAAACCCCAAACATTTTTCAGGCTTGCAATAAACCCAGTAACACTTAATGCAAATTACAAAAACTATGGATTGTTGTTCTGAATTTAATAACTTCTGTTAGGTAACCTATTCTAGAGGAAAGGTTGAAACTGATGGAAATCTAGGTGTCTACAGGGTTTGGCAAAATTAAACAATTAGGATCTAAAACACGTCCGTTGGCTTCTGCAACATTTTTAAATGGCTATGTTTTTTGCTATTTAACACTGTTTTTCAGCAAAAGTGTCACAGGAAGGCAGTAGCTGCACAAGACTCAGAAAATTAATCAGTGTTTTTCAGAGTTCCTCTCTTCCATGAGAGAAACATTAGGGACAGCACAGAGGATGACGGTTAGAAGCAGATGGTGAGTAAACTGTTAAGAGTCCAACTTCATTAGCATTGCTTTGATAGATTAATAGTGCCCTGAAATCCTGCCAGGCAGGCTGTTGCCAAAGGTGCCATCTGCGTGGAAAAGCATACACATCAAGAAATTCAGCAGGAAAAAAAAAAAAAAAGAGAGAGAGAGAAAAAAAAAGAACAACCATCTCCATCAGTCACACCCCAAGTTATTTCCACCCACTGTGTGCTGACGGATAACCAAAAAGTCAATAGTAATTATAATAATATTGAATTACATTAAAAAAAAAAAAAAGATACCTGAATGTCGTGCTCTGTTCTTTCAGGAAGTGGTTATTTTCCAAATTATTATTATTGTCACCAGCAATGTCAGCATCATTTTTCTTATTATTTTTACCATTACTTGTGATGTGGACACACCTGGAAGGCCAATTACCATATGACTTTGTATTTCGGTGTCAGGAAGTAAACTATGCCCCAGAAAGTTTAACTAAGGATTTTTCAATTCCATTCTAGTTTGTATTTAACTGCAACTGAAATTGTTCCTATTTTGTTGCAGTTCTTGCCAATAACTGTTTCATAATCAGTTTGTTAATCCTGAACTAGTTTGACATGATTCACAATAGAAAGTATATATACATATATATGTATATGTAGAAAGAGGGAGTTTCAGGTGGGGAAGAGATGGCCAAGACATCAGCTGGAGGGAGGCTGAACCTTTAGCTTCCCTAACAGATCCTTTCTGCTCCTATAAGGAGCTTTCTCCTAGCTCTTTGCATCTGTCTGAGGGGATTGAAATCTTTGGTGCTGCGTTGGATTAGGAATATGAGTGGATTCGATGTTGCGGTGGGCAAGTAAGAGATGTCAGTTAGAAAAGCTAAAGATCTTACAGTTCTCCATCCTTATTCACTCCACCTGCAAATAAATCTACTCCTAAACATGATTCATTTCTGCATAACAAGATACAACTGTGAGATTATTGAGGGGAACCTCATCAGGCTTGAAGGGTTGCAATGCATCACCTCTGATAACAAGAATCAAAGATACAACCTCTTCCCACCACCAGAGCCAATTTATAGAGCGCTCACCTGCAGCATGATCAAAAAGCTCCATGAGTCTCAGCAAGGGCCTATAGGGCTGCCCGGCCTTGTAGTGTAGCAACAAGGATTGATGTTGTGTAGGCTGATAGCCCACGTGGAAAGGTGAGAAAGACAGAAGGACAGGAAAGTTGCTGTGTGACACTCAGGTCTTCAAAACAGAGGCAACACAGTGCTATTTTCTAGACACAGATATCTACTGCTCTTTGAGATGTCCTAGAGTATATGATGTGGATGGCAGTGGTGGGATCAGGTGGGATACCCTTGCATATATCAAGACATTTTATTCCAGCAAGAGAAACAAGCCCAGATGAAGGCTGTCTTGACTCCAGGCTCAGATACCCAAGTTAGTTGTCTCCTTCAGGTGTCTATAACAATTGCTGTTTGAATTCTAATTTTAGTCTGTATGAGAATGATTAAACTGAAAAAAAAGGCAAGAATGTAATCCGGACATATAACCATGGGCTTTTGCTGGCATTCACAATACCCTAGGGTATCAGGAAGGACCTGAGGGTGTTCTATATGTCTTGGGTCAAATATTTGAGCCTAGAAACCTGTCTCAGGTATGCCATGGTGTCTCAAATGGCACTAAATGCCTGTGTGGGCAACTGATTCAAATCTATGTTCACATAATTATACCTCCAAATGTAGGTGTCTGAATCTTGAGTTGAAGAGCATTTAATGAGTCTTTATGCTGAACAAACCTCTGACAGAAAAATGTAGATTTTTCAGGAAGAAAACCCCACAACCAATCAAACAACACTGAAACCAGGCTTAATAGTGCTAATATACCTCGGTCAGGTAGGTAATACGCAGGGGAAATATTGCCCAAATCTCCTGACTTTTTGTCCAAACAGGTTAACAATTAAGACCTGCATGAAACGCTGGGGAATTCAACACAGACCCAACCTACATTCCATTGGCATCTAAGCAAAATTTCAGTTAGTGATGGCAACAGACAGAAAGAGCAGATGAAGAGGGAGATACCAGAAAAGGAGGGTGGTAATATTGATGGCATATAATTATCTGCAATACTAGCAAAGGCTGGGCAGGTGGGGCAGTCTCCATTACAAATGTTGGCTGTGTTTAACATGTTGGTGAAGTCTGAGTCACTTGCACAATATTGACTGTGACTTCAAGTTAGCTTAGATCAAGCTCAGTTGCATTCAAACCTTAGCTCTCAATTCTCCACCTTGCATAAGAATGTTCTCAGATCTCACCAGCCTCAAACTTAGTTAAATACATGTATTAATCACAATTAGCTGGCATAATGCTAAATAGAATTTTTTATGAGTTGTGGTCAAATTCTCCACAGAAACAGTCAGACCTATAAAAAATTTTCCAGCAAAGAAAACACACAGAATGTCCAATGTTCATGTTAATGTTGATTCACGGCATATTGATTTTCCAAGGAAGCAATAAATCTCCTGTGGATTTAATATTTATTCTGACCTACCCTTCAGAACAATGAAAAAAATGGAATAGAATTAACTGCACTCCATTACAATATTCTTTCAGCAGTGTTTTTACTTTCATGCTAAATTAGCAATAACTTCTTTTTTTTTTTTTTTTTTTTCATTTATTTTTAATATGGAGTAACCTTCACTAAGCCTAGGTTTCCAAGACACATATTCCATTACTTGGATATAGAAAGGCAACTTAGTTACTTAATTTCTGCATGTACTAAAATTAATTTACTGCATCTGTCCTCTGGAGTCAAAAACCTAGGTGGGGACAGGTAGGACTTGGACTTTACAGGTGAGTATGACTTGGAACTGCTGCAGTGGGTCCTGTTCATATTTGCCTCTATGCCACTTTTTCACTTTTTTCATGGTCCTCAGCAATGTTTCGGGGAGATCTCAGCTTCTTACAGAGCCACCACTTGTGGCCTGGGTTATTAAAAGAACATGAAAGCACTGGTGGTTTACACTAATATGCTCTGCAGAAAACTATGGTGGAATACAAATTGCTGGTCCCTGAGGGATATCCTCAGAGAGTGATGGGGATTAGAGAAGAATGGTAGGAATGACCATATTTGTCCTAAACCAAGACATTTCCCTTTGTGAGTCAAGGCTGTCAGCTATCAAAAATGCTTTCATCCCTTCAGGGAGAGGTAGTTGCTTGAATGAAATATCCTCAGATTTGTTGGGCCCTGGTAAAGAAAGACCCACTAAATGAACATCAGAAAAAAAGAAATCCTTTGCAACATTTTGGAGGCCTAGTCTGCCTTATTAAATACCTATATATTCTCTGTTAGTATTTATCCTCACTGCAGCTAAGGTCTACACTGAAAAGAATGCCAATATACCGAGGTATATCATATTATATGACATGATGTATCCTAGATACCATGTGCACTATACTGCTCTATACTTCTATGACAGTTTGTGGACTCACCGGATATCACATACCCAGAATTTTCAGTACATAATGTAGGTTCTTTTATATCCTCTGGATTTAGGAGATAACTGTTTGTTGGTAGCTTTGTTTTTGTTTTTTCTGTAAATTACTTTCTGCTTCTTCGCTTTGGTTTGGATGAGAATTGTTTCAGTCCCACCACCTCTAATTTATTTTCAATTTCCGAAGCCCAGGCAAAGGCGTGCCCACACCCAAACATCAGTGACTAAGACTTTGAAATAACATGAGGCATCTTTAACTTATTCTCCAAACGTGTAGCAATGAGTGGGGTGCTGCCCAAAGAAATTGGGTGAGACAATTTCCCAAGTAATGAATTAATAAATTTTGCAATGCTTGTTAGTGCCAGCCAAAATCTCAACTTGGCATGCTAGAACGTGATCAGAGCCCTCCTTCTCATCCACCTTCATTTTGCTAGATGAGATGTTCTTGTTGCATTAAATTAATTTTAAAAAGGAGGGCTTGGTATCTGAAACATGTTTTAAAATACTAGGGAGGAAGTTCACAGAGCAACAACTGGAAAAAATACACCAAAATTAAACTGTAGCTATGTGGTATAATTCAAGTATGTGCCTTTTTCCAAGAACAAGACTTCATGTCATGTCACTCCTGCTCCAGTTGACATTGGGAGCTACTTTACCACATAACCACTTATCCTCACCAGAAGCAACATCAGAAACCACCATGCCAGTTTATGAGGAGTGATTTCTTTAGCTTTCTATAACACTGAATCACAAATTTCCCCCTTACCACACACATTTCCCAGATCTAACTTTAGCTGTCTTAAACTTGGATGTTTAGTCAAAACTAGCTATTTAAAGGGCCTCTGTAGGTCAGAGAGATGCCCTGCTGGCTCGTTAGATGGTGACTTCAACTGGGCTTAATTTTCTTGTATGTGCCATGTGTCTTGAAGGACAAGAAAGAACCACGTAGTTTTCACTAAACTCTTAGCATTTAGGTGACCAAATGCCCGTTGGGTTTATCTTCCACAACAGCTCAGATACTCAATTTACCTGGTTTTAAACTAAGCTAAGAGAACCTCATGTAGGTGTGGTTGTGAAACATCATCTGTTAAGGACTGAAAGAGATGTAGTCTGGTGGTCCGCATGCTCCTATGCTTTAAATGAAACACAAACAGCAAAACGGGCCTTTACAGTGGAAGGAAAACTTAAATACAGAAATTAAGGAATTGCTGGGTCCTGCACTTGGGTCACAACAAGACCATGTAACACTTGGGGAAAATTGGCTGGAAATCTGCCCAGCTGAAAGGAACCCATGAGTACTGGTCCACAGCCTTCTGAATCTGAGCCAGCAGTGTGCCCAGGTGGCCAAGAAGGCCAACAGCATCCTGGCTTGTATCAGCAATAGTGTGGCCAGCAAGAGAAGAGAAGAGAAGAGAAGTGATTGTCCCCCTGTACTTGGCACTGGTGAGGACTCACCTCAAGTACTGTGTTCACTTCTGGGCCCTTCATTACGAGAAAGACACTGAGGTTCTGGAGCATGTCCAAATAAAAGCAATGAAGCTGGTGAAGGGTTCAGAGAACTAGTCTTACAAGGAGCTGCTGAGGGAACTGGGGTTGTTTAGTCTGGAGAAAAGGAGGCTGAGGAGGCAAATCTTATTGCTGTATACAGCTACAAAAAAGGACAGAATTACATCTATATTTTTCACAGGAGATTGTTGGCTTCCCCATGCTATTTGCATTTCATGTTAAGCATACACTTAAGGACCTTCCTGGCTTGGAGACTGCAATATATACCTCCTGAAACCAAGTTTTCAACAGCAGCCTGTCATACGAGAATGAGGGAGGCTCCAGCTCCAGATTGACCAGTTGAAGTGTGTCCAGAGGAGAACCACAAAGATAAACAGAGAGCTTAAGAACCTCTGCTATGAAGACAGGCTGAGGCAGTTGGTATTATTCAGCTTGGAGAAGAGAAGGCTCTGAGGAGACCTTATTTTAACCTTCCAGTACTTGAAGGTGTCTCCAGCAAAGCTGGGGAGGGGCTTTTTATAAGTATATGGAGGGATAGGACAAGGTGGAATGTCTAAACTAGGAGAGGGTAGATTTAGGTTAGATAGTAGGAGACATTCTATAGTGTGAGGATGCCCCAACCCTGGAAATGTTCAAGGTAAGGTTGGATGTGGCTTGCAGCAACTTGGTCTAGTGGAATATGTCCCTGCCTATGCAGGGGGGGCTGGAATTAGAGGATCTTTGAGGTCCCTTCCAACCCAAACCATCCCATGACTCTATGTTTCTAGGATAATTGATGTTGGAGGCCTCTGAATCCACAAAGTAAAGCACCCAAGAATAGGGGTCCTTGACATGCCTGGTATTTTATCATCTTCTCTATCTTCCATAAAGGGCTATTATTCCTTACTTTTCAACTTCAGGGGTTGTTGTGAAGATTAATTAGTTATTGCTTTTACACCATACTGAAAATACAAAGTGCTGCTATCTAGCAGCATTATTAAGTGCCTGAAGGGTCTTGCTGTCTAGTGTGGCTGAATGGGGAGAGACTCTGGACCATGGAGATTAGGTAATTTTAAAATAATTTTTTCAAATTGCATTATTTTTAACTCTTTGTTGTTACTACTACCCTCTCAAAAGGGGCTGGAAATATTTACCCCATTCCTTGTCTTCTTCTGTTTTTGCTAACACTCCCTTTAAGCAAACACACGTGGCCTAGGGCTTTATCTGCATACAGATTTATGTTGTTTTAAATAAAGGTGTGATTTTACACCAATTTCATGTAACCTAATCCTTTTATTTCAATTTTAAATTAATCTTATTTCAGTTCGACATAAGCTGATTCAGAACAAGTTTACGATAAACTGAGATAAGCCACTCTAAAACTGAAATTAGTGTGTCCACACAGGGATTTCCTCTAGTTTAGCCAAGGCTAGGAACATGCATATTATCATGGAATAAGCTAGAAATGAATTTACATCTTCAAAGTGATCAATCAGTACCTGATGGTATGCTTACTCCTCAGCATTGCATCTCCAAAAACCTTAATTTTCATCAACAGCTTACCTCCAATTACTGCCCACTTATACACAGGGTGAAATCATGAACGTATGAAATACTGTAGAGCAGTCAGGACCTGGTATATGTCTGAGGTGAACTGGAGAAAGGGAAGATATTTGCCTGATGGTGTGTATCTAACAACTAACAGACTGAAAATTCTTGTTCAGTCTTATTTATCTGTCTGTATGCTGCTTTGGCTGACTTATGTCCATGCAAATGTGTGCACAGACATGCTCTGAGTTGCTGCTGTCCCAGTGAGTCACTATCACCCTGATCAAAATGGTGGCATTCAACACTGCTTTTGTCTTAACACATGTAATTGCACAACTAGTAGATTGATGGATGGTTGATGGAAACTCAAATGTATGCAAAGGTGTTAACAGAAAGGGACAGAATGCTACTTGTTCTGTTACAAGAGCAAGAAAAAGTAGGCAGAGAAAAAGAGAAGATAAATTAAAAAAAAAGACGTTAACGAAGAAAAAAAGTTGTGCCAATTTTATCCATGGAAATACTGGATATAATTTAGAGAAACTGGATGCAAATTTTATTTTCATCTCTGATTTTGGGTAATAGCAGGTGAAAATATCTGACAAAAATACTTCAAAATGTTTTGAAACTGTATTTTTAGCTCTCCTTAAGTGACTTGAATTTTTAGTTACCAGCTTGCAGTCAAGCACTGATGAATGTGATTAAGAAAATAAATAAGAATGTTAAGTGTTTTCCCTTTCACTTAATTTTTTATTTCATTCAAAACAGACTGAAGATTTTATGAAATCAAAAACTAACTTTAGGATCCCAAGCCCTTATTTAGCAACTTAAGTGAGAACCTTATTTAGCAAAGATCATAAGCACATGTTTAAATTGATCGTGGTTCAGGAATGTGCTTAAGTATATGCTTTAATCTGATTAAATATGTGTTTAATGTTAAACACATGCTGAAATGTTTTGCTGAATTGTAGCCTGGTTTTGAAAAGTGTTAAGTACCTTGAACATCTTATTAAGGTCAAGAAAAGCTGTATGTGTTCATGCTTTTACCCATTAAGACATTTTCTTACATGTTTAAATTCAGCTTTAGGACCCTAGCCATTTTTTTTTTTTTTTTTAGAAAAATTTTGGACTCGGTATTGCTGAGGATAAACACAGAAACATCTGGATTCATACCTTATCTGAACTATCTACCTCTAATGAGTTTTCAAAGTTGGACAGACTGAAGGACTAAAAACTTCAGTGCTGCCTTGGTTTGTTTGGCTTTGTTTTGCTTTTGTTTTTGAAATGTAATTTTTAGTGCTCTCTGTTTCCATTTGGAAATGCTGTACTCTTTCCAGTCCCAGCCACCACCAAGAAGTGAAGAGATGTGTGAAATGAAATATTACTATTAATATTATATATTAAGTGCTGACAGCATGATTAGTTCATTACAAGACAGTGAAGGCAGAACTATCCTTGCAGATCTTACTCACAGGTAGTATGGATTAATTTCAAGTACCAGAGGGCTTTTCAGAGTGGTTTCTATTTTATTTGAAATAGTTTTCTTTTTCTAAGAAAAACAGAGAAGTATCTTAGGATTAGAAAGATTTTATTTCTCCCCTATTCTAAGATGATAACAAATTAAAGGCCAGCCACGTTTTGGCTTCTAAAATTTCTAGAAGTCTTCTCATCCCTATTTCTATTTTCTCTCATTGTTCTTAGGAAGAAATAGTAGGCTTTAAATTGCTCACTGCATAAATACATATTTGTAGGCTTTTTTCATTTTTTTCCTTCTAAAAGAACTTTCCAATAGTCTTCACCCACATATTTTGATTTACATCAGCAGCACCTTTCCTCCTGACTCAGAAAACCTTTAGATCTAACCTGAAAGCATTTTTGCAGCTGAGCCTTGCTAAGGGTGGTAAGTCTTAGCCTGTTCCCACCTGCTTATTTTCACTGCTTTCTTCCAACTCCCTCTCTTGCAGCATTAAGAAGGAATTTCTCACTTCTCACCCTCAACGTACACAAAAAACATGCTGTCAGGACAGCTGCTACCTGATTAAGTTTTGTTAATGTGTTCTGGACGTGTAAAATCTTCTTGCTTTTAAGCTAACCTGGCTTGGTGTGATGTAGCAGAACCATGACAATACTGCAGCTCTACGTGTACCTGATACCAAACTATACACAAGCAGCTAGGCACTGGTATAATTATAGTATACATGACACTAAGCTGTTCCCAAATCTGACTCAACCTGTGCAGAAAGGCTCATCCCAGCCCCTCTTCATGTTAGTCTCCAACACAGCCTCACATTTGTCACCTTTTTTACCTATGTGCTTCGGTGACCGTGCAACGTTTCTTTTAGAGTAAGAGACAAAGTGGGAGATGCTCTTTCTTCCTCTTGAGTGAAGCAGGACCTTCAGCTCTTAGGTTAACACTGAAACAAAATGGAGTTGTTCTCTGGAGAGGGAGGGGTCTTCAGAAGAAGAGAACAGGGTTGTAAAGTCATACAGAAAGACCTTCATTCCACCCCAGAGTGGCAAATTACAGAGAGTGCTCATGACCTGTTGTGCAGAAGACTCCAAAATGGAATAATTCCTTCCAGGGAAAAGTCCCGTCTCATCCCAAAAGAACAGATCAGCTAGGAAATACAATGTCCTTTTTCTCTGTCCTACTGCCCCCAAATGCAGGGGGACCTTGTACAAAATACTTCATCAACCATGATGATTGGCCATATCGTGTTACTTTTTTGTATCAATTAAAAAACAATTCTAATTGTATTTCCCAAAACTATTCTATGGTCCTGTTGACTGCTCCAAAGAGACAGTAAATTTTAAGGTTGCAGGAAGATGGTAAGAAGCATCAGGGAGCAGACTGGAATTGGCCATTGCTGCAGTGTGGACAGAACGTGATATCTGTCTGCATCATTGCAAAAGAGTTACTAAGTCCTTCAGGTTAGTATCACATAATGTTGACTATCTAAAATACATCTAGGTGCCTAGGCTCACTCTATAGATAATGAAGAGAAACCACAGGGTGATTAATCCCATAATCATGAGGCAATTGACCCATTTAATACACAATGCCTGTCTACCCACAGTTGGAATATATGGGGAATTTAGGTGACTGGTTTGTATTAAATGTTGTATTTTTAGCTGTCTAACATAAGATGAAGCCATGTCTAAAACCTTTATCAAGAATGCTTGACCATCAGCTCACCAGAAGAATTGCTCTGGTACCTTTAGTCCACCTCATCTGATTCACAAGCCTGTTTCTTTATTGAGACTTGTTTTGTGTGTTCCAGATTAATGATAATCATGATAATTCTTTAGGGAGATTAAGTAATCCTCTCAGTCACAATGTGTAATAGGTAAATATAGATATTGCTGGTTTACAGATGAGGAAACAGACAGTGAGAGTTTAAGTGACTTGTTCTATCTAATTTAATCTTGCTTGAGCTAATCTAATCTATGTTTTATAAATAAATCACCCAATCACTGTGATATGTAGGCAATAGACAGTAAAGACAGTGCTAGAGACAGTACTCAGGAATTCCTAGCTCCAAGGCCTATCCCTTGCCTTAAGAAATAAGACATAGCAGCAAATAATCTTATTATCCATGAGTATTCCTAGGTCATCTATTTTGATGTTCTGAAAACACATTACTTCTTTTCCTCTCTCTGAAGATGTAAATTTTGTCACTGCACAGAAGAGCTGAGTCTGTGAGGAAATGGATGAGAGAACTGTATGGTAGATGGCATTCATGTTTTTCCTTTGGAGCATTACCTGGAGCAAGAGAAAACATAAAACCCTTTGAAAACAAGACAGTACGACTTCAGTCTCAGCTCCTTCCCTTAGGAGTTTAAGGTGTATAAAATTAACAAAGAAAACCTATTTGTTTGAACTGTTTTATTTACTACTTTGACTTTGCTAATCTTTTAGTTAATTTTAGTTAATTTTGTTTTCTAGGTTGTTTTTCAAACATCAAGTTTCTGCTCATGTAGTAATTACTCCTAAAATGGAAATCTGTTTGTTAGATGGTCCTGCATGGACAGTAACCTTATTGGGAAATACAAGTTCAGATCTATCACAAACATTTGACTACATACATGAGTGAAAGAAAAAGCTCCACTCTGAACTAGTAGCTGCTTGCCCAAGCAAGAGAGTTGAAGGTTCAGTTCACCTTCCTAGCCCAGATTAAGTGCAGATATGAACCAGTCTGGAGTGAATGTTTCATGTTGAGAGTATCTGGACAAAATCTGTTGTATTTGGGGTTTTTAAGTGGTTGGTTAATGTTGGTGGAGTTTTTTTATGAAAATGAGAAAAGGTTGTGGAATCCTACAAAGACTGGGGAGGAGGAAATAATTATTTTATTTGATTTATTCAACTGCTAACACAGATCTGAGAAATCTACATTGGAAAGGAGAATGTGCAATATATTTGCAGGACTGGCTTCAGCTGCTTCCACAAATAATAGGGTGCATTTGCAGAGGGAAGTGTAGTTTTCAGTTGTCTACATGAGAAAGGGATCCCCTTGCTCAAATGAACTCTCTCCCATTTTCAATTTTTACTGTGGGTACAGTCAGTGCGGCCTTCTGTGATTAGCTCTATCTCGGAAGTACAGGGCAATCAGTTCTCCACAGAAACATGTTCTACCTCTTTCAAAGCCTCTGGTTAAATTTTTATCTAAGTCATCAGATTTAGCAATTTGTAACTGATCTAATCTCTCTGCAAAATCCTTGCTCACCGAAACTGTATCCAACAGCTCTTCACTGTAAACCTTGTTGTTCATACAAAAATAGAACCGCAAATTATGTCGGTGTCTTTTCTTTACTCACTCTCTCCTTTTCTTTCTTTCTTTTTTTTTTTTTTTTTAAAGCTCCTATGACCTATCGCCTTTTCTCTTAACCTAAATCAAACAGATATGCAGATTTCCTTAACAACAGCACTTTATGAATCATATCACCAATTGCCAGCTATCATACTGTGAAACAGCTAATAATGTATAATTAATGTTATAGGCAAGTAATGAATCACATCATCATCATGACTGTCTACCACATTATTAAACGGAAATATTTAAGTAATCAAAGATACTTCCCTCTCTCTCCCAAAGTACTGTAAGGAATGGAAATTCCAACTGTGTAAGTCATCTGTTATTTCCATTAAACATGATACATAAAAATGATAGCAGTAATCAGATAGGTAAATAGGTTAAGACTTTCTGTAACTTGTCATTCTGTCAACATGTGCATTCAAGCTAGAAATTTGCTGAGATCAAGAATGTCTATGAGCAGAAGGAGTAAAAAATTAAGAAGGAAAGTTCAATTACTCTACAGTTAGGAAAATTCTTTGAATTCACCTATAAGTTCCCATTGGACAGTGTGAAAGAGCTATCCAGTAAGAAGCTGGTTAAGGCAGTCTTCATACCTCCAGGTTTGGGTTCTAATGCTTTCCCAACTTAGCCTATGTCTTTGAAGAACCCGTTTCACATCTTCTGTAAAAATTCTCACTTATTTTGGATATTTGTTTTGTTGTTGTTGTTTTTCTTTTTTCTTTCTCACTTCTATTCAGTTTTGGCAAGTAATTCTGCCCAGATCTGAGAACCAATCGTTTTTCAGATCATGTTTCCCTGAAAATAATGATGCTGTTGTGGAAAGTTCCTCCTAGTGCTCTCCCCACACAGGAAACACGGTTCACTCTGTCTCACCAGGATGAAAGTCACCAGCAGCCCTGTCAAAGCTTTTAATGCATTCCTTGCAAGTGATTGGGAAGAATCATGTCAATACACCTTTATACAATACCTGTAGTAGGTCATCCAAAGAATGCTTGCTGAGCAGCTTCATTGACCTATTTGTCTCGTTCAACTTATTCAGAGGAAGAGCAACTACTAGGATAGTGAAAAAGAGCCATTCTCACTGACCCTTATGTGGAGCCCTGGAACTCACCTTGTTAAGAATGTTTAAAACTGAATCTGAATTAATATTTACATATAACAGAACCAGGACTTTTTCACTATTTAGCACGGTCATAATGAGGAATCTTCAAAACATGTACCTTCCCAACAATCTTCATGTTTGCCCATATACTTTTCTTGCAGTTAAACAGAAAGAAAATAAATCCCTTCTCGATAGAAGTTTGTATCAGACAAGGGTATTGAAATAAGGTTTTATATTTCACTAGCAAATATTTTGGATACCTAACTATTCCTATAAACTTTTTATTGTTAGATGTTTTTCTCAAGTATTTTAAACCAAGTTAAAATCTCTTTAATGAGCACATTTTAAATTACTGCAACAGATGCATTTACATATTTTAATTTTTTATCAAACAGGAGAAACTGAGATTTCCTTTTAAAAATATCAATATTTTAGTATTTTCTCCTTCATTCTTGGTTTCTTTCCCCTGAGCAACTCTCCCTCTCTCCTTATTTATACTTTCATAATAGAAAAAAACCCAGACACACTGGATAATATTCCTTTGCATTGATACAGAGTTAATCATTGTCATCTCCCTTTTTCCTAGTGGAAGCACCTGTAGAAGGAAGATCCTCTGATTTAGCTGCTACCTTTTTCTAAAGATGCCTATAGTTGTCCTTTGAGTACAGATTATGCCTATGGCAACTCCTTCATACTCAGACATCTAAGTGTAAATATGTGAAGTAAATGATAGCAAAACCACACAGAAATTAAAACTTACAAACAATTTGATATTCCTGTTTCTTTTCATACTTTTTCCCCCCTCCTTTTGCAAGCCAAAGTACAAATGGGGGGAAAAAATGAGGCAAGAAGATGAAAAATCACCATCATTCAGCTTGTCAAATAAAAGGTAGAAGCAAAAACTTGTGAAGATTTCTATAATTAGCTACACTTTTAAAAATACCACTAACTAGAACAAAGTAAAACAAATATGATAAAAAAACAAACAAACAAACAAAAAAAAAACAACCCCCCCCCAGTAAATATATAAGTATAAATGGCCAGTTAGCATGGCCAAACAGGAGGGAGAAGTGAGCTCATTTCTTCCCTGAGTTTAAGAAGATTTGTACATATAAGACTCATATTTGTATTGACAACGTGGAAGAAGAAATGCAAAAAAAAAAAAAAAAAAAAAAACTGGAAAATTGGATCCTGAGTTGATCTTACAGCAGTTAGGCTGCCTAGCTGAGAAGGAGCAGGTCTGGATTATGACCTCTGTTCCCAGGACTGTTTATGTATTTTGCATTAGGCAGTCACTGAGTAAAACAAACCTGGGAGCTGTGCCAGGGGTTGTCCACACCCATGCAGTTGTAGAATTGGGACCTCAGTCTTTCCCACAGATATAGTTTGTCAGACCTTACACACAAAAAAATAGAATTTTCTCTTATAGTGTCAGTCACTTATTTTTCCCAGTAGAATTCAAAGCAACATACCTAGGGATGTTTTTTGTGTTGATTTGTGAATTCTTTTCCCCATTAGTAGCATTTCAGATAGTTTGCTGATATTGTTCTTATTTCCTTGGCTATTTGTCACGTGTGCTCTCCCTCTTGAACTACTGAATATTTTATTGCTTTATGGAATTATAATCTCCAAAAAGCAAACTAACTCTAATGATGTTTTCCTTTAAGAAAGGCCTTCCACATGTTACCAGATTATATTTTAATGTCTCTCATTGAATTTAAACAACATTTCTGGTATTGGTCAATGCACAGCTGAGTTGCCTGCTGGGAAAAAGAAAAAAATCAAGCTGTTATAAATGTCAATTTTGAAGAAATAATTACAGTTTTATGCAGTAAAGTATTTATTATATTATCAAATTAATACACCTTTTGGCATGTCAGGGTCTGTGGGTAATTATAGTTTAGTATTGTGGTAATAATTTGTATGATTTATGTTACCTATGGAGCAGTACTGAAAGCCAAAAAGCTGTCTGGCATAATTACTCTTAAGAGGTAAGATCAACAGATATCCCTAGCCAAAAGAACACAGCCCTGAGGGTAATAGACTTAAACAAGCAGAAGTCACCTCAGGTATTTGCTTTGCAGCTTGCCTTTTCTCACCTGAGAGACGGCCCACCCACCATTCTAAGCTACATGAACAAGAATTAGTTGCTTTTATGTTGCTTTTCACTGACCTTGAAGTTTTAATTTTAAAAATGAGACATAAGAAAGTGGTAGCAGGGGACTCTTTGCCTAATTCTTCTGAAATGTGAAGAAAAGGGTTTGCCATGAGATAAATGTGGGTGAATTATTATGGATTCTCATGTTTACATTGATCTGGACAGGGAAAATATATATATATTTTATAGATGGCTGCACTCTTTATTTTTTTTTTCTAAGTGCTGTGAGAATACAGAAGATAGTCTTCACATGAAAAGTCTATGCAAAGCTGATTCTATACAATTAAATGTTTGTTGCAGTTAAAGCAGATTCATAAGTGATTTTGTAGCTTCAGTAGAGAGAGAGGCTGAAAGCAGTCCTTGTACCCCCCATGGTTTCTGCATATTCATGCAAATAAATATGTAGAAATGCAAAGAGTATTCTCATCTCCTTTCAAAGCTCAGACCTCTCCTAGAAAATACCACTTTTTTTTTTTTTCTTCTTTTTCTTTTTTTTTTTTTTTTCTTTTTTTTTCTTTTTTCCTGGAATAGTCTCCAGCTATTTTATGTAACTAGAAGTATCTCAGGAACAATCTAAAAACCTTGCCAATAAAACCAAGATCATGCTGTCCAGTCAAAACTTGCTTCCCTCTCTCCTCCATCCTCAGCATCACCTTTCCAAATGGAAAGTTTACGTTTGGTATCATGTTCTGTGAGGGTTACAAATTAAAGTCTCAGCCAATGAAGGTTATTAAAAAAGGCCAAGATCCACAAGAGTATTTAAATACATAATTCTAATTAATTTATATGTGCCTGATCCCAAAAACATTTATGTATGTACTCAGCTTTCACTGGCTGTGTGATCTTCTAGAAGTCAAAGGCACAACTCACATGGTAAAATAGAGGTCTGTATAGTGTGGTTCAGAAAAGAAACAGTGAATGGAAAGTGTCCTGCCAGCAAGTCCCTTATTTATTAAATTGCAGAATGTCACAAACTCTGTCTGAATCTTGTGGGGAAAAAGATTTTTTTTCCTTCCATTTTTTGCATCATTTTACTTCTGAAACTCTATCCTACCTGGAGAGAAAAGCAGCAAAAACCACTCCAAATAATCATTCAGAAATTCTACATTTCTTAAGTCAACACCAATTGACTGTGAAAGGACTTGAACACAGTCTGAGGATTTAAGGGTAGGATGCATCTCACCACATGTTACATATCAGAATTTTAAATGTCTAAATCTGAGTTAGACTAACTTAAGAGTCAACAGAGACAAGTGGGCACCTCCAAGTAAAGAGTCATCCAACCTATCTCAGATACCTATGATGGGACAAGATGAATCACACTCTGGAGATGCCCATTTCTCTCCACAAAGGGAGTTTGAGGTGATGATCTCAGACATACTTGTTTAGTTTTAAGATGTCCAATTTAGGGCAGATGAATTTTACCTCAAAGGCATGGTGTGTTTTCCTGAAACTCAAACCAGCCTTTTGAAGTTCACTCCTTATAGAATACAGGTGTGCTAATATCCAATTTCTCATGTTTTCAATTTTATAGGAATAAAGTTCTGTCTGTCTGTCTGTAAGTATGTATGCTCTTAATGGCTACACTGTCAAGCTGACCTCCAGCAAATAATTAAAATGAATTTTAATCTTGCTGCATAATGTTTTTTTTGGCAGGTACGCCAGAGAAGGTATTCTACAAGAAGGCAGCTGTCAGGTTTCTGCCCACTGTATCATCATTACACACTAAGTGGGAGTTTAAGTAATATATAGGCCATCCTACAGCTTCATAAGACTACTTTGTAGTATGGAGTTCATTAAAATAAGACCTTCACTTGGGCAGCTGTTACCCCTTCATCTTTATTTACCTTGTCAAACTACCTCACATTAGGAACATCATTAGCTATTGCTAATGGTTATGCAACATCACTGGGCACAATCCTAAATCTGAGCTAGCCAGTGAAGCTGAGAGGAGTGGAATTTTCTTCTTAAATGCATATTCACATGGCATCAGGTGTCAATAACTTCAGATAAAATTGGGAGGTAGAGGTTTGATGAGGCAGAAATGCTTTTTCCACCATCAGGGAATCAGAATGGGTCAACATGGGGTTAAATATCTCCTTCCCTTGTGTCTCCCTTGCCTTGAAGATGCAGAAACTTGTGTGCAGCAGTTGCTTGGCTGAATAATGCCAACAAAAGGAGGCACGTGAAACTGGAGCAGCCAAGCCAGAGAGTTATTTCACAAGCTCAATGAATCTGGATGACTCATGTAACAGCATGGAGCAGGTTGGTTGGTTAGGGTCCTTTTTTAAGAAAAGGTTCTCAGGAAATGAATGCCATCGTTCTTTGCCTTGCCAGTGTTTGATGAAGCACATAATTATGGCATTACCAGTGATGTTTCCCCACCATGAGGCATGATAAGGAGGGGTTTTCAAAATAGGTCAGAGCTCAGGTGCTTTTTCTAACACTCTCTGTCTCTTTTGGGAGACAGGATGAGTAACCTAACCTTGTTTCCTCAAGTAATAATCATAATGATACATATAATGGGAATAATACTTGTCTCACCTACCTGACAAGGAGAAGGTACTGTGAGAATTAATTAGTTTGCAAAGCACTTTGAAGATAAGTGCTACGTTATTAATAAGTAAAACCCACTGCACTTAGATACAGCTTGCAAGTGATTGTATTATATTACAGTCCTTAGATAGCACAGAGATTGTCACCTTAGAAATAGTAATAGATGATAGAGAGTTGAAGAGATAGATAACCACCAGACTTCTAGGGTTTTCATTTTGCATCACAATTTCTATTGGCTTAATGATATTTAGGTTCTAAAATATGTCCCAGTCATGGAAATTATTACCCACATTTTAAAGATGTCACAGAAGAAAACAGGAACAATGGGATATGGTAAATAGATACCTCCCCAGTATAAAAATGAGATGGCCTCTCCAGGGACTCTTATAGCCCTGTGATGTGTGATACTTAAAGACAGTTCATTAACCTCAATTCAGATCATCCAGTACAGGTCTCTGCTCACTGGGTTTGTCTACCATGAATTGAGTACCATTTGAGGGTTGAGTGAATAGTGTTCACTAAAGAGCAACATGTCGAATGTGTCAAAAATGGCAAGAACAGTCATTCTTAAACAGAACAGACACTTCTTAAATGTAATTAAGACAGTGAGTTGTATTTAGTAGCTTCTGGGTCAATGATATGATCCTGGGATGTGAACTGAGATGGCAGCAGAAGCTGAAGGGTATTTTAAATGTGGAAGCCTGACAGGAGTTGCTTGGAAGAAAATTATTAATGGATGAAAATAAGTGAGTTTATGTAGAATTGTTCAGACTTACCTTTTTCAGAGTTCATTGTCCCATAAAAAAATAAAAGGAGGTGGAAATATAAAAACTCAAAAGAGGAAGGTAAGGAAGGTACTGTTTGTGAGGGTTCCTGTTTCCATGCAGGTGACCAGACCCTTGCTTTTGAATAAGGAGGTCCTTGAGTTATCAACAAATATTTTGTCTCCATGTGGCACTGCATTATCATGTTGTCATTGGGAAGTGTCCATGCCATCTTCACAGTGCAATGATGTTCAGGCTATATACTTTACCCTCAAGTCAATATTTCAAGGTGGAGAGCTCCCTGAAGGACTTGATGCAGCTGATGAAGTTTACTTACAGTTTCAGGTGTAATCTGGGCTTCTGAGTCCTTCACAAACTCTCCTAATTTCTTAAACAAAAAAGCAATGTGTGTGTATATATATATATATGTATATGCATATATATAAAATAAATAGTGAGAAACTACAAGACCTACAAAATCAGTATGATGCTGAAAACTATGGACACTCAGAACTGCGTAGAGACATCAAGGACGTCTTCCTGATCCTCTCATTCCTAAAAATCAGGAGAGAAATAGGGCTGTTCTTGGCTGAGCAGTGCTGGAACTATGACACCACTTCAGCAGTGTTGGCAGCACCCAGGAGAGGGCAGTGGTACACCCAAGCAATGACTTCATTTTCTTAGAAAACAGGGAGATGGGAGGTCATAAAAATCAACTGAATACCATTTCTATTCCGTTCTCTGCTGAGTAGGGGGGTGTAGCTGCCATAAATGTAAATGAGAGATCACGTGCAATGAAAGAAGCACATCCTCTTCTGTGAAGACAAGATGAAAGCCTTTTATAAATATGGCCTACTGGTGTAAAAGGCATATGTTGAGATGAAACCTATGGGTTTATACTGATGGGATAGATTTTTTTTTTTTTTTAATACAATACATTTTGTTAAGAAGAAGGATTAAAGTATTTGCCAAAATGATTTGTGTTGACAAAATGGCTTAGTACATTTGGCAGATTTATTTTATGAAGCGGAATAAATTAAGGTGTCTCGTAAAAGATGTGGGTTATATCCAGTGAAACAATTTCAAGTATTTCAGAAACTCTATTTTTATTCACTTTGCAAACGTGCTTAGTTGAACTGCCAGTCACTGTTACATTTCCATTTCCAAGCAATTAATTAAAATCCCAAATCAGGTTTTTTCTTGATCATGCCAGCAGGAGTTGGTTGCCATGGTAATAGGATGATCAGTAGCATTTGGGAGAGAGGAGAGAGAGGAAAAATGTTCTGCATTTGAGCTTTTATTATTGAAACGTAAGTGCAGGTCTGGAGGAGCATGTTGGTTGATCTCCCCAAGCCTGTGGCCCCAATGGCAACAACTGGAAGTGAGTGAGGGTTCTTGGGATTACATTATTGTCAAGGATATAATTTAGTCAAATGTAGAAATCATTAGTGAAGCCTCTTCAGTCCTACAGTCTATAGGCTGAAACCGTGAATGGAGCTGATCACAGAGAGTTTTAGTGGTGCTAAGGAGGATTTTTCTATCTGTAATTGCCTACATTTGCAGAGAACTATCAAATGTAAGGTTTTTTCTCCCTCACAGGTCTCCAGGACTTTAGATTTGAAGCTAATTTTCAGACAATTCTCTAGATCCTTGTGGTTTTTGAAAGCTGTTGCATATCTGGGTCTTAAAAAGCATTAATGATGTAAGCAGGGTGGCAAAGGCTTATGGGTTGGTGTCAGTGACAGGGGACTAAGGGAGGACAACATCTGTGAAGCTGGGAATGAGGACAAGGTGAACTATTTTTTCTCTGAATTAAGCACAGAAAATGGAGTCCTTCCTAAAGGAGGGAGCCAGTCCAGAGGAGAACAGAGCTTTTTTGGGACACTTTTTTTAACATTCAGTGGGAGAACAGCCTGTGACTTAATATCCATTTCTACTACATGAAACCAAACTTCCTTCCAGCAACAAGAAATGTGCCATGCCCATCAGGTGTGATTCACAAATCTCACCGAAGCTGGAAGAAACACTCTACCAAGGCTGTCTCTGGGCTTGGGTTGAAGCATGTATGTTCAGGGAGGCATCTGAACCAATAGACAGTTTAGGTTTGAATTCTGGTCTCTTTTCAAACACAGCTGCTAACATAGAATCATAGAATCATTTTGTTTGGAAAAGACCTTTAAGATCATCAAGTCCAACCATTAGCCCAGCACTGCTAAGTCTACCACTAAACCATGTCCCTGAACACCACATCTGCACATCTTTTAAATACCTCCAGGGATGGTGACTCAACATGCTAAATGTGTTCACCCATTTGGTATGATATCACATGCTGACCTCTTCATTACTGCTGTTAGTGATTCCTCTCTTAGGTCAGAGTCAGTAGTGGAGAGCTGAGAAGCCCTTGACTCTAAATTGCCCTCTGGACTGGCCCTACACCCCTTCAGGGTGAACCATTTTTACCCAGTTCAGGGCAATTTTGTTGTTCTTAGGCCATCTGTTCCTTGTGTATGAATTGAGCAGCATGACCATAGTGATCACAAAGGTCAGGGGAAAAAGGCATTTACCTGGTGTATGATCTGATGAGAGGCACCAACTGGAGGTAGATCCCCACACTGGTGTAAATTAGCATGGCCATACTGCAAAATGGATTTAGAAATGCCTCCAGCTTAAATAGACCCCCAACAGTTCAGTTTTTATCTTCAAACCCAACCAGTTTCATATGTGATCAGCTTCACCAGGCAGCCATATAGTGTCCCTGAGGTGGGAAAATGAAGCAAGTAAGGGGGAGAGAATGTGGTGGCAGATTAAACAAGTTGAGTACTAACATAAAAAGTTGGTGAATCCAGAGCCTTGGCTGAAAGGTGGCAGTCAGCAGGACACTGAATCATGAAGTTTAAGCCCTTTTCTGCTCCTTCCACTATGTTGCTCAACACAGTTTATTTTAAGAATGCTCTAGACTGGTTTATGCATGGCTGGGCGGTGCTTTAGAGTCCTTCATAGACTCAAGGACATAGATACGGAAAAAAACATTTCAGCAGACCATGATATTGCCATTGTTCAACTTCTGATGGTGTGGCAAAGCAGGATAGTAGCAGAGAGATTCCCTGAATCTTTAGGTCATTTTAATGCAGAGAAACACAGTGCTTCACATATGGTGCTTGTTAAGCCCCCCATGAAATCAGGAGATTGGTAACAGAATTACAACATGCTTAGGGTTATAGGCCATGCACCAAATTTCATCCTTATGTATTAGCTGGAAATTAATCTGAAAATAATTAGGAAAGAATCCAGATATTAAAAAGGAAAGCTTTTGAGAACATTGGGATTTCAGGTCTTACCACATCATAAAATTCATGTGTGAGAGAGAGTCTGAGAACACTGCCTGATGGCCTATCACTTTTACTGAAGAGTGACTTTTATAAAGCTCTTTGACAAAGTCCTCACTCAGCTGTCAATTAACAAAAGCCTCCCCTTGCCCTGAGATTTGTTACTTGCCTTACTCTTGCACTGTCTTGGTAGGATCTCAGCATGCTTGGAATCTGAACGAGTTCAGATGGAGTTAAAGAGGCCAACAAGGGATTTATTCATTTGGATATATCAATTTGCACTAGTCCAAACAAGGTGGGTTCAGGGTCCCACAAACTCTTAAGGGCTGAAGGGCAAAAGTTGAGCTTTTGATCTTCTGTATATTAGGATGTAGCATAATGTAGTGACTCAGGGCTTTCTCTAGTGTCTCAAAATAGGTGGGAGGGCGTTTGAGAATAATTGCTCCCATTGTTTTTTCTACTCTGAAGAACTTTAGGAAAGTTTCATAATATAATTATTCTTATCGTTATACAGTGACCTCATTTTTGCAGTTTTCCCTGGAATTTATCCTAGCTCTTTGCTGACCTCAAACTCTCATCTCACTTTCATGCTCCTATGCACATGCATCTATAGGCATGCAGAGTAAGATACTCAAATTAGACCAAAAAACTTCATAGCCTTGCTGCATCTTTGCCATTTTGGAAACAAATTCTAAATTCAAGTTGCCTGAGTTTCCTGTTTCTGGTGTCATCTGAAAGACCTCATAAATGTGAAATATTCTCATGGGGCTGGTAGATGGGATAAGGGACATTCAAAAGCTCCTTTGAAGGCCCAGGTAGATCCTAAGTACACCTTAGTTGGCACTTGGCAGTCTGAGGCATATGAGTAAAACTTAGATGACTAGATTAGACCAGAGGCACAGTTTTTTGACTACTGAAATTTGATAAACTGAGATTCACCTTCACTATCTTCCACATAAGAAGTATTAATCTGGGTTTCTTTTTAAAAAATAAGAATTTACTGACAACCTGAGGTTAGCACATGACAGTAATCTTTAGGAAGAGTTTAATTTCACTGATATCCATATCTGTCTATATGTTCTTGGCTTTTATTATCTTTTCAGTTGTACACAAATTCCTTCCTTTACTATTCAGAATAAAATAAATCACTGGAGTTGTACAATATTTATGTGCTCTTAGACTATTTAGTATGTTCATGTATTATTAGGTGTGAAAATATACATATATTTAAATATGTACATCCTTCTACATAATATATCTACTATATGATATATATAATAATAATAATGATATGTAATAATGATATGTAAGCCAGCATGCTAGAGTGAAAAAATATTTTAAAAATATCTTAAATAATATTAGGATAAAATATATTGAAGGCACATTTTCAGAAAATAGAGCATTGCAAAAATTGAAATCTAAACGCGTTGTTTTATGAAAACACATAAGTATGGAGCCACTAACTCAAGTCATTAACTCCACCAACTCAGCCATGTGTTTTTATTGCATACTAGACATAGTCCTAAGTCTGTAGAGAGGCTTCTTTAAAGTGACTGTCTTGCTTTTATTCCTAACAGGGGTGAAGCCACTGCTCACTCAGATGCCATGGGGGCCAATCATCGTGTCAGACAGTCTGAAGATGAACTCTGTGAAAAAGATTGCATCCTCCATTGAAACATCAAGTCCAAGTGCTGTGGGGACTCCAAGCCATCACACAAATTCTACACAGAATTGTTCAGAATAGACAATTTTTGCAATCTCGGTTTGGCTGAAGACCAAATATCCAGAGTAGAAGAAAAAATAGAAAAATAATAAAATGTCCTAAACTAACAAAAACAAGCCTTCACTATTGTCTGTGTTTGAGATCTCAGTGAATTTGAACAGCGTATGATATTTGAAGAGTGTGTTATTTTACGATTGAGATCATTTGGCATAAAAATAGTCCTAATGACAGATGAAACATTTTTAGAGGGTTTGTTTTACAATACACAAAGTCCAATAATTTCTATTATATCTGAAGCACAAGCAATGTGACTTTTTTGGAAGGTAGGTGTGCTGTATTTTCAATACCTGAGAAAACATTTTACTCATTCTAAATGTCAAACATAAAACTCCTCCCAAATTAGGAGCCACAACTACTTTTTCCACATTTGAAAGCTTCAGTTTCCTCCCTACAATTCCATCCCAGTATAGATTACATGAAGTTTTGCCCTTAAGGCCTGGATAAAATTCCTCTATTTAGCATTTTAGTGGTTTGAATTACTCACTGCTTCTCACAGACTCACATCAGGAGCAATGTGAGGTTTCTCTCACATTTTGTTTGTTGATCACTTAGTGACTTTGACAAGAGAATACATTTAAACGTGTACCTTTTACAATTGTCCACAGTGTCCACAATGTACCTGGCACAGATTTACTGTGAAATGGCCCACCATTGCTATAAAACTGAGAGGTACTTTGTGATTCCAGCAAGATGGATTATGAGGTTGGAGCTATGTCTATCAAGACTCATCCATATGTTCACAGAACTTTAATTAAAAGTTTAAATGTGTTCCTCACATTAATCTGACCTTGTGTACAAACACTGTTACATTAGAAGTCAGGGTAAAACATTTTTAATGACAGTTTTATTTGCTCAGGACATGAACTCCAGCGGGATAAGCATGTGTCTCTGTCCCCACCAATAGAAGACAGACTAAATGTCAAGGCAAAGAAAATTCCTACCTACAAGGATAAGTAAATGCTGTGAATCCTCATCAGTGGTAGTTCTAAAAAAGGCCTAAATAAATATCAAACAGTTATTAACTAGTGGGATTCGTTCCTTGGTCAGGGTGAGAAACTTACAACTGGGTTTAGTATTGCTGAAGACAAAATAATTTTCTTTTTATACTCAGAATCATATTTGTGTATTTCTTAGGCTCTTCTGAAGTATAAATAATAAGATAGTTTTCTTCTTTTCTATCCCATTTCTTGATGTCACCAGTCCCGTAATGATGCCATGAGTATCATCAGATACTCATTAAATTAATAAGATCTAGATTATTTTACCTGAGTTCTACTTAAATGGGGAGGTCTGTCTAATATGATGGAAAATCTCTCTTTGTTTAAGTTTAGTCTACTGTTCTAAAAAAGGCTCAATGAAGGAAAACCTAATAAGCAAAATATCTTCATTATTTTTCATGTGCCTAAATAAGTTCTTGCAAATTCAACAAGAATACAAAAAATTTAAAATCCAGGTTGTCTGTCATTTCAGAGTCTGATCTTCCCTCTTTCTGCTCATAATCAACATACGAACAGTGAAATGCAGGGTTACAATCCATCTGACTACACAAAAAGATGGATCAATGGAAACATTCTGTTCTGTGAGGACTTGCAAGTCAGACCACTGATGAGTTTTTGGAAGAAAGAATAGGGCCTTTTTTTCCTGTAGCTGACACAAGTCTCTTGTAAGGCTTTTTGGATATTTGCATAGAACAGCCTATTTCCAGGTATCTCAAAGAATAACATCAGCAGCCATAACTGACATCTGTGCTTTAACTATGAATGGACATATATGAATTTTTCTGTGATGATGCAATCTCACAGTCAAGCCCAAAGGAAAACCCTGTAATGTGGTAAAAAGTGGCTGTTTTTACCAATATCTTCTAATACCGTTATAATGCCACATGGATAAAAACAGGTTTCTGTGGATTATTTAATTTTTTTAAATTAAATAGCGCATCCTGTATGAGTTCATCATCTTTATTCCTGTCATAAGAGAAGTGGTGAGAAGCTGAAGAATTTTTTGTCATTGATGAAATCCTAAATGTGAATATGTTTAAGCACAGAACAGAATAGTCCCAAGTACCAGTAATTTTTATTTCTTTTCTCTACTGTCTATCCAAATACCACAGTTAATCATCACAATACTACCCTTGGAGAAGCTTCTGCTATTCTATTAGTGCTTCTGCTCAACAACAGCTATTTTCCAGAGAGAATCATAAAACTCTAAACTTTTCAGCACACTATTATGACACCACTGTTCTAAGGAAAAGGAGTAACGATAGCCTTGAATATTTCTAGAAGTCTGAATGAGCAGACCCAACTGAACAGATGCCAAAAGAGATTTGCTCACTAAGATGGAGATAGAAAGTAATTTTTCACTGGAAAAATTACAGCTGTGCTTTGACTATGCTACTTGAGTCATTGCAAGGTGGCCAGTTCTTACAGTGGGCAGGAGATAAAAGAATGTCTTACTCAGCTATAGCAAGGCAAGATAGATGGAAATAACTTTCAAGATGACAACCTGAAAATGAAGTTGATCTAAAAAGGGATGTGTCTCAAAAGACTGAAATTTCTTATGTTCTCAATAATAAAAAGCTATTAGTATAGCATTTTTAAGAGCATTTTATCTGGTATATCATGGAATAAAGATCTAGATATAGGCAGTAATTAAAGATCAACTTTGATTTTGATAATCCTTTTTAATTGGTTTTTTAATTGTGGTGAAATTTTAAAACATTTCTGTGAAGTGCTCTGGAAAAAACGCTGATGTAGAGAGATTAACTAATCAAGATTGCTCTATTCTGTTTGAATAACTAGGAAGGAAATTTGAGAGGGTAAGTGTAAAATAAATCTTCTAACTAATGTATGGCTCCATGTAATCTCATCTCACCTTCTGGGAACAATGTATAACAAATTAAGCTTGGATCATGAAATGTCATACAAATCTGACAGTGAGATTTCAGTTGGAGGGAAGAACTACTATTCTCTTGGTTCTTAACAGCCATAGAAAATTTCAATTATGTGAGCATCTGACAAATTCTACCTCCAGGGCATGGAGAATTTTTAAAAAGTTTTCTTTAACCAACTGCGGTGTCCTGAAGAACATTGCCTGCTTAACCATCTTGACTCGTACTTACTTGCAGCTTGCAAATCCTTGTGGATAAGAAAACAGGCTTTGCAGAAGATGTGATTATAAAGTAAAATACTTATATAGTAATATTTTGTGTGACATAATAAATTTCCTCAAAATAAACAATAAAATAAAGGTGTTATAATAACAGCAAACAATCTTGTTTTGTCTTCTTCAAAATTTGATGAACTATTTAAGGACGAGATACACACTTTGAACATAATTCGACTATTTATAAAAGAATAAATAAAAAACCACAGATAAAGATTCCTAAGTGAACAAAAGAATCTAAAGACAAAAGAATTTAATCTATTTAAAAAAAAATATTGATAATCATATCTGGGAACCAGTAACTCCTTCACTCCTGTGACCAAAGACAGGACTCAGAGAAATGGTAGGAAGCTGTATCAGGGAAGGTTTAGGTTAGTTATCAGAAAAAAGTTTTTCACCCAGAGAACAGTTGGGCAATGGAACAAGCTCCCCAGAGAAGTGATCACAGCACCAAGCCTGCCTGAGTTCAAGAAGCATTTGGATGATGCACTTAGGCATGTGGTGTTATTCTTGGGGTGCCCTACACAGGGATGGGAATTGGAATTGATGATCCTGGTGGGTCCCTTCCAACTCAGTGTATTTTATGATTCTATGAACTAACCACTAATTCCTTTTACCTCTTCACCAAGAACAACAAAGGTAGATGTGCTTGTGTGAGATTTGAAAGCAGTGGTGATGTTTCAGGAGAGAGATGTCATCACAGCTTGAGCACAAGGCAAATTTTTTAAGGGGCATGAAAAGGTTAATAATGCAAAATATAAGAGTTAATAATGCATAATAACCACGTGCACATTTCAAAGTGAATGGCATGGAGAAAGTGTATGTCTATCTTGAGATAGACAGAGATGGGCTGCAGCAGAAAATCAATGAGTCCCAATGAAGAACCCAGAGAAAGAGAATCCTGCAGAGCTACTACTCAAAATAGGTTATTTTGTAGACAAGAACACCATAAGTATTGTGTCTGCTTTCCCAGAGATGGAGGAAGATGGTGTGAGCAGCCATGCTATTAGCATCCAGAATTCCTTTACCAAGCCTTCTGTCCCATATTCAGCAGGTTCTGCATTTCAGACACTCTATGCCTCTCTGGACCCCTTCAAAAAAGTCCTGGAAGGAAGAAAGCTGAGTGTTTCCCTCTGTATCTGAATTTATTTTACTTCAGTCATATAAATGCCAGTTTCTCAGTTTTTCTGCAATAAAGTGGAAATCACAACAATTCTGGACCTTGCTGATGTATTTGTTGGTGGCCAGAAGGTGTTCACATACTTCAGTTTGAGGAACACATCAGTCCTTCAGTAGAGCTACCAAACTAGCCATGATGCCTGTGAAAATAATGTCCAAACAGTTCTCAAACCTATTTAATTAATAGTTAACTCTACTGATTTATCTATCATTCCATGTCTGTCCTGTAAACATAAAATCCACTGACACATGGTAAGCCTGCCTGTCTTCCTTGTCTCCAAAAGACTGTCTGACAAACAGCTTGGACTAAATTGTTAATGGTTAGGCAAGATGGTCCCCCATCTTAACACTATATGTAGATTTTTAATAAAAACAAATCCAGCATTCTGCAAGCAAATAAACTTCAGATGAACTTCAAATATTGTCATTATTTAAAATATCAACATAAACTTTTAATTTGGTAAAATCAAGCTTTCATTATTAATTAAGCAGCTAATTTTCTCTTGCCATAGGAAAGAGGGAGAAGCAGCTAATTGCATTTGAGATTCCCTTCAGCATAATTAGATGTAGGCAAATAGATAATCCCCTTGACACCAATGGCATGCAACAGACTCATTTTAAAGCAATCATTTCATTTGAGAATATCACACCTGTAGTAATTAGGCAAAGCATCTCATTGTCCTAAAGAAGTATCAGGGTAATGCATGAAACTACCTTGAAAAATGGACAAAATGAAAGATCATTTGTAAAAATAATAGTATGGAGAATATATAGTAGTGAGAATATATTCTAATTTAGTTTTCAGATATGAGCCTAAAGTACAATGACAAAAATTATGACTAGATTATATGATTCAGGAAGATAAATTTTAGGTGAATGGGTACATCTGCATTAGATAAGAGTAACTCCTGCTTAAGCAAGTTCTTTGAACAGAAATTGATTCATAGATCAGCGTGAAATTCACTTGAAATTAATGTTTAAAATATTTTTGACAATATAAAGACCTGGATTTCCCCATTCCTGAATAAAATATTTTTTTCTTGTTTTAAGTAGCTTTTCAATTTTAATTTCATGTCATTATTTGTATTGTAAGTATGCAGTGTAATAGAAAGTGTAAAAATCAAATTTTGATCATAAAATACATATTTGCAGAAGGTTTTTCTTTCAAGTTCAGAAAAGGATATTTCTTCCCTGTTTAAAATAATGCGATCAGTCTTCATCACTTCAGGTTAAAATACCTCTCTATGTGTAGGTGTGTGGGCTCATGCATGCTTGAGGAATATAAAGAAGATGGAGAAAAAAATTCTAATGATAGAAGACGTTCTTATAAGATATTAACTGTGAAATTAGAGCTACAAGTTCAAGTTAGTTTACTTTTTACTTTTCTTTGTGACTCCAACAATTAGAATCATAGAATCATAGAACTGACTGGGTTGGAAGGGACCTCAGAGATCACCAAGTCCAACCCTTGAAATTCTGACATATCAGATAGTTTAGCACAGGTAGGATTCCATTGTATCCTGGAAGATATACAACCCAAAAACTTCACCATGGAATGGGTATTGTCTCTTCAGGAACCTGAGACCCTTCTTCAAGCATCTTAATTGCTTCCTGTTTAAAGGTGCCTTGTATCAAGACAGAGGGGACTTAACGCAGTCTTCCTTGAGGTCAAATATCTTTTGGTAGAATTTTTCAGTTCTTTAATCCAGCCAAGCTGGTTTGTACTTTTGAAGAACCGAGATGAGTTAATTGTAGGACAAGTGGAGGTTGAGATTCGTTGGAGACAGCTTAGTGTATGTCAAAGAATGCATTGGCCTTTGAAAGTTAGATTTTAAGTATTTCCTAATTTGTACTTAATAATGAACATATGATATTTTTTAACAGTTGTCAGAAACTGAGAAAAATAGAGTATCTATTGTGGGTATTACTGATCCTTTACTGATGAACCAATGAATGTTCTAGAACATAAAACCTCAGTAATAGACAGTTAATCTATGATCACACGTTTCCATCTTAAAATATTGCATTATCTAAACATTGCTATCTGGGCAAAGAGCTTGGGTAACAAATTGGACGCATACTGATTGTGTTCCTGTGTCCTGGAATCACTGCATGTAAGATGAGGTAAACATTTCTCATTCTGTTGCAGCCTGTTCTGTGTGCTACACCTTGCTAACTTGTAAGAAATAGCGGGGCAAACTTTTAGGACGTATAAAGAGATGCTGATCAGTCAAGTGGATTGTTGTAATTTCTACCAGCCAAGAACCTGTAACCCTAGTGCTGTAATAATGGCAAGCCAAATGCTTAAAAAAATTACAGAAGAGAAGCAAGCAGTGGTTTGCTTCTTCTATTTGTAAAGGCATTTTAAGTAATTACCATACCATGGTATGAAAAAAAGTTTGGTCTCATGGGGCTTCAAATGGGCACTCACTAATGTCACCTGATAGTCTTTTGCTGATCTCAATGGGATTTGAAGTAAGCCTCTGGAAATAAATATCTTAAAGCAGTACAAATAAGAAAAGCTTTCAATTTAATGGGAAAAACAAAAATCTCCAGAACAAGCATTTTCAGCTTGGATTAATTCAAAACTATTTCTCTTCTTTTCTGTGTGTGAAATAATTCTCTAGTCTTAGTGGAAAAGTGTTTTGTCCAATGCCTTATGAATGCTTGGCTTGTTTATTTTTTAATCTCATTTTATGATTCTTCCCTGATGCAAGTTAGTCTCTTTGTGAAAATGGCATTTTGAAATACAAGAGTAAGATGATTTACTTTGATTACTCTTAGTTCTCTTTCCACTCCTTACCTTTATTTTGGCTGAAATGCTTTCTAAATGTGTACCAAAGACCATGAGTAGAGTTTTGATTCCTGCAGAACAATGTTCTTCATCCAAGTTATATTTTGTCATTTATATTATTTTCCCTGCTTCACACAGACATGGTGCTTAGGAGTTCAGTAAAATCATTGTGTTCAATGCTTTTATTTAAGGTCCCCTCACAGTTTAGGCTAACTTGGTGTCACAAAATTTCAGTTCATTAAGTTCAGTGCATTAAGTTCATTATACATGCTATCTTCCCACCTCTTGCACAAAGGAATCTAATTTATTTCTGTGGGTTCTTACAACTAAATTTTGATTTTCTTCTTGTGGACTTCTATGATTTTAGTGCAAAATGAAGTTCCTTGGGACTTCAGCTAAATGATCATCACAATCAGAGAGCAGCTGGGAAACAGTGTTGCTTCTGCCTAATGAAATTGTGCTGCCTTGGAATGAAAAAGAAGGACTTTGGGATAGGACAGAGATAGTCATACCCTAACACCAAGTTTGGACAGGGCCAAAATATCTGCTAAGACTTTAGATATTGGAAGGATTCCTAAGTTTAATGAAATAGACGTAGCCAATACATCCCACTTTTACCCCCACTTCTGAGTCTCAAACTTGCCTTGTAAATATAAATACATGCTTTGCCACGACGTGTTTCATTAATACAAAACAGCCTTCCCAATCATTCATCACTTGAAATGATACACACAGGTGTTGAAGTGAAGTGCAGCTGTCGATAAAGGCTGATGCCAAATTATTTTCCTGCGGTGAGTTGGCTTTCAGTTATGCTGAGAGATTCTTGTTTTGGTTTTTTTGTTTTTTTTTTTTATTTTTTTTTTCTTTTAAGAGCATAGGGGAGAGAAGAAGGGATGGGATTTTACTCTATTCTCTTTTTTTCTAGAGAATAATATCTGTAATTTCCTTTTTAATCACAGCAGATGAGTCTGGTCGTTCAGTAGTTTGTGAGGCTTCATTCACACTATGAGAATGTGTGTGAGAATCACACAGAATCAGTCAGTTGAAACCAGGAACTCACAAGGTGTGAAAACATTAAATATAACTTTTATTCTTGGCTTCAATTCCAACACCATCTCCTCCCCCCTTCCACCTCTCAATTCTTTATTTGGACAATTGTTATGAATTCTGGCCGAGAACTTACAGATGTCCATCTTGACATGTACAGTGGCTTTTGGGACTCACCAAGAAAGAACCTAACTTCAAACCCTTCTGTTAAGTCCAGAACTCAACCTCGTATTTTAATGGTTGGACTTGATGATATTAAAGGTGTTTTCCAACCCAAACAACTCCATGATTTTCACAAGTCCAGATACGAACAGCAAACAGAGGACTGGCTGAGTTCTTGTGACACTGACAGTATGGAGGCAGGTGTCTCTCAGAACTTACTATTGAAGTGCTTCCACTCTATAAATAAACACTCATTAAGACAGAGACTTCAAATATGAGCTTTCATAAAATCTACACAAATGCTGTTACTTAACCAGGTTGTCTCTTTGTTCCAATGAATATTTAATTATTTTATACTAAGTGGAGACAAATTCCCCAGTTTTCTACAGTTTCACAGTATATGAAAGCTGAAAATTATGGTAAACTGTCCATGTAATCTGAATTGTATGCTGCTGGTGCTGGTTGCTTGCCCACTGATAAATGACAATGATACCAACAGCTCCAGAATGACTTTGTGTGTAAAATTGTTCATTATGAGTCAGGCTCACCACCTCCCCATTGGTCGACTAAAAGTCAAGATATTAGCTTAAATTGGTCTGCAAGGTAGCCTCTTTCTTTCACTCAAGAGAGCTGGATACTTCTCAAGGGTGTTTTACATCATCTGCTTTTCTAAAATACCTCAAGAGAGAATTAATCTCTTCATAGATTTATTCTCATTCCCTGTCCAGAGAAAAAATCCAGATGATGAGCTTCATGCTAATTTTAGATATGTGAAGTTAGGGGAGACAAAACCATTTTTTTTTTCCTTTAAAATTACTAAGCTTTGACAGTGTCATCCTCTGTATTTCAGGTGGTGAGTATAAATAGTATAACATAGTGTGCCAATGGGTGTGGTATTAAACTGAAGGATTTTAGTTTTGCAATGAAGATAATACTGTCAAAAGTAAGGAATATTGAGACCTAAAAGTTATATAACTGTTGAGATGGAGACTTGATATATATAAAGCCAAGACAAGTCATCTACTTTATTACTTAATTCAGGTTGTTGGATAGTATTTCGATGAGAGAAATCATAAAGATTTTTTTTTCTTCCCTAGTGCAGAAAACTGATCCTTAGCAAGGGAGGGTTGTTTTGCCAGCAGTGTTTTGTGAAAATATCATTATGTCTCTCCTCATTAATCTCACAGCTGGAGAAGATGCTCACAACATCTCTCTTTTAATACCACATCCTGGCCAAAGTCCTCAGAGGCTTTTGTCTCCTCATTAATTGAAGACTTTATTTGGAGATTGCCAGAAACCAGAACTTTTTCAGGAAAAACTAGTGACACAAAAAACTCCCAAAGAAGGGGGCTTATGGCCCTTCCTTCCTCACATAGGAACAATCCCATAGCTCCCTGTGCCTGTGCTTGTGAGCGTGGAAACCTGGCTGGCACATCTTAGCCTCTGACTCCTATTAAAGCAGCAACAAAGACTACACATCCCAGTGTGCCAAGTGCATCCAAGTGCATGGCAATTCCACCCCTCCTTCCTCTCAGATTGCTAAAACAGCTTGAAACAGTCACTTCCATGACCTTGTAAAATGTCTGCAGCATTGCAGAAACAACCAGTTCCTCTTTGTAGTAGAAGAGGAGTTTTTTTGGAGAGGAGGGGTGTTTTTATTTTATTTTTCCACCTCCCTCCCCCTTCCCTTGAGCAAATCCCCATAACAAATAAAGTTACACTTCAAGACTGGATTACGCAGACTGTTAGGTTCACATGCCAATGTTTACTTTAAGTTAAAAATGATACTTCTGAGAATTCAAATAATATGTTTAAAGTACTTCCAGGCTATTGCTTTGCTTATGTTTGTTTTGGCACCGGTTCCCTCCACGAGTATGTCAGTTTTGAAGGAGAGATGAATGCTGTTCAGTTACAGCCTTTGCCTATTGATCATACATTTAACATCTGTTGACTTTGTTTATGCAGTTTCAGAGGGATTCATGGCAAACTTAAGAGCACTTACTGCAGAAAAATTTAGTTGATGAGAATTTACCTCTTTCTAGGCAAAATATTCTTGGATGGCAGGAAGTCCAGTGGGGGAGCAGTAAGAGCCCACAGCACTGCTATTCACAGATCAGAATAGATAATCAGAGTAGTCCTTTTTGACCTAAAAATTTATAGATCTCTCAATAGGTTTCACTTCAATTTTTCATTGTAATGGCTTGTCTGGGACTCAGATAAAAGGACTACAGAATTCTTACCTCACCTGACATCCTCTGGAAGATATTCCTTTCCACGGCTGTGTTTTCTCTGAACACCAGCTTGCCTGATATCCCTGAACAACATGCTGGATCCTGTACTCTCAACCTTGATCCTTCTTCTCCTGAGGCAAGTGTATCCTCTGGCTGCATACCCCTGAGTTAGCTCCTCACAAATTACCTCCAGAATCAGACCTGAGATGAGATATGGGCCAGGGACAGCTGAGCTGACTTTAACTGAGCCAGATCTGTGTGTGTGTGCTTGTGTGTGTAAAGCTTATTAACTCAAATAAAAACAACATAAACATAGCTGTGGCTATAGATACCTGGACTGATGCTTTACAGCAGAAGCTTGGATTGTCTTGGCATGAAGATCTCCTCAACCCACTCTATTTTTTGTGAGTTATAATTTTCCATGATGGTCTCCAGTAGTGTTCCACTTGTTTCCCTTGGAGATTTTGAAAGACTGGAAATCATCAGGGAATGCAAGTAGAACATCCTCCAGTGTATCGTGAAAGCAAGCTGAAGTTGACATTATTCCATCTGTTCCATCATGAAAAAGACCAGGTATTTATTCTCAGGAATGATTTGTGGAAGAATTTCACAGATTTTGCTTCTACAATGTTTCCTGTTTATTTAAGACATACATAGTAGAGCAGGAAAATAAGTCTATAAAGTGACTGAACTTTCTGAATACTTGGAAGAAATGCAGAAACAAAACTACTCATATTTTTAAATTATGTTTTAAACAATGAGTGAATACAAAAGAGGAAAAGTTGGTCAATTTAATTAACACTTAGTAAAAGAAAAAAGAATAAAAAATAAAGACGTAACAGGAGTTTTAGAAATTACTTGACATTGAGATAAAGGAAGAAGTTATTAATTGGTTATCTTGTTAGGGCTATCTGAGGAGTTCTAACAAGGTCACCATGACTTTGACAGTGACCACAGCTGTATTGCTTTTAGGAACTCAAATAAAGAGTGAAAAACAAAGGGAGAATGATGATAAGGAAATTGAATAGGTAATTATACAAAGGTCAAAAGGGAGGGTCAGATGATTGCCAAGCTGGTCAGAGGGTAAGGCATGACATCAAAATGGCTAAAATTATAGTTGTCTGTAAACTCATTGTTCCTTTTCAAAATGACATCAAAGGAAATGGAAAGCATTGATAATCTTTCTAAGAAGATATTTAAGTAGATGGGCATAAAAATTAGAAAGATAGATAAATAAGCTCATGAATAATGTACCAGAAAAAGTGATGCAAATTTAAATGTTGAAGTATGGACAAGCTTAATAATAAAAGCTTACAGACTTTGCTAACTTGGAAATTTTAAATAATGGAAACATGGAGCTTTTAATTTTTAATGATGTAAATTAATTCAGTTGTGGAAAATTACATGGCCCTGGAGCTCTCCTGTTTCTGGAAACTCTTTTGCTTCTGTGTTTTGTGGCAAAAAGGATGGATGTGAAACAAGAGTCATCCTTCTCTCCTCTAACTGTTCCAGCATCTCAGTAGATAGCTTGCCTTTTGGAAGTTTCTTCTTGGCTACATTCATCTCTCTTTCACTGCAGCTGAACAGAGTTGTGGATTGAGGGGGGAGCCACTAGCATTTTTCTAGCAGTGGGAGACTCCTCCATGTGTTTTATACCCCAAATTAATCCAGCTGCAGCCTTGCAATGACAGACCTCACCCATTAATAATTTGTCTGCTATTGGCTCTCAGTAGTGTGAAAATCCAGCTGGAGCCAAGCACTTATATGTTGACCCCACAGTCTTGTTTAGTTCAGCTTAGTTCTTCAGCCTTAGGTTGGTCCTAAGTGCATATGAATGTAATAAATAAAGATGAAGCAATGTATCTTAATTAGAGAGTAGGTGGGTTTCCCTCTGTTCACAGGGGAGTAACTGATTGTCAATTAACATTTGTTAAGCTGTCATTCCTTGAAGCAAAAGGTTGCAACATTAGTGAAGGTCCCTTGTATTGCTATAACTATACTCATTTACCCAGATTTTATTCTGCACTCAAGGTGTGTTCATGAAGGGACTATTGCATCACTTTATCAGTATAATTAAATTTTAGAAAGACGGGTGAGGGGGAAGAGGGCATGGGGAAACAGACAGAATAAAAATATGGCCTGAACTGTCTGGGTTCCTTTGTTTTCAGATTGATTCACTGTGAATGTTTTTGTACACCAGGATACTGGAGAAGGAAAATAGTTATTTTAAATTGTTCCATTTTCTAAGGTCAGGCATATATTTCTGTGGAATTTTTAAGATTACATTAAGTGACACTTTCCAGGGGAAATCCATATTTTACAGTTCTAATAATAACATGGCTTTCAGAGAACTACAACCCTTTTGCAGAAAACCAGAATCTCTTGCAGCTGTAAGTCTGATTTGAAAATGTAACTCACCATTTCTGTTGTGCAAATATTTGTGCTGCATGGGACATGATTGACCTCCTGGAATTTTTTTATACATATCAATACTCTTGGCACCTACTATAATGTTCCTATGTGCAATGTGGAGAGTTGCAAACCTCTGAAGCTCTCTAGAGTGAGATTTCACTTATCTCAGGTACCTACATTCCTTAAGAGCTCTGCTTCTGAAGACAGAAACCTTCTGAAGGCTTTCAAATCCCATTGTTTCTTTCTCTTGACCATATAAAAAATGGAAGATAGCTTCCTTTACTCAACACCTACAGCTTAGATCTAAAGGAGATGTATAACTTGTTGACTAAATCCCTGAAGCTCTGCCCCTCTTCTCTTTGCAATAGTTTTATACATTATGATAGTAGCTAATTCAAAATCTTTAGACCTTGATAATTCTGTATTTAAGTCTACCTCAGGAACCACAGAAATGTTAATGGAAACTGAAAACCAGTGCTGAATCTGTCCCATTAATATATTTTTTGCAGAGGAGGGAAAAGGAGTGGGGTTTTTGTATTTAAATTATTTGCACAATGTAAACCTCCTTAACAAGAAATTTCGGGGGCCCTACCAGTTTCTCTCAAAATGTTGCGTGCTGAAATTGATACAAGAGGATATAAATGGAATCTGGTATCCACTCCTGATTCATTCCACCTATGTTTCATATTAATGACTATCAACCAGCAGTCAGGTGCAGTGTGAGGACAGATTGAATTTATACTGCCAGCACAGAGGTGGATTAGCTCCCAGACTATTTCAGGCAAGAGCCATCTTTTCCTGAGTCTGAAAACTGTATCTGGATCTGACACCAGGATTTCAGTTTTCTGTCTGGCAAGTTTTCTCTCAATTTCCCCTGGAAGCTGCTGATGGACAGAATGTTTACAGATGACTTTGTTTCCATATACCTCTGAATTTGTTGTAAAACAGAAGAGCAAAGGAAGAAAGGAAGAAACAGATGACATCAGGACCCTGAAGAATTGCTGTATGCATCTGTGCTTGGTAATGGTCATTATTTAGTATTTTGGAGAGGTATTTTCCTTTCTGAAATTTAAGCTTTGTGACTGAAACTGCTGAATACTTACCAACTGATCCAATTGCTTGTCATCCTGTGGTCATTACTTCTTTGGAGTCCCATGTCTGAAGCTTCCAGGCACACTCAGATACAGACTTCCCTTCAAGAACTCCTTGGAAGGGCTGGGTTCCATGTAGTCTCTTTCTCTTTGTCCTCACTATTTCCTCCTCATATTCCTTAGCTGTCTTCAGAGGCTTCTACAATGCCCCAGGAGCATATGCCCTATAGTATAACTTTTCCCAAGTGCACATGCAAGGCACGAGTGACTGTGTGTGCATTTACTAGAATATGAGAGAGAACAAAGGGTATGGAAGCTGAAGAAAAAATCTTTTGCTGCTGCTTGTCACATCCTTAAGATTCACCAGGAAGGTCATTCTGTGTCCAGACAGAAAAGGCATCTGCTGGCTGCTTACTGCCTCACCAGCATCCACATGCAACCTTCTTTATTTCAAGCACTTGGAAAGTGGCTGCTTAAGTAAGATCAGAACCATCTCTTCTGTGACTTTCAGCTGCCTTTGTCCCATCATTCTCTGATCAACTGGATGATAACAGCCTTTGGGCTCTGCTGCCAAGGTGGCACCTCTCCTGACAAACCCACTGTCCCTGGCTGGGTTCACATCTTTGTCTCTGGTTAGGAGATCATTCTAATTTATCAGCATGCTGGCAGGGCTGAGTATTCACCTTTGGGCATTCCACCCTCTACAGAGATGGGGAAGCTGAAGAGGATGTGCAAAGCTGCTCACTTTGCACTCCACTCAGAAGTTGAATAAGGTAAGGTAATTTTAAGAACTGCATCTTGGATCCTATCAGAGACTGCTTTGAAGTCTGTTGGCATTTGGAAGAGCACTCTGATGAATCCACATCCAAAGTTCCCAAAGTTCCCATTGGGACTTTACCCATAGTCATTTTCCATGCCGTTCCCAGAAAGCTGAGGACATGGGGATGGGGATGTGCACTGTGTTACTTCCTTCTCATGGAAAAAAAGCTGACTTTAAAAGCCTTCCAGGTTCTCAGATATCAAGTTCTATTTATAATGCCAAAGCATTAAGGTATTTTTCATAGTTTTAATGCCATCACATCTTTTAATGCACTGTCTTAGACTACCAAAAATAATACTCCCAATCAAGGCAACTATATTTTATATACACGCTATGACTTACTTCTTCCTAGTGGTGTTAATCAGATTTCATTTATTTTTATAGCATTAGGGACATTAACCTCTAGAAATATTCCCCTTTCTATTCGTCCTTGGATAAGGTATCTCCTGTATTAGGATAACTTTCTTCCTGAAGATAAATGTTTCCCGATAAAACAATATTGTTAACCTGCAGAAACTGCAACATGAAATAAATGCAGTTGTCAAGTAAACTTTAAAGGGGGGAATTAAAAATTAAAAAAATAAAAAACGGGAAGAGAACAGGACACAGATTAAAATACTGCTGTATTGTTCTTTGCTATCCCCAAATACATTTATCTCTCTGGCTATCTCACATGATTGAATAGCAGAAAAGTCACCTGAAATAATTCCAAATGACAGGAGATGTATTAGCATCACAGGGTAATGAGTTTTTTCTCAGGAAGAGGAAGGAGCAATTCAGATGTCTTCCTACTGTGTCATGCAAAAGAAATGTGTGGATTAAACACCCTTAGAGCAGCTAGATATGAACTATAGGCTGGATTAGTCTGCAAATATTTATGGGTACCTATAATCTGTTCTTGTTCTTTAGCTTGTCAGATGTAGGGCTTATCAATAGGAATTGAAATCAATGGAAAGCTTCCTGCTGACTCCAATGAGTTTTCATCACACCCTGATTTCTTTCAGGCCTTGGTCCAGATAAATGCATCAGCATCTTTTTAACATGTAAGCAGTTCTACTGCAGGGTAAGAGGGCTTTGCCAGGTAATGTCCATCTGTCTACCCAGTATTTTTTTCCTTTTATTTTTTCTCTTTTTTTTTTTCTTTCTCCAACTTTCCTTTACCTCTCTACTATCTTCTGACAGAGCAGAAAATGAGTTGCTTAAATTGTAAAGTACAAGCAGCACAGGCACTTTGTTGATGTTCTTTAATTTTAATGTCCCCTGAAGAAATGGTTTTCATAGCAAAACAGATAAAGGTGTGGGGTGTCTCATGAGTGAGAGGGAATAATGAGGTATGCAAACTGTTGAAGACAAGGATGTCAGAGGTGAATAACTAAATTTTTTACTCTCTCTTTATGTTCTATTTTTTATTTTGTTTGCTTGCTTGCTTTCTCACTTGCTTTACCCTCTGAGGCACAGAAAATATGTGAAAGCTGTTTTTCATTGTGATTTTTTTCCATTTTTACTAGACAACTTGATTCTCTTCTTATTGCTCCCCTACTTGAAATGCTGGCTTCATAATGAAGACCAGATTTAAAATAAGTTGTCTTCATTTCCTAATTCAAGTCCATATTAGACTTTGTTTAGAATATACATTATTCCATACAGATTATTTTGACCACATTTATCCAATCTTAATCCCGTGCTGATATATTCTGCTTCTGCTTCTAATTTCAGAGTGTTAATGTCATCAATGTTTCTAACTCTTCCCTGTTCAGCACCAGCTTCATTAACTTTTCCACAGATGGGAATAAGGAAGAAAGATGTCCATTACATCAAAATACAACAAGAATAAATTGATGAACTAGAGTTGTTCTTTACTGTCTCAGGCATTGAAATAATGGCCAGAGATAGTATTTGCATAAATTTGTTACAGGTATTTATATATATGGATATTTGGAAAATAAGTAGCAGGAGTTTGCCACCACACAGGTTGTGTGTTTCAGGACTGCGTTATATGTAATACACCAATTGTATGAAAAGAATAAGGAAGATTATTCTTGGCTGAAGGACTACTTGGGTTAAGGCCCTGACTTTGCTGAAAATGTTATGATGTAGTTTCTCTACACCTCCAGTTCCCACTTTTAACATAACACGGCCTGTTGCTATGAGTTGGTAAAAGAACAGTTCTGGATGTGCACTGATTTGGAGTCAGGGAAGCCATATCTTAGATCATGAATATCTGGAGCCCAGGAAAATCTCCATAGGTACACTCAAGCTTTGGGCCCCTGTCCTGATATCTAAAGGTATCACTACCCTGCCTTAGTCACATCTACAAGAGCCTCTGCTCTGTTCTCCTCTGCTGAAATTTGTTAGATGTTTGTCTAGGTCTCTTGAGTACTTTTTATCACATTTTCTGACCTTTGAGATAGTAAATTGCATCTCATCGTCTAACCCCAAAAGATTAACTGGGTGCCTTCTTGTGCCCTAAATCATTACTTTGGTGTGTGTTCTCTTTGTGGTTTCAGAAGAAGGAGGAAGAATGGGGGATGGAAAGAGGTTGGGAGCTTTCATAATTATAAGAGCTTTTCTTAGGGCTTTAGCTAACTATTAAGTAAATATGTTTCTTATTTTAACCTCTGGAGTGCCCCAGGCCTCACAGGGATATTTCACATACATGGATTTTTGTGGTAGGATGTAGGTCATGCTATTGCACTGATTAGCATGGATTCTGCCTTTCAAGATATGCCTCTGGGTGGGATGTTCTTCCAAGGAGTAACTGGATTAGTCACTAGGTCAAAGACTAAGTGCTCAGTCATTGTGGCCTAGAAATTCAATACCTTGTCCCAAGCTGAAGTCACTGAGCTGAACAAATGAACTCTTTCTGAGCCCTTGCCCAGCACCTACCTGTACTGCATTTAAACAACAGGAAAGTTACTTCTAGCACATCTCGGAGACCACAGCTCTTAGAAAAGGTTGCTTAAAGACAAGGTGGTTGGCTATAAGTTTTGTCTTAGTGTTCAGTGCATTTTCTGAGATACTTTATAAGCCAAGAAATATCAAATCCATTAAGAACTGTGAGACAGATAAAAAATTGAATTTCACTCCCAGACTGATGTCTTAATCCATTTCTGACTAAATGTTTTACACTGTGTTTAGTGTTAGGGAGATCTGCAAATGAGCACACACATGCACACATTGCACTAAGCTTCTTTTTTCTTTTCCTACTTTCACAGTTGAGGGTTTTCTTCTCACTTCCCCTCACTCCTTTTAATGTCTTTTAAGAGAAAGGTGCAGTCAGCAAAAACCAGCATTCTGTGGCTAATGTGAATCAAGAAGGATGTGTCATGTATAATGAGACATGAATAGCTAAGGAGATTGCACTGACTGTATCATAGGCACATGGAATTGGAGAGTGAATCCTGATTTATATAGGTCAGCCTCTTGCTAAAACATATGATCCCTGTTTCCAGCCTAAATGTACTAATGGACAGTTTACATCATTCTTATTCATGATAACATTGTGGTTTGGATTGTCTCTCTTTTGCATTCAATTCCCAAACATAGTTGTAGACTCCTGTACTTATTCCTAAACTTATGTCTCCTTCCAGATCCCCCCTCATTTTAAAGCAATTTTTTTTGTAATTGCAGAATCAGCCTTGTCCATATTACTTCACATGAAGACTGAGGTGTGCTTTTAAATAGAGATGTCTTCCTTGTCTCTGTGAGAAACAACGGCTGTGATATCCTTATATTGTTAAATGCTTTTTTTCATGGCTGAATCACTTCATTAGATAATTTTTGTTCTAGTTGGGCTGGATTTCATTTTCCTTTAATATCCAAAGATTAGGCATCTAGCGTAAGGAAGTGAATAGTATAAACTGTATCAGGACAATGGACAGGAGAAGACACCTCAAAAATATGTTTCATGTTGTCGTTTTTCTATGAGATTAAGTATCCCTTGGACACTCTCAATCTCATCACCATATATGATTTAATTTACAATGAAAGAGCTTGGGTCTCTTTGGTTAACTAGATCACCCAAGTCTCTCTCAATGCTGTTTCACAGCACAAAAGTTTTCAAATGTCCTCACATGTGAAACAGAAACACTGCAGCGTTGTGGTAAGAACTCAGTCATTTAGTTCATATTGATACTGTCTACAACACTATGAGCTGTAGTAAGAAATTTATATTTTCCTGTTATGCAGTGCACTGTGACAACACAACCTTTATACTACTGTAAATTCATAGTCTGTGAAGTATTTTATGCAGAGCTTGGGGTCAGAAAAAAAAAAAACAAACAAAAAAACCCCCAACTAGGTATATCTTAGTGTTGTCATTACCTTCTGAAGAATACAACTTGCAACTGAGGTACCAGCTATAGGTGTTCTTACAGGAGGGACATGTCTAGAATAGCATTAATAGTCAAATCTGTACGTATTTGTCAGGAATGTTTTTTAATTTTTTATTTTTTTTACAGTACAGATGGTCCTTAGTTCCCCTATATGTCTACCCAGGCTGGTTGTCACACTGTGTCCATGGAAATACTGAAAATATCATCTAGTGATTGTCCTTCAGTTTTGCTAGATAGTACTGGATGGTTAAACTGAAACAACTGTCTTGTCTGCTTCAGAGGAACTTTAGGAAATCATGCATCTGTCTTTAAAGAAGACAGAGCTGACAACTGTGGCCTACTGAGATTTTTCTTCTTCTTTCCCACCCTTCTCTTCTCTCTGCAAGTACTTCTAAAAGTTTTGAACACTGCATTTGGGTTTTCACTGTAGCAGCTGATTGCCCAGGTGACACTTCTACTCTATGGTCAACATAGTCCAGTCTGATGGATAGGAGAACAAGGGTAGTTATCAATTTTAGGGGCAACTGAAAGTCATCCTTATCAAGAATAACCAGTAAAGATTAAATTTTTTGTCCTACCTGCTGTTTATTTACCACAGAGCTTAATCTAATACTTTCAATTAATATGAAATTATTTGTGTTACAATAATAAATAAAATGCAGTTTAATTCTAAATGGCAAATTACATTATTTAACCAATAATGTCTTTTTTATACTATTACTTTTTTATACTTATAAAACGGAATTTGAGAACTTGACCTTTTACACCAAGCCAATGTTCAAGCCTCAAACAGTCATAATTAGCATAGTATGTTCCTTAGCTCTAAAAATAACCCACCTTTTTCCAAACAGCTACTATCTGACTCCCTCTTATTTCTTAGAATTTATTTTCCCCTTGCTGTTACCACAAAACCGCCCACCTGTTTCTGACTGCGCCCTTGTCTGCAAGTGCTGATGCCAAACACAATTGATTTTCTCACTCCTTTATATAAGAACATGTTCTTTTCTTCCCACATAATCTGAATTTTCTATGTATACACTTTATTATGAATTACTTATACAGAAATAAAGATGGGAAAATATTGTCACTTTCACCTTTCTCTAAACAAAAAACCAAAAATGAGTAGGAGGGAATGTATATGTGTCTGTTTGTGTCAAATTTAAATTTTCCCATTAGGTGAAGAAACTCTTGAAAATACTAAATTAAATTTCCTTTGCTCTTCAGCTTTTTATTATTTTTTATCAAAACCAAAGTTAGTTGTGATTGTTATCAACTACTCAGCCAAGAGAGAAGAAAGCTCCAGAGAGACTTTATTGTGGCCTTGTGACATACAAAAGCAGTTTGTAAGAAAGAGGGAGAGAGACTTTTTACCAAGGCCCTTAGTGGTGGAACAAGTGTATCAAAATCAAAGAGGATAGATAAAGTTTTGAAAAAAAGGAAGAAGTGGATCATCTTTACAATGAGGGTGGTGAAATATTGGGATAGGTTGCCTACAGAAGTTATAGATGTCCCACCATTGGAAATGTTCAAAGTCAGGGTGGCTGGAGTTTAAAAAAACCTGAGCTAGTGAATGATGTCCCTGCCCATAGCAGCAGGGTGGACTAGGTGACCTTCAAAGGTCTCTTCTAACTCAAATCTTTCCACAATTCTCTGATTTCAGATTACCTTGTAATTTTAAAATTTTTTATTTTTTTTTTTTTTTATTTTTGTCACACCCCTCTTTCAACAAGAAAAAAAGAAAACAGAAGGAAAAAAGTCAAAGAATTACCTCTGATATGTGGGTTTTTTTTGTTTTGTTTTTACATTGTTTATTTTTTAATGACATAACACTGTGTTTCTTTCTTCCTTATCCTTTCTGTCTTTCTCTATTTCTGTGTTTCTATCTTATGGCATCCATTTCCCCCTTTGATTTTAGTATAAAATGAGATGTATACATCCATTGTACTCTGATACTGTCCATGTACACTTGTTCTTAAACCACCTTATTTCATTACAACTTCTTAGAAAGTAACTATTTTTCCCAAGATTATTTTTTTCAATTTGACGTAAGTACATGTTAGGAAAAAGTTCTTCACCATCAGGGTGGTGAGACACTGGAACAGGTTGCCCAGGGAGATGGTCAAAGCCCCATCCCTGGAAGTTTTTAAGGCCAGGCTGGATGAGGCTCTGAGCATCCTGATCTAATGGGAGGTGTCCCTGCCCATGGCAGGGTGTTGGAACCAAATGATCTTTAAGGTTCCTTCCAAACATGACAATTACATGATTCTATGAATCTCAATTTGAGCTGAAAATAGTCTTTAAGTCTTAATAGTCTTAAAATAGACTTTAATAGTCTTTAATTCTTTTCTTTAAGAATTGAAAAGGGGAAGCAATTCAGTGGACAAATAGCTTGACTTCACAACAAGAAAATGTCTTAAAAACCAAGATTATAAATCCATTTTTGACAAAGATATGTTTCAGTTTTACTCTTGAATTCTAAATATAATACAAAGTGGTCACTGCAGCTACCTCATATGAATTCACTGCTAAAACAATACATTATTTTCAAGTACAAATATTTTCACTTCTACACCAAGTTGAAGAGATACTTAACTGTCTAAAGCACAGAGGATACTTTCACTTCATATTTCAGAGCCCAACAAACACACTGTACATTTTCTTATGTCTTTATTTCCTATTTAGCACATCAACCAACACAGGTATCCATTGTCATTAGAGGGAGGCTGCAATCACACTTTCTGAGTCACAGCACTTTCCACCTTCAAAGCAGTTTGTGAACAATCTGAGTGACAGTCTTATGAAGCAAAGAAGCATAATAATTCCAGAATTAAAATGAGTTAACTGAAGAGAAGAGATTTGAATGCTGCCACGCAAACACAAGCATTTCCAAAGATATGTCAACCAATCTATTTCAGACAGTTTTTCTTGGACTGGGAGGAATCTATACTCCGGAGATGACTGTCTTGTGCCTACAGGGATCAAGGATGGGTAACTTAGGCTGCTTTCAGGCTGCTGGAGTACAGAGAGATGAACATAGACCCCAGTGATTCATCATCAGAGCTGAGATTATGTTGCCACTAATAAGATCCGTGTTAGATGCCAGGAGTTGTTTTAAATATGAATGAATCATGTTAAAAAATAGTGAGTGTAATGCATGCTATGGAACAAACAAGTGCTCAAGAAAAAGAGAGAAGGTCCAAAAAGAAAGTATAGTTTAGAACATGGATTCACAGAGAATTAATTTATTCTTTCATTGTATCAGTCTCAGGTGGGGCGAAGAAGAAGAAAGCTTCATGCTTTCCTTGGAAAAAAAAAAAAAGCTAAATTGTTACAAAAATTTCCCTTTCAAAAAGGTGCTCGAATGAGTTTGACTTTCATTCACTGTTCAGGCTGTGCAGATTTGGAACTCTGAATGATTTTGAAACTATCTGGGACAGGTTCAGCAGTGCCAATATGAATCAAACAATGTGCACGAAGCTGTGGCCTGCAAGCCACCCCCAGACTTTATACAGCATAGAAATGACTCCAGAAGAGTCTTCATTCACCAAATCAGTGGCTAGGCAGAACTCTGTTTGCTAAGAAGCTCAGATCAGAGTAGAAAGTTAAACATTTCTGTGTGTTTGTTTTTCACTGAAATACTGGATTTCTTATGTTTTTCTGCAATACTTAGTATTTCTGAAAGACTAAACCCCAACGAGGTGCAACCTATAAAAGCATGAGTGCTTCATCATGGTCCAGTCCAATTCATAATTAATGTAGTAACCTAGTTGGATATAAGAAATCTATATCAATGCTTAACATCATCTAGACCAAACCTGCGAGTGTTCATCCTAGGGAAGAATTTTTAAATAATATTTAAAATTTAAATAATATTTAAAATTGCTTCCAAAAGAATATAATTTTCTTTTGGATAACAGTAGAATTATTTTCATTTCTATTTCTGAGAAAATGTGTTGTGTGAGTGTGATTTAATACCCATGGGAACACAGAGGAATGATGTGAAAAAATATGTGTGTCCATCAAAATTAAGTATTAAGATATAAAGAAAATTATAAACTCTTAAACACTGTCACAATTATTCACCTGATTATTTGAGAAATATAGTAGGTAGGTGAGGAAGAAAGAAATACTAGTTTTCTAGTAAAACATGCAAATAATTTTATTTGAAAGTACTTGCAAATCCAGTACTGCATAGAATTATTTTAACCAGGCACAAGCCAAGGATTATTTTTGCTCCTCACCAGTATCTTGTGTTTTTCCCATAATGAATTCTGGTTTTGAGATTTTGTTGTCTGTTTGTTTTGAGTTGTTTTGTTTTATTTTGTTTTCCAGACAACAGTAAAAAGCAACATCCACAATAGCAGAAATAAGGAAATGGTAGCTGATTTACAAAAAGTAAGTAAGGTACTTCAGCCTGCAACATGAGTTCATAACCTAATTGTTTTACACTGGTTTTAAATCATGGAATCATAGAATTGTAGAGTACCAAGCTGGAAGGATCACTTGGTCCACCCTTGTAGGCAAAAGCATGGTCTAGATAAGATGGCCCAGTACACTGTCCAGCCTTCAATGTTAGGGATCCCACAACTTCCATGAAGATATTATTCCAACAGCTGACTGATTATTCTTGTGAAAATTTTCCTCTCCTATACAATCAGAATCTTCCCAGGAGTAAGTTGTCCCTGTACTGAAAGGAATTAAACCTTCCACATTGTAAGAAGAAGCCACAACCATGGTACATAATCTGTCATCAGATTTCCTGTCCTGTATTACCTGCCCCTTTGGTTAAAACCTACACTTTTGAGGTTGGTTTGGCATCTTATTTTCCCCTTCTTCATTAGTTATATGTAAGATGATTTAGGAAATGGAAAAGTTTTATTATAAGCACATGAAAAACTCACCTTTCCTTTCACAGGCTCTCTGAAAATCTGTGGTCCAGAGTTTTGTCCTGAGTCAGCAGAACTTGAACTCAGAGCTATCACACTCCAAGTCACCATGGTACCAGTGGCTGGGGAACAAAATCTTCATTGAGGACCTGTGTGAAGCTCTTTCATACAGCAATTACTGTGTTAAAAGTATACTATGTACCTCCAAGGACATAAGGTTTCATCAATGGGAGGGAATGCAAAAGTAGAATAAAATATTTTACTAGGTTGTTCATGGCTTACCTGAACACTAATATCCACATTAAACCAATGGCAATGTCTTAATAAAGATTCTGAAGTTGAACAGCAGGGATAAAAAGCTTCGTTGTGCAAGGATACAGTGAGAAGAGGAAGAGGTTTCTTCTTGAACAATTTTAGTTTATATTTGTTGCCCAGCAAAACTGGATTTTCTTACTTGGTTCTACTTTCTAGCTGAAAGCTTAGATGTTGAAAGATTCATTTTAGTGTTCATTTAAAGGAAATGTGAGAGCAGGTCCACCTCTAGTCAAGTTGTGGTCCTCTCACAGGTTTTGTTTCTGCCTACAGGGAGGGAGCAGTAGAAATGCAGTATCTTACCTAGGATTAGACAACAGCTCAGCCTGGCAAATTAATCTGATCTGAAATATTTTATATCAAAGTCATATTTATATGCTTTTTCCTGATCTTTTCACTAATCCTAAGCCTTAAACCTCTAGTGTGAGTTTTCTGATGCTCCCATTATTCATTAGTGATGGAAATTCATCCATAGAAAGAAGGCTAGGATGGAATTTTTTGAATTTTATTTATTCTTCAGTGAATCTTAATGGCAGCTAAGCTTCTTGAAAAGGTAAAAGGTAATACATCATAGGATCGAGGGCATGTGACTGTGCAAACCCACCAGGGCTGAAAAGAATTTTGTTGGTGTTTTTTCTATAAGGAAACCTGCTTCCATTAGACTAAATCAGATCCACTCTCTTGCAGAGCTGCAAGTGGGACACATGAAAGTTGTTAACAACAGATGTTGCTGTTTTCCTTTTTATTTTTGTAAGAAGGAGAATCTTTATGTCATAATCTGTTGGTTTTAGAAATAATTTCAGAAATGTTTAAATTTGAATATACAGATAGGTCTGGACTGAAGCTTAAATTTGGGTGAGATACCATTTCTGCTGATACTGTGAATGGCTCATTGGGAGGGATGTCTGACACAAAGGCATCATAAGGACCAATGTGTTTTGCAAAATACTTCAGACACATACTAGGCTTGACTGCAAAAACCTACCTCCAATACCAACTATACTTGTCTCCAACTATGACTCATCAGACATGCTAGATGAAGTAGAGAATGTTTTGAATCTACAGTATGCTTGCAGAAATTATTAAAATATATCCTGCTCATTTATTTAGTCTTAGCTTGTGAGTGTGCATATATTTCTGTAGGAGGGCATCCTACAATAATAATTCAGAAGTAATCCTGAGGAGATGAGATTTTACTTGATTTTGATGTAGGAATTAATTTGCCCCAGGGGAAGGCCTCTTATTTCTCTTTCTGACATATATCTATCTCCTGTCCTAAGTAGGAAAGTGAACTTAGATGACCTTTAGATCTGAGACAGTCCAACAAAACTATATTCTTCTTAAAATCATATTTCTATCTTCTCCAGGATAGTGTGAATTCTACATTTCAATGTACTTCAGTGTTCACCTACAATTTGCCTAAATCACTCCAGAGACAAACAAAGCACTGAATGTTTGTCTCCTGTTCTGTGAAGAGTACTGTGCTGTTGTTTTGCTGGGAGGGTTTTGTTATGTGCTATTTTTTTTTTTTTCTTTAAATTCAGAAAAAATCATTGGATAAATCTAGCAAGAGATTAGGAATCAAGTACAGAACCCCCCAAGACAGTGGCAGTCTAGACTGGTAAATGCAGTCCAGATTTGGGGGAAATCCTGCAGTCCAGGCTTTGGGGTCCGGATTTACTATTGCAGGCTAACAGGGTGCATTGTAAAGAAAAATAAACATTGCCTCTTTATGTACTACCTGTACATATGTACCCCTGGCATCTATCAGCAATAGAATGGCCAGAAGGACTAAGGAAGTGATTGATCCCCTGTATTTGGCAGTGGTGAGGTTGCATCTCAAATACTATGTTCAGTTTTGGGCCCCTCACTACAAGAAGGACATTGAGGTACTGGAGTGGGTCTGGAGAAGACCAACAATGCTGGTGAAGGGTCTAGAGCACAAGTCTTACAAGTGCTGATGAAACTGGAAGAAAAGGAGCCTAAGGGGATACTTGCCAGCTCTTCACAGCTACCTGAAAGATTGAGGCACGGTGAGGATTGGTCTTTTCTCCCAAGTTACAAGTGACAGAGCATGAAGAAATGGCCTCAAGTTGAAACAACCTCAAGTGAGAAAATTCTCTGCTCACAGACAAATCTTCAGAGGCTTCTACACACCACCCAAATACAGCAGAGGTTTGGCATCTCACATGCAGTGTAAGACTCACTCAACTCTGCAATAACCTCAAGTGCAACAACAGATTATTTTCATTTGCCCAAACATATTTTCCTATGTCCACATGGGAACTTCCTTCTGTTTTAAATTTCTGACAAGTTTTAATCAGATTTTAACTTAGAATTATTTTCTCACTTAACATCAAATTGGAATTCAACTTTTCAACTTGTGTTACATTAAGCATAGAATGGTTTTGGGAAGCAATCTAAAAGGTCTGGATGAAGATTTTCATTAAATAATTTGGATCTTGAGAGAGATATGAAAATATCACCAACTTAAAAAACAAGCAGAAGATGGAAATTCAGTGTCTCCAGAATTTTGTAGATTAGAGACACATAACAATGAAATACTTCTGTTCTAAAAGCCATCCCTTTATTTGCCAGTAATTTTCCATAGAAGGATGAGGTTATGGGAAGAACTGCAACACAATTCCATGCTTTTGTCTTGTTGTGACCTTGGAAGGACCTGAAGTTTGCATATTTTAACATCTAAAAGATCGAGAATAAAATGGTCACTCCACTGTTTCCTCCTTCCTATCCAGCTGTTCTTTCAGGATAGAGTTCTTTAGTTGTCTGGAAAAAATCAGGTTAAATTCCATACAGGTATGTTCACCATTTGAAACTAATAAATATTATACAGCTTTGTCATTGGGTTATTTCTCTCAAGCTTTTCCTCTGCAAGTGATGTTCAGAAACTGAGTTTTAGAAGAAAGTGTATATTGGTGAAACAAAATTTGTATTTTTCATTTGAGCAACAGCCATATTCCTGCAGCATTTGACATGAAATAAATTACTATGTTGTTCCAGTACAGCATCATCACCGTGATAAATATTTGTTTTGACTATTTCAGGTTTGGGTTCAAAGCAACACTTTTAGGAATTATAATTTTGCGACCTGAAAAACAACTCCTTACCTGCCATTTCTACCAATTCAGAGGTATATTAAGTTATTAGGTATTTATTTCTGACATTGACAGAGTACCAAGGAACACAGGTAGTGGATAAGGGCTTCTTTAGGAAAATGCAAAAGGGCTGCTTTTTGTTGTGTGATTCGAAACCCCAAATCTGTAAAATTAAGGTAGTTATCAAGTTACTTAGTTATTCTACTATTTATCAAAGATTCCAGTAATTGAATTTCAGAAATACTCTGACCCAATACTGTGTTTATAGATTATTAACCTTATAACCACATGAAATTTACGATGAATACTTGCTTCTTCATGACACAATGGTCATATACCATGTGTCTGTTAGACAGCAGGACATTGAAAAGAGGTCTACAAAGGACAAAATAATATATTTCAAATTGTAAAACCCTGAACCAATCATCATCAACAACAACAACAACAACAAATCAGCCCTGAAAATCTATCCAGGTATTTAATGTCATAAGTTAAGAGAACACAGTCATAGAAATTGTCATCTTTATCAGATATATACATTGGAATATAGTGCACAGAGAGAAAATATTTCCAACCTCACCATGAGATTTTCAACAAGTTTTCAGGAGTCCTTTCTCCTGTGCTACTCAGTAAACCCAAGCTAAAGGGAATTAAAAGCTTAGATGTGTGTCAGCTCATTGGGAGTTTATCTCACAACAGGGAGGAACAAAATTAGTTTCCCATTAAAAGAACTTTGGGTTCTGCACCTATACAGATATTTGCAACTGGACGAGAAGGTTGAGTTTAGGAAGCTTGAAACCTGCCTTCATCTTTTTATCACATCAATAAATAAAACTCACCAGGGGGGAAGGGGGGAATTAAACTGGTGTAATCATCTCTTTGTGTGTTAACATTCAGCTTGAGAACCTGAGACATGAAAGAGTGAAGGAGCAAGTTTTTACCTGTTCTTCAGATAACATTGAAGTTTTGGTCCTGGAAGGACCATTTCCTGGCAATGACCCAGCAAAGCTCTTACATGTAGGTTTAAGTTAATGTAGGATAAGAACTAGAGTGCTCAACATGTTGTGGGATCAAACCTAAAGTCTTTGGACTAGAAACCATAAGACCATAAAACACTTGGGTTGCCCTTTCATTAGAAGAAACCAAGACACACACCCTCCAAGGAATTATTTAACTGTCCAGCTAACATGGATGACTGACATCAGGGCCTAAATAGCAGAATTAGCCCTACAGTGAGTTGGATATTTTTGTCATATCTGTTCTCAAGGTAATAAATCTCTGGCATACACTGGCAGTCTCTGAGCTGAGACATTTTCATCTTGTGGATCAAAATACAATTGATTTGCCCTTTCCAGGGAACTCTAGAATCGTTGTTGTCATCAGTACTTGAGTGGCAGCATACTTCTTGACTACAAAGCAAAGAGTCAAGGTTGTGCTAAAATGAAATGTTCATTTTACCAAGAACATAACACTAGAAACTGTGAATATATGTTAGCTTTCTTTATTATTATTATTATTATTTTTTATTTTTTGTTTCGTCTGGGAGCTGCCTAGGTAACAGGGCAAACTAATTGCTGTGAAAGCAATGGACATGGATATTTCAGTAAGTTCAGTGATCTGAGATTGCCCACGTCTCAGGTCAAAACTTTGCTTGATTCTTTACAGAAGAAAGCTATCACATTCACGTATGTTCCCTCTAGTTATTGAAAAGTGAGACCATAATTTCAGAGGTCTATGCACGGCATCTAAATAAATTGCATATATGGTTGTATCAACATTTTCCACTATTATGAGTCAAATCACTTTAATGTAAGATTAGCTCCTGATTCTTAGTATACTAAACCTTTAATAGACTTACAATTTTAAAATTGAAAAGATCAAAGCAATCATAAGCAGTGTGTGTAATACGTAGTTTGGAAAGACTGGAATCTTTCTAGTATATATTTTTCTTTATTTGTTAATCTGCAGGGAAGGAGCATCATTCTGTAATAACAGAGAGAAGTAGGATTTAGCTACACAATATGGCATTCATAAGTCAGTTCCAGCCTATTCCCTCCCCTTTCTTTTCAAACACTCATAAATTTCTCAAAATAAATTTGAGGGGCTGGAACTATCCATGCTTGGGTTCAAATGGAAGGAAAATGTTATGATTTTTATTTTTTTAAGTTAAGATGATTGAATGTGAATTATTCAAGAGTGAAACTAACACATTTTTTCTTGTATGCTGCAATTAAAAATGTAATTAGGACAAATGAAAAAACAATGAATGATCAAAACTTGAAACACGGACCTGTGAACATGCATGGGTGCATTTATATTGGGGCATAATTCTATTTCTTTTGAAGGCTTCAAGTGGGTGCAGTTGCATGCAGCAAGTTGAGCATGTTCTCAGCTATTTTAAAATTGGTGACCATACTGTGTTTTTTCATTTACTAAGGTAATTAGTAAGCAAAATTTGTTGGAAAATGCTTGAGGAAAATGAAAAGCATAGGTAGTTTTCCTAGACAGTTTTATTGAAACATATGCAAAGATAATTTTTTTTCTTCTTTTTTTAAAGTTGTTCCTTTGTTGACTTAATCTCAATTTTATCTATATCTTGATAAATTTAAGCAGCTGGAGGACTGGAACAGCTGAAACAATTTTCCTCAAGTCTCAATGATATCCACAAATGAAACCAAGGTCGAAGGAAAGCAGGTAACTAAGTCTTCAGAATCATATATGCCTTTATTCAGCTTTTGCATCCAATTTAGAAGAAACTTAACAACTGCATCCTAAACATTTTAATATTTGCTGTAATGTGAGATAGCTTCAGATGACAGGAATTTGAATAGGAAGCATGACAGGAATTTGTAAAAGATGATACTGTACTTATTATTCTTGCTTTTGCATTAACTGACAAACAATAACAAGCGGTAAATAAAGGAAACTTCTAGGAATGAATTCTAGGATGCAATAAATTCCGAAAATTCAACCTGAAATTCTAGAATTTCTAGCTTCTCATTGCTTTGTTTTTCAGCTTTTCTTTTTCAGATAGATAATTTCAAACAAGCTTTTTTTGTTGTGTGTATAGTAAGTCAGTATGAAACCAATGCCTTCTATGAATTTGTGCAAAACAAGAACGAGAGGAATATATCTATTTTGCACCGGAGGCAGATATGCTGATCAAAATTCTTACCATCAGCAATTTTCAGAAGCCACAGGTCTGATAACAGCAGCTCATTACAATGCATTCTTTGGGTGTTTGATAAATATGAAAGCAATCCTTGTGTACCTTAAAGCATGTCAATGCTTATGACTTACAGAGTATCAGATTTCAATATTAAGCCCTATATATGAATGCCATAGCTAATATTCCTATGATTTACCCATTTTTTATCAGTTTTGACCAGTAAATTAGCATACTGGCAGAGTCCAAAGTTTTATCTCTCTCTCTCTTTTTTTTTTTCAAGTTTCAAGATCCAGCCTACAAATTCTAATTGATTTGGCACAATGACAGATTCTGGTTTGTTTTTTTTTTTTCCTCCATGTCACAGAATATGTTTTTCATGACTTGTCAAGCAGTCTCTGATTAATTGGCCTGGTGGTACATGGAGCAGAATCCAGTCTTTTCCTTTCACATCTCCCCAAATGTGTTTGACAATTCACTGTTTCACTCCAGTGCCCTGGCACTACTCGTTGGCAGAGCCCAGTGTGTTGTTCCTCAACCGCGGCTGGTGACTTGTCCTCAGCTCAATTTTACCATGAAGATTTCTGACAAATATGTAAACCCCCTGATTGCTAAGGTCTCTGTAAAGTGTTTTCCTGTTAACCATTTTGATGTTGTCTTGTTTACCTAACAGACGATGCTCCCTGGAAATGAAAAGGCAACCGAGTAGATTATCAATATTTAACAGAAAGCTACCACATACTGCTGAACTCACCGTCCACAGTGCTGAAGGTAGTGATTTTGACAGAAAAGCTCACATTACTAAAATGGTATTGCCACATGACTGTGTGGATGACTTCAAAGAACAGAGAATTTACAGAGGTGGAAAGGAGCTATTTTATCTCTTTATCTCTTCTTCTCTTCCCTCCCTGGCCCCCAAGTGTGCTTCAGTCATTAGACATGAAAAATTGAGGGTGGCAAACTTGACGGTACTTTAGATTTCAGTCAATCATATAAAACTGTAGTTTACAAAATCTTCTCTATTTTTCAGCATCTGTACGTGCAAGAAAAAACATAACTGTTCCTTATTTTCGCTCACCAGATTCTCTGGGGATCTTCCTGTATCTTTAAATTTCTCAGTGAATTCGACATGTCCAGTAAGGGTCAAAAGAATCTACAAGATTCTTTTCATAGAATCATAGAATCAGCTGGGTTGGAAGGGACCTCTGAGATCATCAAGTCCAACCCTTGATCAACTATCTTTTGCTCCTCTTAATATGATTAAGATCTTAAATAAGATTGCTCATCTTAATAAATAAAGAGGGAACACTTTTAGAGCCTTTCAAAATGTAGGAACTTTTAAAATGGAGCCTTTGTATAGATGTTATTAACCCAGCATGGGTACATGTCCGAAACATGGCAGAATCCAGAAAATCTCTCCCTGAATTATCCACAGTCTGTTATTAATTATTGTTTGCATATGCATGAATATGCATAGGTCTGTTGAATGTTCTGCATGTGTTCAGGAAAATTAAATATTTAAGGTCTGCACAGAAATATATGATGTCTTCTCAGCACTATTGCTATTCCCCATTATTTTCCTTTTCACCTGAAAAATTTCTCCCATATACAGTGCTGTTTAGAATTTGATACACAGTTCCTGAAAAACCAAAACATCACAAGATTTTCACTTTAAAATCAGTTTTTCTAAAATTAACCCAAAGCTGTATGCCATGTAAGGACACTGGCATGTCCTCAAATCACTGTTATTAATAGATGTGGCATTTTATGGCTATATTTAGATCCTAATTGACCTAGATCACTCTTGCAATGGCATTATTACAGAATCAGAGAATGTGAAAACTGACATTTGGAGGCTCTTATGATCCTGGACATCAGACAATGAATTAAATCTGGCAACAAGGCTTTTTTTTTTTTTCAGTGAAAGCTAAAGGTTTGTTATTATTTGTCATAATAAATTTGTTATTTGTACTTATCTCACTATTATCTTACTAGGGTGTTGGTTTTTTGGGGTTTTTTTGTTTGTTGGTTTTTTGGGGTTTGTTTTTTTGGTTTTTTTTTTTTTTTTTTGGCTCAGGCTGTCTTAGAAGTTTCCTGTGCTTTGTGCTTTGTGCCATGGGTTTTATTCATACCCTCTCAAGAAAATGTGGCACAGAGTACTGTGGAAACTGAGTTGTAGCCCATGGTTAGGGTTAGCCAGCACAGTCTCATGTAGGGAAGGATATTTTAAATACAGTCAAGCAAATGGCAAAACCCATAAATCCATCCTACCACTGAAAAAGGAACAGAAGATCAGATGAGTGAACCCTTGAAGTGAAAGGTGAGCAAACCTACTGTACTGCTGTATGATCTTTAACCCATTTCCCTTTCCTGCCACCAAGCAGTGCTCTAAAGTGCATCCGTTTCATTCCTCCAGTCTTTGCTGAATACACGAAGGATTTCTCTTTCGCCTTTCAAAACCAAGCATATTTCCTCATTTAAAAAAAAAAAAAGGAAGGAGAAGGACAGCTTTTTCTACAAAAATACATTTTGCTCTCTGCATTTTACATACAAGGGGGTGCCTCTTGGGCATGGGTTCTTCCACAGGACTGATGTCACCCCCCCAGGGTCATTCAGGCCTCCTGCCATGGGAGTCAAGCTGTGTAGGACCTTATCTTTCCCCACTGACTACAGGGGGAGCCATCAGCAACCATGATCCTGATCAAGGTGACTCAGTGACTGCTGAAACCCAAGCCAACTGAATCTCAGCCTGAGGGCTACTAAATAGATTAGGAACACGATGCTGCTTTTTAGGATTCATCACTGCATTTTCTCACTCAGCCAGGCTGAAAGCTGTGTTCATTTTTCTGACATCCAGGGACATTACTCATGTCCCTAGGCATGAAATATTATAAAAGTAAAAATAAATAGAAAAAAAGACTTCAAACTCCCTCTCCCCCCCCAAAAGCTAAAGCCTCAGTCCAGCGTTGTGCAGGATCTCTCTTGAAATGCAATTTTCCAAATGAGATTTTGATAAATGATGATTCTACCATGAAAGGCAATAATAGTTCACATCATTGTTTTTTAGTTTTTTAATTCTTTGAGTCTCCTTGCTCTAGTGCTGCAGTATACAGCCTTTCAGAAAGTACAGTCTTCTTTACAGCAGGAAGGCTTGACAGTTATTTTGAAAATGGATAGCCTACTATGAATTGTATAAGAATGTACAAAATCATTTAAAACTAACAGAGTCTGAGTATAACTTTGCAAAGTTAAATTACTGTAATGTCAGAAGGATAAGAAATGTCTTCAGTCCTATGAAATGAACAGATATCCAGTGCCATACTCAGTCCTTATCATTTAATGGCATGTAACAATGTTTTGCTTTTAGACAAGCAATCAAATTTTTTAATGTAAATAACCTTGTCTTCAATCTATTTCATTCTGATCACTTCATGACTGTAACAAAAACACAGTGCAACATAATTTTCAAATGACTTTCAGTCTAGTGTGATAGATATCAGTTGTGGGTGTCTTACAGAACCTGGAAATTTTAATCTAATCAAAGGAGATCAATGCACAGAACAGCAAGGAAAAGTCACTTTCTGCAAGAGTCTTTGAGAAGTTCTAGCCTTCTCTTCCCCTTTCACTCCTTTCAGTCCCCTGTGATATTAAACACAAACTGTTGCCCTTGACAGTGCATTCTCTAAGCTACAGAGGAATTCTCCACATTGAGGCAAGAATTAAAGTGCAACTAAAGAGCAGAGTTGTTTGAGGGCTTCCTCCAAAGGTTCCTAAAACCCAGGTATAAGATCCTAACGGTTTTGCTTTGGGTTTTTTTGTTTTTGGTTTTTTTTTTTGTCTGTTTTTGTGTTTTGTTTTTTGTTGTTGTTGTTGGTTTTTTGGTTTATTGTTGTTGTTGGTTTTGGGTTTTTTTTTTCAGCAAGCCCTTGATCAGTCCTTAACAGCATTACTGAGTGTTATTCAGATTCCTTCTCCTGTTCACTTTAAGCTTTTTCTCATTCTTCTTCACTTCTGTGGTCAAGATGGTTGGCTTGAAGAACTATAGAAATCACTTGTCCTGAGATGATGTCTGTACCACAGAAATTTTGTTCTACCCTAAAACAGAGCAGTTCTTTGACAGAAGAAAGTATTACCCTACTACACTGCTTAGTAAGAGAAGCTCAAGTCTAGTTTGATATGACACATAACAGAACAGATGACCAGGTTGGCATTTATCAGCACACAAGACCAGATACAGAGGTTTTATTGTGATAATAGTGAAAGTTCTCTAGAAATCAGAAAGTCACACTGCAGAAATGTACAGAGGCTCAAGGAGATTGCAACTTAAATTGGCAAGGCAGATGAAGAATGGGAGGGGAAATAAACATGGAAAGAGACAAAATAACCACCCTGAAAGGTAGGTCCGTAGAAGACATGGAACTGGAATTCAGCTTCCACTATGTTCATTCTATACTCCCCAGCTGCAAACTGATGTCTCTCTGCCTTATGCAAAGCTGGGAGAGAAAGCACAAAATATGAAATTATATTTTGTGCATTGCGTGAACTATGATGTTGACCATGGACCATGACAGCAAGGGCTGAATTGCTGATCTTGACTCTATTGCTGTGCCTGATTATGGTCAAACCTACTGTTGTGTTACAGCAGTACCTTAGGACAAGTCTTCAAGGCATCTCTGGATGAGCATCTGTACTCCTCAAACCCAGCAGACATAGCAAGTCATTGAGACCAAGCTCAAGATCCCATAGGGTATAAGTTTTGCTAACAATGCATCATATTTACTTTTCTTATAAGTAACTGTTGAAGATAAGGTGTTTTCAGTGAAGGCTTTCATGACAATCCCCAAAGGAGATAGGCTGAACAGATCAATTTTCTTTAAAATGAAAATAACCCCTTACCAAATGTCAATGATCTTTATGTTCCCTAATTACAATTATACAATTTCAAATCCTTTTAAGATCCATTTTTTTCCCTCTTTGGTGCTAAGATGGGAAACATGTTGCTGTTAGTTTTCTAAGAACAAGAGACCATTCTGGTTTTTTGATTTACTTGGTTTTGTTTCAGGTTTAGTTTTAGAACAATTCATAACTATACTAACACCCACAGACAGTATCTCTATAAATGATTTAAACAAAATGCATTGCATTTTGCACCTTTTTTTCCATTGTTCTTAAGAACTGCATTTGTCCTCATTAAGTCTTAACAGAGATCAGATTGAGCTGGAGCTTGGGTAAGAGAGGTGATAAGTTTGCAGATAATAATGCATCTCATCAGTCATGAATTGCACAAATTAATCTTCAGATAGGGGCATGTCATACAAGAATTTACATGCTAGCACTTTAATTGTCAGAAGCTAGTTTCTATTAGGCAGATGGACTGTGAATGAGTAACAGCATTTCCCATTAGTGGAGGGAAAAAGAAAAATTAAGGTAAGTTCAAAAACATTAAGAAAGTTTTAACAATATTGTTTAATTTAGCTTGTAATGAGGAGAAAGAGACAGACCTTAAGTGAATTAAGACAAGTCTGCTTTGTTTAATAAATGCTTTCTCTCTGCTTAGAACAAAAGATGTATATGGAAAAAGATAGAGAATATAAGAAGTATTATACAGGAGAGTGCAGAAAAAGAAAGATCCATTTAAAGGAATACTTTGAAAAAAAGAAAAAAGAAATTCTGTGAAAAACAGTCCTGGTTGGGGGTTTTTTGGATGAAATTTGAGTATTTCATTTTTTTTTCTGACCAATACTGGTAAAAAGTGGGGTTTTTCATTCCTGTAATCAAGTGGACCAGAAGGGCCTTTGCCCTGCATATGATTTGACTTGCATAGGGAAAGAACATGCTTGCCAGATGCAGGCCACAAACCTATCACTATTTTTAGCGATGTTTGCTGTACTTAGTTATTTTAATGTTTCAGAGATTGAATTGATCACCAAGTGGGTTCAGAAATGTCCATGTCCACACCTTGGTGTACCCTGGTGAAATGCAATCCTACCTTGATGAGATACCAGCCTTTTGGGTTCTGCTGGAAAGGGGATGGACTGGGGCTCAGCCCAGTGATGCTGAGCTCAGCTGTATGCAGCTGTTAAATAAACCAAACAGCCACTAGAGCTATTAAAGATTCATCAGAGGCTCAAATTTCTGAGAATAAAAGGGTTTGGGCTAAATCCTCACTTGGGATAAACTGACTTCAAGAAGAAATATTGGTGAAGAACACAAGTTTACACCAAGTCAGAAATTATATTATACATACATGCTTTCCTTGTGATTAAATCTTGTTCAGTCACTAAACAGAGCTCTGCAGGTCATCATGGTGGTTGTACTTTGTGTTACTTTTCAATCATCATCTGAAAGCATTTTTAAAGTATTTACTTAAAAAAAAAAACAATGCTAAAAGTATGAGGCAGCGACCTGGAGGCAGCTCAGAATTATTACAACTTGTTGTTTTGCAGGTGAATAAATGAAAAAGAATACGTTTTGCCTAAGGTTACTGTGAATCAGAAAAAAAAATGAGGATTAAAATCAAGGTGATACAAATACTAATCTTTGGCTTTAATAAGTAAACTGCAGCAGGTTCCATTTGTGCCCAGAGTTCTTGTTTGTCATTTAGACAAGTAATTGAATAAAAGCTAAAGCAAAGAATCAATCCTCATTCTTGTTACATCTGGGGGCATTTCTTATCAAGGATCTAAATGTGACATAAAACCTTAATGAATCTCATCAGTGCTAGGATATATTCTAGATGCTGTTTCCTGGCCAGGGATGAAAACTCTGGCCTTGATCTGTCAAAGTAATAGAACAATTACATAAACATACAAATCTTGTTATTTAAAGGGATGACAAGGTGTTTACACAGACTTACAGTTGTAAATATTTGTGTTTGCAGCAACAGAGCTTTAGGACTGCAGAAATAATTTGCCTCTTTCTTGCAATACTGTCCAGACACTCAGAGGTAGTTCTGTTGTCATGATTTGTATAAAAAGAGTTTGTAGACTTACAGAGAATATTATAGCATTTCGTGCTACCACATGAAAGCTCCGGCTTTTGGGATGCCTCCCCATCTTTTTATCTACAATTCCTCTGGTCAGTTTGTTTTCCCTGACTAGCTGTGAAAATATATAGCTAACTCTCCATTTTTGTTTTAATTTCCACTACATTGTCCCCATGGCTAATCTGTATTGTTTAAAATTTTTTTGCTTGTTTTAAATGTATCTTCTACTGTTCCTTTTCCTGCAGATATTGTGGGGTTTTTGGTTTTTGGGTGATAATGGCTTTTTTTTGGTGTTTTGGTGTGTTGTTTTCTTTTAAGTTAAACACTGATAACATTCCTACTCCTAATGCTTAATGACACTTAATGTCCTAATTAAAAATGATCCCGTATAGCTTGGACTGATGCAATTTTTGCCCTGAGACACAGTTTCAACTTATCACAGAGAAAATATTGTCATATAAATACATTAAATATGAACAAAGTTGAAAATTTTCATTAATCACAAGTCACCTTGCTTTATGAATTTTAAAATTTTAAAAAATCAAAAAAAAAGGCATTTTAAAAAATCAATGAAACAGTACATCTTCTTGCACGTTTTCCTCTTCACATTGGAAATATTGAGTTAGAAAAAAAATTTGAGAAAGGAGATAATTGTGGAATGGAATAATCTCTGTATGTAATGATTGTATTACATCTTTATTCACTATTTAAAAATATATAGTTATAAGACGGGCTCTATGGAGAAGTATATAGAGGAAACATTGCTTTCTCATTTGGCTCCTCTATTTGTTATCTTCTAAAACTCCAGTCTTTAAGAACTGTGTATTCATGTGTGAAGATAGGAAGAGAAAAATTCTGATTTCCTGATTTGTCACTAGCATCAGTCTTAACAACAACAAAAAAATCAGAATAATCTTTCTATTTTCTTACTTTTCTTTGTCTCTTTGCTATTCTCCTGGACTCTTACCAGGTAATACCACTTTGTTTAAGAGAATATTTGAGAAGTCATGGGAGTATCTTCTAGCTATCCCCTCTATTGACAACCACTTCCAAATTATTTTTCCAGCACAGAATATGAAGAGTGTTGGGTTTTTATACAGCATAGTCAATCTTGAGTTTTTAAAAGGAACTTCTAAATTAAGTCAGATGAACAAAGTCCTGGAAACATTCATTTCCCTTTGTTGATTTTAGAGGCACCAGGGTGACTAGCTCAGCATAGATGTGCACACACAGTTGTCCCCCTGAAACAGCTTCTTGCTGCCTAAGGTAGAGATAAAGTTTATCAAATGGAAAGCCACTTCCATGCATCACTGCACTTCGTGCCAGTGGGAGTTTCTTATGTGTTGGAACTTCGTAAGTTGTGGCAAGATTTTTCTTTATGTCATGACAGGTTATTAGGTGGATGACTGGTTCATTTCAACTTTGCTTTATCCAGTGACTTCAGTGAGACTTAGATCAAATGCCAAACTCCTTGTTTTCCAAGTTCTTTTGCTGAAGTTAGAAAATCAGTCCCTTTAACACACACAAAAAAATGCATAAGCAGTAGTATATGCATGGCTGGAAGAGATACAATATGCTAACTAGTAGGATTAATTTGACTTAGAAAATAAGGTTATGAATCTATGAGTAAACTTCCTCAGCATCATTTTTTTTTTTTTTTTTTTTTTTTTTTTTTTTTTGAAAGGAACAGCAGAAACATGCATTGCTGAGAGCACATCCTTCATCCAGTGGTAAATAAAATATACTATGAGCACTTCAGAAAGTACAAGGAGTGCAGAGCAGCCATTTCAGGTTCCTCTATGGTTTGTGTTGGGAGATATTTGGTAACTAACCAGAAAAATCATGTTAACAGTCATCCAGAAACCTCTTGTAGTCAACCCAGGAGTAAAAAACATTCTGCAAAACAGAACAGTTACAATCCAATTCTTTGTGTATTTGATTCAAATACACAACCGTAGGCTGATAGATGGAGCTAAAATATCGGTAAAAGAACAGAGTTTTTAACCATGCAAAGCACAGAAACAAATTGTTAAAATTACTCAATTCAAAATGCCTTTTCCATAATTTCTGCTAATTCAGAAGGCTCCTGAGGCAGCAAGACAGCTTACCTGCCAGCTTTGACATTTCTATGACCAAATCAATATTTCAGAAGCCTTGCACCATAAATCTGATGTTGATTTGAATTTCCTGAAAGTAATAAATGATCCAATTAGAAAACAAACAAAAAGGTGAGAATAATTACACTGTTTATTCTTCCATGATGATAAGGTGAGCTTGACAAGACAGAATACTCTTCCTTAACTTAGAGTCTGTCTATGCTTGAAATTGATCTTAGGAGTTAAAGGGGTTTTTTTACATTTTTAACACACCAAGATAAAATGTATGGCCTTGATAGAGATTTTAAGAGGCAGTTTGCTTACAGTATCTCATCCCTTCATTTTATATTCCTCTAATTTATTATAGAATTTCAAAGGCATTTGTGGATACATTATCTATGCAGAAGTAGGTCTTACACAGCAATGATTTACAGTAGCACAGCTTTAAAAATCCTTTCTCAGCAGTTCTTTTTTGAACATTATAATTTGCAAATTGGAATTCTTGCATTCTTAATTAATTACAGAGGTTGGATTAAAAAAAAATAAACAAACAAAAAACCCACCAACAACACAAAAAGTAATACCAGATTTTGAGCTCACTTTTGACAGTTGTAGGTGCAATCAAAATCAAAGGATGTTCTGTTAAACACCATAGTTTTCAATCCTCTGATTGTTGGATTTTCTGAGGCTTGATAGTGAACCAAAGAAAAATTTTGTGTAGCATTTTCTGTGGGCAGTGGGGAGTCCAATCCAATGCTGGCTATGCTTCAACAGATGTGGGTACACAATGTGTGGTAAAATTAGGACCCAACTATCAGAAAGCTCTAGGCATTGCAAAACTGCTCTCTATCTCAGTAGTTTCTTAAAAATACATTTGGTATGTAGCTGACCTGTTGGGTTGTTTCAGAAAAAAACCCCAACAAAGTAACCCCATCTTAAGCCCATTAACGATCCCACTATTTTTTTTTAACTGCATGTGAGAAGCACTCGGTTTAATTTCCTCAAATTTAGGTCTAGGCAGCTCTTTTGGGGATTATGTTTCACCCATTTCAGTAGAATTCATCAAAATCTTGTCCTGAATTTTCTACTGTCACAGGTACACACCAAAGCAAGACCATAGGGAGAGTAGCAGCCATTTCAGAGGTCTGAAACACCTTGTGCTTGTGCATAACTGAAGACTGAATAAGCAAACCCAGAAGCTGGTGGTTGGCAATTTGATTCAGGGCACTTTGCTTTATTTTGTAACTGGGAGCTGTACAGTGCCATTAGATTTTAAGTTTGAAGTTATGTGGAACTTAGAGAAATAGTTCAGACTTCATTCAGCTTCTCATAGAGTTTGTCTTACAGCAGGGATCTGAAAGGTGCCAGTGGATTTGATTTTGAAGACACCAAGTACCACTGTCCATTCTAGTTGAATTAGGAGCAAGATATCACTGAATTCTTGACAAACCAGCTCCAAAGAACCATCAGATCTGTACAGTAGAGGATACAGAATATCTTTGCTGTGACACGCAGTGTTTTCCTATGATATTGTCCAGGAACCAGATAAAATCCACCTAACAGTTCTCATCAAAAAGTGAGACATTTACTGTAAATCAGACTTAAGAGTTTGGTAGGAAGCAGAGAGGGACAAAACCACCTCAGAGTGTCAAGACATGCAGTTTGCTTGAGGCATCTGTTTTGGAATAGGTGGTATGTATTTCTTGTCTCCATGTGTGTCCATTCATCCTAGATGTCAGCTTCCATATAGATGCCTAACTATTAGGCAAATAAGGCCAAGTCAGATAAATCCTCACCTTTGGGGATGATAAGAAAAAGGTCCAAAATTGGTTGGTGTGTTTTGTCAAAAAAAAGTCTGTAGTAGTAACTCAACTCATTGTTTGATTATCTGTTTGCTGTCCATTCTTCCCTCAGAGATTTTTCATATTTTTTGGTTTTTAATGTCATTGGTTGACTTTTAAAAAAATTCTAAAAAGAAGAAAAATTCAGAAGATGTTGAATTCTGAGGAATTTTTTAAAAATAGGCAGCTGAGTAATGACAGTACAACTGGTCTAAGAGAAAGGCTTTGGTATGACTTGGTGCCAGGGAGGTCATGGAACCAAAGGTATTACTGAATGTCCAGTATCTGGGAAACCCACACTGAAAGTCTTCTGAAACAGACTTCAGTAGTTTCACAGGTTGCAAAATTTGCTAAATGAGTTTGGCTTTCATGTGTGTAGTAGAAAATAGAAACCTGAACCCTCAACATGAATGTATTAGTTTTAATTCAATAATAGCAGCTCTAGCAACGATTGAAAAAACAGTCAAACAAGCAAGAAGAGGGGAAAAAGATTAAAGAAAACAAAAAGAGAGATGATCTGCTATTCTGCATAGAGCCTTGGCTATGTGTTTCCACTGTGTTGTCTTTGTACTCATTTGCACCAAGCCAGGTGGGAGTAGAACCAGCCTGAGCTGGGATGGAGGATGGTACCAATTTCCACCCACTTTTACTGTGCAGGACAGAGGGCAGTGATGAAGCAACCCCAGTAGCTCCACTCCTGAGTGCTGAAGTTGCTTTAAATGTTTTCAGTGCCAGGTTTTGTTTTGCCCTGTTTTTAGTGTTCTCAGAGTTTTACTGTTCTTTTCCCTACTGCATCGCTATGAAAGTTGTTCCATTCTTATTCTAATATTGTGGGCTTCAAGAAGAGTTCTCCTTGCCTAGCATTCCTCTGAAATATGAGAGAGATGCCCTCTGCAACAAGCTTAACACTGCTATCATCTGCATAATAAAGATAGGCTGTATATATAGACCATGCATGCACACATATAAATTTATCCTGATATACTGTGTAGGCACAAAGATAAACAGAATAAGAATCACAGTAGCAAAGGAGAGGAAGAGACCTGTAACTCAGTGACTGACATCAAGAGCAGATCTCATCTGTCAAATGACTAAATTGAGAGGTTTTTATGAACACTTCCTCTAGGACAAAGTACTTTATATGTGGAAAACAAATCTGACAAAGATTTCCCTAACAATTCCATTGAAAATGTTGTTTGTCTTTCTTTCTCTCTCTCTTTATTTTTTTTTTTTTTTCCTTTTGGCAGTTTTTTCTCACCTCCTCTCTCTGAACAAAGTACAATAATAAGATTCTTAAAATATATTTGTGATAAATTTTGGATCTCAATATGTGTAAAATTATTGGCTTAGTCACAAGTTCAGATCCACTCCAAACATTTCACAAATAATTAAAAATTGTACAGTAATATTGGAGACATTTTTCTTCCAGATCTGTAAGCAACATCCTTATGTGATTGCTCTTTCTCTTTCTTGAGTTATGCAAAGTAAGGCAAAAAGGTGTACAAATCTGAAAATTTATCAGGATTATATTATCACTGTTATTTCCACAAACACTGTCAAGAGTATGCCAAAAAAAATGTCTACTTATATGCAATTGCAAAATCAAATATTAACTATCTTAGTAAAACAAGGCACAAATTAAGCTTTTAGTAGAAACTGTCTGATGGTACATCTAGCAAATGGAACCTTTGTTACTGACACAGGACCCTGATTCAGAAAGGCACTTAGGTATCTCACTTTCTTCTTGTGATTGTGAACTTAGTGGAACCACAAACATACTCAGGTTTCATGCAGGTTTGAGATGTTTGCTGAATCAGCACCAGGGCAGCAAGAAGAAAATGCCTTTAACAGTGGAATCATTTTAATGATTCGAGAAAAAGTAAAATATTTGCAGCTGAAAAACTTCTTCTGGGAGGAGATCCAATATTATGCACTTTGCAGTGGATCTGTTTGCATTAAAGCTCTTGCTCTCACTTGATGACTCTTTCCTACTTAGTAACAATGTGTGAATTTTTAGCTTGGTTTGTGTAGCTTTTATCAAACCCACTGTAGGGTTCTGATCTACCTTTTAGCCAGGTTAGGCTCCAATAATCAGTAGCTTCTACTTTGAGAAGAAGTCTTTCTGAATAGAGGTGACATAGTGCAAGATTTATTTGACTGGAACGGATGTGGTGCTTTCTAAAGATGAAATGCAGACATTACCTTGTCCTCCATTAAGGAATTTTTGAATCACTAAAACCACAAAGGCATCACAGAGGGAACTAAAAAGTAGTATTTCTTTACAACAGAGTCAAATAGAAAAAAAAAAATCCTTTTTTTTTTTTTTAATGGAGAAAAATGGGGTAAAAATCAAAACCTAAATAAAAGAGTTGGATTTTCTTATGCTCTTTGAAGCATCTCTTTGTAGGCAAGGAATCAGTGTGCAGAGAGGAAAGAGGTCATAAGGAACCAAAAATAATTTAAGAAAACACTGAGTTCTGCCTTTGAATTATATGAAAGAAACTGCATTTGATTTTTCTTTAACAGAATGTGCTGAATAATCAGTGGCTTCATCATCCTCTGGGCCCAAGCTTCCTCTTAGCACAAGCTTTGGGAGATGTGCCACAGAGTTCAGTGGAAGCAAAAATGGACCCATGCTTTCCTTTAAAAACAGGCTGTTACCTCTCCCCTTTTTGAAAGTCTTTCTTTAGAGATGCTAAATGATCCTAAATATCATTGCTTGTTCTGCCATCTGTCTTCTCCCCCATAAGCTATGGAAAGGGATCAACAATTCACCCAAAAGGTAAAAGTCCACCCTTCTAATCTTCATCAGCCAGAAAGAAAAATAAGTGGAGGCAGAACAAATAATGCAATCTACTAAGGGAACAGACTACAAGAATGGTTTCAACCCCACATCTTAGAGTATGGTTAGGGGAGGGAGAAGAGGGGAAAGAAGAGGATGAGGGAGTACATGGAGGGAGGTGAACTTGATTCTGAGATCATGTAAAGGCTGGATCCCTTACAAGGTAGAACAACTTCCTTTCATGAGGGTGAAAAAATGTTTTGCCATGGGAAGATTTCTCCTTAAAAAGCAATTAGGGAGAATTTGAATTAAAACTGTGTTGAATAATGCCCACTTTTCTTCAGTAATTGAAAAGAGTTAAATGATATGTTAGGATTATTTTTTCATCTCTCCCAAAACACAACCAGAGAGGACTGTGGTGGTTCAGAGATTATTCTAGCCACTAACCATGGAGAAATGAATATTAATTGAGTCTGCTTCCATATGGAGTAAATAAGAAAACTTAAGAGTACCTTTACTGAAAGTGAAATCAGAAAAAAAAAAAAATGGTCATTTTAACCTTTAAGCCTGAAAATGCAAATATAAGAGCAAAAGGAAAAAAAATATTAATTTGCCTCTCCTCCACCTGGAGAACTCAAAATGTACTCTAAACATTGTTTAATTAAATCTCACTGGACCCTGGTTAAGTAAAAAAATTATTTCTTAACTGCTTGTTTTAAAGGAGAGAGCCTTTGGCCTTCAATCAGTATAAATTACACAGAGGACAAGTGTGGACAAGCAGGATTCAATAGCCTTTAGTCAATCTTGCCTTCACAACTCTGGAAAGCAAGGTTCTTTTTACAGTAGGACTTGACTCTACAAGCCCTGAAGTCATAGTTAAAGATACCATTGACTTTCCAGACACAGACCCCTGGTGCCTGCAGGGTCAGGGGCTAGCACTGAACTTTGTGTTGGAGCTGTTTTGATTTCTTTACAACAGAGTCAAGTAGAAAAAAAAAAAATTTTTTTTTTCTTTTCTTTTTTTTCTTTTAAGTGGATTTCCCCCACCACCACCCCACATAGTGGTTTCAATGTACTCATCTTCCTGAGATCAGTTTTACCTGATAAAAGTGCAAAGCCATTATGGCCTTATTTGCAGTTTGGTGTGGGGGGGAGAAATGCACGAATGAATGTTGAGGTTCTGCAGCTCTTGCAGTGCCCAGTGATTCATGAGGACATTATGTGGTAGGTAGTTGCACTCTGGCATGCTCTAGGCATCATGTACACTGCCGTTTGAAACAGAATAATGTAATAAATCCTTTTGTTAATAACTCTAAATGATGACTTATGCCCTGGAAATTCCTTTTCCTCCTGGCGCAAACTATAATCTCTGTGGTGCTTCCGAATGGAGTAGACACCCTAATACCTTTACTGGAGATGAAGCAATATGTACCTCATTAGCAGGCCACAGATCAAGCTATTAGCAACATGGTGGGAAGCAAGCTAGGATTTGGTGAGATTTGTAAAAGGTCATGTGGAAGCAGAGTGCAAAAAAGCTTTTTGGTTCCACAAATGCCTCTAATCAACTGATTTCCTACCCAGTGGGCAGAGGGAAGGACATTTTATCTCATTGAGGAGACTAGTTTGGTGATGGGGATTACATGGGATTAAAGCTTTATATATCTTGTGAAGGCTGTAGTAGTTTCTCTTGGTAAATTAACTTCAGTGTTTTATGACGGAGGAGGAAGCCCATCAGCTCATCTTTGTTTCCTTTCCTCTTTATCTCTCTGAAACATTCATAACAGGAGGACTAGAAAACACTTCTACCTCTGCCACAAGTGAACACTGTGTAGTTGCCCATAAGTAGTCCAGAGGGTCAAATTCTTTTTCCAGATACTATATAACCAGGGGAGTATTCAGAAGTTTGGTGAAGTCTGGGATCTTCCACTTGATGCACTGTATCTTCATGAGCCAACTAGATTCTCCAATGAGCCTTCACGTTGATAAAATTTTATAGAACATTTTTAAAAACACATTATATCAATATGTGTAAACAGAGGTCAGCATTTTTATTCTGCTGTACAGAAAAGGAAGCTAAGATAGGAGGCCAATTGGTTCAAGCCTCTCTTGTGAGGCTTGCAGGTGTTATACAAATGGTGCTGCTCCTGAAGCTGCAGGATTTTGGTCACACAAGGAGGAAATATTTATACCTTACCTCACCCATTCAGTTCCATGCAATGCGACCCCCTTGGTGTGAACCTCTACTTTGCTGAGTTCACCAAGAAAGAAGATGGCCTTTTGTCCTATGTGTGCACACTTTCCAGCCCTGGGAGCCCCCAGTTCTCCATGGACATTCCAAGAGCTTTGTGCATGCTTTCCCAGTCCATCTCCCAGAGCATTTTCTGCAGAGCAGCCTGGTACGGTTTAATTATCAAACGTTCTTAAAATACACAGATTAGCTCCTGGCTATGATCTTTGTCTGGTCTTTGGTTCATTACTCTTAACTCATAAAAAAATTTTACATGCAGATATAGAAGACAAAGAGCCAATGAAAGGAAATCAGAAGATTGGCTGCTGCTCATCAAATTTTTTGTTAAAAATCACACTTGGGAAATTCCTTTTTAATTCCAAGGCCTGAAATATTTATATATGTTCATTAGGTGTCAAGACCAGAACACACAAAACTAAATGGTCCACCTTATTTTAAAAAGATGTCTACAGAAATGTTTAGACGGCGTTATTTCACTGATGTCTCTATCAAGAAGATGTTTTGCCCTTTCAAATGAATTGCAAAGCATAAGAGAGGAAGGAAGAGTGGTTCTCTGATAGCTTTACTAGCGAGAGTAGCGTGACAGCAAGAGACAGCAGGCTCACATTAGACAAATTAGGTTCTCTTCCTATCTAAGCTTGTTACTGAGCCTGGGTTAATTTAAATTTTTCTAGTTCTTTTTTTTTTTTTTTTTTTTTTGTAATTTTTCTTGCTTACTCACCTGTAAAACCGAAATAATGTTTTTCTGAAATTCATTAGAACTTTTCTTTTTCCCCTTGAAAATGACTAACCCTTTAATTCAACAGCACCTTTCTTCTGTGCAGCTTAGGGAAACAGGAGACAGATTGTCCATAGAGTTTAAATTCAGTCACTTAATTAAAGTTAGGTGCTCAGGGAAGAAGTAGGCTACAGTGGGATGGATTAAGAGCACCTAAATTAAGAGGATGCCATCATCAACAAAGCTTGCATTGACCCAGAAGGCATTTCCAGGGAGGGGAACAAGACTGTACACAGGGAAAAAGGGACATTCTATGAGTTTACGAAAATATCAGAATCAGTAATTCACTCTTTTTTGTAAACTCAGTATTTGTGAGGGCTCTTCCCTTCCCACTCCTCAATCTCAGGCTGAGCAAAGCCAAGGTTGTTATGAGTCACTGTGACCTCTTCCAAATGAAGGGACTCTTCAAGTCTTTCTTTTAATAGCCTACATGGAGGTTTGCTGCTCATGGCAAAATAATTTCAGTTATTAGCTCCCTCCATGAACCCTGTTTCTTCAGTCTGAGAGTAGAGGGCATACTCAAGGTGACTTTTGCTACAACCTTTTATTTTCTTCCTCCCCTTCCAAAACGAGGTCATAACAAGGACAGGCTATGAAGGATACAAATGGAAATGGAAGAGGCTTTGACTGCATGTGTATTGTGAAATTTATTCACCAGAGATGAGTCTCTGTAGCCCTCACTGAATGGTGCAAAGTGCCTGGGTTTGCAGAGCTTGGAGCTATCTCTGTGTAGAGCAGGCAGGTTGCATCCACACCACACAGGCACTGTAGCATGGTGCCATGCCACATTTCCATCTGTAAAGACATATCTCCCAAGAGGTGCCCTGCAGTCATAAAATGTCATAATTGTTGTGGGGGGCTTTTATTGTCTGTTGCTGATTTATTTTTAAAGTTTCTGAAATTATGCAGGGTGACGTCCACCAAAGCAACATTTTTATATAGTACAATCTGAAAATATGTGTTCCCCAGATGGATAGTTAAGAGGCTGAGTGAGGTATGTCAGGGTAAAAAGCTCACTGGAATAATGCTGGAGGATTGGATAAAGCAAACTGATCCAAATCTGCAGAAGTTTCAGCTTTACAGTGTTCCATTTTCTGTGCCTGTGGCTGCAGCTGCGTTTAATTCTGGAAAGGACTTGGTTCATTCCCAAAGAGAAGCCAAGAACAACAAAAATTTTATAAAATATGGACACCGAGGACACCAGGAACAGGAAAGAAATGAGGGTCTATGTTTTAGCATGGTGGAAATGTACCCATTGGATCCTGGCTCCCACATTGCACAAGTGTTCATCTCAGTTAAAGCCCAAGGGATACAAATTGGTTTCCAGGAGAGAAATTGTTGGCAGAGGAAGAGCAAGGTGGAGAGAAAAATAGAAAACCTAAAATTCTCCCTAATGTCTTGCTGCAGCTCTGTTCTTTTTTTATCTGTGTCAGTCAAAAATGGGTGATAGAATTTAGGCCATGTGTAAGAATAAGGCACAGGGAAGGGATGCCTGTACCACATCTGCTGAGATCTTCTCTAATAAGATGAAGATAAAACAATTTCAGGACATGTTAATATTTCAGTACAGGCTTCTGCTTTGGAAGTATTCAGACAACGACTCAGTGAAGGGCTTTGCAGAGTTATTTCCCTTTCAGAAAGGGCAATTAAAATTGCAGTACTCTTATCTCCTCACAACTTTTATTGTTTTAGGACTACAGGACAAAAATTATTAGTGAATGGATTTTCTGAAGGATTGATAGAAATCAATATTTTTTGTGTTAAATGCCTAAGAATCTATTTTCCTGGAAAATAAATACATTTATAATATCCTTAATGCCGATAGAATATCATCTTGATAATCTATTCAAACACCTAAGAGACTGCAGTTTCTGTTCTGACATGCTCTGAATTTCAGTTTAAAAATGCATTCTGGTATAACTGTCATCAATAGCCTAACATAATCTCAAAGAAACAGGCATAGGCTTTTCAGATATGTTTCCTGTATAAGTTGGAGACTGTCAGACAAAAAAAAATTGCTTCTCACTTAAAGACACAAATGTCAAGAAATAAAAAGAGGAAGAAGTAATGTAAGAAATTCTGATTTTTTTATTATTATTATTATCACATTTTTCTGTTTTGGGTCAATTAATCATAAATCAACATAATTTAAAAAAAAAAATTGTCTGCAAAGCACTGTTAAAAAGCATGACTTAGTTTATTGAGCTCTAAGAGGGTCTTTCTTAGCTGTTGATGTTTTAATTATTCATTCTTTCAATACTCATAAGCCACCTCTTTCTTTAAATCTTGAGGTGAGCCTTAAAATCATGAGATGTAAAAAAAGAAAAGAGTAAATTTAAGTTGCTTTTTTAATTTTTTTTTTGTATTTGAAGATTTGCAATAAAATTTTTTGCATCTCTATTCTCATGTCTAAAACCTCGTTTTTTATAGAAACTGAAATTCTTATGAAACTATGACTTCAGTAAATTGAAATTTATGAAACATGGCAAGTATTCCAAATGTCAAAAGGAAATTATGGATTACAGTCTCTGATTGTTATTAAAAATGGAGTTTTAAATTCTCTAATGGATCAATGTTAATAATAGTTTTGATATTGATATATTAATAGACTGCTCATTACTGAAATCTCAATTAATGATTAAAAAAACTATGGAAGAAATTATAAAAATTAATAAAGCAATTTTTGCTTTATTTTTGTTTTAAAGCTCAGATCACAACTCTCAAGTTGTCCTACCTAACAAACTAGTTTGGAAAAAAAACCAAACAAACTGAAATACTTCAGCCTGCTATTTCTTCTAATATATAACAGCAATTTATTTACACTCAGAGTGCAGAGGCCCAGGCAGAAGTAAGTCAGCAGGTGGCCTGGCAATTCTTAAATGGCAACTGCAAAGCTCTTCTTTGTAGCAAATAGTTTTTTGCAACTTTCCTCCTCATTTTGTAGAAAAGCAAAAATGCCTGTATCAGACTAAGATGGTAACAGTGATAGCTATGTGTAAATGGAGAAATCTTCACTTGAAAGACAAGTTGGAAAGAGCCATCAATGACACAGGTGCTTTTCAGTTGCCAAAATATCTGAAAGCCTTGCAATCTTTTTTTTTCTTTTTTTTTTTTTTTCATTCTCCTTCTTTTAGCCTTGCAAAGGTCATAATCAGCAGCCTGAGAGAGAGAAAAAAGCTGTGGCAATTTGCCTTCAACAGAAGATGCAGTTCTGATAGCTGGATCACGTAGCTCAGTAGTTTCATCACCATTTGGCTGCTTGTAGGAGTTCCTGCTCATCAAAAGAGATCTTTAAATTTTTGGCTATTTTGCACTTTTCCTTTCCTGCTCAGCATATTACACTTGGTGGTTGTGTTGTTTGGGTTTTTTGCTTAAGCTTGCTTTCCTTGATTTTGTTTAACTTATGACTAGATTTTTCCATGAGAAGCAGAAATTTTCTAGGTCAAGAACAAGATGTTAATTTTCATCTTGGTAGCTCCCTTATGTTCTGCTTGTTGACCCCAAATATTGCCTCTCTTTGGTAACATGTCTATGGGATAACTGGATCTCTGTTAGCATTAGTGAGAATGAGTTGAAATGTCTACTATGTGCACTTTGAATTCACTTCTCCCCATCTCTGAAATATTCCCAGTGAGATAATCTTCAAGTTGCACTGGGCACCTCTTTCTCCTAGAGTCTTTGAGGGAATTAGAGTTTTGACAAATGTCAAACTTCCTCTGTGAGATCCTGAAGGGCCCATGACATCCACTGAGATCACAAGGTCGTGTGGGAGCCCCCAAAAGCAACCAAGAGAACTGTGTTTCTTGAGGAAGTTTCTTGTCAGGAACTTTCATAGGAGGATGCCTTTTCTTTTGAAAATTTCCAGAAATTTGAAACTCAGAGGATCATGAAAACCACAGGGAATCTGATTACCTGCAAAGCAGAAGCCATACACCTCCCCTGGCAGCAGCTGAACGAGACAAAGCAACAGGGTGAGAAATATTCCCCATCTTGAGCTAAAAAGTTCATCAAAAGTCCAGGCACATAATTTGTGTGCTTGATCTGCTTCCAACCCAAGAATGTGCAATGGTTTTTTTGTCAGGGGGTGCCTTGCTTCAGTTTCTAGACATTAAACCTTGTTATCTTTTTCTCTGTTATACTGAATAGACCTCTTGATTATTCTCCATACTTATTATTCTCCATACTGTTAAAAGAGGGAAGATTCTGAACGTTCCTTGACCACTCTTTAGGTTTGTAGTAGGAATGCTCTATGAGGATAGATGGCCACTCTTTTTTAATGTTTCTTTCCATGAAATTATACAGAGATTTGTGGAATGCAGCTGGCATACTGATCCTCAGCCTCAGATGACAGCCCTCAAAAACTTATGTAATTCAAGTAATAAATATTATCAGCTAAATGTTTGGTCTACCTACATCTGTATGAGGGCACCTTTCCTCCTACGGATTTCTTTACACACTTGAACACTGGTAAGTCCGTGCAGAGTGCAGCCAGAGATTCTTTTTTTTTAAATGAGCAGCAATAAAAATTTCTCCATGGTAAGTTTAAATCCTGATAATGGTGCAATTTTATTGCATTGTACTGAACTTTTACCAATCAGTCCAGTTATGAGCTAATTCACTCTCATCACTTTGGAAAGCCTTTTTTTTTTTTTTCCTCAAAGTCCTATCTGATTTTTTTTGCATGTGAAATGCTTACAAAGGGAAGTTAATAAAAGAGCAGTTCATCTGCATATACAAAGAAAGATCATAGTATAAAAAATTGCCACATTAGAGAAGTCTAGACCTTGACTATCTGTCATATATTTTTATAGCAACTTATCACAGTGCTATCTGATTAAGCAGTGAAATAGTTAAGATAAATGAGACTTAATTAGTGGAACTGATACCTGTCTATTGCAATTCTTAAATTTGCATCTGGGAGCTCTGATTTTCAGAACTGGGAAACACCCACCTGCAGTGCTTCTTCCCTTTGAAATCAATGGGAGTTTTCCCTGCAGTGGAAACAAACGTTCAAGGTCTATTCCAAAGCAAACTGAAACTTTTGCTGTCTCCTTATCCCTTTGAGTCGTGAGCTAAACCATGGGAAGACAAGGAAACACTGGAGCTCTGACATGGAGGGAGAAGTGGAAGAGCCTAGACTTGACTTTTAAGACATCAGGTTGCAGAGCACAGCAGTATGCAGAGATAAATAAGTTGTGTCAGGGAAGGGTTTGGTACAGATTATTGTCTCTCTGGAACAAACGTGACCAAAATGTGGCTTGGTTTTTTTCAGCTGTGCTTATGGAGTGAAATATTTATATTTGAGCCCAGGGATTAGATGGCCAGTTGCCACTATTTCAGTAGGAATGGGCTGTAGAATAACTTCCCTGCCAAACGCTCTCTGTACAGAACAAACGCTTTACCACAGAGCTCAGAGATGGGGTATTTACATTCATTTCAGTTTGGTATAAACATTTAGAGAACATTAGGACAAATACCAGCATTCTCAGCTAAATGTCTGACCACAGTTATTTCTGATAAATAAATGGCTTGTAGGATGACTCTGAGATGAGAAATTTTTTTCTTTCTTTTTACCTCCCAAACCAAAAGACTTTGAAAAAACAGTGCACTACGCAGCTCAGCACACTGTGCAAAGGTTCATGTAGAGTTAAAGAAAACCATAGATGTTTGTGAGATTAGAGAGTGAATATCTAGATTAAACCAGTTTATGTTGTTCTTCATCTACTGTTCTCGTTTTTTCCTTCAAAATCTCACCTTCAAATCTGACCCTGACAGACATGCCTAATTCAGTGAAGATGCTTTGTGCTGACCAAGTACATTTTAAACCAAATATTATGAGCTGGCCACTGCAAAAGTACTTTTCCCACTGGAAATGGTGGCATGGGGGTTGTTGATTACAGCATTAGAGACTATTGACTAAATATTTCTCAGAGCTGCCTGGCTGTGAGAATAAGGAAGCCACTCAAAGGTATCTAGGACTACTCCTAAATTGCATATTTTCTCTTTAATTTTAGCATAACAGGCAAACATATTCTTCCCACAGACAAAAATTACAGATGCAAAGATTTCTGTTCAGCACTGTTCATGCAGCTCTTCTTCTCATGACCAATTCATCTTCACATTAGCTATGTTTAGCCTCTCTGGACAGCATCTTTTAACTATCTGGACAGCATCCTTTAAGGGAATAAGAGAAACTCCTTCTTCTCTGCACTACAGGAAGGGTTTGTGTACCTGGGATAGAAAATCTTGAGGGAACAGAGAAATCACTCTCCAAGAATTCAAAGTAAGACCTGCACAGGTACTTCCTAACAATTTTAAAAGAAAAATAATAAAATTATAATCACTATGACTCAACAACAACAACAAAAATTAAATAATCAATGTTTCCCATGCTGTTTGGAGACTATTTCTCATAACCAGAACAGTTCAGGAAGAGTAGGACACACTTAGGAGGTCAGAAAATCTTAAAGAGTTGGGTAATGAACCTGATTTTCAAGCATCATGGCTGAATGTGTAATGATGAGTCTACTGACTATTCTGGGATATGTCTTTCTTGTTTTGGGGGAATAATGTGTCTGATTAGTTTTTCATTACACTAATTTAAAGCTCCTAATGAAAACAATATTAATAATAGCTCAATATTTCTGTACAAAGCTGTGTTCTCTTTTTCTGCCTTCCCTATTCCTTTGAGCTGATCTTTACTCAAATACCCTTCTCTCTGTGAAAATAATGAGTACAAGGCAGATAACTAAATTGTCTCAGCACTCTTGACTCTTAAAGTAGAATTTATCACTCATTCATCTCATCAAAGGCAGATCCTCTTGTTCAATATAGGACAGAAGTCTGTGAGACTCCTATAAATACTTGGAAGCATCAGCTTGGGAAATATCAGGGCCTGGGAGCATCAGGGCATTCACAGTGGAAGAAGATACCTCCAGGTAGAAGGAAACTTCATCCTCATAGCGGCTTAAAACCATGAACAGAGAATTCAGAGATGTAAAGCAAGTTTATGTTCTGGATTTGTTTTTCATATAATACTAAAGCTGATTAACTGTACTTTTGAATTCCAGGTTTCTATACTTATCAGTGACATAATTTTGTGTTGGAATTTATAATTTCAGTAAAAGAAAACAAAAATGTCATTGACACACTGCATCACCTCACTAACTATTGAGGTCAGGCTACTTTATATGATTTCAAAGCAGAAAGAAACAGAAGGGAGATGAACTCCAAGCATTTAGGTTCAGCTGAAACAAAAATAGAGAACACTTTGCTGCTGCTTACTTCACAGCATGAAAAACATAAACTGAGTTTAAAAAACACAAATGCTACATGGAGGTAGCATTTCACAGTCCTTATCCAATTGTGCAAATGTCTGCATGACAGCCAGAGGAGTGATGAATCCTGTCTAAAAAGTTGCAGGCATATTCGGTTGAGGGGTTGTGGGAGGGAATTTTAATGAGTTCAGGATTTCTTTCTGCTGTAGCTTTAATCATTGGGTCTCCCCCCAAAATGAAGAATATTCATGCTTACAATAATTAATACTGAACAGGAGATTTATATCAATCTGACAGATAGGAGATGAAATTAACTGTGCTTTCATGTACAATTTTAAGTAGGTCAGATAAGAACATCTATTGTAACCAACTTTTATAGATAGATATACTCTGACACATACAGAGCCACTGTACACATTATGTATGTCTATAAAAATCTCACACACGCAGCAGAATCTCCTTAACCTCATATTTGCAAGCTACCCAGTTCTTTCCCTGGAGCTCACCACTGTTCTCCTCATTGATTCATAGGCTCGAAGGTCAGAGGGGGTGGTTGTGATCTAGCCAGATGTTCTGCAAACACAGGACTTAAGATACCACACGGTAATTCCTACATTTCATTTACATCACATTTGAGGCTGGACTGCAGCACACTGAAAATACTTAAAGAAAGCAGTCTCTTATGTTGCATTGATTTTTCTGAACATTTTATTCTTTTCCTTGCCCACCTTATAGAGTTAGGATGGATCAGTATCACTGATCTAAAAGTGCTTCCCCTTTTAATACTGTTTCCCACTAGGTAATGAGAGCAATAGTTAGAGTATGACTGTCTCAGGAAAAAGAAAAAAAAAAGGGAATTAGAATATGGCATTGATGTGAGAGAGTTTCAGTTAACTTAGTTCTCAGAAGGTGTTCATTAGTTTTTCATAGTGCTTGGTGCTTCAAATTTGAATACCTTCAGCAGATAATGGAAATGAAAAGAAAAGATGTCTCTGTCCTGTAATAATCTATATGCATATTTTTAACACTAGCTTAAAATATAAAGAAATGAACTCTATTTTGTTTCAAAGAGTGCAGAAACCTTTTTATGGATGCTTTTTTACCTATTTTTGTATAATGAAAAATTAAATATTTTTTTTATTTATTTAAGACCTTAGCTGTTGGTTTTGCTAACATTTGGCATCTTTAATAAAATAATTGATTTTGTGTGCGAATCATCTAAGGAGAACACTAAAACCTTAAACCAAACTCTGAAACATTGTTTGCTAATAGTTTAAGTAAAACATCTTTCCATCATCTGTTGGTTTTGTTTTTTTTTTCCTTGTCGAAAAAATGTAAAAAAAGACAACCGGAGAAAGAAAAACAGGAAAATTTAATGGATATAATTTAGGAAGGATCATTACAAAAATTAATTTAGTCGACTAAAAACACTGGCAGTATTTTTTAAGGGAAATTTATAAATCTTGTTTGGAAGTACTAAAGCAATCCACCAAGCACATGCTTGACATTATACAGATGCTACAGCTATATGACTAAGCAACACCAGCTAAACTTGCACATAATCATACTCATGTCCATAATTATTTTTGCTGAATTGGGGACTAGTCCAAAGCCCCTGTAACTCCTTTGCTAGCCTCTGTATGGGATTTTAGTTAGTTATCTAAATGATTTCCCAGTCTTTCTCACCAGTCAACACAAAGGTCAGGATCAGAGACATCCCACCATTTCATCTCACCAGCAACACAGATATCCTCCTGACCCTATAGATTTTGTACTTCAACTTCAAGAAGAGGGGACTGTAGTGCTCTTACATTGGATATTCCCAGCCCTGGGACTGGGACCAATACTTGGGGTGATTTTCCTCTGGCTGATGTGTGTGCAGGTGACCCTGGGAACGTACAGGATAGTTAAAAAATGGTGTTCAGTCAAAAAAAAAAATGGTTAAAAAAACTGTCAGATACAGTTGGCTCGTATTAGATACTTAGTTGGGCTGTTGCTCCTAAGGAAGGTTCCTGAAGCATCCAAACTTTCAGTCAAAGTAATGAATTTAATGAACTGGGAGCCACACACCTGAAAGGCTCTGAGTCTATTAATTTCATGGTGTAATTCCCCTTGCATGTGAACAAAAAATGTATCACAAAAGCAAGAGGAGAAAGAATTGGGAGAAGCTTTTAATTATTTCTCTTGTTAAGAATCTCTATTTTAAAAGAAGTCCCCTTTGGTAGATGTAACCTTAACTGAGCACATGAGAATCAACAAACAAACCAACTGAGAAAAAAAAAAAAGTAAAATTGTCTAGACTGAATTAATTTCAGGACACAGGGTAAAAACTAAATTATGAAGTTTAGCATTCTTTTGTTTTTAGTAATCTGAGATGTTATCAATACTACCTGTAAATCTTTTTAAATCAATAGTATCCCTATGAAACAGCCGAGGCCATTTATCATATTTAAAGTCCAAACTGTATGGTGGAATCATACTAATTGACTTTAGTGAGGATGCAACCTTATCTTCTGATTGTTTCTTTCTTTTTTTTGTCAAAGTCATCATCCAAATAGATAATAAAAAAAAATAAAATTATTAAATTAGTTCATTTCCCTTCTCCTTGTCTGTAGTTACGCATTTCAAAAGTGGGAAGTGAGTGTTTGGGAAGCTAAGAGTTCCTGAAACTCTTTAACTTCTGATTCTCAGGGAAGTTATTTTCTGTAGAGGTGCTAAAAATATTGGCCCTCAGAATAGCCTGAGCTGACTGCTGCAAACACTGTAATTTAAGGACTTGCCTGCTCTTGGGTCGCATTTAATAATTTCATGCGGGCATTTTAGATTTTTCCCATGAAATACTTTTCCTTGTGATGCAGGCTTTGAATCAGCTGACAGACAAATAATAAATTCAATAGTGCATATATATGGGCTTTCTATTATAAACACGAGGGCATATTCTCAACAGCAGTGCACAGGCCTCTCCTCCCAGAATAAAACGGTGCTGCCCCTGGCAGAGCCAATGTCTGGTGGATCAGCCCCTAAACTGGGTTTGCAGCTAAATTTCTTAGTGGAGGAACTGATCCTGTCAGCCCTTGCAGGTAAATGACTGCTTTTGAAACCAATGTCAAATCAATGCCAGTCCTGAGCATGAAAGTATAACATTTCCAGCCTCTTTTATACAGCCCAAAACTACCATTTTGCTAGGTAGCTGCTGGAAACTGTGTGCTTCAGGACTTTAAGATCACTGCTGGAACAAGCTCAAAAGCAGTCCACACCTAATTACTTTTTTTTTTTTTTTTTTTTTTAACTCCTCATTCCTTTCTTCCTACTTCTTTTCCCTAAGACATAGTGAATAAGATCATCCAAACATCATAAAAACATAACATCCAACCATCATAAAATGTCTCCATAAGCACCCTCAGCATTACAACAAGGCAAAAATACCCAAGATGATCTAAGACATATTTCTTTACAATTTTGTTTAGAAGGCTTAGTTTTACAAGGGATCCACCCTTCATATTTCCTTTGTTGTTGTTTATTATGATCACATTAAGAAAGCTAACAGTGTTGTATACAACACATAGGAGTGCAGTAAGAGAAACACCGAACAAGCTAAACCATAGCTCCTCATCTGAAGGGAGAAGAAAAGTACAGAAAAATTAAAGTTTAATTTTGTTTTCTTGCTACGTATGTGGGAGAAAAAGTACCCCGCTCTTATATGATGGTTCTAACTTTTGTTTTGAATGTGATATGTCTGGGAGACAGTATGGAGCTAACTATTTGCTTTGTATACCTTTATTACTTTAAAAATGATTATTCTATACGGGAAACCTGAAGACTTTTTTTTTTTTTTTTTTTTTTTTTTTTTTGACTTTAATGTTTTTGATATCTAAAGTTCATGAAAAAGCCATGTAATTGGTACAGAACTTTTTTTACTTGCATCAAGCCCCCTAATCTTTGAACATTAGAATAATTTTGCATCTAGCCTGGGGTAAATTAGTTTCTTCAGGGTTTTTTTTCAACTTTTGAGCATTATTTATTTTCAATTTGAAATTCTTTTAATATCAAAGTGGGTGTAATTAATTCTCTGTTTCTGATGATCTGAAAATTAAAATGAAAAATTACAAATAATATATCAAAGAACTTTCATAAAATATACCTGACCAAAATAGTTCAGGATTACTGAACATACATATCAATTTTTGCAGGGATTTTTTTCCCCCTGCATGTAAAAGCCATGCTTTAGTGCCATCTAGTGCACTGAGAAATCACAAAAGACATTTCCCTGAATGTATATGCTCTTGCCTTCCAATAAACACTTAAAAATTCTAGATTAGAACCATGGTTTTCAAATTAAGTAAACAGTGAAATGACTCTTAACTACCTATTTAGAGCTTAACTACATATGACCATTGAGGAGTGTAAAGAGTTTCAGGTCTTCTCTCACCAGTCATCACTGAAACTGAAATAATGTTCAGATTTAATCTCTTTTCCTCTGGAAAATTAGAATTGTCTCAAAAGAATTCTCATGTTCGGCTAAATATAATTAGTTTTCTACCTACCTGTGGGATACACAAAATATAGTGTGTGCAGGGCCTGAGTTTCTCCTTTTCTGAACATTAACCGTCCTGGTGCCAGAAAAAACAAACACATAAAAAAAAAAAAAAGAAAAAATACCACAAAGCCTGCTGGTGCACTGTAAAGCCTGTAAAAATAAAAATGTGACCACATATTCAGTATTTTTCCTCTCCTGGGGTTTTTGGGTGGTTTGGTTGTTTTCTGTCTCATTGTTTTGGTTTTTTTCTCAGATTTTGCCAATGAAAAATAAAAACTGAGCTTGCAAGCGTAGAAAAAAAAATCTGAAGCGTGTATATCTGCATGTGAGAGGTGCTGAGCTGGATTTCTCTCTTCTGTATTCAACTCTTGATGGTCACTCCAAGAGGAGAATATGGGTCTCAGTAGATGTCCAAGTAGTTGCCTTACCAGTGCTTGCTATGGGGTTTGGAGTATTACATTTGTTATCAGCATAGGCAGTCTGATAGCTTGTGTGTGATTCATAAAAAGCTAGAAAGGTTTGAGAGGTTAGAGGATTTGATTAGATGATCTGAGGCTAGATATTTGTATTGGAGATTTTGGACGATCATTCAGATCTCTGGAGATCTAGACACTGATCATCAGCACAGATTTTACAGCAGGTGCATACAGATTTGACAGCTTCAGTGCTTTCAAACAGGTGGAATATTTCTTATCTCAAACCAGGTAAAAAAATCACGCCCCTGGAACTTTTGTTGTTGAAGGGGAGAGGTGATAATTTTGATCAAAAGGTGAGACTGATTGTAACAGTCTTGCAAAAAAAAAAAAAATCTCTGCTGATTTCTTATATATCCACTGATAAATATTTATCTAATTTTTTTAATTATTATTATTGTTTTTAATATGTACTTTAAGCCTACAGCAATACATTTCAGAGTAAAGGACAGATACATGCAGTGTGATATCTGAATTCATTGCCTAGGTGACTCAGTAGCAGCTGAGGGGCAGGATAGAGGCATAGGAAAACTATAAAATTTTGCCAAAAGGCAATCAGCCACGATGGGTGGCAACAGCAGCATCACATTAGGATATTACAGCCCCTTTTCCAAAGTGAAAAATATAATAATAATAAAAATCAAAAAATCTTTCTTATGCCTTAGGCTTTTTTGTTGACCAGAGAGTAGAGATGAGGAGATGGAGCTCAGTTCAAACTCCCATAAGGGGACAATTTACATTGCTATGGGGCCCTGACCTTGGACTTTCAGCTGCAAAGTCATGATAATAATCCCCTCAAGAAAGTGTGTGCTGGGTAGCAGAACCAGGGCATGGATGGGAAGGGTGAGAAGAAGGAAGAGGACAGCACATTAGATGATGGCTCCACTTCTCTGGTGGTATGAGGGAGCAGGAGTAAATTCTGCATGCTGATAGTTGTATGACTCTGCTAACTAGTCTCTGCCCTGCTCCTGCCTAACAGAGAGAATAAAATAATGGAGATCTTGTTAAGAGAAATGCATTTGTCAGCACTCTGATTTTAATGTGAACCAGTGGATCTCAGTGATAAAGAAAAACCCTAATGTGCATGGTAATTTTTCAGAGACCTTGCTAACATGTGTTATCCACTGGCTTTCTTTCATTCACTGCTGTGAATTATCAACTGACTCAAGGCAATAGAGGCAAAAAAGTTGTATTTCTCCCTGTGTCACTTTTCTAACGTAATCCAAAGCTCACTGCAATAATTTAATTTTGCCGAGAAAGCAGTTTATTACATTTCTCCCCTCCCTGCCCCAGCATTTTGTAGACAGGTATTGAACAGTGATTGAGCAAAAGTTGTGATTCATGGTTAGCTGCATGGTTCTCCCAAATACCTAACAAATTCACCTCTCTTGGAAAAAGAGGAAAATTTCACATTTCCTAATCCTCAAGAAAGGAAGCTTGATCCAACACATGATCAAAACCAGTCATTAACAAGGAATATAAAAGAAGTCCTGCAGAAATATTATGATTAATCTACCCAAGGGAAACTTTCCTCTTAAACATTAGCAATTATAGGTAGAGATAATAAAATTTTTCTACATAAAGCATCCCTGTTAAAAATATATGATGTGTGAACAATCACAACATTCTGAGATTGTTACTTTTATCTTCTTATTGGCAAATGGGAATATGTGGTGATATTTTGGGATGCTATTTTGCTAGAAACTAATTGCAGTACATGCACTGAAGCAACATATTTAAACTGATCAAATTACTAAATTTGGGATTAAGTTGTTAAATCCAAGCAAACAGCTATAGAACAAAGATGTAGGTTCTCAACTGATTCATTTAAATGACGGATATTTAACATTAAAATAATTTCTCTCAACAATCCTGAGTCATTCTCCTGTATCTTGTTTCAGTTTCACTCTGTGGTAATGAATTCCCCAGGTTCCATGTGTGAAAAGGAATTTCCTTGATCAGCCATAAATGCTGGATCTCCTACCACTGCAGCCTCAAAAGCTGTCTCACTAAAGCTCTTGACATTAGCCACAGTTTACACCAGTCAGCAGAATTCAGCCCATTGACTCAACCTCTCTCTATACCAGAAATCCCCACTGCCCAGTACCCTTAATTTAATCACTACTCCTGGAAATTGTGGAAAATAACATGTAAAGTCCTAATTAAGACTATTGCTGGGAGTAGCATATAAATATCTTATTTACAAAAGCATTGAATACCATATGTTCAGAGGAAGATGTGCCAAAAAGTGCTAATTACACTCTTATTTAATGCCAATCAGGTAATTACATTCAGCCCACTGAAATGCTCACTGCAATCTGGGTTGCCACAGTAGCTGAGGAAGCATTAGTACCTCCCTGTAATGCACATCAGTGCCCTTTCCTGAGGGCACCAGGTATCAAGCCAAACTTCTGAGCATGGACCCAAACCTCACAGCCCATTAATTCCTCTGCTCCTCCTCCTCCATATTCCCTCTGCTCTGCTTGGATACTCATGAGCTTTTTTCACCAACACAGAAACTGTTGCAAAAATTTTTTCTCCCTTAAAATCTTCCTTCTCTTTTAAATACTTTCTGGCCTTGTAGGACTCAGCTGGCCTTATGGGTTATCTTCTGATTCCTGGGAGAGAGGTGACCATCTCTTGCTGGCCTCAGAACATCTCCTTAGGAAAGGCTGATCCCACCGTGCCAGGGTGGCTCTGTTCAGTATTCTTTCTGTAGCTCCATTTTGAACTACTTGCTTAGCACTGATATGCTGTGTTCAGCAATGGGATTTCTTCTGAAATCCTTTTCTGTTGCTCAAATCAATTTCTGGTCAGAAAACTAACCCAGAGGCAAGGTACAAGCATAGACATGCATATATATATATATATGTATATATATAAATAGAGTTGTTCAGCCTAGTGCAGCAAAGGGTCAGGGGATTGAGGATAGCAGCCTTGCAGTACCTGAAGGGCTACAGAAGAGCTGGGCAGGGACTATTTATAAAAGGCATAAAGTAACAGGACAAGGAGTAATGGTTGTAAACTCGAATAGGATAGATTTAGACTAGATATTAGGAAGAAATTATTCACTGCATAAGTGATGAGACACTGCCAAAGGTTTCCCAGGGAAGCTGTGGATGCCCCATTCCTGGAAGTGTTCAAGGTCAGGTTGGATTGGTCTTGGAGCAACCTGGCCTAGTGAGAGGAGTCCCTGCACATGGAAGGGGGCTTAAAACTAGATGGTCTTTAAGGTCCCTTCCAACCCAAATCCTTCTATGATTCGATGTACTATAAATAAATAGGTATTTAGAACCCTTCTGGAAAGTTGACAAAGTTCTGTGCTGATGTATAACCCTGGGGAAACCCATCAGTGTGAAGAACTAGGCTGACCAGTAGATCCAGTGGCAGTCAGACCACCAGGTATAGTAGTTCTGAGCATTGAGAAGAACTTGTACGCAAAAAGTATGAAACATGTTCAGTAGTCAGGGGCAAAATTTGTCATCACTCTAATGCAACCGGGAGGGAAACGGAGACAGTTCAACAGATGTTTCCATATTTAAGCCAGAACAAACAGAACAGAATAATTTCCCCAATCTCTCCTCAGAATCAAATGCCAGAAAGTTCTGGGTCTGAAATTTCACTGTGTAACACAAGGAAAAACAATGTTTTGATCCCGTGAGCAGCAAAAGTGATGTATGCAGCCATGGTGATCTCAAGATCCGGAAGCCAGTCTGTAAGTTCAGGATGCTGCTTGGGGATAACAAAGTCATAGTGAGGTTTATTACTGCCTGATCACAAAACTCTGAGTTCAAGCTATTTAGGGATATTGCATCCTACTAATATTGTATGGTAATACTAAAGAAGATTATCTGTGACTAGAGCAAGAGTATCTCAGCCCAGCATCAAATTAACTTTTTTTTTTTTTTTCCTGAACTCTAGGGCAGGTAGGACATGGTGTCCTTTTTAACTACATAGCATTTTTTTGCTAGAAAGTGATGAAAAGTGTGCTCATGTGCAGCCTGTGCCATCCCACCAATTGCAGAGTGGTGTTCCAGGGCACACATCAACCATGAGTACAGCCCAGAGGTCACAAGCTACCTCTCAAATTGCAGGACTCCCACACTTAATTCACTGCTCTAATTATACCATCAGCTGTCATTACTCCTGTTATTTAGATCTGTCATCTTAGCCTAGCAGGGAGGGCTGGGGGATATCTAGTGCCCTGGGTTTTGTGGAGACACAAAGGAGAAGAGGAAGGGCTGCAGCATCCAAGGATCTTGCACCTGAGGATGCAAAATGGAGCTGATTTGAAGCAGCTGGAGGGGAAAGTGCTCTGGCAGCAGCCTGCACCCTGCTTCAGACACAAGGAGGTTTTACAAATCTGCTTCCTCCCTCTGTCCCATGGGTATGGGGGGGGTTGTTTTTCTGATTTTTTTCTCACTCCACATGGCTTGAAACCTACTGAAAGCTGGTCCTACAAAGTCATCTGGTCTGCTGATGGTGAATAATCAGCATCACCCAAACAACTGTGTAATTTCACATACTCTCTTTTTATCTGCAGCCTCATCTGTCTGTTGCTTTCCTGAAAGTTTTGGGAGAGCAAATAGAGAGAGGAAAGAGTTAAAGCTCCTACCTTCCCCAGCAGCTGATGAGTTGGTGTGGGTTTGCTCTTTCCTGAGCACCCATGGCTCTCCACCCCAAACATGAAAGCGGTGTAACAACCCCTTCCTCAGCCTTGACTCAAACCTTGCCAGTTCAGTGATTCACCCCAGCTCTGCCACCTGCTTTTGCTGGAACTGTGAGCTGAAACCCCAGCCAAAAAGGCCCACACAGGGGGCAAGGAGAGTTGTCCCCACCAGCCCACTCCTCCCCCAGGCTCCCTGTACCAAATGACAACTGTAGAGTTATATTTATCACAGGTGTGCAGTTGGCATCTGACATTAAAAAGGTGAGGTGGGGGGGAAGGGAAAGAAAGCTGCCTTCCTTCACAGTAAGATTTCCCCTCCGTTTGCCATTTTAAAGGCTTTACAGTCATTTGACAGCCATCTACTCAATTGTCTCACCCAAACTTTGCTGGAGCTTAAACACATCTTCCTTGTGACAAAGATTTCAGCCTTGGCAGGATCTAAAAAAGGGTTTTAATCCTAGTTATTTTCTGTTCCGCTTAATTGCCTTACCCAACTCTTACATTTCATATAAAGACAATCCATCTTTCCCCCACTTACTTCTGAAATAATCATTATCTTCTTCTGCAGAAATTAAGGGGAAAAAAAAAAAAAAAAAAAGGAAAAAAAAAAGGGATTGAGGTGAGGAGGAAAATTGACATTGGAAACAGACACCCAAATTATAGAGGTCTTTGAATAATCCAAAATATTTTTCATGCACTTCACAGAGTTCCTTTCTGGAGCTAATGGAGCTCTAATAAAGGATGTTTCCCCCCCTCCCTTCTCCATGCAACTTTCCCTCCCCTTTCCTCTACCACTGTGAAGTTTCCATGAGTAATCCCAAAAACAATATTTAGATGACTGAAATATTAGAGCATAATGTTACTGGATAGAACACAGCATGCCCAGAACTGTACTCTGGGATGAAAACCTTTTATTTTCAGCATATTAAAAGAGAAGTAAACATTGTAGTGGGGAAAAAATTGATGTTTTGAAAAATTATTCTACATTTTTCCCCTTTTTTCTTGTATTTATGTTAGTTTTGTTGGAGCAGCATAATTCATCTAGAGAGTGGCTTGGTGGTAAAAGAACTTAAATGTTTTCTGGGACAATTCAGTCAGATCTGTTACATCTTCCCTCTTCTATGCTCCTGCTTCATTTGCTGGAGGACCACCTGATCAGCTACTATTCATCCAGTGTGCAGAAAATGCTGCTATGTTTTCAGTATCTTTTAAGAAACCAAACCAACTTCTGTTGCCTTTATTTGGCATTTGTGTAGTCTGTCAAACAGCAAGATCAGACTCTGTCCTTGATGAACCAAACCTTGATAGTGCAGTTTATCATCTTAGTTTTTTGTTTTGTTTTGTTTTGTTTTCTTTTAAAATCCAGTCTTTTAAAGACTCCTGATAAGAAAAATAATAGCTAAAATATTCCCAGAGTTGCATAGTATTGCTGTCCATCTGGGGATAATGATGCCATGACAGCAAAACACTTTTTGGAGCAAGATTGATATGATTTGGGGAGCAGCTCCTTGCTCTTGCCTGGACTTTTTGTTTGACTGTGGGCAAGCTCCACCATTTCACCAGGCAGCAGTTTATCATCTCCCAAATGGGATTGGCAGAAGATATTAATTCTCTCACAGGCAGAGGGTGTGAATAAATCCACAAAGAAATGTTCTGGGAATGTCTGCTCCAAAGAGGCTGTGGTTTTGGTGGAGATTCCCAAGACATCTCTCAACTGCCTCTCAACAGCAGCTCACACAGTAGAGACAACACTACAGACTTACTGTAAAGCTTGCTCAGGTATAGCAAAATTACAGAGCAGACAAAACAGTGAATCACATCATGAAGAGAAGGTTAAAGACAGATAAACCTGTTGTCTTTTAGAGATTGAACCTATGGCATTAATGTGGTAAGAGCAATAGAAAACCTGTTATTAACCAGTTTTGTTTGCAGAATCAACCTAAACCTGCTTCTCACATCCATTAAAAAACTTGTGGTGTGGTAAATAGGTCAAGATTTTTTTTTTCTTTTTTCCCCCACATGTGATAATAATAAAAAAAATCTCAGTGGAAATTCACTGGTCCCGCAACTATTTTGCTGACCTAGTCAGCTGGCCACCTTTTTTCATGCAAAATGTTTCACGTGAACAGCTCTTGTTTTATGCCTTGCAACATTTTCATGTGACTCATGACAAGTGATTCATATTTCTTTGGTATTCACCAAAGATCATACTTAGAAATCAGATTCTTAGAAATTTTTAATTTCCTTGTGTAGGAGGGACTGTGGGTGCTCTACGCAGGTTCATTATGATAATGCAGTCTCAGATAGTGTAGCATAAGCCTCTTTACAGTAATAAATAACAATAAGCCTTGAGCTTCTGATTTGAAAAATGTACATAAGAGACAGTAAAAAATTACCTGAGAGTGTTTTTGCACTTTCAAAAGTAGTTTCTAATACATTTAAAATGTACAAAATAAAAATAAAAAAAAACCCTGACTAAAAAGTTTGAGTCATATTCTGGGATCTGAGATCAAGGTTGAGACTTGGTTGTGAACTTCCAGTGTAACTTCAGGCAAATTGCTGAATCCCTGTAATTCTATTTTCTCATGTCAAATGTGCTTCTTGTTAATGTTTACTGTCTGTTTAGATCCTAAGTTCTCCAACAGAAAGAAGGAGGATTAACTTTTGAGCCTACACAATGGCTATCAAAGACAGTAAAGAGATGAGAAAGAAGGGCTGGGAGGTGCTCATAATTTCACCTTGGAATGCTCAATATTTCTCTTATGCAGCCAAGATACAAATAATAATGAAAAACTCTCTTGAAAAGCTCTTTCATTCTTCAATAGTGAAACTCACAAAAAAGTAATGAATATGGAGAACTGGAGGAGGACTGGAGGGGAAGGAATATATATTAAAATATACAAATAAAAAAAGAAAAAGTAAAAGAAAGGAAAGAGAGTGGGGTTTCCAACTCTATATGGAAATTCAGATTTCAGGTGAAAATTGGCTGGTGTTTTCTATTTGTCCTGAATTGGCTAACCCATGCAATTTCCCCTTCTGTCAATACAGTCACGCAGTGTTAAAACCCTAAAAGATGCTAATATGTAGAGCAGGGTCGATGGCACATTCAACTGGAAGACAGGCGTTTTAGACCTCTGCTCACTGATTTTAACATTTTACTGTTCATGGCACTTGTTAAAGTAAGTTAAATTTTAAAAAAAAACTTAGCACTTTAAAGCACCTGAGTTCTTCGTTGGATTTTACCTACTGACACAGGAAGCCCCTGCCACCAGTAGTTCATGACAGCTTTGATAACATGAGTGTGTCCTCATTCTTTGGGCTTTGCAGCAGAAGAAATCAAATAGGTTGATGATTAATGTAATGTTCATGCCATTGCTACTAATCTGTAAGTTGCACAATTTACTGTAACTATAATCAGAAAGATGATTGGAAAGTTTAGGAACTTTGTCAGAATGACTGTGTAAATCAGCTTTGTGAGGCATCAGAATGGTTTGGGTTGTAAGGGACCTTAAAGATCATCAAGATCCAACCCCTCAGCATGTGCAGCAACATCTCCCACTAGACCAGGTTGCACAAGGCCTCATCCATCCTGGCCTTGAACATTTCCAGGGACAGGGCTTTAATAACCTCTCTAGGAAACCTATTTCATTATCACTACTCTCATTGTGAAGAATTTCTTCCTAATATCTAACCTAAATCTATCCTGTTTCTGTTTCAGGATGCACATGTTAGAACTATGTTTCCCCCCACTGGGCCAGCAAGCCCTTCCAAACTCTTACATCAAGAGAAGAACACGAAAAGTTCCCTTAAGTCCTTACTAGTGCCTCTCATCTTTCCATGAGTCTAAATTTCTCTTTCTCAATGAAAATTGGGACCAGAAAAAATAATCTGTTGAGAAAATGCTGTAGATAGTCACTGTGAAGGAGGTTGTTTTTTGTTTTGTTTTGTTTTCCTGAGCTCTTCACCAAGTTGTACATTTAAGTCAATGCATTTGGCTTGTGTGCAGCTCATGAGATTCTCTGGAAGCAACAGGACCTGTTGTGGTCTTATTTCTGCTGGGTACACATTGATTGTTCTGTGTGTTTTACAAATACAGTAGTAAATATACAAGACTCTTGGTTTTCATGAGATGCAATGAATGGAATTAAAGAGGATCTTTCTTTTCCTTTACTGTACTTAAGAACAAGCTCTAGGGGAAAAAAAGACAAACACCCACCACAAAAGTCTGTCTACCATTTTCACTTTCTCTTTTCATATATATATTTTTATGTTTTAATTAGAAGGTATTTACTGTGATGATATTAACCTTTATGTTCACATGTAATACTGAAGAAATTTTTCATATTCACCAATTAACTCACAAGCATTTCTTTAGTCAGTAGAAAGTCCCTTCTCCTAAGTAGCTGCCAAGTGACAAATGCGTGAAAGGTTAAGATAATGTCCATGGCTTGCTTAGGTAAATACTATCAGTCTGAAATCTTCTTTTAAGGAGGTGATAACCAAAGCCACTCAAGAAATAATAGCAAACAAAGCAAGAAACAGTAAACTCACATTAAAAGAAATTAGTACCTAACAAAACAGGGTAACAGCTTAACAAGCTACTGGTGCAGCACAAATCTCCTTTAAGTAGCAGGAAATAAGCTATTGAAACTTCATCACTAAAGTGAAGTCCCCACTTGTAAAAACTTCAGACAGCTACAAACTCCTTTGATTCGATGCATATCAAAGGTGATTTTTTTTCTATTTTTTTTTCTTTTTATCTTAAAGGTGCTATTTACTTCTAATCTATCTAAACTGTAGATGAGCTGAGAGAGTCCAGGGATGAGCAAACAGAGGGTAGCTTAACATCCCCGTGCTTATATATTCATTGAGGATGGGCAAATTTAAAAACAACAATGGTAACTCCTAAGCGTTTGCATTTGTGTTGATTTTCTCCTTTCATCTTCTGGCAGAGGGTGATGTTTACTGTGCTATCTTGTTAACCACTCTAAAGTCCTTCTGCTTTGTAATCTTTACTTCAGAGTTACCTGGTATTTCCAACTTTAAATAAGGTATTATACCCACACGTGGAGAGGTAATAATAAAACTTCTGTTACGACTCAGTAAAAGGATGGATTCCTTTTCAAATTGTATCTGCCCCGGTGTATGCAACCCACTGCTAACTGTCTGGTCTGCTTTCTCCTCTATACATGATCTATGGACAATACAAAACTGTTTCAACCCTCAGTAAGAGGCTTATGAGTTTGTAGCTCAGACTATAGGCTCCTGGAGACTTTAAACTCTGAATGGACTGTTGGATCAGTTAGCCTGACCTTAGGTACAAAGCAGGCCCTTACATTTCATTCCCCTACCTCTGAAAGAAGCATGGCAGCTTGTTGCACTATATCAGGACTTCCACCCTTTGAAACATATCTCTCAGAATGTGGATTTGAAAGAAAAAAACCACCATACATTCTGTGACTGCATATGTCAATGTTAAGTCAGCCTTGCATAAAAGTAACCACCAAATTCATAATGTACACTTGTCACTTGCCAGCTCGTATCTCCAAAAGTTCTAGGCTGACCTGGAGATGTTTAAAAGGCTCAACATACCCCTCTAGGCAGTGATCTGCCTTGATATTTCTCTAAAGCTTCTTCTATATTAATATTTTCTCTGCTTTCCCTCAGTCATAATGAGTCCTTCAGGCTCTTGGGTTTTAGGATGTGTATTATTGAGCTTTACTTTGCTACCTATAGACTTTTTGTCCTTGATGAGTTTCTGTTAACTTGAAATCACTGTTTAGAATTGTGCTAAAGCAGCACTGTATGTGACATAAAACCAGCAGGGAGCTCTAGAAACACTGCACTATAAAAGAAATAGTTGGAGTGGCCAAGTTACTTAAATCACAATGAAGCATTACTTCATTTTCCCTCTGTGTACATAGGACATGCTGATGCACTTGATTCCAGGTTCAAAGACAAATGTGTTGAAGTACCAGTTCCTTCTCAGTTACAAAGATGCAGTCCGACAAGCTGCAAGCCTGGCTCAGTTTCACTATGCAAACATGGAAAAGATATCAGAAGTCCAAATTCCTGCAGGTGTCTATCCCTGTTGCTTTACTACTGAACACTGATATTATTTTGGGTCATGGTGGGCCCATGAATATAAGCTTATATAAAAAATCTTAGCCAGACCCCTTCATGGTATAGAAATTTGCACTGTTGCTGTCTATATAAATACAGGGACTTGTGCCTGCTAAGCCAGGAAAGACAACAGTACCAAAATGTTACTAGATAAAGGCAATTCACCTGCCCACTGTCTAGTGGATTTATATTTTGGTGAAAAGTAGAGTGATAATGGTAGAAGAAATGAGATTTTTTTTTTTCTGCTGGAGAGGAGAAAAGGCAGTGCTGGCATAACACAGGCTGAGGGGCAATTACTTCCTCTCAGTTCCTTTTTCAGTCTTCCCTGAGCTTTAAAACTGGTCTAATAGGAGAGACAGTGATTTCTGGGGAAGATGTTCGTGTTCAGTATATCATGGAGCTGACCATTGTCTCTGCCAACCCTTTGCTTGGCTTTAAGCAGAGCTGACACACTTCTGCTGGAGGGCCAGAAAATAGGAGTTGTTTTGAGCCGAGTCCCTGAGGATCTCAGCTCTGTAATTATGTCACCACTTAGTGGAATAATGAACACTGATGGGTTGAAATGAATCCTGGTCCCAAAAGACTGAATTTTTTAGCCTGGCCTGTATCAGACATCTCTTCATTTTTATGTATAGAGTTTCAGTAAAGTAGAGGGCAAGGCCAAGTTCAGAATGGCACCCTGATATTGGCATTAGTAATATCAGTTTTACTTATTTGTCTGAGGGATTTTTTAGAGGCTGTTTATCCAGCCAGACCGTAGTCCTTTTGACCAATCTTGAGACCATTTTTTTAAAAAATTAACCAGAGTAGAGCTGGATTTGCTGGTTGCATATATTATGCATGTAATACAAGTTATTATTTTCCAAGCTCATTATGAAACTGCTCTGTATTATAGCATCTACCTCTAATAATGGAATTAATGATATTTATCTCATAGCTTTGCCCAGTGTTAAATTCTGATAGTGGTCTGATAAGTTAAATTGCTGCATGGCAGAGGACTGGCATTTTCAGTGTGGTTAAGGTGGGACCAGTTTGCTCTCTGATTCACAGTTTTGCCAACTCATCTCCACCCTCCCTTTTTCATGTCACTGGAGTCAATACCATCCACTGAAAATCACTGGTGTATGGCTAAGTGTGTTGCTGCATTGCCCTCTAGTGCTGACCCTCAGAGAAGAAGTGCTCATGTTACTACAATTCAGGACAAATCCAGCCCTTCTAGGAGATATGGGTCCTCAGATCCCCAACTGAGGAGAAATATGCATTGTCTCATGAGATGCTGTATTTCCTGAGGGGTAAGAAGTCCTAGTGTGAGAAGGTCCAGAAGCCAGTGAAGAAGCACCTGATACCAGCTTAAGAGCCTTGAGTGTCCTCTGGCACAAATGAGAATTTTTTTGTTTGTTTTTTTTCTGGGTTGTTTGATTGATTAGTTTCTTGTTGGTTTGGGTATTTTCCCCCTTTTGGGATTATATAAAACAGATAAAGCCTTCTCAAATGCTTCTTTTTTTTTTTTTTTTTTTTTTTTTTTTTTTTTTTTACTAAAAGCAAGCATTGGCATTTGAAACCACTGCGACTTTAAAATGTGAACCACAGAGGGAAGGTTTTTTTTAGCAAGGATGGGATTCTTCGTCTGTGCAGGGACTGCCCCTCAGAATATGTACCTTAGTTCCTAAAACCAGGATCCATAGGGTAAGAAAAGTGCATTAGACTGGGAAGGCCAAGAGTCAAAAGATTTTTCTGTCTAATTCAGTACTGGAACTCTCATCTCATCCATCCCAACTACAATGTTCTAAATACTGAGCAACTGGTTATTTTAAGAGTAAAGCTAACAGCATGCAGAGTACTTCTCATTTTGACCACAAGTTCAATTTTTCCTTTCTTTCTCTTTCTGTTTTTCTTCTGTGCTTCATCAGGTCTTGGATCTTTTTCCCCGAAACTTTTATTTCTGGGGAGAACTGTAACCTGTGTTAAGATAAAGTAGTCTCACAGACAGTGTACCTAAGACATTGACTGTGGTTTCTTAGGAGCTGTGATATTATTGTTTTAAATTTGTCACTGTACAGTGCAAGCACTACAAAACAAAGGTATTTTTTGCACACAAAACTACAACACAAAACATATGTTGTGGGATTCAGCTCTGGGTAAAGATGCTTTGGCCCAATAGAAGCCAGAGGGGAGAAGGGGTGGTTTTGTTGGTCCTGTTTTGCTGGGTCATGTATCTTTGTGCACCACTTGTTTAAAATGCATCCTTTGAAAAATAGCAACGCATGTTCCTAACAGCTACAGAACCGCATCCTAAGAAGCATTTGAAGGTGTAGTGTTTCCAATAAGCCTCTCCCCTCCTCATCCTCAAATCATGTGACTAGAAGTTTTCTTTAATATAATGACAGTATTATCAGTGCAGATGCAACTAAACCTGATCCCAGCTGAGTGGCTCTCATATATATACCATACAACTCTTGGCATCCCATACAACTCTTTCCTCCATCCTGATATTTGCCTGATTAACTAAAGAGTAAATAATTTTTTCCAAAATGTAACTAGTCATTCCATGTGCCCACACATTCTAGAATTTAGTGAGAGCCATCTCATGGGCTGAAATATTGTTCCTGAAAAATAAGTTCCAAAAATTATGTAGTGTTACTTGGAACCATTATTTTTTTAATATTATTCTCCATTTCTTTCCTCTTTGGCCAGAAAAACCCTGGATGAACAGATAACCTTTAAAAAACTGAAAAAAAAAAAATAAAATCCACATTAAGACAAAACTATCCCATAAGAAAAGCTAAACTTCTACTTTCCAAAGAAAACATGATCTTTGCTAAAAATATGAGGGTTTTATCCAAAAATCCCCATTTTACATCAAAAAAAGAATAGTATTCAACACAAGCCAGCAATGTGCCCTTGCAGCCCAGAAAGCCAGCTGTATCCTGGTCTGTATCAAAAGAAGCATGGAGAGAAGGTCAAAGGAGGGTATTCTAACCCTGTACTCTCCTCTCATCAAACCCCACTGTGTCCATCTCTGGAGCCCCCAGAACAGGAAGGACATGGAGCTGTTAGAGGCAAGAGGAGGTTGAGGAAGATGATCAGATGGCTGGACCACCTCTCCTGTGAAGGAAGACAGGCTGAGAGAGTTGGGGTTGTTCATCCTGGAGAAGACAAGGCTCAGAGGATGAGCCTTCCTGTATCTTAAAGGGGCCTACAGGAAAGATGAGGAAGGACTTTTTACAAGGACATGTAGTGATAGGACACAGAGTAATTTTTAAACTAGAAGAGGATATGTTTAGGTTAGGTATTAGGAAGAAATTCTTTATTGTGAGGGTGATGAGACATTGGCACAGGTTGCTCAGGGATGTTGTGAATTCCCCATTCCTGGAAGTGTTTAAGGTCAGCTTGGTTGGTCTTGGATTAATATGGTCTAGTGGAAGGTGTCCATGCCTATAGCAGGGGGGTTGGAACTAGATGGTCTTTAAGGACCCTACCAACCCAAACTATTCTATGATTCAACAGTCTTCACAAAGTAAACACCATTTAGGCTTTACTGTAGCACAACAATGGAAGCCTCTTCAGAGGCTTGGCTGTGTGACATAAGGCAGGAAAAGTGTAGGAAAAAAGCTATTTTCTAATGTTATCTGAAAGGCTATCAGGGGAAAAGCTCTCAAAGAAAGGAACCGACCAGTGAACATGTCTGCACAGGACACACTAACTTACTGAACAAGTAAGTTCAGTAAGTTCAGTATAATGTTATTATTACACATAATAAAATGTGTAATAGTGCTTTAGCCCTTTGCTTATTATTAGCAAGGGACCATACCCCACATAAAACATGACTCAGCCAGCTGCAAATAAACCCCTCTTCGTCCTCTGAGGTTTCTCTCTTTGATGCTCAACTTATTCAAGATACTTCCCACCGCCTGCCTCCAATTTTGCTTTTGTGGTAAATTGTTTAGACATGATTTAAAAACACATTATGGGCTATGGAGACAGATAAGATGTAAATCAAGCTCATCCAGTCATTCAATCCAAAAATAATATGCTGGCATGGCGGGATATCAGAACCTCTGTAGGATCCCAAGTGAGAAGTCTTGAAACAAAATCAAAGTTATTGTTGTTGTTATTATTACACTATGCTGAAGAGCAGAGGATCCTTCCCTATCTGCAATGGGCATCTTGTGTCAGGTTTCCCACACTTTGGAAACCAAAGCAAACCCTTTGATTAGAAAGAATAATACACTGTGGCATATGTGGTGTGGTCTACTGCTGCCTTGTTGTACTGATTCCATGTTAACATGAATGATGGGCAGGTTGACTTGGGTTAGGAAAAATTTGAAGAAAACGAAAACTACAATGAAATTCCTTTGGAACTCCCTTAGCTTAAATGCCAAAAAAATCATGTCCTGCAATTATTGGGTTCCTTATATGTGCTGTAAATGTATAATAACTTGGTAGAAAAACATGATGAAAGGAGGGTTGAATCCCCACCAGTGGACAGCATAAAAGTTGAAGTCCCCACCAGCAAAAAAGATCAGTGACACTTAAATATTCTTTAAATGTTTCAAAACAAAGTATATTAAATGTTACATTTGATATATATCATATCAACTATGATGTAAATTCGCCCTGGCATAAAAGTGGTAAGGATTGGAAATTCTTTCCTTTTAATTAATAACCTTTATTATTTCTCTGTTGATGAAGTCATGACATGCTGGTAGATTTCCCATAGAAATAAATAAATTATTAAATATCTATTCTGCTTAGTATTGTGGGTAGATGACAAATTCACAATATGGGGAAAAGATTATAAGAGGAAAGGTGATATCAGAATTTCAGTAGTTTGCCCTCTTTCTTCTTTTTCATTGACGACCAAATATTTCAGTATGGAAATTGGAGCCTGTCTGTAAATTCTGTATTCTCCCAGCCTATTCCTCACTCTAAAATTTTAATAGTTAAACTAATGCAAAGCCTGAATGAGGCCAAAAGTCAGTTCTTCTTAGGAGAGGTTCTTGAACAGACATAACCTCTTTGATCCTTAAAAAAGCCCACGACATCCAAACATATGGTTGGTGGTCGTTCTCCAGCAGAAACTAACTTAACCTTTCTGTAGAAGTTCATTATACCCAAGAAACAAAGCGTCCACATGATCTTCAACCCACAATTGTGGTATCCTTTGGCTATGCTGGCCTTTGAGCACCTTGAGAAGGAAGAAACTGCATCTGAATTGCTGCTGCATCACAAGCTCTTTTATACGTGGAAGATTGTTCATATTTGCAGCTGAAGAGATGCCATCTGGTACCCTATGGTATTCATAGCAGTTGAGAGATTTGCAAGGTAAATGGTTTGGAGAACAGGTATGACACACTCTGAAATCATCCTAGAAAGGATAACTGCAACCAATGTCCAGTTGTCATTCACTGAGATGGAATAGGACCCTTTCACTGTAAACAGGGAAAAATGTAAACTGTGGACCCTACAACAAAAAGTAAAGCAGTGGTGAGGAATACAACTACTTTCCTAACCCTTGCATGGTGCTGGAAAGTTGTCGATATCTATTTCTAACCAAATGAAACTGCACTCTGGCAAAATACTTGATTGTGCTGGAAAACACTTAACCTCTGTCCTGTTCTGTCCAGATGAGACTCATATCTGTTGCCTATGGTCATGGTACAGAAAAGGTCACCTGTTCTGGCTGAGAGTAGAAACTAAGTAGTCCTAACCCATGAATTTTGTTATTTGATGACTCAGGCCCTAAATGGTGAATAACAGAAGTTGAATGTGATTCAACCCAAACAAAAGTTGAACTCTTTCCCAATGCTGCATTATTGTCAGACATTCCTGAGTAAGTGGTACAACCTTATGCAAAATCCAAACAAACCTAGTATGTGAAAATGGTATTTAAGCCTGAATAAAGTGTTAAAATAAACGTATTAGGCAGCAAGGATATGTTTTGTAAACACATCAGGATTTGTGAACAGACTGTCATATTACATTAAAACCATTTAAAACCCCATTTGTGACTACAGCCATTTCCTAACATCTTTGTCTAAGTGGCTAAAGAGACATATGTGTTTAGTCTGTTAAGGGAGAGAGCAGGTTCACAGGGAGCCCTTGTCCATGTTACCCAGCCCTTGTTACACCCTGAGCTGGCTGCCACCTCTGTCACCCCACCAGCACCGCTGGCACACAGGCAGCACCCTTGAGCTGACCTTGGCAATCCTTCCCTGCTGAGCACAAGGGGCTTCTTATGCTTACATTTTTTAACAGACTTCAGAATTGATGTTCATGGTAAAATAACACTCTGAACACCACAAACGGTGATGAGAAGTCTGGCACAGCTGAACAGTTTGGCATCCATACCTGTGGTCCACTTCTGCTCAGCAAAGCATGAACACACATGCTCAACACTTTATCTCATGTATTGAATTTAGCTCACTTTGTTGAATTAGGATCAAAGACTAGAGACCCTTCCAAATTTCCAGGTCTTTTTCTTGTACATACTTCACTTAGGATTTTTTCCACTCTTTCCATTAAGCCAAAACCCGTCAAAGTCAATCCATCAGGCTGCCTCTTCAAAAATTTGTGGGAAAGGTCTACTCCAGAGACCTTAGAGGTCTTTGAAGGGATGGAGCTCTCTCCACTGACTACCCAGGGGAGCAAAATGTGCGACAAGATGTGACTTTTTGATGAATTAAATCAGAGAAAATTAAGTGCACCTGCACATTTATTTAGCTTTAAAAATTGAGTGGTATGACTGATTGATTTTATGAAGCCTCTGTTTGGTGGTGCTCCCCCCTCCCCCATTGTCAATAGCTGAGGATCTGGCCCAGGAATTTCTCACTGAAAATGAACAAAAGCATTAATATTACCAATTTCAGTCATGGAGATTTTCTTATTCCAAGTTAGCTTTTGTTGCATGACAGTGTTGTGAATTCCATGCATTCAAAATCAGGAGGTTGGCTTAAAAAAAAAAAAAAAAAATTACAAAATAAATGAATGACAGGATAGTGCTTATTACTTAAGCATTTTGTATACATTTAGATTCTATACACACACCCCTGCCTGCCCCCCTGAAAATCAGAGAAAAATAATAGAGAAGCTAAGAAACAGCTGCAATGACCTTCTAGCTAATTTATTCCAGGAGCTGGGGATTTGTATAAAAAAAAGGATCACCCCCGTTCTCAAGCTGAATTTGCAAAGGCAGGTGTGTTTTACCAGTCAGAGCTTAGCACACTGGTCACTTAAAAATGGGCCAAGAAGCAGCTCTGGCAAACCACAGCATACCATTAGTTGCAAACTGTCCAAGACTTTGTTAGCAGCATCAGTGTGAGATCCACACTGATTATTTACTTATTTTACTCCCTTCCCAGACTGGCATTTCCAAGTTTGCTCACTAGCTGCATGACACTCACTTTTTACAATAGAATTTCAGTCTAGATGAAGTTAATTAATTTAAATTTGGCTCCAGCTCCTGTTCATCTCTCTTTAAGCCATCCTCTTCCTCTACGTCAGGAAAACCCTATTACCTTATCTGTTAGACTGATTCTCAGGGGACAGTGTCCAGTCTGGTCACAGGTGTTAACCCTCCCCCAATGCCCGGGTTACATCTGGGATGATTTGCAAAGAGGAGTGACTATTTGAAACTTAGATTTTGATGAATTTCACTCAGCTACAACAACACTGGAAAACTACCCACAAAGCTTGTTTTGTTTTTTTTATTACAGCGCCTGCAGGAGGCATAGAGATCTCAAGGTAGTCATGATGATTTATAATTGCAGGAAGGCTGCCCTCAAAGGACCTATTTTATGTTTAGAGGAAGGCTTCTTTATCTTACTGTAGCACTGTTGAGGGACCCCAAAATGGAGATATGTCCTTGCACCCACTGAGGTCTCTTCCAGGGTGAGTGGGCTGCTGAATTAAGGAGTCAGGCCCCAAGTGTCTGCTAAGCCGTAGGCCAAAAACAAAAGTTGTTCTGCCAATAATTCCCCCTCCAGCTCTTTGTGTACCTCCTGTTTGCAAAACTGAGTCTGCTTTAAATTCCAGGAGCGTGCTTTCAGAGATGTCTCTGAAACTCAGAAACTTCTGTTTGGAATATTAACTGTAAATAACCTTCCAAGATAAGCTTTGTATGGCAAAGTGGAAAAATTTCCTTTGACTCTTCCTTGACGTTGAAGCACAATGTGCCCTTAATGTAAAGTTCTCCCGATCATGAATGCTGCAGCTACGTCTAATGAAATGTCTTTCAACTCCATAGACACTTGCTCTACACATCCCTGTTAAACCACTGTTCCTAGCCATAGCAGACACGTCCCTGGCACAATAAGACAATCCAAATGAGGTGATGTTGTGCTTCTCAGCTGCCACCATCCGGGGGGAATACAATGAGATATAGACGAGAACTCAATTAAAATTGCCATTTTAATTCAGATGATTTAAGAATTTCCTTCTGCTCCTAAAGATGGATAAAGAGGTTTCCTATCTTTACATTTCAACCCACTGGCTGATAAATTCAAGGCATTTCTTGTCTGCAGATACAGCTAACTGCAGAAGCTGCCATGCCATCAGAAATGACTTGAGAGAGACAGCCAGGGATTCAAGCTGCTTCTTAGCACCACTAAATAGGTTGATGCCTATAATTCCTAAAACCATAACAGCTCACTAGTAATTTCTGTCAGTTCAACAATATAGTTTTAGAAGAGATTTAAAAATGTATCACCACTATTTCATCAAATGCCACATTTCACCTTCTGTAGCCACTATTTTGTATCCTTCTTTGCTATTAAATTGACTTCAGTTCTTCAAATGACACATCTGTTTAAGCCTTATCTGTTCAAAGAAAGCTAATAAGCATAGCTAGGTTTAAAAGGATTAACTTGGATGGGAATTCTAAAAGTTTTCAAACATTCTTGATAGTATTTGCTATTAAAAAGGAAAAATGGAAAAAAAAAAACCCCAACATTTACCTTCTTAAAAACTCTCTCAAACTCACAATGACGTGAGATTAATTCCTTAGCAGGTCAAATGGATGAGGATGACATTTATGTGCTTAAAGAAGCTCCTGATATCTATCTTATGTTTCCCAGAGAACTTTTAATATCAGAAATGGAAAAGAGAAAAAGATGTATTTTTTGAGTAGTAAAATTCAGAATAATACCTATATATATGAGTGAATGCTCTCTTCCTTTCTATTTAGATATATCTGAGTTGCTGCACATGCACAAATAAAAATGCTATGAAGTAAAATGTAGATGTTCAACTGCCCTAATTAAAAAAAAAAAAAAAAAGACAACAAAAAAAGTTGTTTTTCTGTTTCTCCTCCTACAAATCTGTGTTCCTATGCTCTGTAGTGTACACCTTGTATCTCCAGCATATCTTCAGTGACAGTATATGTGAAGTTTAAACATGAGGAATTAATCAGAAATATACTAAGAATTATTTTAGATGCGTAAGATAGAGAAGTTCTTATCAATGGCAGATAAGCATGAACCTCATCCTGGTCCCTGGATGGGGCTCTCAGTTTGGTTAAAATCAGTCCTCTCTTTCCAGTGAATTTGATGGTAGTGGTGTGAGATTGCAGTGTTGATTTGTACTGGAAGAGGTCCCCATGTGTACATGCATGGACAAAAGGTGAACTGTGTAGTGCTGTGTATTAAATTCACAGTCACTTGAGAGGTCAAGGGTGCAAAACTTGGATTCAAGTTGGGAAACTTCAGAAGATGAGGAAATGGTCTACCAGAAACAGTGGGAAAATGCCCCAGATCCTGCAATAATGAACCTCAACATATTGAACTATGTAAGTAATAGTTGATGCTTGAGAAATAGTAAATATTGCTAAATTTACTTGCTGTCTGCAGCCAGCAAGAGATCAACACTAGAATAAAAAAGCTAATTTATTTTTTTAATGAAAATTGAATGCAAAAAGCTATTGCCACTATTTCTCCAGGAGAGACTGACTCTGACAATTGACTATGACTCACTTTGTATATGGATTTTAGATGCAATTACAACTGAAAGAGAGAGAATTCAAGCAAGGCAGACACAGACGCTAATACTGTATCTGTCAGTCACAAAGATGAGCTGCTCACCTCTAGCTTTAACCAAATTAACACATCAGTGACTTATGCATAACTTTGGGACCTTAATTCATAGGTTGACAAGCCATAAACAAGAAACCAAGGTGCAGATTTCATATTTTTTCAATAAATTCTTCAAAGGCATTTAGTGTTGATGAATAGCCCAATTGATGCAGTAGGTGTGTTTGCAGTGGCAGAATACACTAAATCCTCTGATACTCTGGATTTCCTACCACACCAAGGTAGGCTAGAAGGTAACGTTCAGAAATTCACCAAGACAAAATAAAGGTTTTTATTTGGGTTTAGGATAGGCCCAGAGATAACACAGAAAGCTCTTATTTTGTTCTGCTGCGGCAAAACTGTGCAGAAGGTAAATCCAGAAGAAAAACTTTTCTCAGTTTTGGTTCTGAACCAAAAGCCATACCTCATAGGTTGTCTCAGCCCCAAAGATTCACTACAGTATCTGCTTTCATCAGAATGTCAGAGTGGGAGGCTGAGATACTGTTCTTGGTTCTTATCCATGTGTAGGCACTAGGGAGAGATATGAATCCACTGAACATCTAATCGAGAATCTTTGGGAATCTTGTTTATTTTCCTTTTTTTCTGTCTTTTTTAATGCTCTGAAAGATACAGACCTTGGCACTTTAATCTGGTTACTGATTTCAGAGGATTTTTACTAGGTTAAAAGAGCTGGACGTTTATTTAATCCAGGCTTAATATTGTTTTCAAATAAAGATAATTTAATCAACCATTGTTTTGGATTAGCAGTCTTTTGAAGTAAGCTGTGAAGCTCCATGTGAACAGTATGCAATTCAGCCTTCCCATAAGAGCCTGGATCCAGTTCTATGTTGAAATTCTAATCCATTTCCCTTCAAAATTCATATTTGTTAAGCTCCAAATATATTGCATCACTTTAATTACTAGTGGAAAATGATCATTTCACCCAGTTAATCTTGTTTGTCTTTGAAAGTATAATAAAGTACTATCTAATAATAAACTATGTGCTTATCATCTGACCACGCTTCTAGCTAAAGTACTGTTTACTGATCTAATGATCTGGCTTTGCTTTAAACAATAACATCTAAATATAAACACTGATTCTTCCACTTGATCTCCTACACACTTGATTTTATGTAGGGCATTAATGATGTCAGTAAGGATGGGCTTTAATATATTTAAATAAAATGGAGAAGTATGTGGGAGAATATGAACCTAGCCCAGCAGTTGAAGCATACTGGCTAATAATTTCAGTCAGTGGAATGTGTCATACCTGTCCATGAGGCAGGTGTTTTACTCAGATATGTTTGCTTCCAACACATGCCAGAGGGTTGGGCTGAAAACCCAGACCAGAAAACCCATCAGTACCCAGCTGGCCATTCCTGATGCAGTGACTAGGTTTGCTCGTTGAAAAAAGTATCTACATTGAAGCATTATGGGAACAAGTGTATAGAAAGGATGTGAAACAGTGTTCAGAGTGTCTTTTTTTTTCCTTGTGATGAGTCCAAGAGACTGATTTGTGACCATGTTGAAGTTTCTGGTGAAACTCCAATACCTTTCAACAAAAGTACCCATGAAGTTGTGCTGACAATTCAGCATGCCAGTAAGCAACAAATTGCAATTACTTCTCCTTTGTACCATTCCTTCTGTGTAATAGCAGCTGAACTGTTATAAGGAAAATCATTTATCAGAGAAACTATGACACACCTGAGAAACAGTGTGAGAGTTGTGGAAGTCCTAGAAGTCCTGGAAGATACCTGGCAGACTCTGCCTCTCAGGACAGGAGATACAGTAATATAAGGACAAATTCCCTGAGCCCCACGGTTATAAAAAAATATCATATCATTCCATCTTTATTTTCTGCTTCCAAATCTTCTTTTGTAAAAGATGGTTTGATTTCAAAAGATGCCACCACCTATGAGATTCACTTAGACCCTCACATGAAGGAGGTAGCAGGTATGAAAGTTGTTTTTTCCAGATACTTGAGTAAAAGCAGTTTGGTCCCATGATTAAATCTCCAAATGAAATACAGGATTACTAGCAAAAATAACTGACATGGAACTTGTCCACTTGAGGATTGTTTTGCTCCTTTGCAAGATACTAGAGAAGAGCAAGTCTCTGGCAGCACTCTCAGAGATACTTACAGTGGGGCAGGACTTTGATCTTGTGTGTAAAACAGATGTGTCTTATATTCCCAGCAAATCTCTGCCTCTATGACTGTCACTGAAAACACCCTTGAAAGAATATTTTGGATGTCTTTGGAACAACATATTGAAAAAGGAAAGGAAAAAAAAAGGACAAACAGGACAAACCACAGTTCTCTGTGGCTTGAGGGTCACCCAGAATCAGTTCCCACAGTTCTATTTAGCTAATGAAGTCATACAAGCCCTGCACAAAGTGGCACTGGTGACCCCTGTGTCGCTGGATGCCAAACTTTAAAGGTAACACGATAACCATTTTGGATGTAGAAACAAAGAAAGTCTATGTGCAACCACATAAGCAGGGGAATGACAAACAAAGATGCTATAGAATGGAAATAGATAATTTCGGGCAAGGAGAATGTAAAGTAATCACTCCTGCCAGTTTCACTGCTCATTGCCATGCAGGCTTGGCTTTCTGTTCTCCTCTGCTTTTCCACCTTTTATACCCAATAAAGAGATTTGTTTTGTAACATAGAGCAAAACCACATAAACAAAGTTACTAATTCCCACAATTTTCACATACAATCAAACGTACAGATATCCTACTTGGGGCTGTGAGACTATCCTCCAGAGTTTAAAGCCTTGACATAAGATATTCCAAGAATGCCTCATTAAACACTTTTCTCTCCCTATTTTTGTGACAAATGCAGGGGGTTTTCTGTTTCTTTTTTTGTTTTCTTTTTATTTTCCTATCTCCCCATCTTTTTAATTTTTTTTTCTTTCGTCTCTCCTGCTCCCTCCTTTTTAAGTGTGAATTTTGAAAATAAGAAGAACGAAAAAATAAATTATTAGTTCTCATTTATTTATAGGCAATTTGTTATCAACTTGAAAATATGCAAAATCACTGGCTGCAAAAGTGACCAAAATAAATTTTGAATGAAAAGGAGATATATCAGTTCTTTTGAATTCAGAATATTTACAGAAAAATCATGTTTCTAAGAAAACAAATATGAGAGTTCTATTGGTTTTTGCATTTTGTTAATTGCAAGAATTTTGCAGAACAACATAAGGTAAAGTGAATAAAAATGTTTAGCTGCTTTTTTTTTTTGAAATCACAGAACCTTATGCTTTCAAGCCATAAATATACATTAAATATATTTTTTTTTCATGAAAGCTGTGTCGCTTATTTTTTAATGCACTTGTTTGTAGAGTTCTAGTTCTTAGTAAGGAATTGTTGTGATCCTCATTTTACATCTGGAGGCCTGAGACATAGGAGCAAAGCACTCCAGCATCACCTCTCTAGCACTAAACCACCCAGGTGAGCCACATGCTCTGGCCCCAAGGCCAAGTGCTGCAGCCTGACTCATGTCCACATGCCTAACTCTCCGTCCCAGAAAAAAAAAAAAAATAGGGTGGCTGCTTCCAAATAGCATATTGAAAACAATGCTTGGCTTGTGCAATCTCCCAAATGATGTCTGAATGTTATCTTGAAGAGTTTTAGCTGCCTCAGCCCCAACCTGTGCCATGAAGCATGGTGATGGCTGGACCCAACAGACCAGGATCAGCCATGCTCCATCCTGTCCTGCTGTGGGTCTTTCAATGGCAAATGCACTGCCAGGAGGACCCTCAGAAAGAGCAGGGTTTAGAGGCTTAAGACCCAAACTATTATTCCAAACTGAGCAGTCCTTCAGACCCTTTTCTTATGTATTTTTTATGCACCGACTTTTGTAATGCCATTGCACCCTTGTGCTGAGTGTAAAGGGAAAGCATCACCCACGTGAGGTGGTGGCTTTAATTCAGAAGTTAGCATAGGTGCATTGTCAGGGTGTTGCTTGCAGACCTTACTGAGAGGCCCATGTTGAGAGAGAACAGTTCAAGCTTGTACAGCTGAACAGGTATTCCAGACCCAGCTCTCAGCAAAAGGAGAATAGACCACATCTGTGCTCATCTTTGAAGTCTGGACTCTTGGAATTTTGAGGTCTCTTCCTAGCATGGCCCAGCTTTTTATTATTCCCTTCTTTGGCGTTATGGTAGAAAACATAGTTTTAGCAGTTATGATCAACTGCCTAACTCTTGTATATATCTATTAATATATAAATGTTAAAATATATCTTCATTGCTAAAAATAAAGAGCTCTTTTCATGAGACACATGAGCAATGTTTCACTCAAAATCTACAATCTGAAGGGACACATTTGGTCTTAACAAGATATGTTGTGGGTTTCCTGTGTGTGACATTGAAAATGGTGAATGTTTCCCAATGGACTGTTTAACTACAATAAATCCAGACTTGTTCTTTACAAAAGAAACGTTGCCAGCAACAAATTGTTTAACAGTTGTTTTAAGGTCATGCTTTCTAAACCCACTTACTTCCCACAGTATTTACAGCACCACTATTTAATATAGTTAAAATGTGATTGATTGTACGTGTGTGTGTGGGCATGTATGTTATTATTTTCATTAAACAAAATAATTCTAATGCAATCTTATCAGAATTGGCAGAAAGAACTGAATGAAAATGTACTGAATTAATAATAAATTGATGGAGGATTGTGAAACACTAGGATTACTACTAAAGACAAAATGAACTTGAGCTGGAATGGTTTTCAAAATCACTTGGGCTTGTGTTGCATTTTTGGGCTTGGTTCCCTCTCTTTTTTCAGTAGATTACTAGTTTAAAAAATCACCAAGGCCTAACCCTGCAGGGACATGGAAGTAAATGTGGACAATTCCTCTATTTAAAAAAAAAACCAGGTAATTTGAAACCTCGTAGGAAGTGTTTTTGGCTAAGATCTACCACAGAACTCAAACTCCAGGTTTTGGTTGAAACAGAAACTGACAGTTCTTGTCACCACAACAAAATAAATCTGCATGGCAAACTCTTCTGGCCTTGGGTACACTACTTTCAAACTCTTTGTTCTGCTATTTCCCACCTTTCTACATATGTAAGGCCAAAACTGTCCTAGTCGTTACCCACACATGCATCTTATAAATCCAAAGGAGCTATTTGCTTTTCTGAGTTTAAATAAATCTTTTTCAAAGGATATTATGATTGTGTACTTGAACACAAACACCAAATATTTACATACATAATAAAGGGGAACAAATTTGCCCTACAAATGCATATACCTGTGTCCAGAGTACCAACATTTTTTACCACTGCTGTAAGGTCTTAAGTACTGAACAACTTAAATATCCATTTCCCAGGGTAAGAGAATTAGTTTGTCTCTTTGGTTAAATCTACAGCTAAATTAATGTAAATTGGGTCACACCCAGGCTTAAACTGCATTAGGATAATTTGAAACAGTTGCTTGACATCACTGGACAGCAGATACTTTAGAAAAGTACTTTTTAATGTGAAAAATAGTTTGAAATCCTTGTCCTGTGAATCCTGAGTGCATGTGGAGCATCTCTGCCTCTGTGCACCACACTAGAGAACCTGTAGCTCTACCCACCTTGAGCTGGCAATTTCTTACTCTGTGATAGAGCTCATGAGCTGTTCCCAGGCCCATAGGGAGTACTCAGGTGAGACAAGCAACAAGTCCAGACCTCTTCTATCCAACTAAATTAATTTGGGTTTTTTGTTGCCTCATTCCCTACTCTCCCAGGCCAGCTCCCACTTGTCCGTTTATTATCCACCAGAGCATCCTGTCTGGCATACCAGATGGTAAACTTGCCAACTTGGGGACTGTCTTTTCTCACTTGTTTGTGGTATCCTCTGTCCAGAGGGGCTCTGCATCTCCACAGGACTTCCTTACCTCCTCTCTATTAAAATGAGAAATAATGAAGTAAATCGAGATTTTGCATGATTTATCTCTTAGTCCTTAGTGGGTGGGAGAGATACCCAACCCTTCGCAGCTTGGCTTTATTATTTTTTTTTAATACTTCTGCAACTACAGGCCACCAACTAGACTGAATCCACTGCCATCTACCACAACTCAAATTAATTCTAGTCAACACGTTGCCAGCCAAATAGCAAGTTAAAATAACACTGTGTTTGCTTGCATAACAGCTTCTCACATGCAAAGGTATTGCTGCATAACTGCCCTGTTTGACTGGTCATAAGCAACACTTTAAATAATGGCCACAATATTGGTTTTTAAAGGAGAAATCTGGGGAAACATAAGCAGCCATTATGCAAGAAAGAATGATAATCATATATATCACATGTTACCAGAAAACATAGGTGTGACTGGCTGGCACCTCCTGTGATTAAACTCACAGAGTAAGAAGCAGACTGAGCTTTTCATTACTAGCTTGTCAGGGGATAGAGCTCCCATTGTGATAGGCACTATAAATATGCAAAATTAGATGCTATTCCCTCCTCACCCAAGACCTGGCAATCTATGGGCATAGACACATTGCCTGGTCACAGAGTCAATCTGTGCCAAAGCTTTCAACTCATTAGACCACACACCTTCTCTTACATAAAATCTGTAATAATGTCTATATTATTAAAAATGGACTTCTGCCATAAAACAAACCCAGCATATTAAGCAAGTCTGTGTGAGGAGAGCAGCTTGCCACATGACCTCAGAAGCTTGCAATGCCAGCTGCAACTATAAGCTATCTTTTTCTGCTCAACAGCTCACTAATAATTCAGACAACCCTTGTTCTCGCTAAATTATTTTTGTGAGCTGAACTGGGAGAGCACTTGCAGGAGGAGAGCATTTTGTTAGAGTTTTCAGTGCTGCTCTGAATGTGACTGGCAGCATGTTCTGGCAGTCCTCCATTTGGACAGCACAATGGTGTCACTTCCAATAATAAAGAACATACAGACATTTCATGAGCTTCAAAGCGTCGCTTTGCTGCAGACTTCAGGGCCCTCTTATTTCCTGGAAGTGTTAATAACTACGATGGGAAAAAAATAGGCTTTATTAAAGGGAACTTCTAATGCTGGATAATCTGGCTCAACAAAGTATAAATTTCTTTTATTTTAAAGAGGATGATAATGTACTTTGCCTAGAAATTCCTTGATTTCTGATTAGGCTTTGGACTATTTTCTAATAACACTCAAACTGTTTAATAGGTCACATCACTTTTTGGGGCAGTTGCTCTCCCTCTTTTCTTCTGCTTTTTGACCTTCTGTTAAATTATTTGGCTAATTTGTTTAATCTTCATCCATGAAGATATTTAAAAGCCATTTGGACATGGTCCTGAGGAGTCTGCTGCGGGTGGCCCTGCATGAGCAGGAGGGTAGGACAAGATAATCTCCAGAGGCCTCTGCCAACCTCAGCCACTCTGCGTTTCTGTGAATTAGATTTTAGGCTTTTCAACAGAATGAATAGTTCTCATTTGTTTCTGCAGCACTCACAGAAACAAAACAAACCAATGGCCAAATACTCACCAATTTAAGTTGAGAAAATGGACACAATGGCCTAGATAGTGAAACTGAAAAAAAAAAAAAGTAATAATATTACTATTTATATATATTTATTACTATAATATCACTATTTATATTGTCTAGATGCATTTTTCTTGTTATTGTGGGTTCCAACAAACTAATGTCATCTGGTTTGTCCTTTCTTTGAGATCAGGATTGGTCCAAAGCTCCAGCAATCCTTTTCAACCTAAATCATTTTACTTTATATACAACTTTATCCCTAAGCTAGATCCTCCAGGTCTTTCTCTGGAGTCTTTCAGTATCCCACCCTCTCATTATTAAGAAATGTTTATAAACATGTGCCTGTACCCACATTTGTCTGAAAAGAGAGCTGATTGTTACATTCAGACAGTCTGACTGACAAAACTGGTGGATTAACTCATCTGCATAAGGGAGAATGAGCAATGCAAGAGATCGTATTCCTGAGAAACTTGAATATATTCTGTGAAGGGCTGATGACCAGGTCTTTAAGTATATTTAGAGGCCAAGAAGGCTTAAAACTTATATTCCTCTCATAAGTCATCCACTTCCCCTCAAAATACAGCTTCACTTTTCGGAGTGTTTATTTACGTATGGATTTATACTTTTTCCAAAGAAAATAAAAAGATATGCATTTTGATGATGAGTTTATATAAAGACAAACTCTGAATTTTTTAATATTCTATGTTTATCCCAAAATATTTGCTCCTCTAACCTAGTCTAAAAGATTAATCATTACTGTTAAGCAGAAGTAGCTGAATTTTAATGAAGTCTCAGGTAATATCCCTGTACTGTTTCTGTTGTGTGTGTCTACCCAAATCCTTCATACTTACTACAGTCAGAGGTGAAGAAACTTGAGTCTAACAGTGATGCTGTAGGAAAGACACGGCTTGGGGATCTCATTAGGAGCTTTTAGTCTGATGGTAACATTACTTCTTTGTCATTAATATGTAGTCCAATAAAGGCACAATGCATGAAAAATAAACACACCTCGGCAGAATGTAAGGTGATCTAAAAGTAATGCATTTCCAAGCAAGATTTTGATGATACCCCCAGTCAGATAAACCCTGTGCTTTCACATGTATTCAGATCCAAGCTCCCATTGTTAATTCAAGCTACTATATTATCTCCTTTTAACTAGCACTTATATCTGACAGCTGTAGAGGCTTTCAGCCATAATAAATCTCTCCCTGACTTCCCAAAGCAAACAGTGTTGAAGAGAGTGATCCCTCCAATAACATTTTGTCAGCTCAAATCACCACTGTGTTGCAAGTTACTTAGACAGTTTATGCTGACTGTTTGCTTCCCAGATTTCTTATGGTCCTTACTTCCTACATCAGCTCTGATTCTGGTATGTCATTAATCCTAAAAGGTGTTTTACAGCAGCCATCTCTGTTGGCTGGATGAATTAATCTTTACTTTTAACTCTGGAAAGATTTAAGTTTGAGCAATTCATCAGATCCAGGTGCTTACATTTTCCCCAAAGGCACATGGTGGGTTACTAGAGCTCATTGCAGAGAATCTATAGGACCATCAGGACCTGGAAATAAGCCCCTAATTATTTCAATGAAGACCATTCGATTGTTCACAACTGATTTACTATGCTTTTTACCAAAATTAAGAAACAGACCTCAGGACTTTGTGTTCCTGTGGTGTGCTTAAATACGCAGCAGAATTCAAATTCTTCAATATGATACTAAAATATAGGAAATGGAAAAGAGTAAGTGAAATGGAAACCAGTTAAGACTTTGGACCTGAACACCCCAAACTAGTCTTTGGCCTGAGAAAGATAATTACTAAGGCATCCCTCTGTTCACTGCCGTGGTTATTGCAAATACCCTCTCACACATTTGATACTCTCTTTTTGTGTTATAGGGCATTAAGGAACCTACTCTGTCTCTGGGAGTTTGACAAAAGGAAGGAAGGAAGATTGTACTCTAGGAAAGAGCCAGATGGGACATTTGCCCAGCACTGCTGAGTGCTGGCAGTGGAGGGAAATGTAGGTCATTCCCACATGCTCTGGGTACCATGTCCTGTCAATAGGGAAATCTAAGGAGTGGAAATTAAGGGAGTGGAACATCTCCCTTATGAGGATAGGCTGCGGGAGCTGGGTCTCTTTAGCTTGGAGAAAAGGAGACTGAGGGGTGACCTCATCAATGTTTTCAAATATGTAAGGGGTGAGTGCCAGGGAGATGGAGTTAGGCTTTTCTCAGTGGTGACCAGCGATAGGACAAGGGATAATGGGTGTAAATTGAAGCATAGGAGGTTCAAGTTGAATATCAGAAAAAATTTCTTTACTGTGAGGGTGACAGAGCCCTGGAACAGGCTGCCCAGGGGGGTTGTGGAGTCTCCTTCACTGGAGACATTCAAAACCCGCCTGGACACGTTCCTGGGAGATGTACTCTAGGTGGCCCTGCTCTGGCAGGGGGGGTTGGACTAGATGATCTTTCGAGGTCCCTTCCAACCCCTAGGATTCTATGATTCTATGATTCTATGATTCTACCATGGTAGGAATCCTGTAGTGTGGCTAGTGGGTGATGGAGAAGGTTGTGTGTTCAGATAAAACAACAGCTGAGGACAACAGTGTCTCTTCAGAGGCATCAGATGAGCTTTGGTGGAGCTGTAGATTTACATATACTCAATTCCTCTTTTTTTACCCCAACCACATATCTAAATCTTGCAGTGTGTGAACTACCTTGGATCCTTTCTAATTTAACATTTCTGAACCCTACTTCTCTACCTTGACAGCACACATCATGTAGGATCAGTAGCTTACCTACTCAGAACTCATATATTGCAACTTCTCAGTCTTGTCAAGAGGCAATTTAACATGAACAAATATAAGGAAAAGCACAGAAGCATTCCTGAAAGTGAATCTGAGGTGAAAACCCTTTCTTCCTATTTAATCCTTATTCCAAATATTTCAAACTCTTATTCAGATGATGGGGTTTTTTATGGTTTTTTTTTGGTTTTTTCGATGTTGCCCTGATCAACATGCCCTAGAGTTTATAAACAGAGTGGGGGTCCTGGGAAGTATTTGAGGTGAATCAACATATCCAAAGCTATGGTTTGGTGTTTTGAATGAAGTACTTTAAACTGCCTTGGTGCATATTGTGGGTTAAATTTAACAATGCAATTGTTAAAATCAAGAATTAAAATCAAAGTAGCAGTTGGTTTTAATACTCTGTGGTATTTTCCAGGTATTTCTAGGTACCTCGTAGTCTCCTCTAGCCTGTGCCCCAATTTCTAAATCAGAAAAACTCATCAACAAATACACAAAAAAGCAGATTTGGGCATTCAAATTGGTATTTGTTTTGCCATAAAAAATTTCCCATACTTTAATGTGTTGATCAGGTTTTGGCCCTTGTTATTTACTATGTTTCCTCTCATTTCTCTTTTGCTCATGCAGGCACTCAGACACACATTCACATCCATTTTTCTTTCCATCTACTTTTTCATTTGCAATGTCTTACTGTGATCAGCTAGTGAACAGGACAGGTGGAGTTTTCCAGATGCCAAGTGGGTTTGTGCTGCTGAGAAAACCATTTCAAGCAAAAAAAGAGCTCATGTTGGTTGCTTTGAACACTGATGACTGCTTTTCCTAAGAAAGCACATTCAAGAAATGGTTGCCTTTGGCAGGTAAACATACTGTTTTGCTTCAGGCAAAGGAGAGGGAAAAAAACCTGCACCAATTAATTTTTTATAAGCAAAACAAAACATTCAAAGAGGGAGAAAGTGGTTTTGATCAGTGACAGGAGGCTGCCTATAAGTCAGGATCAGTCCAATATTTTAATTAAATATATGTGGTTTATGGTAAAGAAGTTATGGAAATACATATGAACAGGGATTTTCCTTGGGTACAGTATCTCTCAGATCTATTTCTCTTTCTCAGGTAAATAAAGAATTGTCATGCATTTGCTCCAGGCCTGAATTAATCATTTTCATAGTCAAGTTGTTTTATTCCCCCCAGTGTGATCCCAGTAATGAACTTTTCCCCCTGACAACAAAACACAGATGGATTCATTGTGATTTCTTGTTTATTTGCTACAAAGTCATTGAGCTGGGGGTGAACAAAGCCTTGTTCTTCATGAATCTGCAAAAACATGATTTTTTTTTTTTTTTTTACCACTTGTGCATTCAATATGAAATGGTTTTTTTCAGCCTCAAAAAAACCCCACAGGACAGGTTGCAACCACAAGTGAGTCTTCCACAATAGGAAAAAAAGGGGAAGGAAAAGGGGAAGGGGAAGAAGGGAAAGAAAGGGAAGAAGGGAAAGAAGGGAAAGAAGAGAAAAAAGGGAAAGAAGGGAAGAAAGAGAAAGGGAAAGGAAAAGGGAAAAGGAGAGAGTGAGGGAAAGGGAAAAGGAAATCTGATTCTACTGAAGTATCATCCATAGAAATACATTATATTTTTTACTGATTGTTGGTATAAAATTCCTTCCCTGCCCCTCCACTTGCTCCCATGGGAAAATAGGTTCTGACACTTTTAATCAGTCAGACATTGCTTCATCACCCCTTGCATAATTTCACAAAGGGAGGGGATAATGTGCCAAATTCTCTCCTGGTCTACTTCTCTGTAACCAAAGAGGGAACTCACAGTCATAGACAGCAAGAAGAAGCAAGTCAGAATCTTGCTGAAGACTTCTTGCTGTATACCAAAGGCATCAGGGCTATTTGACTTGTGTGATTTCACAGGCTAATCTAAGAAATATGAAGCCAGGGGAAGGGTAATTCAAAACTTTATTGTTACCATAGGCCAGTGTTCTCTTTCTATGGGAGTCATCAGGGCAATAAATGATTCTGTTGCCACTGCAGCTAAAAGATGAGGATTGCTCAAGTACATGACAGGGTAACACAGGAGACCATAACATGGTGAAATTCTGATATCAAGTGAACAGAAGTTCCTATTCTTGGATGAAACATCATCTTGAAGAAAAATGTATTGAAAAAATGCACTTGCTTGGTATAGGCTTTGCTTCTACCCTATCAGCATATTCTTGGGAATCCCTGTCTGATCTTGATAACTCATTTAATGACACGTCTCAGGTCTATTCACTCTAAAGGCACATAGCAGGACTCCAAGATCTTGACTAGGACTAATAGACTGCAGAAAGTGGCTGGAATCTTGTGTTTGTTCTAAAGCATATCTTGACTTGATATTGTTAGGACAGTTAGGGGATTTATAAAAAGGCTGCTGGCTGATTATTACATTAATATTCTATGACCCAGGGTGAATATGGGGCTTATGATTCTTGTAATTTCAGGTGTACATAGTTTGTAACTTGATTAGAAAATCAAGAATCAGAATGAGAGAGAATCTTTTTCCTACTGCAAAAGGATTTGGTATAATTTAGGTTAAAAAAAAAATATATCAGCAGTATATTGGCCAGAAGATAATCCATAGCTACATTTTTTCTATTTCTATTTTTCTATTATTCTATTATTTTTCTACTTCTGTTTATCTGTGCTGAATCTTAAGAAACTGTAGACTGAAAAAAAGCAAATTTGAAACAACTAATGCAACAAAATATAACTAAACCAAGATAAAAATATAAAAAGTGATGGTTTTTTTTTTCTTGTTTTCCCCAACAGTGTAACAATACTTTTGAATGCTGCCATTTTAACCTTCAGATACTGCAGCAGGTGGTGAAAACTTTCAGCAGTTCATGCAGCTTCAAGACAAATGTTCAATTACTGTAGCCAAAAAAAAAAAGGAATAAAATGAAATAAAAATGGAATAAAACAAAACAAAACTGCTTAAGTGCTCAGGCTGAAACCGTATCACTTTCTGGCGAGGGATGGTAATTCTTAGGTCTCAATGTGCAGCCTCTGTGGTCAGTAAGAATTATGCTGATGAATTTACTTGGTGTAGAACCATTCCCCATGGCATATACAGCAAGGTGCAGTTTCACCTTTGTGCATCTCAGCCAGGTTGAGAGGAGGGATGTTGGTGTACAAATTTTATATCCAAACCGTGAAATGTTGTCTCCAGCATCCTGCTCACCAATGGTTTTAGGAGCACTGACACTGAGCTTGTTCAGTGGATAAATCAACCAACAAGGATTACCAGCTGCAAGGAGGGGCAAGTGTTATAGAGGAGCCTTTGTGCTTGACCTGGTGCAGGTAGGGGAGGAGGAACCATCCTCTACCTTAAGAGGACACAGACTAGAGGTCCTCTAGTTCTTTGTCCCTGGGACAGATGTCATCAGTGGCAATAGTGAAGTTTGTTCAGAGTAATTTTAACACCCATCTGGGGCCTGGACTGTGATTTTAACTACTATTGATAAGTAGATAAAGTCAACTCCAACAGAGTGCTAAGCTTTTAAGAAAGATGTCAAGAGTTTCATAAGCAATCAGAACCAAGGATTCAAGGAAATATATGTTTACAATAAAATTGGAATTGTTTTCAGAATAAAGGTTTAAAAAATATATTTCAGGATTGGGCTTCCTCTCCATCTTTTAGGGTAAAGGATGTAGTGGGGTGAAAGTGGCAGGAATCTACCTGCTTCCAAGTTTTCCCACTCTCTTCTAAACTATGTGGTAGCACTGACTTTGTCAGAGGCACAGTGCTGGATGTAAGGGGCTCTGCCTGCCTATTTCATGTTACTAATGGCAACAAAGCTTTGTCAAATGAAAATATTATCTTTAGTCAGAGCTTTCAACCTTCTCGTGTTACAATTCTCTTTGCTGACTTGCACCAAACAACCATTACCCCCTGGGCCTGATACGTGCTCTTTAATGGTCTTCAGTGATGTTGCCATATGCCAAAAAAAGAACAATATTAACAATGGGGAGACAATCCATCTCACCTTTGATGGAAACAATCTGTTTCTAGGTACTAGAAGAAATAGGTGACTTTGTATTCATCTCTTCATGCTATTTGCTTTAAGAAGCTTTTAATTAGAATCACAGAATGGCCTGGGTTGGAAGTCCTTTTTAAATATACAAATTCCCCTGACATAGGCAGGGGCATATTTCACTAGGTCAGGTTGCTTAAAGTCCTGTCCCACCTGAATTTGAACATTTCCAGTGATAGGGAAATCTACAATTCTTCTACAATGCTTCTTAATAACCTGTTCCATCGCCTCACCACCCTCGTAAAAAATGTTTTTCTTAAGTTCAATCTAGACAGACCATTTCTCAGTTTAAAACCACTGCCCATCGTCCTGTCATTGCAGGCCTTAGTAAAAAGTCTTCCTTTGTCTTTAGATGTCCCCTTTAAGTATTGAAAAGCCTCAATAAGGTTTCCCTGGAGCCTTTTGATCTTCAGGCTGAACAACCCCAACACTTTCAGTCTTTATTCCTACCACCATCCTTCTGACCATATTTGTAGACCTCCTTTGATCTGCTGAACATGCTTCTTTTTATGCAGCCCAGGCCAGTTTTGGGGGAAGAAGAGCCTAATCCTCCCTGTTGACTGTGATTCTGGACTACAAACTGGGATGAGAACATAAATATTTGTTTAAAAAATCCCATTCTGCTTGCATTGTACATACTCAGTAAATCCCAACATTTATCAGTGTTTCTATTGCTTCAGTATTTATGTGACCTGACAAGGGTACAAGTCTTATTTTAATCTCCTTCCTCACTTTTCTGTTCATGTACAGGTACCAATGAACATATGCTAAAATCAGTCTGTAACATGAAGGTTTTACCTTCTGAATAGAGGTGGATGAAAGGCACACAGTACTATGATCCCCATTTCTCAGAGATGGAAATGAGACACAGCAGGTTTAGGGATTTGCCCAAGGCAAGACAGGAAACATGTAGCATGACCAGGAATCAAACCCATGTCTCTTCTGTGCTTAAGCTAGACAAGTAATGTTCCTCTCAGCACAGAGCACAAATAGGATGGAAAGTGGCACTTTGAAGCACTTTTCTCAAGATAACATCACTGTTATTGCTATAATCTAGCAATAGATGCTATCAATATAAAAGTAAAGCCAGTTGCAATTTTACTTTATCCTTTGTAATGACTCACTTCTTCCATACTGCCCATAAGAAGTGAACTAATAACCAGTTATTCCCCCTGGATTTCTCAGTGTGAATTGTCTCTGTGTTACTTGCTTTTAGTTTACAAGACAGCTTTCCAAATCACCCAAGCAGCTGGATGGTCACACCAAAACCCCATGAGACCTCTTGGTGGCCTCCTGATGGAAAGAAAGCTGCAGACACACAACCAAGTGCATCGTGGCTGTCCTTGATGGTCCAGGACTCTGATCAGAGAGTGTGTTTAAAACTGATATACTCTTGATGTCCAAACCTCACACTGGGTTCTTCGTGCTTTATAGTTTTTACTGGGCTTATGCTTGCATAGCTGAGTTGACTTGCAAGAGCTGTTAACTGCACTATCTTCTACTGGAGTGGGATCTAAAAAACAGTGTGGGTCCATGGGATTTTGAAAAAAACATCAGTTTAGACAGTGTCATTACAGCCTGACCACCACAAGCACAATTTGTACTCTCACTTTGTGAGCCAAAGTTCTGTAGGCTGCCTGGATGGCAAATGTTGTTCTAATTGCATGGTGAACTGCAGAGTGGCATTGAAAACACAATAAACTATGTGACTAGGAGAAAGTAGAGGAGATATTCACCACCAACACCTTTTGGAGGCTGATAAACCCTGTTCAGTTGTCTTAAGACTATAAAATTGAAAATGTACTTTGCAAGGTTCTCTATCACACACCTCAATTTAAGCATATAAATAGATTTACATGTGCAGTATTTCAGTGGGATAGGTTTGGGGTTTCTTTCTTACTTCAGAATAAAGGCTGCAGTATGCTTTAATTCTCTGGACCAATATGTTTTCTTAGTTGTCAGGAGATATCACTTAATGAAAATTATAGGTTTTGAAATGAAAGTGTCCAGGGTTATGTTCTAGTCACATTTCATCATGCTTGGATCAGATGGGGCAATGGCAGGAAAACTGTTAGGAAAGTCAGTACAGGTCACAAAAACCATATTGTGTATCCATGAAGCTCCAGAAAACTCCAAAGTTATCACAAGTCTACGTTGTTAGCCTACCTACTATTTGCCTATAGAATAGTGGAGATGCTTCTCCTGGAGCATTAGATACACAAACATCTAAATATTAGGCAGAAAGAAATTTGTTTGGTTGCTTTTTTTAAATATGATCCAATCTCGGTTGTCTTGGATTTGTTTGTTTGTATATTTGTTTGTTTTCATATAACTAGTTCTTTAAAGTGGAGTATGCATTTTAGCATTCTTCCATAGTGGGCAGCTGCTGCTCTGAATGAGGATCTCAGTGCTTTGCTGAAATACTTGCAAAGACCAGGTAACTAAACAGAATGTGTTTTGCCTTTTCCATTGAGTAATCTGATATTTAGAGATACTCCATTCAGAGTACATGTCACATGTACCCACTTTTGAGGAAATGGTTGATGTTGGTTAACTGACAGCTTTGCAAAATGTCACAAGAAATATTTGATTCAGAGATTTTATGAAGGTTTTTTTCTCTCTAGTCTGTCTAGATTTACATATACTTTTTTTTCCTCTCAGTATTTTTAAAGCTCATTTCTGGAAGTGCAACACTTTGCAGATTATCTCAGAGTCACTGCAGATTTGTTGTGATTTTTTCCCAGAGACTGGTAAAATCACACTGGCTCCAGAGGTTCAACTTTCTGCCCCTGCTAAGGGAGGTCATCAGTAGCATGGAGTCAGATTTGGATATCTCCCAATCAGAAACAAATAAAAGTTATCCCACTGGGACTTTAGTTAGGCTCTATCTGCCCTTCCAATGAACAGTTAAGCTTTGTAGTGTGCCTGCTTGAGAAACAGATGTTTGTCTAACCCCTGAACTGCTCAATACATTAATCTGAAGCATAATTTAGCTCTGTCTGAGCTTCTGAACATGGCACCAATAACTGGCTAGCATGGATTTACCAGCCTTAAAAATAATAATTTTTGAGGTTTGTTTAAAAAATAGTTCTCCTCCTGTCTTAGATTAATTAGAAGTGATAATCTTTGGCAAGAACATACCCAATAGAAAGCGTAGTTTATAGGGTTCTGAACAAGATGCTACCCTCAAACCCATCATGTTATAGTTTGTTCCTGGTGCTTGTGAGTCAGACATTGAGGCAGACCCTGGTTTTTGTTGCTCTTCTGTTTGGGGAGTGTGGTTCAGCTGTGCATCACCACGTTGTCCCTCTGCCAGCTAAGAACAAAGATCCAGTCAGAAGGATGAGAAAATACAGAACTATTTCAAATGAGGAGGAGCCAAACCTTGATCAGATCTGGATATCCTCAAGCTTCAAAGTCAGGAGGATCTTGGATTCCATATGGGCTCATCTCTGCTTCTGAAACTGGGTTTAAAGTCAGTCGTCACCCCCTCCTCCCCACTCCCAGAGAACAGATCTTAAGAGAGGAAATAAACAGAGAAAAATAATAAAGAAAATGAACACATATGAAAAATTGCTAAAGACATACTTTGAAATACCAGGTGATGCAAGACCTAATATTCTTCTGTCACTCACAGACCTTCAGTTCTTGCTTCACTTTATGAACATATGTATGCTCCATTGGATCACACTTTGAAGAATTTGGTTTCTGAGAGCTGCTGTTATATATCTTTGTATCTAGGTTATTAAATATGTGTCCTGATTCAGCACTGAAATGTGCAGTAACTTGCACTCATTAGGATTTAACCACTGCACCATCATGAGATATGAGGGGCTTCAGGCTGAGGTGATTTTCAGTGAGACAAAACAAGGGCATTTATTGTCCAAATCTACATAACACGCCTGGCTCTATTTTGCAAGATGAACTGTTTCTTATAAATACTTACAAAAAAGATTTGCAGGCTTGTTTTTTTTTTTTTTTTTTTTTTTTTTACTGCAGAAGATGTATCTGCTTAAGTAAAAAGGCAGTCTGGAAATTATGAAACTAAACATTAAGTATTGTGGTATTCAGAGGGTCTGATGTTGGTCTTGCTGACTATCAACAGACTATCATCTCTGTGGATTATAGCAGAAGATTAGGCAGCTTTAATTTTCCCTAAAAATTAATGCCAACAGAGCTGTCAAGCATTCACAGCCACAGAGAAATCTTGAAAATTTAGCTTAGATCCAAGCAGAGGCTTGGGCAATGTAAAAGCCTGAAACGAGATGAAATGTCATGATGATATTGTTGTATTACCATCATTGCAGAAAGTATGGCATTTACAGCTCAGGGTGCATGAGAGTTAATAGGCAATGACAGACCTCTGGGAACTGGGCAAGTTGTGGACTGAGTTATGAGCACAATCCCCATTGCAAGGAGGTTTAGATTTAAAAAAGGGAGAATAAGATGGACACAGACAAGCCAGCAAGGAATATGATGATACTACTCTTTTTTTTTTTTTTTTTTTTTTTTTTTACCAGATTACTGATTTACTGACAGAAAAGATGTGAATTTTAATGAGGGATTTAATCAGAGACAGATGTACTTTTTCAAACAGAACTCCTTTGGTGAAAATGTAGGTTTGAAAACATCTATCTATCCAGTGAATTTCTGTCAGATTGACTAAATTATTCATTGACCGAAGTTGAAAATACATTTAAAAAATAAAACTATTTCTTTTTACTTTTTATGATTAACTATGATTATTTTTTTATCTAAAAACATTCTAAAAATATGTCTTTAAACAATTAGAATTAATTTTAAAGCTCAGTGAAACATTTTATCTTAATCAATGTTAGGCAAGATATCTTTATTTTCAGTGCTTGCTTTGCCAAAATATCCCAACATTAATATACTTGCTCAACTTGATGATGATGATGATAATGTAGAGTATGAAAAATTAACAGCAAAGAGTAAAATTTTCCATTTTCCCTGCAGGCTTCCATTGGAAATTGGGAAAAATATTGTTTAAGAAGACAAATGGGGCAGGTGAACCAGGTAAGTAAAAGAGGCAGTTGAAGAAGCTCAGGGATAAATGCAGAGAGAGCATTAAGCATATCTGTTGTGATAAGAGAATGGATAATCCTTTAAACTAAAAGAGGGTAGGTTTAGACTAGACTTAAGGGAAAACTTTTGAAGATGAGGGTGGTTGCCCAGAGAAGTGGCAGAAGCCCCATCCCTGGAAACATTCAAGTTCAGGTTGGATGAGGCTGTTAGGAACTAGCTGAGGATGTGTGCTGTAGGAACATTGGACTACATCACCTTTGAAGGTCCAGTCTAACCAAAACTCTTCTCTCCACTAGGAAGGTCACAAGGAAGGCAGACACTGACAAAGAAGAGAAGAGACCCCACTTTTACCCTTAGGTTTGCTGCTGTTGTCTCTCATTACCTGTCATGTCATTCTTTGGTTTCTGAACAATTCTAAGGCAGGAGATAAACTCACCCATGTGCTGCGCAAGGTACAGAGAAATGCAGGACTAATTCCCTCATCTGAAGCCTTCCATCCCTTTTTGGGGCAGAGCTGGGGCTTCCCTGTAGATCTTTTTGGGATGGGGAAAACCATCATGCCCCAGCTCAGTCAGTAAAACCTCAAGGATGAGATTCTCAGCTCTCACGGTTGTTGGGTGGCAACGTTAGGGGTTAAATACCTGGATAGAGGAGATGCTTTGCTATGAAATTCCTATGGACATGCTGTCACAGTGTCTGAAACACCCAGCTCTAAAGGGGGAAGCAGTGTCAGGCTGTCACCAGTGCTAGTATGGCACCCACACCTATCGAGCCTGACAGAGCTGTTTAGCAAAAGTGCATCACATTCCCTACTGCCCTCATTTTGCTTAATCTGCATTCTTGCAGCTCAGTAATCCTCATGGGAGACTTCCTATAAATAGTGCTTTGGCAATTAAACCCGTTTTCCTTGCAAACTAAGCTTTAATTTCTATTGGCAGGTAGCTTGCAGAAGTATCTCCTATGGAGGAACAAGAGGATGAAATATAATTTAAATAATGAGGGTTTATCTTTGTGAAGAAAGGAAAGTTTATCTTAAATGCTAATACTATTATCGAATCGAGCATCTCATGTTTTTCTATGCAGTTTGCCCCTCTGAGAGCACCACGGAGCAGAAATATGAGCTGTAAAAATCCTGCTGTGCTCATAGAAATGACTCTCACACATTTTCAGGTCAAAGATTACACTTCTGCAGTATTTTTTGGTGAAACATTTGTTCTTGGTTTTTTGTTTTGTTTTGTTTTGTTTTGTTTTTATAATACATTTTACTCAGATTTCACAGACTGATATTTCAAGAAAACAACAAAACACAATAAAATATTGACCCTCTGCCCTCAGAGAACAGGTGAATATACATCCAGGTCATATCCACTGGCCAGCTCTGTTGTGCAGAGAATCTGGGGTCATTTCTTTCAGAAGTAGTTTTAGTTGTTCTGTTTCTCATTTCTGGAGCACTTCACATTCATAAATGACACCTGGAAATCTGAACAGGCACAGTGAAGCCTTTCATAAAGGGAAAGGGGGATTTGGAAGTAAATCCTGCAATTATTTTTACATGGACCTGTAAGAATGATATAATTATGCATGAAAGTGTCTATAAACTAGATGCTGCTCCTGACATCTTGCATGCTGAGTGTTCTTCACTTCAAATCAATGTTCTTTTGGGCAGGAGCAACCCAGCTATGCACAGTAAACCAGGGCTTTTCAAATATAAATATGGCATACGATTAAATGAAGTTTAAATAAAAGCACAGATGACAGCGTCCTGTTCTAGCACCAAAAAGCACAGTATCATACATGGTTCCCAATGGGGGCCAAATCCTTCAAGGTGGTGAAGGTCTGACTTATGACTAGTTCTACTGGAGTCTAAAGTCACATCAGACCAGTGGAAATGAATAAGTGATACATTTCTGAAAAGACTTGGCACATACAATGGGAGATACTTCAAAACTTATTTTTTATCCTCTTAGTCAAAATAATCTGTAAAATTCATTTACATGGCACACACACATCCTTTTGTGCTTTTTTTTTTTTTTTTAATTTCAAAACTTAAGTTTTCATACTGGGAATGTTTTCAGCAAGAGCATTGTGGTCAGGTCTGGACGTGAGATTTGAATTTGTATTTTGCTAAGTGAATGCATGCTCTGAGCTCAGTCCTGCTGGGGAGAACTTGTACCAATAGGACACAATGTGGTGACACTAAAGTTTATCAATCTTCAAGTGGAAATGGCCTCATCAGACTGCTAAAAACCAAAAGCAACCAACAGTTACATCTTAAGAAATTATCTGAATGAAAGATCTCAAAAATTTCACAGCTCAACTTTGGACAATTTTCTAAGAAATGTGATGGCCAAAATTATCATGGACCAAATGTGTTACATTATTGTCTGACTGGGGCACCCATGATATCTATCCCTAAACCTGTAGCACTCTCTCTGCCCATGGGTAAGACCCCATTCTTTTCTGGTGTGTGCACAAGCATAGAGCAAAGACAAAGTTTGGAGCTGGGTGAAGAGCAGAAAGAGGATGAGAAACAGCAAAATTTCCCCAATTTTTTTCAGGGTGATGAAACAGGGAATGGGGCTGTTCCCCTGTGGTCTGCCTCCACTGCCTGAGCATCATCTTCTTCTCATTCCCACCAACTACTGCAGCAAAACAGCCTGCCACAGCAAGTCTCACTAAGCTGAGCCAACCTCAGAAATCTCCCTTCCACACTGCAACTCACTCGTTCAGCACCAATTGGGTTGGTATTCTGACTCACAGTTCTTATTCTGACCATATATATAACTAAAGGTCAAATGCAGCAGTTATTTACAAAGAGCATATGCTTCATACTTAAATTCTGAAGGTTTAACTATTTCTTTGGCATGTCCTTTACAAAGAGCATGCTCTGTGCTCTTCTGCATCACGACACAGACACCAAATATGTAATTCTTAGGTTAAAACATCCCATGGGAGTCAAAGCAACTTTCCTCATTACTTGTCAATCAGAAATTGTGGAGCTGTGATGCTAAGCACCAGAAGTCTCAACTGTCAGATTGCTCACCAGCCCAGTGGCACCCACAGATCTTGCTTCTAAGTCATGCAACAGATCTGTCAATGACATAAAGGGTAAAAAGAGTAAGTAAAACCTCTTTGTGTGAATTTGACATTTTGACTCAGAGATACAAGGATACTGTTTTGGAAATGCTCTTCTTAATACATAGATTTATGTCTTAAAAAAATAAAATAAAATTTAAAAGTGCAATTTGAAGAAGTCTAATGTTAACCCTTTTCATAGACCAGATTTCTCTGAGTACATGGAAATAGGAAACTCCACTTTGAGCCCTGCATCTTCCTAGGTGAAGCCATAGAGATGTGTTCTGCTTCCTAGGAAGTCTCCTACATCTCCTTGCACGACATCACTCTGAAGGCCTTTTAAAAAGACTGAGAGGGAGAGCTTTCATCATTAACATTAAACACCAAAAAAATTATCCTGTCTTGTACTCCTTCCTAGCTCTTTTTATGGCTCAGTAAGTCTGCCACTTGTAAGGCTTAACACTTTCAAGAGGGATTGGGCTTTGGAGATCAGGGGGCTGGGGAGACACCAAGTATTTTCCCCTCCTTATTAGTCTCTGTACACTTTATGAACTGCTGATAGGACAATGTCCTTGAACTCTCCCCAGGTGCAAAGGGACTTGGCTTATGTACATACACAGCAGATACCTCACCTCTGAAACAATTCTATTTGTGCTCCAAAAGGAAAGAGAAAACTTGTACCACATGGACTGAAAATAAAGACATAGGTGGCTACCAAAAATTGGAGGTGTTGGGTAATTATTGTTTTCACCTTTGAGTAAAATAGACTCCAGAGAAAAGATGGGTTTGAGACATGAGCAGCTCATAATATGTCCTAGGTAGCTACCTCTGGGCAGCTTCCAGGATTCATTCTGGCTGTGGTGGGTTCTGTTCTGTGGGACTGTATTAACTGTGAGAAACGGCAAGAGGTCTGCTTTAACCTTCAGGCCAGACCTTGAGGCACAAAACCCACTTATTTTTAGTTCAGGCACAGACACTTTTGAATATCCTACTGGGCATCCTGCTATGTTTAAGCACTTTTAAAATGAGTTAATCTGTGTGCACTTCCTGAAAAGTCAGTTTGCTTCATCCTGTCTTGATTTTTGGAGAAAAATCATACATGAAATATGTATCTCTTTGTTTATTTATATATTTATTAAGCACCCAGTTCTTGCATGTCTTATTTCTGTCTTGATGTATGAACACTGGCAACAAATATCACTGCTGATGTGACGGGCAGGAATTTTTTGCTTGCTTGTTTTTCTAACAAGTTTTCGTTCTGTTCACATTGGTAATTTTAATAAGGGAGAAAACACTTACAGAGAAAGGTATAAAAAGTCAAGGAACTGTAGTCAAGAAGACTAATGGATATTAAATCACTATTTATAAACATAACAACTAATAGAAAAAGAGACTTGTACCCATTTGTTTTAAAAATATGTTGCTGCAAAAGTAGATACATGAATATTTAATTTAATGGGTTTCTTTCTGTATCAACTACAGTTCCTTTTATAAAGCTCATGAACAATGATAATAATGTGCAATAAATATTAATAATTACCCATAATAGGTAATTAAAGTTTAATAATTAGCATGAAAGTCAAAATAACAAGGAAGAATCACTTGATCCCATTCAAAACATTCAGTATTTGAAGGATGTTGTATAATCATTACAGCATAAGTTAATGATTGTCCATTTGAAGTCTGCACTCATTTACGTTCACGCTTATTGGAATGTAACAGTTGATAGAGCATTTCATGATAGGAAAAATTGAATATGTAAATATTATTCCAAATGTGAGTCCATTGTGATGGGGTTATCTCTGCAAATGTAGTCCAAACTGGTGGTATTCTGGAGGCTGCTTTTCAAAGTGCTTTTGCCAAAATTGTTTAAATCTGGGAGGAGTTATGGCTAATATCCTGCACAGAAATAGAGACATTTTGTATTTTTAAACACAGCTAGACTGAAACAAATGGGTTCTGGCTGAAATACCCTTATGCCCTACAGATGAGGGTTTGGACTATATTATCTAATACTTTGCAGAGTTATTGTTAAATAATCTTTTGCAATCCATTTTAGGATTCTTAGCACTATTCTAAATGAAATTACAGTCCTTGACATACTCCTAATACAAAGAAGAGAAACAATTTATCAAAGGTATATTTTGGGTCACAAGGTCCCCTTAAAAAGACAGAGAGTAGAAGACAAACCAACATATACTTCTCTTGGGGTATCATGCTGCCATACCAACATGTACACAATCATTTTTTTTCTTATAGTATTTTTTAAATTTTGGGAAAAAAACCTCATTTTAATAAAACAGGTTCATTTTGCTGAATGCTATAAATTTTTGTTATTACCAGATTTAAATTATACATTTTAATCCACAGTTCTAGGAACTTATGTTTTCTTCCTGCTAGCAATAAGCAGCTCTTCAAAATCCTTCACAGTTTCCAGGTTTTGAGCACTGTAGCCACCTTCTTCTTATGTTTAATGTGAATTTTGTGTTGTGTTTGACAAGCCACCTAAAAGCTGTGGTAGGGTATTTTTTTAAAACAAATTATTTATTTCTATTTATCTTTAGTGAGTTCAGTTTCCTGATCCTGTGTCTGTACATCCAAGTGATAAAGTAGAAGAAGCTCTCTTCTGCACAAATACAGTAGCAGTTTGCACTTTTAAAATATTTTGATGGTACAAGGGAACTATAAGCAAGGACTTTTCACATAGTAAAACCTGTTTCTAAGACCACTTAACTGAAGCTAGTGAGGAGTGAGATGAGCTAAACAAGCAAAGATGTTCCTGAAACAATATAATTACTTAAAGTAATGACCAATCTCTTCTTTTTCATTGCTTCTTGCCCTTCAGCGCTATTGGTGGTCAAGCTGTTTTGCAATGGGTTTATCTTTCACATTTCATTAATGAGAAAAACAAGGCATGGGAGAGCAAGTTGCTGGATGAGGCAAAACTAGTCCTTGGCACAGCCCAGGGAACCACCAGGATGTGAAATACTCATGAAAAACAAAATCCTAGGTAAGAGAAAAGGGAGAGGTTTTAAGACAGTTTTTCAGCATCGCAAGAGCAATGTACACTCACAGCCCAGAAAGCCAACTGTACCCTGGGCTGCATTGAAATTTCAAGAAGAAGGACCAGCAGGTCAAGGGAGGGGATTCTCCCCCTCTACTCTGCTCTGCTGGAGTACTGTGTCCAGCTTTGGAGCCCCCAACACAGGAAAGACATGAAGTGCTTGTGACTCCAGAGGAGGACCACCGAGATGATCAGAGTGATGGAGCACCTATCTTGTAAGGACAGGCTGAGCGAGTTGGGGTTGTTCAGCCTGGAGAAGAAAAGGCTCCAAGGAGCCTTTTGGAAACTCTTCAATAGTTGGAGGAGGCCTACAAGAAAGATATGAACATTTTAGCAAGGCAGGTAGCAATAGAATAAGGCATAATAGCTTTTCACTAGAAGAAATGACATTTAGACTAGACATGAGGAAGAATTTTTTTTTTAATGGGGGTGGTGAAACAGTGGCACAGGTACCCAGACAGGGAGTAGGTGCTGCATTTATGGAAACACTCCAGATCAGGTTGGACAGGTCTGTAAGCAATTTGTTCTAGTTGAAGATATCCCTGCACACTGCAGGGAATGTTGGATTAGATGACCTTTAAAGGTCCCTGACAACCTAAACTATTCCATGATTCTATGATACTACATCCCATATTGGAGAAGAACCAATGTTATGCAGCATGACTGCATAACACACCTTCCTCTACATGCTGGTCTAGAAGCACTATCATCCCAACAGTGTTCCATCCTAAATATCGTAGTGTTCAAGGGTACCTTTGCAAGACATGGCATGGCTGGGATGATTGTGGCACATGGGTACTCCAGTACTCATATGGGAAGACTTTCTCATGCTTTGGGGTGCCCATCATTTGCCCAGTTATAAAAAGATGCAGGAGAAGGCAAATGGATCTGTGACTGTTTCTCAGGTAGTGCAGAAAAGCAAAGCTCCTTATTGGCATGTAAGAACCACCAGCAATCCCAAGATGCTTTAAGTAAAACATGTATTAGAGGAAAAAGACTGAGGAAGCCTGTGCAAGTGAGTGAAATTAGCTTTTTCCTAAAATGGAGAATTAGAATGTTTCATAAAATTAATGGAAAGAGGATCTTAGAAAGAATAAAGAGGGGCCTGGATAAATTAAAGATTTTATCTGAAACCAAACTGGAGTAATTGACTAAATTAACTTGTCTTAAAGAGACATGTACTGAGACATTGCAAAATAAAGAAAAGATAAAAGGAAATTAGAGAGTGTAATATGGCATATAAACAGCACTAGGAAAAAACTGAAGGGAAAAGTAAGAAAGCTGTTGTCAAAGGGGAAGAAGAAAGGCTTTACATGCATTGAGTGACTAAATGTACCTTCTATATTTGAACAAAAAATATAAAAATATTGCTGCTCTTTCTTAATAAAAAGAAATCAATACTCAAATGATGTATCTCAGGGAACAGTCTACAAAAAAAGTACATCTCACGGTCATTTCAGGCTGACTTTATTTATTAATTGAAATTTCAAGAAATTATGGAAAAAACCTGAGCAGAGATCATAATTTGACTTTTTCTACTGATATGAAGAATAAGTGAAGGTAAGAATTAGAATATATATGGTTTTTTAATTTGGGAAGTATCTAAAACTAATCATGAGCAATATATTTTGGTTAATACAATAACATAAAAAAATTCTAAGCTTTTAAAAGATATCTTTCATTTTTAAAATCAGCTATTGCTAAAGCAGGAGAAACCTTTCTGTGTGGTATATTAACAGAACACATACTCGGTGTCTTCCATTTAGGAAATATGAGTATCAAGAAATAATGTTAATAGTGCAAAAATCCTGCATAAACTCAGCAAAGCTTTTAGCATAACTCAGACTTAATTCCTGATGAGAATATTAAATTAAGATTGAATTAAGGAATGGAGAAAAAAATACTTTGTTAGTCATGTAGACCCCCTTTCAAAGGGGGGTGTTTTTATTCTAGATCATCCTAGATTATTACTTTTACTATTTCATACCATGGCCCCAATCAGAGATTGAATGCACTGTATTAAATGCTTTATATATATACACACATACATATATATCCACATCCATACATGCTTAGAGACTTTCTTATAAGAGTGGGTTAATAGCAACAGCAATTACTCATTTTTATGGACTGAGCACCTGGGAGGAATGAGCACTTCAGTGGCAAAGGAGAATTGTTTTTCAGAGTCTAACTCCATAGCACAAAGAGTCAGTTTAATAAGTTTAAGGGTTTTTTTTTTAATTATTCTAAAAATTAATGTGGTTTATCTTAAGGGTGGAGAAGCACCTTTAATTCATGGTGGTATCTAAAATAAAAAGATTTAAAATAAACCTTTTACTTCTGATGGTCATGGCAGCTAGTGTCACTTAATAGAACTAACTAACTAATTTAGAGAACGAATGCACAGAAAATACATTGCCCTTTTTAATTTTTCTTCTGATTGTGTGGGAATCATGTTCAACAAATTGATTAATAGACAGATAATAATGCTCTGCTGAGATTTAACTAGTCATTTCTGTTCCAAAGAACTAAATCTATGGTTGCTGTTGGGGAAATGCTCACCATCCATTTTATTGGGTTTCCTGCATATATTGCTGCAAGAAAACCATCTCTGTGACAAATCTACAACAACAAGGCTTCACAGCTCCTTAGGGCAGAGAAAAAATCAAACTGAGGTCAGGAAAAGAACAAAGTATTTCTCTTTGAGGATGGGGAATGAATTGCCACTTTACTGGGAGGAGGTCTACAAGGAGATGATCATGTTGAAAGTTTATAATCTCTACATTCTTTATCCTACTGCCAGGGTCTTGAAGCAGAGGTGTCCTGAAGGGCTGCCTGGCTTCATGGTAAGGAGGGGGAGCACAGTGAGAACCTGCTCTCCAAAACACGTGGCTAAAGGGCACAGTCCAGATAGTGCTCAGCTATGGGATCATTCTTAGAGCAGTGTTCAGCATAGGTCACCCAACACAAATTAGTGCCATCACAGTAACTATTAGCTCAGTGAATAGCTATGAGCTCCATAGCACCATGGAAATACAACCACAAAGTTGTTCTCCAGAATTTTCTCAGCCTATGGATCCTTCCATACAACATTTATCTCCTGTGGTCACACACCTGGGAATAGTTTCCTCCTGAGGAAGCAGTTATACTTTTTCTTGAAAGAGCATGGGAATTTCATAAGTGTATTCCAATGCATCTGAGCCAAAGATGAAGCAGGGTGTTGAGGCTGAGAGGGGTCCTGATAGAAGTGGTGACTTATTTGCTTTGCTGTGAGAGGACACCCTGTTGCAGATGGCCCTTAGGCCAATGCATGTCCCAGTTCCTAATCCAGGAGTTTCTGATTACTTGCATGGACAAACAAACACAGTTCTGCAGCCTGTTTCAGCAGAATGAGCTGTGAAGTGATGATATTTTGGAGCTCAACAACCCTACAGGCTCCTGGAGTACCATCATACTGTGTTGTTACATGACCTGTCCAAATCCTAGCTTCAGTAAAGAGAAAAGTGCTGATATTTTTGTATCCTTCACTCTCCAGAGAATTGGGGTCAAGACAGGAGAAGCAATTGGCAAAGCCCACCTCTGCAGCAGTGCTGGTGCAAGACAGAAGCAAAAAAGATTCATGATACTCTCAACCTATGGCCAGGGATGTGTGATGACACTGGAATCCCAACACATTTTTATTCTGCATTTGACAGGGGGAAAGGCTGAACCTCATACCCTCAGCATTCCTCTTAATCTTAAATCTTATAAAAATCAAAGCCTCAGTATCATTTGCCTTTGTTGGCTCCATTGAGATTTCAGCAGATTGTCACTCATAATGGCTGTTATTTGAGACACTAATTTTCCACCTTTTTAAACCTGTTTTCTAGGGAAGGATGGAGGCTGGAAATCTCAAACCTGGTTCTCTGTGTACATTTCTTTCGGAGTGTGTCCCCCAAAATATTTTTAAGAAAGAAATTTCAGGATTAAAATGAGAATGCTCATGTTCTGGCAAGTTAACAAAAATCACTAACAGAAGACAGTAGATAACAGTCCTCCCATTCAGGGGAAAAGATTGTATTAATTAGAAACCCAAGAATCAACATGGGAGGGAGGACTCACATGTAGTTGAGAAGTGAAAAATATACATGTTCATAGACACCAAAGTAATCAATATACTGGTGAGCGGTGAGGTAGTAAAGACAGAAAACTGAGTCAGGAGTCTCCAAAATATTGAAATGACTCTTTCAAACAAATGAATGACATTCAAGCCAACGAGTGAGTTGCCGGCATCATTTTCAAAGCCCTGTGACAAGGGAGGGATTCAAACCTATGTTTCCCAAGCCCCCAGCCACTGCTCTGGTAACTGGTGAGCTTTCTTTGCTGCCTCTTTTCACAACATCACCATGACAACAGTGGCTGCTCTCTTTTTGGCAAGTACTCAGTGTGCATATTGATGGTGATCAACAATGAGGTACAACCATGATGAGTAAATAGATTAGACCCATGTGTTACCCTATGGTCAACACACACAATGAGCAGATCTGTAGCCTTCAGATCACTGTTGTTATTCCTTCTCCCAAGTCCTGCAGTGTCCTTTCTACTGACACAGAAGCTCGTATTTGACGATAGTATTATTTACATTTTTAATTACATTGTGTGTACTGGGTATTTACTCTGAGCACAAGTGGCAAGCTGTTTGGGAGCTAGTGTTTCTGCAGTGCTGCTAATTAATTGATGATAAATAAGTAAATAAAGAGCCCAGCAAAAGCAAAAGGAAAGACTATAGCCTGATGCTTTCCTTTCCAGTAAACTCTATCCTCCCTATTTTTTTTTCCTCGTCTTTTTCCTCCCTCCTGTTCTCATTCACCTTTTAATTGAAACAAGTTTGCCATTTGGCTGCCAAACCTTCCTCTGTAGTCAATGCATGGCACTGAAGACCAGTTTAAATGTTTATTCTTTATTTTCTTCGTTTCCTGTGCTGGGACAATGGGTCTGAAATTCCTTACACACACATTCCCTGGTAAATTAGGTCTGGGAAATCTTCCATATGTGCCATCATTTGAAATTTAACTCAAGAACAATGAAGGAGACAAACACAGGAACAGAGCTGGGATGAAAACAGAGCAACGAGAGATCCCCTGACTAATTTTTATTGAGAATTAGAGAATATTTCACCCTCTTCACCATAAATAAAACTCACTTATCCTGCACGTATAGGAAACAAAGTTTAATGAAGTGCAACCACAAAGCTTAGGCTTTCAAATGCTACACCTACGGCCAAGACAGGTTTCCCAAGAATGTCTGCTTGAGTAAATTCTGGCCACTTTCATTATGTGACTAAGGCTTTCTTCAGCCTATCAGCATTTGTCTAAAGTCATGTTTATTTGCTTAGCTCTTCTGCATTTAAAAATCTGGTCAAGATGAGACAAGCTATATATTATAACATACGTATATAGATGACTTGGAAAGGCCAGATTTGGGAGATGAATTATGTAGCAAATCTGAGCTTTCTAGAACTGTTGATGGTTTTATAAGTGCTTTGCCTAGATGGGAAAAATTATACACAGGGCAGGCCCAGGCAATAGAAAACATCCCAATGGGTGCTAATAGATACAGTAGTCACACAGAAGAAATAGTATAACTTCTAAAAATCTTAGACATGTAAAAGGACTACTGAATAAGGAGGTAGTCTTAGAAGCATGGGTAAAGAAGCTGCAATTTACATATACAGGCTAGATGTTGTGAAGTATCAAGAATAAAATGCTAGAAGGTCACAGTACTTCATCCCCACGTTCTCACCTGCATGATGCCTTCTGTGTGACTCAACAAGGAGGTGACCCCAGTTTCTTTCTGCTGTCTTCATGAGAGCTACATTCAGTGTTCTGCAGAGAATAAAAGCCAGAACGCATTAGTCTGACATTCATTATGTTCCTTTTAATTCATAAAGGTCAATCTGTTAGGGGAACTTAGGCATCACAATGTTGAGCTGTATGGTGACCAATTTTCATAGAGCTATTTGTGAGCTGGAGTTCTAATTACCTATCAACAGAGGCCACAAAAGCCATCATAATCAGCAAAAAATATGTTTAATATTGCAAGAAAGAAATGGCTGAGATGAAATTTGTCTATTTACTACCCATTCCTGGGGCTTGCAAGATTTCCTGGACTGAAAGTGCACATCCCAGAACATTTCTGACTTAGACACCCAGAAGTTTTCATTTCACCTAGGTGACATAAATGCATCAATCCCTTCTTTTGAGAGAACTTCACAATACAATATATTTATTCAAGAATTGGGAAATAGCTGAATCTTTTCTCTCTTTGGACCAGCTTTCATATTTACCACCCTGCTGATAAGTGCCACGGGTTATGAAGTGCAGGGAGAATTTCCTGCAATCTTTCTGGTCAATGCCATTTTGTTCTGAATGATTTTTCATCAATTTGGTGAAAGGAAAAACACAGTTAAACACAGATCTACAGTTTAATGACAGGAGAGACTCAAGTTCCCACTGCATTGAATACTTCATAGCAGGTACTGAAATATTTAGTGGCCTCCGGGCTAGAACCCAAAGTCCTCCTCCCCTCATGCCTGGAGAGTGCCTTAACTAGATTGTGAAACAACACAGAGTCATATCAAGATCTCCTTATAGCAAAGATCCACACAGAAACACATACCTTGGAGAAACAAAGAGAGGGGAAACTCCAGGAGTAGTTCATATGCACACAGTAGCTGCAGCTTCCCTACTGTGCTTTGAAGCCCTTTTATTGTGGACTTAAGGAATACTGAATTTTTGCCTGCAAAATGTAATGGCTTCAGCCAAAAAGTCTGAGATCATCCATACCCCTTGAACACCTTGGCCAATTTACTCTGCACTTTGCTTGCAATCAGTCTTAATCAATTAATCACATCACAGCTCCCAGGACAACAATGAGAGCTGTGGAGTGTGAGTCTCTGCATCTTGCAAGAGATGTGAACCTCCCTGAAAGGAAGAGTGCTTCTTCCTGTAACCTTCTGCTTAGGATGTCTACCTGTGAAATGAGAAGTGTGGAGTGGGGACAGAAATTTGTATAGATCTTTGGCAGTGAGGTATGCTCTAGCTGGGGAGTCATTATATGAAATTGGACTTCAGTACCTACTCTTTTTGTCAGCTATGCTTTGTGTTCATGTGCCTTGAAAACACCTCCTAGATGGATCCTTGTGAGTAAAATCTGTAGAAATATACATAATTTATATTTCCTCTTCTGGGTTGGGAATGACATACAAGCCAAGCTCCAAAGTCTTGAAAAGAGTGAGTCTTCTGAGCACTTGTGACTTGTGGCAATCCTTATTAGTAGGTAGCAGCAGTGTCAAACAAGCTGACAACAAGCTGCTGAAGTCCCTTATAAAACTTTTGAGAGAGCTGTGCCCAGATATCTGCCAAGCAGCAGTGCTTCTAGGAGCAGACACTTGCTGTCAAAAAGCATCTGCTCTATCCATGAAGCAGCAACAACTGGTTGAAAGGATGATGGTGGGCTACCAAGATTTCAAGTTTAGTGAGGCATACGAGAGATTGAATTCCTGGATTTCTGTGTTCATTCCTGGGGCCCAGCTTTGAGATTTGGATTATTAAATCAGGTTCTAAGTTTTCATTTAAAGGAAAACAACAACAAGAACAACAAAAAAACACCCACACATTGGGAAAAAAAAAAGCAGCAATACAAAGAGATGGAGTGACACTCCAATCACTGGAATGCAACCAAATGAAACTGTGTGATCCTATGCAGTGCATATTTGCTGCTGTTTGCTCCTTAGCTAATTAATTATTGCTGGCAAGTTATGCAGGGTGTGGGCCTGTTCTTGGCTGCTGCACTCTATGTTTGATGCTGAGGCCAGGGGAACTCCAGAGGGTATTGTAAAAATTCCTCGCCTTGGGAGTGAAATAAAGAAAAAAAAATTCTGTATGCTTGCTGTTGTTGTTGTTTCAAATCCTATCCCCCATGGTAATTTTATGATGGTCCTTGATGCACTGAACCACCAAAGATGGAGTCTACAAGTTTTGTCCACCTGAAAGATGTTAGGGAAAAGTTACAGTGATACAGGAGGCATATCCCAATTAAGTTCAGGGGAAAAGGGAAAGCCTAAAACAAGAGTTAGGATGCCCATATGGTGGGTACATCTGGGCTTCATTCTCTGATTTGTTTGGAAAATGTCTTTATGACCTCAGCCAAATCACTTAGGGATGGGTTATTAAAGGGATTTAGGTACCTAAATCCACCATGACATTTTCAAAGTTGAAGCTCAGGCACAGCCTTGTCTTTCTCCTCCCCACTGGTACATAAAACTCCTGGGGATGGTTAAACACGTTCCTGCTGGAGGCTGTGAGGCCTGAGAGACATTTTCCCCTACTAGATCCCTCCCAGTTACATTTTCTTGTCTTCATGCAATCTGCTTCGTTATGGGGTTGTGAGTTAAACTGGACCAGACAACCAATTCTTCTGAAAAGTATTCGAAGTATCACCACAAATTATTAAAAAAAAAAACAAACCACATTTATTTATTTTAGTGATTAAAAATTTATGTAACACTACAGTTGCATGATAGACGATTGACGCTGTGTAGGGGCTAGAACTAAAAACATTGACAAGAAGGGTAGGGCAAGCTTGTACAGCACAACCACTAACAGAAATAATTTGTTTTGCTTTTTGTTTTACAGTACAATTTTTGTGAAAAAGCTTAAGAGTTTTTAAAGTGCTGCTGCTAAGAAAATGATTGAAAAGGCAGCTCAGGCTCCAAGAATGTGTATTTTAAAATTGCCAATAAATTTATCTTATACTCAATATATGAAAAAAATTGAGTAAGTAAGGAGTTGTGTATTAGTTGAGTAATTTACAATAAAGTTCCAACAATCCGAAGGAAGACTGAAAACAATTTCCACTTTCCTGGATGAAAATTAGAGCTGATCAAAACTTTGGATTTGTTAATTTCCTATTAACCCCTTCAATATGCCCAATTTGGGCACAATCACATATTTTCTGACTTAAACTAATAGTAAAACAGGTTTATGTGTCCTCAGGGGTAACAGGACTAAACAGGGTAACTGTTTTTAAACCACATTTTCTGTCTTTATAGGTAAATTTCCATTAATTAAACACATTAATTTAATATAGATAATTTATGCAAGTTTGGGCTCAGATTCACAAGCAGTTATCTTAGAACAATAAGATGCTTTGCTTGACCTGTGATTAACCATCCCTGTATGAAATTTTGAGCTGTAGCGAGAGATATAACAACAAATCAGTTTGGTTGGCTTAGCACAGGGCAGGGAGTTCTGCTAATTCAACTTTGTATTTCAGTAAGAATGAATATAATGCAGATATAAAATGAATGTTAAACACATTGTCTTTTTTTTGGAAATCACATGCTTCATGTTCTATTAAGAGGTGCAAGAGATTTCTTGCTTTCTTAGGGGAAATTATAGCTGGATATAAGGCTGGGGACTCTGTTTACAGTTTGATATCTTTTCCCCACTGAAACTTTATTCAAATTGAAAAAAAAAAAAAAAAAAACACCAAGAAAAAACCCAAGTCCTTCAAAAACAACATGCTGTTTTAAAATCCATCTAGCAAAAACTTTCAGAAAATGCTTTCTCAAAAAGGCTATTGAAATTTTTCTTTTACTGACTGAAACCAGATGCCTGCTAAATCAAAAACTGAAGACTTTGTGTTTTGTTTAAGGAAGAAAACAGAAAGTAGGTCTGGGGGGGAAAAGCATCTGTGGGGAAATATGAGTTCTTTCTCTTGCCATTCTTTACTCCCTCTGATGAGTATTCTAATGAGTACTATTGAAAACCAATGGGTTCCTCATTGACTCAGGTAAGTGAAATCATCTCATACATTCCTCTCAGGTAGAAGAAAAGGGATCATAATCTTGAAGACTCAATCTAACTTTTTTTCTGAGTTCATAAGATTCATAAAAAGATTGAAGCTGAGGTGTCTACCCCTTTGAACTGTTGAATATGCAATATTTGACCAGAAAATAGAGAATGAAGCCCCAAAAGAAAGAATTTATTTCTCAACCTCAGTCAGCTGACATTGGTCAGATTTACAAAAGCTGCTTAAAAAAGAGGCAGCAGCTGCTGACTCAGAGGTTAGATTCTGTTTTGACAGCATGAAATTAGTTGCAGTTGAGCACAATATGTGTTTCTGGTCCACTTTTGGGCAAGGATGTCTCCTGCAGTACCCCAAAGTCTTTGAAGACTCATTTGGAGAGCAAAATCCCCAAGGGAAAGGTTGCAATTTAAGAGGAGCAGCAATGTTCTGATAAACAGGATAAGGGAATTTTAGAAACTTCAAGACTTTTTTTTCTCCTTTCCTTTCCGGCCCACACAGGTATTGCTTGAGGCATCAGTCCTAGAAAAATTAGGCTACTGTAAGATTTATTGGCTGAGTGCAGAGTTTACATTACATTTTCTCTCATCACTTTCTCTTGGAGTAATTGCCTATGCATGCACAGTCCTGGCTGCAAACAGTGTGGTCTGATCCTTGGGTGGCTCATTTTGGGGCTGATCCAGCTAAAGGTTGATATCACCCATGAGCAGCTGAGTCCTTTTAACTCAGAAGCTTGGGACTTTGCAGGAAGATAACATGGTATTTTGAGAGAGAAGCCCCTCATTACAGGGCTTTTACAAACACTGTCTCCAAGTTATTTAGTCCATACAACTGCTGTTTTCCTTCAGGTCTGATTATTTTTATTGTAATTTTCTTTCATCAGCAGCCATTGTAATTGATATAAAATACCTGTAAATGTAGTCCTTGTTGTGAAATTTGTGGTTAAATCCTTGGGTGAGTTTTTTTCTTTCTTTTTGATTGGGAGTTTTTTGGCTTTGGTTTTTTCTCTCTTTTTTTTTTTTGGTTTTGGTTTTGGTTTGTTTTGGTTTTTTTTGTTTGGCTGGTTTTTTGTGGGTTTTTTGTTGTTGTTGTTGTTGTTTTTGTTTGTTTGTTTGTTTGTTTTGTTTTTTATATACATATTTTCATGAGGCATAAAAACTCTAGCACAGGATTTTAAAAAATGTTTCCATCTTCTTTCTCATAATAACCCCAGGAAACACTCAATTTCAGCTGGAAACATTGAAGTCAAGTTTGCAGAAGTGTTAGTGAGTGTGAAAGACAATCACTAGGTTCTCTACATAGCATCCCACCGAGGCACACCACACCAGCAAGTACAAATCCCAGTACTCACAAAACATCTGTGGGTCTTTCTACCCAAGATTATGACTGGGCAGGGATAAAGATCAGACACTGCACAACAGCAATACTCCCCAAACCCCTGTACTGAGTGAAAATATTTTATCAGCTCTGAGAACTCATGATCCTGAGACTAATGCCAATGGCTAGAAAACTCCTACAGGGGTTTTAAAATATGCTAAGGACCTACGCATTCTCGCTTGTTTTGTGCGTGATTTAATCTGTGAATTTATCCTTACCTAGCAGAACACCTAAATACAAATGCCAGAGGAAAAGAATGCTAATTGAGTCTTGGCTGGTAAAACCAGAGCCAGACCGTGGATTTTGACCTGTGGTGAACAGTCTGCATTTTAGCTCATTTCCAGTATTGAAGTGTGATGCAGAGAAAGGTGAAACCTAAATAATTTCCTTTTGTAAAAATTACAGTCCTGGAAGGCTACAATAACCATTGTTACTCTTCACCACAGGCAAACAACACAACGAAAAGGAGGGCTATGCCACTTCAAAGACCAATTTTATTATTCTTATTGGTTCCTTGAAAATATTTCGTGATACATGAACCTCTCAAACAGTAGAAAGACATACAGCTTTGAAATAATAACTGGGGGAAGAGGGTAAAACGAGCCATATTTATTCAAGCATTCCAGGTGCCCTCTGCAATTGGTGACCTAGTCAAGTATGAGAAACAATACAATCCCAGGGGCTTGCCGCCAAAAAGATCCACAGCCACTAAATGCATTAAGACATTAATGTCTACTTTGGGATCAGTTCTCAACTTAACAGGTTAACCTCTGGCCCACGAGGGAATAAGCAGCAAACAAGATTTAGCCAAAGCTTGTACTCAGAGGGTAATTGATAGCTGCAGCCCACCCATCTGATACATTTTTTGATGGAGATAATTTTCCTCTCATAAGGGAACTATCCATAGAAATAATTTAAGTTGACATCTCAACACTAAATCAAAATGCTGTGGTCTGACATAGGTACTGCTAGATGATCTGAGTCTTTCCAGCTAAAGGACCGAGGAGGGTGTGTGGGGGCAGGGAGAAACAGAGTGCAAGAGAAACCTTCATTTTCTATTTTGGTCATATTTTGGAAAAAAATTTTCTGCTTCAATAGTAAATAACATTTCTGTGGAGTAAGAAGGAATTGTTTCTTTATTCCTTTCACAACAGACATATTCTAGTTCTCCACAAAATGAGGATTTGTATGATATTTTTGAGGGAAGTTTTTGTTTGTTTGGTTGGTTTTTTTTTTATTTATTTTATAAATACATAATTCCACTGAAGTGTGGAGAGCTCTTCGTTGATGCTTAAGTACATTAGTGTTAGCAAAATTTGCCTGTAGCGGAGATAACATTGTTATGAACATTATTCCTTGCCTTGCCTTGCTCTCCTCACCTCACCTCTTTCTTGCCTCTTTCAAGAGGAGATTATAAAGGTCTGTGGCTTTTTTCTTCCCTGTCTCACAACTATCTAAAAAATATCAAATACATAGTACATGCAGAATAACAGCACAGACTTTGGGGGATACCTAGGAGCATCAAGTAACTTGCAGCAAATTCTGCTTGTAATACTAGAGGTTGAAGTTCAGTGTCAACTCATCTGTCGTACTAGTAGCAAGAAAAAGAAATTTCATCTGTTGACACACTTGACATCTTTATTTCACCTGTGATGCTTTAATTTAGAAACCTGTTATAGTGGAAGGGTACATTCATTTATTCTAATTCTATCATTATTATCAAGAATAAATTGTACTGATTAAAGCAGACAGTCTTTCCATATGAGACATGCTCCTCTATGAGACATGACAACAGCACCACTTCAGTTTTCTGGGCAATAATTTCCGTGTTAAATATTCCCAAAACAGATGGGTATTTTTCCTACCTGATAGCTTACCACATAATTATAGTAAGACTCCAAATCTCAGTTGATAAACTTAAAAGTTCTTTTTTTTTAAAGTTCTGGTTTGGTTTGGGAAAGAGGAAATATGCAACAGAGCTTCTTCCCAAGGCAACATGAGGGAAAGTCCAGCTGGTCATGCTAAAGAAATATATAGTTTATGCAAGCTTTAAATTGTGACTTTTCAAAAATATTTAAACATACTGCAACGCTAGTTGCAATTGAAGGAATGGAAAAGGAGATGCGTATTTAGGATCTCTTTCTTGTAATACTTAATGTTCTTTCATGGCTCATTAGGTTCGGTCAATGTTACAAGGTCTTTCAACATACAATAAAGCAAAAAGCAAGGAGAAAAAATCTTAAAACCAGTATTGTTAGTTGCTGAAGAGGGGTAGTTATTTGAAAAAAAGAAGGGTAGTTATTTGAAAAAAATAGATTTTGGCCTGACTTGTACCAGCTGGAAACTGTTAGACTGAAAGCCAGAAAACTATGTACTTGAAATGTGTTTTACAGTACAAGGAAAGCCATAAAAAAAAATCCCAAACACTGAAATTTCCGAAGATATTCTCTTTAAGGGAATAGCAGGTAGACTGGAATGGGAAATTTTAGGATGTTTTGTGCATTTCCCCTTCCCAAAGGAAAATGTCAGCAGTCAGTTAAAACTGAAATTCTTTCTGATAATTTGATGGTAATTTTTTTTCAGCATAGCAACTCTCAAAGAAACAAATGTGAATTTCCTCTTAAAAAAAGGTCTAAAGAATATACTCACGTAACTGTACCCAAGAATAAAGTGGAGATGGAGAAATTAATCTACCAAATAAATAGTATATTGTTCTTGGCAAACTCTAAAGGATAGTTCAGGGACATCAGTTTACTGTTATTTTTCTTATTTAAAAAAACACCAAACCTAAACAAAACAAAATCTAAAATGTGCACATTTGTAAACCAGTTCTGTGCAGGTGAAACAGTAACAGTGGAAGACCATTCCCTTGGTTACAATTAACTGAAGTTTTTTCCTTTATTCTGTTTTATTTCACCTCATACTCTATCCATGCTATTTTCTACAGTAAACTACTGTGACCCATTTGCATACAAATGGTGAGATGTTTATTTCTGTATTAAAAGGAAGCCTTAGGCTCATCTGAAGTCTCATCAAAACAAGGGCCAGATCCTCACTGGGTGCAATTTTTTCACATTCTGTCAAGATTTGGCAATTTTGATCATCTGAAAATATGTAGCTATATACATTTTATTTACTTTTGCATCAGGCAAAAAAAGTGACAAACTAGGATGAGAATATGTCCCTCTAAAAGTACAGGGCACCATGGTCATCATGGGGGTGAGCTGGTTTGTAGTGTCCATTATGACCAACTTATCTGAAAGGAAAATCTGCTGTGTTGCACTTTAAACTTTCTCTTTTTTTTTCTTCTTTCTTTCTTTCTTTCTTTCTTTCTTTCTTTCTTTCTTTCTTTCTTTCTTTCTTTCTTTCTTTTTTTTTTTTTTTTTTTTTTTTTTTTTTTTTTAACAGCACTGACTTCAAAATGCTTCTTTGAAACAACTGAAGAGTGAACTTTAATTCATGTTTTTTAAACAAAGGTTATATGAGACTTACAGAAGCCTCACAAAAGAAAAATATCAGCAAGAATTGCACATTACATTTAGAGTGCTACTGACTTTCAAATTTCGCTACAGGTATTATTTCCCATGAATAGGAACAAAGAGCAAAAACAGTTAAAAAAGCATATTCAAATGTGTGCATAAAAAGGCATGGTAAATGAATACTGTTTAGTTTGCTGACATAATTACTGGAATGTAATTTTTATGAGTCGTAGAAATCTTGGCATTTTCACTGAACCAGATAATTAGACTCTGAATAGAACAGGGTCAGAATAATTAATACATCAAAACTAGATGAACTTTTTCTAATTATTTTTATTTAATCTCTATTATAATTATTGTTATACTCTGCTGAGCATGATTGCCTCATGTTCATAGATTTGAATGCTGTCTTATAGTTGCATCCTGGGACTTTGTGGAATATTAACAAACCGTGGCCTGGAGAAATTAGAATGGTGTCGTTTCATGATGGAATTCTAAATTGGAATTTTTCTACTTTTCTAGTTGCACAAATTTTGCTTCACTATCATTTTTTTTTTTTAAGAAATTTAAAAATAAAGTCTTTTGGTTCATTTATTTTTACTTTAAATTGAGAACTTCTTCTGGAGTAAAAAGCAAACTCATTATAAGTACCTCCCTCCCCCTCTCTTCTGACTCTAGAAACCTTTTTCAGATCTCATAATTTTCTCTTTTAATTAGATCTTTTTTTCTGATTGCATATTTTTTTCTTCAAGCTTTTGAAACATCAAAGTTAATTTCAGACTCCACCATCTGAATTCAAACCATTTCTCAGAAGCATGGAGAATAAGGAGCACTTCTGTAGTCTGTGTCGATGTAATTGAAGGCATGTGAGAGACTCTAGTCTGCATCATATTTTTTCTTCCTTTGACAAGTATAAACATTATATATAACCACAGTAAATGCCATCAGTAGGACAAATTCAACAAGTCCTCTGATGTCAGGTCTGCCAGACAGAGTGTAGGGGTTGCTTTGATGGCTTGAAAATGTCTATATTCTATTATTTAGCATACACTATGCATAATCAACAGAACACATGTAGCTGGAATAGAGGTTGCAATTACAAACTCAAGCCCTTCACTTGATATCACAACAGTTTATTTCCTTGGTGCAAAAGGCTGCAGGTCCAATTTCAGGTAACTGGTTCCCTACCAATAGTTTTTCTTTAATACCTAATTCATAGGCCTCACACATGCACTGAGACTTTTACAGAGTCACTTGCATCATTGTAACTGTAAATAGAAATATGAGTTGTTTTTCACTTTTGGACTTAGAAATTCTGAATACAGCTGACCATTGAGAGGCATCTTTGGAAAGAGTAGGAGAAAAATAAAAAGTATCAGACTTTGCCTTCTCATATCTTCTGCTTTCTTGTATTGTAATCATGGGAAGGAGGTGTTAACAAAAAGGAATGACGTCTAAGGTGAGTTTTTTCACTTCAGAAGGTCATTCCGTAAAAGTTGTGTGTAATTCAACCATAAGAGATAGGATCCGCATGACAACTCTAATGAAATTTCTACCTCTTCTATCCTAGGCATGATCTCAATGGGAGTAAAGACAATGCATTTCCTCAGCTTGCTTTACCTATGTTTTATTCAAAGCAAAGCAACCTACATTTAACCCTCACCCACTCCTTCTCCCTAAAAATGAAACCCCAGCCCTTGTCAGATTACTTTACAAGTGCTATGAATGAGCAGAGATACCTAAAATGATAAATGACCATCCTCCTTTTAAGGGATGCCCAAGATGACAACATTTTCTGTACCGAAATCTGACCAATCTCTGTAGGAATTCATAACAGATAGTCAGCAGTCTGGGAAAGGAAACTGGCCTCATTTCCAGGGTAATCCTTATTCATTTAATATTCTCATTGGTAGATCTCCAGCATACACAATCCACCTCCAAGAAGAAAGAATGAGGACAGCTGGAACTGGACAAGGGATAAGGAGTGGACAGTGAACCAAGGATGATTTTCATGTTAATTACACAGTGTCCAGATTCTGTATCCTTCTGTAGCAGAGAGTACTGGAAGAAAACAGTATGGTTTGCCACCCCAGCGTTGCAGGTTAGCTAGGCAGATGCTGTTAAGCAAGTATACATAGTATGTTCTGTGATAAGTACCACATTGGAGGAGACTGGGAAGGCTGGAGGAACTGTTTGCTAAAATGTTTTTCTTTAAATTGGATTAGATGAACCATCACAATTTTCTTCTGGTGTTTCTTTGCAAATAAGATAAAGTATTTCTCAGTATTTCGGTCTACTGTGAAGGCCCAGAGTTTACATAGATAAAACACAGTCTTCTAAAAAGGGTACAGTCATATGGGTGCTGATGGACACTTGTGACTATGACACTGAATGGACCTCATTCTATCTAGATTCTAGCTCATTCTAGACACATATCTGACCTCTATTCTTTTGTGCACTTCTTAGGAAAGCTGCTGTGCTTCCAAACCTTCAATAGACCCAATACTGAAAATTGTTATCTGGGTTACTAATCTGCTGAAGTCAAAGAGTCCACTACAAGGACGTCTTCCTCTGATGCTGGAGGCTGAGGGAAAGCTGCCTACAGAGCCTGTGGGATGGTCCTTCCTCCAACTGGAAAGAATTTTTCAGTCTCTTTCTCACATTGTTGCCAACAGCCTTTACCTCAAATAAAGCCACATTTTCAGCATTTTTGGGGGAACTAAAAAAAGGTACCTTTAAACTTGCACAATTCTGCACAGCAATCCATTTCCTTAGAGCCTGCTCTCATGATTATAGTTCTGGCCTGGGTCAGCAAATTTATGAGAGATATCAGTGAAAGGTCAAGCATCCTGGGTGTGGGAGGAGGGAAGAGTGAGTGTGTGGAGGGGAGTGGGAGGAAAAAGGGAGGCTGCATCCAACTGCTGATGGAACTGAAAACATTAAAGAAAAACAGATCAACATAAAAATGATTGAAACCCTCAAAACTTCCCATAACTTATAAATAATAGAGGACACTAGTAAAGTACTATTTTTCTCTCGTATCTATTTCTCATATATCTTTATCATTCATTCTTCCCATTACCAAGTATTTTTCTCCTCTCTTCTCACATGTCCTTTTCTGTTCCTTCTGAGTTCCCATGTCCACCTTGTTTCCAGGTTCCTGGTATCATATCCCTGAGCTCTTGGTTTTGTGAAGCAGATGAATTAATACTTGATTGTGTAAGTGTTGAAGTCTCTAAAAGCTATTTAGATGCTGTAGTATAAAGCTGTACATCTGAAACAGTCACTAAATGCTCTCTTTACAATAAGATTTTAAGCTTTTATGGACTGGATTTAACACTGTGATGTCTAAATATCCATTTTGGGGTGAAGTGAACTGTAGCTAAGAAAGGTCTGTATCACCCCTTTAACAGGTAGGGGATTTTAGATAGCTCATTGACAAGCAGAAGTTTATGACGATTTCACTTAAAGTTATTTGATGTGACTTTGATATAGAGGATCTAAATTTTTTCCCAGTTCCATATAATGAACACTTTCCATTTGAGGGAGAGGTGAAAGCAGTGTGCAATTCTGCTCTCTGTGCTCATTTTATCTTCAGAGATGAGCTCATTTCCACAATAGTGAAGTATTTTATCTCCAGTTTCCTTCACGGTTTCATAGAATTTTCTTTGAAGCATCATTTTGAGCAAGGTGCTTGGGCACATGCCCTCAAAGGTACTGTGTTTCCTTTTCTTTCTTCCAAGTACAAGAAAGGTGATTCCTGCTGATTTATAAAGACAGTGAATTACATCATCTTTCATTACCTCGTTTCCCACTGATACTATAAAGGCTAGCTCAGGATTCCACTTCCTCATCCTTGTCTACTTCCCATTTTCACATGGGAAGCAAAATAACAAAGTGCCTGTCAGTGTCTATAGCCCAGAGTTAGGCTCAGACTCAGAACATGAAAGAGCTGGGGAGGGATCTCAAATCTTCACAGCTGGTGATCTTAGAGGTCTTTTCCAACTGTGATGATCCTGTGATTCTGTGAAGACAGAGGTGAGTTTCCACATTGAAAAATATTTAAAAATAGTATCTACAGTTTTGAGCCTTCAAAACAAGCAAGACATTGATACATGGAAACAAATTCAGCAGAGGGCCATCAGGATGGAGGGGAGTTGGAACACTTGCCCTGTGAAGACATGCTAAGGGAGATGGGGTTGCTCAGCTTGAAGACGAGATGGCTTGGTGGAACTTGATAGGACCCTTTCAGTATGAAAGAGGATGTTATTGAGATGATAGATCCAAGATTTTTGTGGGAAAATATAGTGGGTGGATGAGAGACTATGGTCATTAATTAAACAGGATAGAAAGATATAAGAAAACTGTACATGCGGCAGATCTATTCACTATGAGGATAATTAAGCATTGAAACATGGACATGGTGAGTTTTTGAAATCTGTGTCCTTAGAGATTTTTAAGACCAGTCTGGGCAAAGCTCTGAGAATGCTGTTTGACATTACTATGAGCAGACAATTGGAATAGGGTTTTTCTGATGTCTCTTTCCACCTGAATTACTCTTTAATCCCACAAATAAAAAACAGTTGGAGAGCTCTGCCATTGAGATATTGTTTCATTTTTGTCTTAGTCCAGTCTAGTAAAAACTAAGATCTTCCTTTACTAGGCACACAGAGAGGAGACAATATCCAATGTAATGAGACAAAGAAACTTCTACTACCAGCTTATTAACAGCAATGTCTAACTGTTGTGGATTTTTTATGAAACATTCCAGCATGCTGTAGTCTTCCTTTGTCACAACCAAAAAAACCCAGAAAATAGTGGGTTTCACATCATTTAATCTTAGAGTGAGTGAGTGGAGCTAAATGTTTGTAAGTACAGTTCATGTCTGTCAGGGTAGGTTCATAAAATAGGTCAGGTGAATCACACCACAGACATGCCTGCATCTCTGTACCAACAATGCTGCCAATAATAAAATCACTATGACGATTTAGTAAATTTAAAATGAATTGTTGGTTTGTTTTTCTTTCCCCCCCCCCTGTCTTTGGAAACAAAAGTTTATCAAAACTTCTAAATTTGGAAAAATTGTTAAGAAATTTGTTAAGATTCATAGCTGGTATTCTTCAGCAGAGAAGAGGTCACTGTCCCAACAAAACAGAATGTCTAATGTTCATATTGCATCTATTCTTTTGAATGATTGCTGCTTTGAGTGACCAATAAAATGAAGTCTTCTGGATTAGAATCTGATCTGAGCCCCTTCTGTGATTAGACACAACTGAGACACTAGAAGCAAATAAGCAACACTAATCTTAAGTCTAAACACTAATCTTAAGTTTAAACTGCTTGCAACAGCAGATGCTGATTGAGTTCCCAGCAGCACTAGATGCTGTCTCTTGGCATATCCTCTACTCACCATCTGTATGAAGCCAAAAAACTAATAAATTACAGAGGTTACAGCAAATCAGAGAGATTGTGTTGTGTTCCCACTTGACCTAAGGCTGACAGCACAGGTGTGCCGTCATATTACTTGACATGGCATGACTGGATGGAGAGGTGAGGGAAGGGCAGTGGTTGTTGTCTACCTTGACTTAAGCAAGGCTAATGACATCATCTCCCACTTCATCATCATAGACAAGCTAATGAAATGTGGGTTAGATGAATGGACAGTGAGGGGGATTGAAAAGTATTTCAAAGACAGAGCTCAGAGAGTTGTGATAAGTGGTCTAGAGATTAGTTGGAGATCAGTAATGAGTGGTGTTCCCCAAGGGTCAGTACTGGGTCCAGTCCTGTTCAATATATTCATCAATGACCTGGATGAATGGATAGAGTGTACCCTCAGCAAGTTCTCTGGTGGCACAAAACTGGAAGCTCTGGCTGATACACCACATGGGTGTCTTGCCATCCAGTGTAACCTGGACAGGTTGGAGAACTGGGCTGAGAGAAATCTCTTGAAATTCAAAAAGGGCAAGTATAGGGTCCTGAACCTAGGGAGAAATAACCCCATGCATCAGCTCCATTTAGGGGCTGACCTGTTGGAAAGCAGCTGGGGAGTTCTGGTGGATAATAGCATGGCCATAATCCAGCAATGTGAGGGTCCAATGGCATCCTGGGGTGCCTCAAGAAGAGTGTGGCAAGTAGGTCAAGGGAGGTTCTCTTCCCCCTCTATTCTGTCTTGGTGAGGCCTCATTTGAAGTACTGTGCCCAGTTCATGAAGGACAAGAAACTACAGGAGAGAGTTCAACACAGAGCCACTAAGATGATGAGGGGACTGCAGCATCTACCACACAAGGAAAAGGTGAGAGAGCTGGGTCTTTTCAGCCTGGAGGAGACTGAGAGGGGATCTCATCAATGCTCATAAATACTTAAAGGATGGGTGTCAGGAGGATGGGACCAGACTCCTTTCAGTGGAGGCCAGTGATGAGTAAAGGGGCAATGGTTACAGACTGGAACACAAAAGGTTCAGCCTAAACATAAAGAAAAATTTCTTTACATTGAGGGTAGCAGAGCACTGGAACAGGTTGCCCAGAGAGTTTGTAAAGTCTCCATTTCTGGAAACATTAAAAAACCACTTGGACACTATCCTGTGCAGCCTAGGTGAACCTGCTCTTGGTGGGGGGGTTGGACTTGATCTCCAGAAGTCCTTTCCATCCCTAACACTCTGTGATTCTTTGCATCTGTGACACTGCACAGATCAGAAGAAAAATGAATAAATAATTGAAAATCCATTATGTACTGTTGATGTATAACTGATGATTCCTTTTCTGAATCCTCTCTTTAGGATAGCAAGAGAAGTTTAAGAGACAGGAGGATGATGGCAGTTTTTTTCTAATCGGCTACAATCCAGGCTCTTGAGTACAGTTAGTCCTTCTTGGTTTACGCATGTGAGATGAGAAGAGGACATGGACAAATGTCTGTTGTGGGGAAAGCTGCTGCTGAAATAAGCCATCAGAGTCAGATTCTTCATTAGAGGCATGAGAGGAGCTGATGGTCACATGCCAGCTCTCCTCTCCTGTCCCTTCACAACGTTAGAGCAGCCCAAGGCTGTTCTACCTCACATGTAGGATGAAAGTTTCCAAGGTTCAGCAACCAGCAATCCATATTGTGAGGTTCTCCGCCTACACTGTGAAGAGTACAAACATGAGAGAAAGCTGGGCAGTACTTATCCATTCTTTAAAAGATATAAAGTCTAATCTTGCTCTGGCAGACAGTAATGGAAAAGTTCTCAATAGCTTCGCTGGAAGAAAACCAGGTCCTAAATGCTGCAGTTCTTTTTAGAGAAGAACACAGTGACTGGAAAAAGAGTTAAAAGTGTTAGTGACAAATGTAACCATTGCCATCCAGTGGTACCATGGGCTACTGCATATGTATAAGAAAACCCTCCTTGCACCACATCACAGAAAACACCTCTTACCCTGGTATAAGACTTTCACAGTAGACAAGCTTCATCTCACAGGTTTAAGAGAGCTAAAATACTGCTTGGGGCATGAACTGGGCATTTGCATAGGGCTAGATAGAAGATTTTGAACTTTTTCTCTTCAGTAGAGAACCTAATATATAGCAATTAAACTTGTTCCTTCTCTCTTCTGCTGTAGAAATAAAGTGTGTCTTTTATGCTTCGATTGCAATGGTATGCGAGAAATCCTACTTCTCTATTTAGGCTATTAGAAAAATAAGAACATGTAGTCAGTGCATATAATTGATCTGAACTTTTCTTTCAAGTGAACAGAAATACTGATAATTCTAATAATGAGTTCAAACAATCCCAGTTTAATCATTTTCATACAAAGCTTTTTCCCTTTCCTGTGTCCCCTTCCACAGACAGAAGTGAAGTGATTAATATATTTTAGCGCTTTTATGAAGAATCCAAGTACTTGCCCATTATTAAACAAATCTCTACTTAGGACAAGAAGCATAAATAGAAACAGATGAAAAAAAACATTTGTCTCTGATTGTAGGGCTAGAAAAGATCCAGTATGAAGGGGGGTGTAGCATACTATGTGACAGTTAGAAACCTTGACTAAATCAGGAGATGCTGGGTACAGCAGCTGACTCTGAAGTGCTTCGCATAATGTAAGTGATCCCAGTGAACCCGTGAGCTGCAGGTTGCTACAAAGAGAAAACATTTATTCATTAACTGTTTGATTTCTTGCTTACTAGTCATGTGAATATAAATCATCTACAAATCTGATTGACCACTATTTTTCATGCTTTTTTCCCTATGTCAATACATCCTAAACAAAGGTGTCACCATTGCAAAGTTATAAAGCAAGCAACACAAGACAGTGACTAAGGCTGATGTTTCTCAATTGGGGATGAACTTGACCCTCTGGGCTATTTCATATTTATAAGATATAGAGCTGGCATCAGATTCACTGGTGAACTATACTTGTTTTGTAACAAAGAGGCAGAGCAGCTGTGAAACATCCAAATGGGTTAAGATGAAATTGTTTTGATCATAAATTTGACCCAGGATGCCATATGGACTGGGAAGTTCACTTGAGTTTAGTAACAATGCTGTTGCAATGTGGGGTTTTTTGTTCTTTGGTTTTTTGGTGGTTTTGTTGGGGTTTTTTGGTTGATTTTTTGTTTGTTTGTGTTTGGTTTTTTGTTTGTTGTTTTTTGTTGTTGTTGTTTTGTTTGGTTTTTGTTTTTTAAATAATGCATCTTCAGATGTTTAACAACAACATTTACCTCCTAGTCATGCACTTTGAATTGGTGAGGTTTGTTTTCCATAGTATTTTATGTACAGAAAGTCATCAATATATCATTTGCAGGTTCCATTTCTGATAGAGGTGCCTAATTTTCAGTTATCTGAGAAAAAAAACAGTAAGCAATCACCTGCAGAGGAAAGATGGATCTCATTAAAACCTGAACAATCTTCTTAAGGTGTCCCTGTTTCTCCAGGGATTATTAGAGAATTTGGTGTGACACCTGCTAATTTAGGCACTCCAGCTAAATATTCAAATTAAGGTATGATTCTGGGTCTGAGGATATGAGCTTATCATGATATGGAGATACCTCTGCATCAGCTGTGAGGGATGAGATCACACACTGCCTTGTTGGATGAGCAACCTATGTGCTAGATATAATAAAGAACCAGGATGAACAAGTTGTTTGAGAAATATTGCAAAGCTGCTATGGTGGTTTTATAAACATCTCTGTGAGAAATTGTGGTATTTAAAATATATGTGGAAAACATTTTAATTCTCAAATATTCCTACTTTGAGATGTTTGCTTCTGATATACATTCAGTCCATCCATTGTGGGTATGCTTGCTTTGGTTTGTTTTTGAGAAAAAAACATACACTTAACCTCCACCAAAAACATGGGAAAAACTACTAAAGGAATAGGAAAAAATATTCAGGTGAACAGGAGAAAAACCGAGACCCTCTGAGTCCAGTACTACCTCACCCATATTTGCTATGGTCAATAAGGCTTGTCCCCTGGCAAAATTTTACAGAAACCATAACAGAAGCTTGGTGGTACAGGAGGAAGTTTCCTTGAGTAAAGACAGAGTATCCCAAGTATTGCTCTATTTTCCCTTCAGACCACATGCTCCTTACCTTGATTTCCCTAATAAAAAGTTACATGTATCCCTCTGCCCCTACCAAAACAAAATATTCTATGGCAATCATTTGTTTCCCTCTGGGTAAAGGGTGAATGAATTATATGCAATGTGTTAATTACACATATATTGCACAATTGGAAGTTAAAGAAATTTAAGAAACTACACTGAATATGAGAAAGGACCTAAATGTGTTCTATAGATCAACTGATAAAAAGGTAGATTTGCCTGATAAACCATAGGCTTTAAAAATACCAGATCAGTACTAGCTGCAACATGGTGAACCAAGTATTTTGAATAACCTCTGGGATAGTTTCTCCTTATGACTAATAATGTTACTAAAGTTCCAGAGAGGAATTTGAACGGGATTTTGTGCAATTTGGAAGATATAAATAAGATACATATTTTGTCATGTCTATTAACAGTGCCGTACTTCAAGTACCCAATCAGTTTTAACTTGGATTGATATAATTAAATCAACGTCAAATTTATATCAGGGGTTGGTGGAATAAAAATGCTATTTTGGAGTAAATTTTTGAATATTTTATTAGGTTATGCACATCCTACATTGGTGCAGCACAACTCTATTCCAATCTTACTAATTTTATCAAAGATAAGTCTCTTCCCCTTGTGGTTCTAAGAGTAAGTTTAAAAATATGTCACAGATTATATTATCCAGTATTAGCTGTTGGTGACTTCAGTTATAATGAAGTTGGAAAAAATGGCATTTTGTTGTGAGAGAGTTACATTTGAAACAGATAGAACAAATTGTTGTAAAGAAGGAAAAAACATGTAAAATGAAACATAAATAAGCATGCAAGCCCAACTCTTGATTTGTACCCCAATCTTATTTTTCATAGGATCTGATTTATATTTTTCCTTATTGCTTTCTGCAATTCTTGGCATTCTGATTATAAAACCTGTCTTAGGACAATGAAAAGGGAATAGATATGGGAATGAACATGCATATTTTTGGCTTGGCTGTGTTCCCCGTTGGAAATACTGGTGGGATATATGAAATGTCCCACATAAATGTTCTTGCATGCTTTCAAGATGATGGTTTGACCTAAAGTATTTATACATATGTAGGCCTTTAGGAGCATTTATGCTGAAGAGGAAGTATTGTGTGGATATTATGGTACTAGACCAAGCATCAGAGGCTTTACTTTCTATTTAGGATCTACCACAGGTAACAGCATTACAGAAGAAACGTAACTCCTTTGTGCTCATATGCATTTATATAACAGTAAATCCATCCCTTTGTCATCATTATAAGTATTTATAGAGAACCATTTGTGTTGGTATCTCCCTTAGGGAAGTACATTAGCAGTTCTCTAAAACATGTAAAGAATGCTTGTGGGGTTTTAGGTAGAAGGAAATAAAGGAGTGAAAAATATATTGTTCATTCATTTTTTTTTCCCTCTTGAGTTCTCCAGCAGGAATGTAATACAGAGCAGTAGGCCCAGGAAAATCAACATGCTACATGGCTAATGCCCTTCTTCTAATAGTTTGTGTTACACAAAATATGCATTCTGTCAAAAGTTCTTCCTGCCACAAAAGACTATATAAAATACTTACTGAATCTGAACATACATAGCAATTTCTGACTTCAAATATTTCTTTCCAAGGCTTTGCTCTTGCCTTAGATTTAAAGGTATAATGTGAAAGAAGTCGTCTTTACCTTCATTCAGAAAGGTGACCAAATATGTGCTTAAATCTGTTGTTACCAATACAGCTTTCCAGACTGGAGATGGAGACATGTTAAACAGGTTAATGAACTGATGCTTAATGAATGCAGCTGCCACTGAAAGCCTCAGGTTCATTGAAACGAAGATTTTAGAGTCAGAAAAGACCATAGGGTGATGAAATTCAACTTCCTCTAAAACAAAGGCTATCGGATTTCATCTAGTTGTTCCTGTAGTGAACCCAGATGTTTGATCAACAAGTACTTAGTAAGGGAACAAATGACTACCACTGTACTTTAAAGATCTGTATGATAGTCTCAAATATCTGATTTTTTAACATTTTTAATGCTGGGGAGAATTAACTGAAAGTCTTGCCAAAAGTCAAGCTCATTTGTCACAGATTCTCCCACACTTGTCTATTAACAGCCTTACTGACTCATTTTCAAATTATCTGCCTCTTTTATGTATTATTTTTCTTTGTTTAGTTCTTCAATTCCCCATCCTACTTCTGGCCTTTTTTTGCAGCTTTTTATGACTTCACTTCTGTGTGCTGACATTTTATTAATCCTTCCTCTCTTCACCACCTCCAGCCCACCCCCGCCTCTATCTTTCATAGTCCCAGTTTGCCATTTTCTTTTCCTTGTGAGATCTGGGAACCTACAGAAATGAAGAAAAACAGCATTAATGTGTGGGCTTCAGATGGGACAGAAATCATTATCTTATTTTGAAAGCAAAGCTATTGTAATGCTGCTGTTTTGCCTTAGGAGAACTTTAATCACCTCAGTACTTATCCATTTTTGAGTCTCCAGATCAGTTTTGAAGAAGACCGACTGTGACTATAAGAATAAGCAGTGGTTCTCAGACAATTTGGAAATTACAAGTAACTTCACTAATAAAGCCACTGTGGTGTGGAAAGCAGTGGTATAAAAAATTTCATAACACAACACAACACTGGAAAGGGTGTATAATGGCAGAAGGGTTTAAAAGTATATTGGAGAGTGAGGTGTGCACTGCTCCTGGACTTGAAAAGAAATTCTGCCTCTTAATCCTTTGGAAACTTTGTCACCTTACTCTGTTGAAATTCTAGTTTGAAAGGAAATTAGACAGCTTTTCAAATTAAAAGTTGGCTAGGACACAGTTACTCACAAAACACTGAAAAAGATATATTTGTTTATCCAAATGGAACAGTCCTATCAAAACCACAAGCTGATGTCCACAGTGCAGTTCTTTCCGCTCAATCCATTTACTTTTTTACCAATCCAAGCAGTAAGTGCCTACAGGAAGGAAGGAGATGAGTCAGAAGCACAGGGTTTCTAGCTGCTCTTCCCAATGTTCCTAAGGCAAGGTGGTTCCAACCTCACGTGATCGAAGGAACTGCTGAAGGCAGGCTTGATCTCTGAACCTGCTCTCCTGGGAAGCTGAATTTGAACCAATCAACAATCTTAATCCAGTGCAATCAACAGCTTAATCCAGGTCTTCACAAGAAGGTCTCACCACGTGTTGTGTAGAGCTATGCTTTTCATTGCTGTTGTTTTGGTGTTTATATGCCAGTAGAATTTGACTATGATAAGCAGCACTCTGTCAAGATTATGTAACTAACACTTGGCCTACCTTAGGACCCCAAAGTAGTGGGACCACAGTGTCATGAAGTGCCACCAGAGGAACAGGTTAAGTAGCCCAGGAACTAGCCACAGAGATGTGAAACAACTACTTGTAGGACCCTATCTGTGTTGACACACCTGTGCCTTCACAGGTAGTTTGGGTACCTTTAAAAGCCTATCATAATGTAGTTATCTGAAAATCTTGATAGTAGGAGATAACACAACTAATTTTGGCTATCAGTGTTCCTGAGCTCAATGAAGAAAATCAGAAACCCTAGAGAAAACTGAACCCATCATCATGTTGGTAATAAATATAGGTGGGAATTATCCTTTTCTAGAGATACTGCTCTCTGTTAACTATAGGATGTTCCTGATGAGTACCTGGGACCAGACAAGTAGGTAGATAAGGTAAGGGAGGTTAGTCCCAGTACCAGGGTGGATGTTAAACCATCAAAATACTGGTTTTCTGTTCCCAGTTCATTGCTCTCGCTGAACCAATATAAGCCATTGCAGCAAAAATTGAATTTTGCCAGTATAAGCAAAGTCCACATAAAGAAAGTTTTATTAGTACAGCTTTCCCTCTAAAACTCTTAAGTATAGATGACAATTTATTTGTATTATTTGTTTTTTCAAGCTTCTTTATGGATTCTACTTTTATTATAAACAAACTGGAGATTTTGCCATATTCCTATGAATCTGCAACAGTTTGTTTTTAGTGGTACCAAGGCATGTATTCACCTTGGCAACAGAATCCAAATATACATGTTCAACAAACCAGTATACAGCAAGTATTTTGTTTATTAATCTCTCCAAATTCAGTAACTGGGTCATTTTTCTAACTTCATCTTCTGTTTGGTTTGTTCTTGAGCTTTTGAGCTTATGATCTTTGTGTGTGCCTTAACTCTGAAGGGGAAGGAAGGTATTCAATCATGCCCTTTCAGTGCTTAATCACAACTTTAATATGGTTTCCTTCCTGGTTGGTCGTGGCACATATTGAATTAGGAAGCTATCCTGTCCCAGATCCACAAACATACTGCCAACCTTATTTCCTCCACTTAATGTAATCCAGTCTAGGCCCGGAAAATTGAAGGCTTTTGTTACTCCCACCATCCTCTTTTTACATGCTTCTTATACATACTGTATATAACTCATTTCTTAGCCCAGGTTTTCCCTGAAAACAGGTGGTCTGTATTATATTTCTCTGAGGTTTGACTCTGCTTTCATTTACCTTGTCATAAATCACATTGCTCTACCAAAATGAATGGCATTAGGTCAGTGTAAAACTGATGTAAATGAAAGAAAAGAATTTAACATTATTTCCTGCTACTGTTCTTTCTGAGGGAGGTGAACTCAAAAGGATCCCCTAATATTTGGCTTAGCTTTTATCTTGATTTTAAGCTCCTGTTGGGTCCTTCATTTGATAAATTGTCTCCACCACTGAGTGAACCAATTTTAAAAGCTTGGAAGGCCTATTCAACAGAAAAAGCCGAGTCTGTCTTCTAAACAAGGTATGCCTATAGGCTTCAGGAGACCTACTCATACCTGGTACACAGAGAAGTTGATGAGAAGTCATATTTTTATTTTTAAATGTCTACACTCCTTCCTCTTCCCAATTTTATAAAATGGAGAATATGATTGCTAGAGACAGAAAACTGTAACACTTGAGTAAATCACCCAGCCTGACATTGATTTTAATGGGTCCAAGATTCAGCTAGCAACACTTATTACAGAACTATGAATCATCCCATTGAACCAGGTCCAATCTTGTAGTGAGTCTCTTCACACTTTAATTTCCTGTGCTAACCATAATCTCAAAGAGGGGATATTTGGTAATATTTAAAAGAAAGGCAGAGATATATATGCATAAAAAATATCCATGTTATTTCTGTGTTCACTTTGGTTCCATTTTTCATTTAATCAAGTTGATCCATCCTTCCATTCAGGAATGGAAGTCCCTCAGCAATCTTCCCTGCACCATGGTAAAACAAACAGGACTGAATAACATCTGGAACATTTTTTTTCCCCATTGACAATTACTCAGAACAGAATCAGAATACATTTTTCTAAAGTTAAGAGTGTGCGGAAAATGAGGAAATTTTAAATAACAGATTCTAAACAGCATGACTATCTGTTTTTTGGTGGGTTTTTTTCTGTTGTTTTGTTTTTTGTTTTGTATTCTCTCTTAACAAGCTAATTAAATCAGTTGGAGTGGGTAAATGAGATAGAGTTCATTGGGAAAACCTCTCTACTGTAGAAAGTGTTAGACTTGTCACCTGACTATTCTTTTTTTCTTTTTAATTTGTAATCAGGTAAGAAAGACCATTGTCATAAATGCTTCTTTTTTCCAAAATTTATGGAGAATTATACTGTAAATACAGTACTTCAAGGTTCAGTGAAAGATACTGTAACCTCTATTCCCAAAAATGATAGAAAATATCTTTTATTTTGAAGAGCTGCTACTGGTCAATATTTAGCAAGTCAAAGCTTCAAAGCTGAAGTGCCCTTACTAAGAGAGCATTTGATCACCAAAACTAGAAAAAATAGAGATTGATAAAATTTTATTATCATGTTGTATCAAGACTGATTTTGTTGGTAACTTTTCCAAACTCCGACTGATGTTTTCTGTCTCCAAAGAAAAATTTTTATTCATGCCTGTACCAAGCACCTCTGTGTGTCATGCCTTGGACCTGTTAGGTTTGGCTATCTAAACCTTCCCTCCTTCTCCCTTCCAGGGAATCCAATATTTAACTGTATGTTTCCCATCATTAGAGGAAACCTGCAAAATGTGGCACTGAACTTGTGGCATTGCTTAAAGAATATAGTGGCATCATACTTCTGTTGTCATAAAACATCAGAAACTGAGCTCATACCAAGAAGTATTTAACTTAGTGCAACAGACTCTTCGTCCAAAAATTCTTTAAATGCTAGTCTACGGGTCCCATCAATTTATCCTCCTTCTGAAGTTTTTTCTCCATCATAGGAAATAATTGAGAAATACAGAATGGTAAGGGCACTTCTTTGAGGAAGCTGCATGAGTTCTGAGTCCTGCTCTGTCAGCCAGATATTAATTTATTGTAAAATAACTAATGGGGGGAAAAAAGCATTTCCTCTTGTCTTTGAAGAAAATCCTTAGCTTTTTTCCAAACATTGAACCAAACCAAAATATTCTGTATTTGTATGTGTCAACCTTCTTGGACCAGAGGAACTCAACGGGAACCTCCCACATCGTGTGCACTTTCTCTGATTACTTTCTTATTCTACAAAAAGGAGAGTGAATTTTGGAGCATAAACTATAAATGCATCTCAGAAAAAACCCCAAGTGCACTCACTACTCTGCCTTCAAGAGAGATGGTTTAAACAGTGAAGGCTAATACAGATTTTACTGATATGACTTTGGAAGTAGGACACATTTGTTTTATACATAATGGTGATACATACACCTTTTTTACCTTAATTAGGTATAATGCCTTGAGACACTCTAGAATTCACCAATCTGTAAGCATGTACAAGCACAAACACATACTTTGGCTTTCAGACATAAAACTGTGCACATAGGTGGCCATTATAATGTCTGACCTCTGTTTATTCTCAACGCTGTTATCCTGCCCTCCAGAGAAAAAAAAAAAACTGAATGGGTGCAATGAATTAAAATGAAGTCAGTATCTACATCCCTCTCCTCCCTATTCTCACTTGCAACATGAAGGATAATATTTTGTTTACCCATCACCATTACTCATAGCTTGGGAAAAACACCCTTGTGAGACCAAGGGGCTGATTCCCATCTTACTTGCTCACAGTTTCAGACTGTGAGGACTGTGAGGACATTAACTGATCAGACTGATATTAATAAGGCAAAAGTTGTCTTTGGCTGAGCTGTAGGGACCCATGAGGACCCCTACAGCAAACATCTGTAGTGGACACAAATAGCAGCAGAGTTATATGGCTCACCTAGCTCTTCACTCAGTGGTGTGGCTTTTGTGGGTGAGATGTTCAAGCTTAGGGCCATGACTACATTTGTTTCATCAGGGGTTGAGTATGAAAACAAGGGCATGAAAAGGAGTGGGCAAGATGGCTGGGTGTGAGCCCCACTAGAAGTCCAGGCAGGCTGCTGCTGCCCAGCACATCGCTCTCTGCTTGGGTTAGGTTAACTGGTAAGTGAGGTGTGATATGAGTCAGCCCCAGGACTTGTCCAAACAGTTCCAAAAGCCTGCAAGAAACATTTCTGAAATGAGCCTGACTCTCACTGGGAGTGGGAGAGTTGGAAGGGAAGTGCATACATGGTACAAGCGGGTGGCAGTCATGCAAAATCTTAACTTCTCACCGGGCAGTGACCTTAGTATGTTTTCATGTTTATCTAAAAAGATAAAAGGTATGTGATTGCTCAGGAATGAAAACATGGGTAACAGTCAAATAGAGGAAAGCAGAAACAGCAGTTTAAGAGGCAGAAAAATGTAAACCAGCACTGAGAAACGTTTGACTTTGCTTTTTTTTTTGCTTTTTTTTTTTTTTTTTTTTGATGTAGAGGTCATGGCTGCATTATAATGAAACAAATAGGAATGACCGAGCAGAAGGTTTTCATAATGTAGTGTAGAGTTCTTCTAGGGATACTTTTTACTGTTAGAATTTGTAAGATACTTAAGCTAACAATATAAATATGATCAGAGTGAACACCCTCAGCTTTTTCTAATTGCAAAGCAGGCATTGACTTCAGGATTCTCAAATGCAAGAGGCAACAATGAGAGCCAAATCTTGTGAATGTGTCTTGTTTTTTGCAAAAGTCCCTGGGTGTTCCTTAAGAATTTTCAACTCTTTCACCTTCTTTACAAACACCAGCTAAAACCATGACAGTAAATACTTTCAGGACAACATAAAATTAAAGTATAAAACTGTGAGGAGGGAGTGTTTTGTTTACAAACATGCGGGCAGATTCTGAGTAGATGTAAATTAAGGTCGCTCTAAGTGAAAAACAGCAATTTACATGAGGTGGATCAAGCTTGTGATGTTTCTGAGGTATTGCCTTTATACATATCTGATTTGATAAAACTGCTAGCAAAGCAGACTCCCTGTGTACAGACACAGACAGCACACTGCTCAGACAAAGGTCCTGATTCCTATCTTGCACCAGTTTCACACTGGTGCAATCCCATTGCTACCAGACACTTTGCTTGTGATCTGCTCTTGCCGTTCAGACTCATATCAGCCTTGGCCCCAAAGTTTCTCTGTGAAAACTGGGAGACAGAAAAATTGCAAAGAAGGGGGGGAAAGGACCGATTTTTCACTTGAAACCAAGGGAAACATTACTTCCTTCTGGGATCTAGTACCTTTTCCCACTGTTGGCTCCATTTCCCATAATACCCTTGACCTCAGAGGTCACCTGTCATTGGAAGATGAAGCTCTGAATAAACAGAGAAGACCCGGTGGTGTCTCTTATCTCTCCATTTTGCCTCAAATCTCTGGGCAGAGTTTTAAATTATTCATCCCCTAGTGCTCTCTGCGAGTTACACGTCTCCGTCACCTACCCCCCCGTTGCTTGCCCATTTGTGAGTGAAGGCGGTATCCTTGGGAACCTTATCAGAGATCACAGATTCAGGCTCCAGAAATGAAATAAAAGAGGAAATTGGCTGTATTAGCATAAGAGGAGTCAGCCTGGAGTTGAATACACACATCACCCAGAAGCACCACTGGCTTCTCTTATCAGTAACGTCTGATCACCACTTCTTTATACACACAGGCACACAGGCACACACGCACCACACACATGCACACACACACTCCACTCTTTAATTCCCCCCAGCCCATTCCTTTGTTCCAGCTCATATGAGGGAACACATAAAATAAGGTCAGATGGCATGAGTTTCCTGAAGGGGTTTTCAACTATCCCAAGTTTGCTTAGGTAAAAGAGCAGAAAACAGCAAAACCAAAAAGTTGTTGGGATTTTTTTTTTGGTTGTTGTTTGTTTGTATTTTTGTTTGACGGCAATGATGATAACCCTGTAGCCTCCACAAAAGGGAAAAAAAAAGTCTGGATAAAGATTTCAGATAGGGGTTTTCTGTTATTAGTTCAAGTATGATTCCTAGACCAATCTGTCTATCTCTCTCTCTCTCTAGTGTTTCAATAATAACACATAACCATGGTTTATGAGGGTTTTTTTCAGAATATAAAAATCTGATAGCCTTATAACATAATTGGATATGTTTTTGAAAACTAATACAATGAATAATTTTGAAATTTAGAGGTGCAGATTTATGTAATTGCAACAAATTATTTTCCTGTTCTTCCTTTACATGCAGACATTATCTCTGATACTACAGTTGTGGCAAACACTATGCATTGTTTCATCCCAAACTGAACAGCTGCACTGGAAAGGACAAAAGCCCTATTGTTTTATAGTCTCAATGCTATGGTGAATTGGGTTTTTTAAATTCTGTCTTCCTCACCTTTGTTGGGACATTACTGTATGTATGTCTTCATATTTTGCTCTGTGTATCTTTAGTAATGTACATTATTCTTCTCAGAGATGCTATTGACAGGGTGGCATCTGCTGCCTCTGTTGCTATTGAATCTGGTAACTGAAGAAAAATAATCAGAGGGTATTAACACTACAAACAGTGGAAAACATGCCCTATGACATCAACTTTGTTGACATTTTAGGCTTCTTATTCTTCATCTTGTGGAAAACACCCCTCCACAGCTCCCCTCCCCTAAAATTAATTTCCCTTCTTTTGAGAGTTGTGACTTTGTTAATGTCTAGATTTGGTGATTTCCATACACAGTTTTTCTCATGGAAATGTCACAATATCTCTACAAAACGAGGCTCCTTTGTTTTCTAATGAATATTGCTAACATCATAGAGTAAACACACATTGGCTCTACACAGTATAAGTGGTGGACTAAATTCTATGGCCCTCAGCTAAGCAGAGTTTGAACTGAAATAAAGAAACCATTTTCATTAATTTTAATGATGGAAGCAAGATGCAGTCTCATAGTTTGTGAGTTTTGGGGTCAGAAAATGAAAAAGAAAAATAATATTTGTAATGGCTCCATTTCTTCTCTTGATGTTTTTCATACTGGTGTTTACGTGTGTACATATAACAAATAAAGATTTTTATTGGCTAAATTCATGTTGCTATGGATATAAGATGATGATTCAATAAACCTTTATCTATGAATTTATAAAAGTCTCTCCACCATTTCCTCTTAGATCTGTGAAAAGTCCTCTTGATGTCATTGCCAATCAGACTAATAGATATCTATAGGCCTTTCACAATATTAAGTGGAAGTGAATATAGTTACATATAGAACCAGCCTTGACAGGACTCTGAGTAGGAGGCATGATATATTAGTATGTAACCATATGCAAGACTGTTGCCAAATTATTCCATAAAATGACTCTGTGGATCTACTGAAGTTGTTGGCAAAACAGCCATTGACCTCCGAAAAGCCAGGCATACACCCTTAATATCTGCCTGTCTACTCTAGCAGTATTCATCGATGTAGGAGGTCATGATATCACAAAAGGGTAGCTAGGAGGAAGATGAGGGTGATAAGAAAAACTGGGTTAACTTTTACTTGTAATATGCAAAGTTCTTAACAAGTTCCTTGTTTTAATATGTTGTGCTAATCTGACCAAGGGAAAAGCATCTGCTCACATCTACAACAGAGAAGTAGAAGTGTCATCACAACTTCTATCGGTGACGCATCTGTAGGTTGAAAATAAAACCTATTTATCTGGTTTACAGATGATAAATATTTAAAGCAGAAAGGAGAGCTAAAAACATGGTGACTTCTGTTAAATAAGATTAGACTTCTTTATTTACTAATTCAATCCATTTAACTGAACGGGGTGGCTGTACAGTCAATGGAGTTAAATCTCAGTTGAATCAATCATACCCTGGAGGTACTTGGCCAGGTCCATGAACTACAATGAGAAATTGAGGAAAAATGCTCTTTCTCAGCTACTGTTCCAGTACATTGGACAGAACGAAAATGTACCAGAGATCCTGAACTAAGAAGGTAAAACATATATCAGAATGTTATAATCTGTATAAAAGGCATCAATAAAATCCATATCAATAGGGTGTGAACCCAGAATTAATTATATATAATGGTTTTCTTGTGAACAAGACGTTTTGCTACAGTTTGTTTTGGTTTTGAGGTTTTTTTTCCTGTTGGAAAAAGTAATCTAGCTATGGAAACTTATGACAGAATCAAAAATATAATGTAAACAATAAAAACAATTTTTATTTTGTATGAAGGGTCTAGATAATAAGCTTTTCTCAGTCATAAGGAATGACGTTTCATCATTGGTCTCAGTGAAAGCAGAATTTAAACACTGCAGATATTCTTAAGATCAATTTGAGCTTCCCAGACAAGAGATTCTCCCCTTCATCAGAATTTTCTACTATTTCTTGCTGATGGAGCTATGATGTTGATTAACATTCTTCTACGACATGCAGACTGGTGAAAATCACCGTTTCTGCTTACCTCAGTGTTACAATGCCACATGGGGGAATTAACAGTCCATGTCAAGTATCTGGGGTCTGTTTAAGGTCTAATTGTGAAAGATTTCATCTTCTAAGTCATTTTGGCTTATTAAAGATTATTTTAATGAAAAGATATTTGCAAAACAGCTAGTAATGCTTGAGGATTTAATGGAATAAAATTTCCTTTCACTTGAATTAAGTGGGAATTTTGCTGCTTAGAGAACATTTGTCTCTTAAAATACCTCATCCCTTTTAACTCTTAGAGATTCCAATTTTTTTCTCATTACAAGTTTTCTGATTCTTGAAGAACAAATTCTTTACACACAGACAATCCTTTCTGTAACAATTTGAGACCTTTAAAAGCAGAAGCACCATGTCCCTTTTAATCCCAATATACTGCAGGTTCTAAATTAGCTTCCTCAAACTAGACTGTGCAATACTCATCATGCTTGAAGGTGACTGTTTTTTCTCCCAGCCTTCAACTTCCTTGCAAATCCAGTCCGTTTCCATGTACTGGCTCTGTATAACTCATTTGGTTGAGTTTTCTTTTCTCAACCCATAGAATAAGGAATACATTTATTTTTTGAACAAAAGGTGATACATTTATGCAATCACACGTTAGTTTGGGAGTCAGTGTTCTGGACATGCACCTAAAAGTAAGTGCTAAGTCATCTTTGAACAGGGCTCTACAAAGTATTTAATGTCAGTCTATAATCACCTCTATCAGTCAGTAAGTGCAGTGTACTGCCATATACTGTCTAAAAAATGCTTGTCTTAGCACCATTTAAGTAAAATGGATGGCAAGCTGGAAGGGAAGAAAGCTGTGATCTGCCCTTTCTGCAATGGATTTTGACAAGCTGGACATATAGTACTTACCTCCCAGAGGAAACAGCAGTGTGTTTTCAAGAGCTAACTAAGACACAGCTTCTTTATTCCAGGGTTCCAAAGCTTGTGTTTCTGTAGGAAAAAAATTTTGGAAAATCTGCATGTGTTCTGCAGCTTGTGAATTCATTACATCATCCTACGGACAGCAAATCTCATTCTACAGGATTTCTTAATTCTGAACACCTGCTGTCTTCTGAAATCTCCCCATACCTTGGATGTATTCTCATGTGAAGACATGGCCATTGCCTTCTAGTCAATCAGATTTTTGCATCTACAGATTTCAAAGCACAGGACAGGCGCTGGCAGTCGAGGTTTGCATTTCTCAGTATTTCACTGATGATCCATTAGTTTATATGTGTAAAAATGCCAAAATATTTTTTTGTCTTCGGTTGCTAACAATCAATTATCAAATATCACCAGTTTGTCACTCATGTAAGACAGTGTTATATTATGCCTATTTTATGTGCAGGTGAGCAGAAGCACTGAAGACATGTTGGTAACTATTAAAGCCACACTTTTGACTCAAAGGTAAACCTTGGAGTTTCAGATTTGATACCGTTGTCATCAGCAGCTGGCTTTCAAATTTTGGTAATATCAAGGGATGGTTTGTCAGACTAATACCTATGTAACCATTGCATTTCTGGGAGGTTATCCAGAGGGGCAAGGCTTGAGAAGTGGGCCCATGACAACCCTATGAAGGTCAATAAGGCCATTTGCAAGGTCCTGCACCTAGGCAAGGGCAACCCCAAACAAAATTGTAAGCTGGGTGAAAAATGTATTGAGAACAGCCCTGAGGACAAGAACTTTGGAATGCTTGTCATGAGGAAATATGGGGAGGAATTTTTTATAAAGGCATGCAGACATAGGGTGAGGGCTAATGGCTTTAACCTAGAAGAGGGTAGGTTTAGGTTAGACATTAGGATGAAATCTGTTAGTGTGAGGGTGGTGAAACACTGTCATTGTTTGCCCCAAGAAGCTGTGCATACCCCAACCCTGGAAATGTTTGAGGCCAGGTTGAATGGGGCTTGGAACAACCTGGTCCAGTGAGAGGTGTCCCAGCCCATGAAGTGGGGTTTGAACTAGGTGATCTTTAAGGTCCCTTTCAACCCAAATCATTCTATGAATCTATGGATGAATTTCTGTTACTATTAATTTGTATGGAATTCAGACCAATGCAGGAAGCACACAGGTCATGTCCAAACTAGTTATGGAAACTGGATGCTGTATCTGGGCCTGTTGTTCCCCTAAGAAATTTCAGAGGATAAAACATAGTACAGGCTTTTCTGTATTCAGATTTTATTCACATTACCGTTTCTCCGTTGTGGGCTGAAGTGGGACTTGCAGCCCTGATTACAAAGAGAGCCAAATGAAAGTAGTTAGGTGATTTAGACTGAGTGTAGGAAAACATCTCCATCTATCTGACACAGACAGCTCTCTGTAGAGACAAGACTACGAAGTCCACTACGTCGGTGCCAAAAATCTGACATCTGGCTAAAAAAACCAAACCAACCAACTAAGCCAAAAACCCCACAAACCTAAAACCAACAACAAACCAAAAGAAAAGCCACAAAAAATCCCCAGCACTAATTTTGCCTTCATTCCAACATTTTATATTTCCCCGTATATAAACCTTCCAACAATGAGCCATAATTTATGGAAAGTCTTATAAGAGCACACTAAGCCTTGTCTGCCTTCTTAAGTACCATCATAGAATGCTTCTTCAGGTTTCAAAAGCAAGTGTAAATTGGCATTTAATTATTTAATACTGCTGTAGAGGGTTTTTTTGGGGGGGATTGGGTGTTTTTTTGGTTTCTTGTGTTTTCTCAACAGCAGCAGAGATTGTCTGAAAACACACAGCTCAAAACTCTCCATGTGCATGCTGTATGCACTCAAGTAAGGAAGAAGAATTCAGGTGTCATTTTAACTGTCTGTTACACTTGCTCCCAAATTTCTCCATTATTTTCTCTCTGGTGTGAAATGTTTTGGGTTTTTTAGGGGGGTAACTTTAGCTTTTGATGCTATGTAGAGAACTCTAAGTAAATGTAGACAAATTCAGGTAGCTTAATTAAGCACTGCAAACTGAACAGTTGTGAATGTACCCTGCTTGGTACAAAAACAGATACCAGATTAACAGAGCATGATGCATTACTACCTTCTTTTGAATGTATTTTAACACAGAGACTGCCATTCAACATTGTACGATGACTTGCTGATTCATTCACATAGTTTCCTTACTCTAATTAGGAAGCAGTAGACACCTAAATGTTATAAATCTGTGGAGAAAAGGATTAAATTCTCCTATTCCAGCTTGGAATCACAAGCCAAAACCATGACTGATTTTAACTCCTGGTTAAAAACCAGGGTAGAGTGAAAAAGAAAGAAACATAAAATTTATCTTCTAGAGTATGGAAGTATATTCTAAAAGTATTAAATGTGTAATACTTTTATACATTTAGGACATTTCAAGCAAGTCAGTATGTTGTTTTATTGGTGACACTTCTCTACTCCTTGCTATGGCAAAAATGTAATGATTAATTAGCTATATTATCTTAGTGTTAAATGTCTGTGTTAACTGAGAAATAAAAACTGCACAGTTGTCTTTAATTTTAGAAACTGTATCCTTAGAACTACTCTTGATTTACAAGAGTTGTGATGCAGTCCCATGAAAGCCTTTGTAACAGGTTGTCACTTGTGTACAATTCTACAGGTAAATACTGTATTGACTTTCAGAGTATCATTGGAAAGCAGAAATAAAATATTGTTATTGCTGAACTTAGCAAGTCTCACAGCTATGCAAGTTTCATTATATTCAATCAGAAAAATATGGACATTCAGATAAGTAGACCACCGTGAAAAAAAACTCATTTAAAACTAGACTTTGGAACTCCTACAAAAGAAAGAAAAGAAAAAAGAAAAAAACAAAACAAAACAAAACGAGAGAAAAAGAAAGGAAGACTTGTTTCTTTTCACCCACAATGCTGATGTCCATTCCTGCTTGCTTCTTTCACACCAGTGCATAATGTCTTTGGATGCTTATCACAATAGCCCCCTTGGTAAATGAATATTTTTATTGCAGTAGCCTTTGGAACTTTAACAAAGAAAGATGGGTAGATTCCCACCCACAACATTAAAGTTTTCCTATTCACTGACACCAAACCATGTTCTAATGTTTAAACAAACCCAAACGCTTGGGAAAATTTAGATTTGACCTCACTGTGCATGTTAAACAGTTTACATTACAGCAAACTCTAGTTTTCCCTAATGTGTATAGAACTTTGGAACTTTGTCAAAACGGAACAGTTTCAAAGCCGTATGATCTTCACCCGGGGGCCTAATTGAAGCGGCAAGAAAAATTTTTCTTTACTTTTTTCTTTTTTTTTTTTTTTTCTTATTAAGCTGGATATGAAGCTGGGTACTCTCCAAAAATCCTTATGAAGCTGACAAACATTTACCTCCCAGTCCTACAACCCTAAAACTTCCATCACAGAAATTCAGAGCAAAGGTCAGACAGAGGAAAAACATATTAGAAGAAGCATGACAAGCCAAGTTTTATTCTTCATGAAAAGCCAGCTTTTTAAAGTTCTTTTCCTTTCATATTGGTTGTTTGAAAAGAGATCTGAAGAAAAGTCAAAATCCCCATGTAAATGCACATATTTTCAAATGAGAGGATACCTATGCAGATGCATATGAAGTTGCATCTAGCTTTGGTGGGCAAGCCATGTTTGAAGAGCATTCCCAATGCAGTTGTTGCTCATGTCATTTTTGAATCCCCTCTGAAGTTCATTTGCATCAAATTGAAATGAATATATAAAAATTAGATGTTTAATTTGCGGTTGCCAGTGGCATAAGAAATATGCATACATGCTATTTTCTTGCCAAGCAAAACACTTTTACAGTAAATGTTATAACTGTATATTTCTAAAAAGTATTGTGTATTCCAAGATTTATACCATAATACTGCATTAGGTACTATAGTGTATCTACTGGGTGGTTGGTGGCCCAGAATATTGTTTGTCCAAGCTAGACAATCTACCAAAAAAACTTGTATAAAAATTACATGTATTTATACAATTTAATCATAGGAGTGCAAATGCATAAACTTTGCAGAACCTTTTTAGTGTATATAGATATGAGCATTCTAAAACCAAGACAATCTAATAAAGGAGAAATTTAGGCAAATCATAGGCTTCTGAATGTGCCTATGCAGACACAAAACATAATATACATAATGTGAGCAGTCCTACTTATGTTTTCATTTATTCTAACATAACTTCATTAATTTTTTCAGGGCCATTTCTGATTGTCACTTTGAAAAGTGGGCAGTGATGAGTAGGACTGAGGAGAGCAGGACCACTGTTTCTCTACAATTTTCTACCACCAGGTATTGCAATCTTTCTGTCATCTGATTAATTGCATGGATGGAGATATTTCAGTTCAGCTCATAAAATTAAATCCAGCAAAGATTATTGGATACGCTTGCAGAGTTAATATGAAATTTTAATCATCCTAAATATATCAACTTCAGTGTGTTCCTACAAATCAAATGCAAATAATATACAGTTCCTTGGTCAAATCCTCAAGTGGAGAAAATCAACTAATCTGATCTATATCAATGGAGAATGGGATCTCTGGTTTAATCTGCAGCAGGATTTTCTCAAAGAACACTTTCCAAGTGTTAATATTCAAGATACTGAGAACTTATGAAATACTTCATAATGTGAAGATTCCCTGAAAATTTGAGAACACATCTCAAACTGCCATTTGAGACTTCAGAGACATTAAGTTAAACTCTTTGAGGGACTCTCTGAATATTTATAGGGAAGGAGAGATTTCACAACTACAGCTTCACAACATATTAAGCACTTACAGCTACTGTTACTGTCAGAAATGAGGGTCAGGGATTTTGTTTCATGTTAGGGGATCTCATATCATGTGTAAATGCTTCAGATAGAGGGCACATATGATACCTTTATCCATTAACTGAGAAGTCTGACCAGACTTTTCAGTATGTCAGATTCTTAAGACTGATTATTTAGCATTTGCCAGTCCCAATGTACTATAAGTTTCAAACAGAAAAATTCAGTGTCTGATATTCATCTTCTCTCACCCACAATAATTCTAAAGAAATTTACAGTCATTAGAACTGTGTCAGTTGCTGTGTATTTTTTTATAGAAACAAAATCAAATTAGCATTATTTTTAAAGATATTGTATATCCAATCTGCTGGAAAAAAATCCAATGGAATTCTATAGTGATTAGATAAATAGGAACATATATAGACATTTAATTGGGTTCTATAAAAATATTTTCAAAAGCTGTTCATTGTAATTGAGATGGACTACCTTGCCAAAAATACTTCCTTTAATCACCTGGTTTCTAAAAATGAAAGAGTTAATCATGACAAAGTCTTTATTTATTTTAGCCACTTTTCTCTTTGCACATCTTACTGGATTTAGATGGCTAATAAAAACAATCTATTCAGTTTCTGGTTCTTTGAAATGGTGGCTTATCTGAAACCATTTTAAAACAAGATATCTAAAAAAAAAGAAAATAGCAACCCTTCTCAGTAGATGCTAAATCCTAGAAATTCAGCACTTGATAAGAAAACTGTTCCTACATGTGCAGAGCCTGACACTCAAAGGTGTATGCAAGATCAGGGATTCCAAAGTAATACAGATTTCTGGTAAGAATACTGAAGAAGCACAGTTACATTTGCAATTGGATTTCCCCTTGGGACACTGGTACCACAGAAAACAGACTTTTCATTGCAGTACATGAAGAATTAGGCATGTAACTAGATAAGCAGTACACTGCTACAATGGTAAAATTTATGCACTCATGCACCTGGAGGCTTTTGAAATATCAAACACTAGATGTTTTCTATAGAACTTAGAAGAAAAATAAAGGAAAAATGTTAAAAATATTTTCTTTCTTCTACTCTGTTTCTATTTTTTATTTCTATCTTTATTACCATTTCTTTGGATTTTTTTTTTTTATTTTACATGTTGGAGGAGGAATTCTTCACTCACAGTGGCAATGATAGTAATAAGGAACTGCTGAGCATCTGATAAATATCAGACTCTATATTTGCAGTGGAATATTTAAAGTGAACTTCTGTGTGGTCAGAGATTCTTCTTTCTCATAGTAACTCAGAGTTTAAGTGCATCACAGAGGGAATCTTACCCCTCAGTTCTGTTTTTCTTGACCTTTTATCTCACACAGCCTGCCTACATTTTCCCACAATTTAGGATCCCAGTCATGGCTATCAGATAGCCACTGTCCTTCTCACACCTACATAGTGTTTTTCAAGCATTGCCCTTATTTACTGTTTGGGATTTTGATGCTGCAGGCTGTAAAGCAAATTATATTGGAACAATCACTTCTCATTAGAACTTCAGCCCACGGAGCCAAGGAATTTACTGATGTGATCAGTATTAGCTGTGATTACCTCTTTTTTAGAAATGTTGGCCCACACTAAATGATTCTTCATTTATTGTTTTTCATGCCCTGGGATTAGCCATTTTATAAAATAATTTCTTAAGGAGGGAACTATCATATCTATGGTCATTATTTTACTGAATAGGATGATAGATAGCAGAACAAAATTCACCCTGTCTGTAGAGAGTAATCTATTGAAGAACAAAAAAAATCATCTATTTCTTTGAAGTGAATCTTAATAGTGTCATCACTCAGTTAAATATTAATATATTTTTGCCTTTTAAGTATTATTAGATTACTTATAAAAAAGGTGACTAAGTTATTTCTTAGTTAAAACCATTAATTTTAGTGTTTTTTCGATGGAAAGATTATATCTTGACTTCTATCACAGCAGTATGCCTGGAAATACTAAAATTTGGTGATACCTGTTTAGTTGCCAAAGAACTACACTGGTATTCTTTATCAAATGTAAAGTCAAAGACTGCTGACTATAGTTCCTCATTATAGTGCTTTGAGCTGCCACTGCAAACCTTAATGTCTGGACAGAAGGGTTAGATCAAGGGATTTTCCATCTGCCCAGATTCTGCCCAAAAGTCTTACAAAGGTGTTTCTATCACACTAATTAACTGAGCTCCTCAAGAGCTCTCAGAGTTAAGAATAATTACAGTCATTTTGCTGTACATGATTGTGGCAAGTATCACATTTATTTTGCATATATAATTTCAGTTATGAACAAGTGGTAGCATAAGAAGTTGTGGTATAATAGGGACCATGAGAATTCAATGGAAAGACAGTTGCCTGTTCTACAGACTTGAAAGTCTCTGTGGAGGACAAATAGAAACAGAAAATCACTTGAACACAATAAGCAGTGTGACTGGTGTACTGCACAGTGGGGAATGCTTTCAGTATGCCAGGTGCATACTCTTTGCTATTCAGATTCCCATTATTGAAGAAAATTTGTTCTCATCTTCTCCTTTAAATTGTTTTTGAAACTCCCAGTATATTATTTATATGTGGGCTGGAGGTAACTTTCCCAGAAAGTCCCAATCACACAGCAGGAATCGTATTGCCTCAAAGGAGATACTGATTGTTCCAAGTCAATGACCTCTGCTCTCTCCTTGCTTCACTCATCATGCAAAGATGAGTGAAAGCATGAAAGTGGTCAAATGAGTCAAATTCCTTGGAACATATTATTTTTTTCCAAAGCTGCAGTTTAGTTTTCAAAGTGAAAAATGGCTAGCTGAACTGCTTATACTAGAACATTAAAATAACTGAGAAGAGTAAGAAATTGAGTCATGTTCTGGCAGCTTGAATGATGTTTCCTGTGCCAACAGTTTTGTAATGGCTCATGGATTTATTCTCCTTAGGCATGACACCAGATGGGTTTATTTGGGTGCTGGTGTTCTGTAGGTTGCTCTAGCAGTCTGGTATCTTTGACTACTTTAGACAACTTTCTCTTAAATTCCTTGAATCTTTGGACTGAAGCTGATGGGCCACTGTTTCGTTTCTTATCCTTTTTTCATGGAATCTGTATTTCCATGAGCACTGAGGATTCCTTTATTGCTTCTAACTTCTGAGGTCATCTCACATTCCCCTCAAAAAAGGCAATCTTTCCTATGATAACACAGTCGACACTGATTAGTTTCTGGGGTGGATATCTCTTTCTGTTGGTTAAAGAAGAAGTTTTTAAAAAGCAGCTTTGCGTGAGCAGCTAATTTTGTATAGGGTTGACTAGGATGAATGTAATTTTAAGTGCCTCATTTTAAATAGTTAGTGAAAGGAAGGAAGGAATTCCACCTACCCCGTGTAACTAATCAGCCTGCAAGAAAATGCTGATTCCAGTGGTACATCAGATTTAAAATACATCTCTTCCTTATTTCCTGTTCAGTATCAGGACCTAAGGGTTTTTGCCTTAAATAACTCCTTTTTCTGTTACACCATTTTCTCATTAATTTCTGACTATAGATAAAAAAGCAACTCCACATCACTGCTACTAAATCATCTCATGCTAATGAAATCTACATTAGAGAAACTACATCAGCTCACACCACATGCTACTGTTGTAGTTTCTATTGTGTTGCCATACTGGATGGACATTTCTGAATCTTCTGCACTGGACTTCATATTTTGCTGATGAAAAAGGACGATTTTGCTTTTTCACTCCACTAGAACCTTGTGCCTCAAATACCATTGTTTTCTCAGCGTTCTGAAAAGGTGATAGCATTAAGTCTAATAAATTAAATTAAATGAAGTGATAGCATTCTTAAATGAAGACATTTATGGTTTTCTTGCCAAGTTTTGCAAGCTATGCTTTATTTCTATTATTCAGGTATAATCTCATCTCTCATGTTTTCTTTTCATATGTTGGCTTGATTCAGCTGTTCTGTGAAATTCAAGAAAAAGAGATAGAAGGAAAAAATAATACAAATTTTATGGCAATAATTACCTTCTGGATAAGAGAATTGACTGCAATCATAAAACATAACATATTTAGAATCTGTTATCTACAGGAAACAGTGCTGAAATCTAATAGGGATATTGTAAGTTTATTACCAAGGTGTATATAGGGTCATATGCACCTTCAAAAAATGAAAGAAAAGAGCAGTCAATTTGTTAAAAATTCTCATATTGAGGGTGCTAACATGAACTGCAGAACCACTCTGTTCATTATTGGTTCTTCCCACAGAGTATCTTGGAAAGCCTGAGAAAGGGTTTTTCAAATACCTTCCAGTAGCAAAGTTTCCAGATAACTGTGAAGAGGGAAAAACTGTTTTCCAAGATCAGAGAAGAATTCTATGTGATAAGTGCGAGAGGTACACAGAGAATAGAAAAAACCCCACAATAATAGGTAAAGACACAAGAAAATACCTTTTTCTCACAAAATAATTTTCATTGAGAAAATGCCAGTTAGATGTATTGTAATCATAATAAGAAAAAACACATTTCTAGTTTAACAGGATTCACATATTCAGCATGTTTGAGAAATACATGTTGCTGATTCATAACAGATGGGTTGTTTACCATCTGAGATGATCCACTATAAAGCTAAAGTGACTTTTCATAATAAGTGTTGAAAACTTGCAAAGAGAAATACATTAATCATCTTTTAACAATCTTAAAAAGGCTTTCCAAATATGGGAATAAATGCTTTATTTTTCAGCAGGGAATCCCTTTTGACCTTTTACTGAGCTCTTCAATGAAGTATTAATTGTTTCTTAGTGAAAATATTATTACAGGCACCTGATTCTCCCCTTGGTGACATTGATATGTGTCAGGAATTACTCCATGGCAGGCAATGGATTTATTTCAGTAAAAGATTGTGCCTCCTTTGGTACCTGTAGCACAATATAGAACAAACAGTCACATAAATAAGATCTGTCGACAGTGAGCTATAACAGTTCCCAGTGGTGAAGAATTTGGTTTTATATCTCCATAAGACTACTGTAGAACTGTGTAGCAAATACATAAGAGTAGAAGTAGGCACCTTGTAATTATCTAGCAGTCCAAAGTGGTGGACTAGTTACTTGCATGATGTCTCCAATGGTGCTAAATGCCGGTGCTGAGACAACTCAGTCATGTCTTAGATGTCTGGGAAACCCTCAGGTCAAAGAATGAAGCACTGAGGAATGGATCCATCCTTCATATATATTGACAGATTAAAAATATAAATACTTTTAATTTACATTCCTGAAGCAAGGTATGGAGGAATGAATGCCTCGGCATAAATTTTACCGAACAGGGGATTTTTGAAATTGAAATATGGAACATATTAAGGTGTTCTAAGAGCCTTGGTCTATTTCTTCTGGGGATCAGAGGCAGAATACAGAGGAAAACAAGCTTTCATAGTGCTAGTTTCCATCATCATTACTATTAATTCTCCACAGTAATTTTATAAACAGAGAAATAAAGATTATAGATAGAGAAATCCAGAAATGTTTGGACACAAGTGTTAGGATTTTGTATTGGAAAAGTTAAGAGCATTCTGCAGACTGAAAAGAACATGGAAAACAAAAGAAGAATGAATACAGTTCTCAATAGTTGTTCACTTCTACGATCATGAGAAGGAAGCCAAGAAAAAAAATCAAAAACAGTTATGTCCTTGACACAGCTACTGACTCAAAGGCCAGACTTTGGGTAATCTGTCTTAATCCTAAAAATACATACGACAGTGTTTTAAAATTCCTAGAACAGATACATACCCATTCAGTTTTTCTGGGTACACGTAATTTACAGACTGTTTACTGAGCAGAAACAGTGGAATTAAAAATATATTTGAAGAGAAATGAGATATTTGAAGGATTCCCTTTGATTATAACTTCCACTGTCTGAAAGTGTGTGCAAAACATTTAGATGGACTAAGGACAGAAGGGAAGAATGGAAGAAATATATTCTAGCCTGGGAAATGTATGAGAGGTGAAGGAACAAATCTGCATAGGATATTAGAAATGGGTGAGGAAAATGGATAAAATGGTAAGACTTGATTGAAATGAAGTGTGCAGCAAAAATTACCAAAAATGTGCTTCACTTCTGTTTCTTTTTTCTGCCCTTGCAGGCAGTGAGGACTGCAGGGAAGACCTCAAAAACCTCTCACTTGGCATCTTCTCTACTTCTGCAGGGATCCAGAACTATCTAATATAAGTCATCTAAGTGTCAGCAGCTTGAGAGGCAAACTTACTTGGGAGACCTCTCTTGGTTTACACCTAATGATCTGATAAGCTACTTCTGTTTTTTATGTGGATGATTAAATTTGTGCATGGTTTATGGCTCAGACATAACCAAGGGAAAGGCACTGCTGTACCTCTGGAAAAACTGGACACGTGTAGGAAGTGTTTAGAAGGTCAAATTTGCTTTCTGATCACAGATTTTTATATATTCTTGAGCTGAAAGACAGATATGATTCTTTTTTGACCACATGCAAGCCCATCATGACGGCCAAGAAAAGACATTACCTGAGTCATGCTGAGGACATGTTGCCTCTTCGCATACTATTCCTCCAGCTATACATATGAGCAAGAAGCAAGGTATAAGTGGCCAAAAAACCAAAAAGAGTAGAGGAGTGTTGATACTGGCAGGATTCCTCCTTTGAGGTCTGCATAGTTGATTTAGCAGCAAACACTATGAAGAGTGAAAAGGAGCAGTTGGGGAAGTGAATGATTTTCAGTGGTCATGGGTACCAACACCTAGATGGACAACTTCGGACGGTAGAGTAAAGGTTTACAATAACGTAGGATAAGGTTTACTATAAGTAGGCAAAATCATAGAATCACAGAATGGCTAGGGTTGGAAGAGACCTTAAAGATCATCTAGTTCCAACCCCCTTCCAACACCTTCCACTAGACCAGCTTGCTCAAGGCTCAATCCAACACAGCCTTGAACACTTCAAGGAAGGGGGCAGCCACAACTTCCTTGGGTAACATGTGCCCATGTCTCACCACCCTCACAGGAGATTTCTTCCTAATGTCTAGCCTAAATTTCCCCTCTTCAAGTTTTAAACCATTTCCTTGTCCTCTCACTACACACTCATGTAAAAAGCTCTACCCCAGCTTTCTTCTAGCCCCCATTAGATATTGGAAGGCTGCTATGAGGTTACCTCACAGCTTCCTCTTCTCCAAGCTGAACAATCCCAACTTCTTTGGCTCATCTTCATAGGGGAGGTGCACCATCCCCTCTCATCATTTAATGACTTTCCTGTGGACATGTTCCAGGAGCTCTATGTCCTTCTTATGTTGGGGACTTACTTATGTTAGAGCTTTGGACGATCTCATATCTTATAATTAGAATTAGCCCTAGAGACAGACAGATTCAAATTCCCATAGTACTGGAGAGAGAATAAATCTACTGAGCTCCGTAGTTTGACTTGAGCAGGAAACTTGTCAGAGGAGCCCAGTAGGCAGAATACAAGCAGTAACAATAGAAAGTTCATAAGGTAATTGAATATGTATTTCACAGAACACCCTCTGCACACATCACATTCTTTCCAGGAAACATACACAAGAATAATGATCTAGATATTAACTTATGAAATGTTTCCTACAGTAAGTTACTGTTGCGTGTCTTTCTACTGTAGACAAAATGAATCGGAGGCTTTGACTTAATATAATGGAAATCTTCTGTATTTTCCTCAGTTGAGAAGCTTCATTGAGACTTCATATTAATGTTTCATTATATATGAGATGGGAGAGAAATCTATCTGCTTTTCTCTGCCAAGTCTTTTATCAGAAGAGAACATGTATTTCTGCAGTTGTGTGAAACAGAATTGTAGATGTTCAGAGCCTGTATCCAGAACTCACCCTTTTCTTGAGGTCCCCAACACCAATTTCTGTCATATCTATCAACTTGAAAGCCATCAGGGAGAAGTTAGAAAGTGTCAGTGATAATGTGTTGTTTCAGCACCCACAGTTACGTGTGTAAAAAAACCCAGATAAACAAAAATTGTTCTGCTTAAATTTCCATCACTGCAGAATTACGCTCCGAGGATTTTGAAGAAGATAAGAAATGAAATAAATATGGTAAAGAAAATCTCATAACCTCATTTATACTTGGCAAAATCTTCCTGGTCTTACTCTTGAGAAATATTACTGGATGCTCACTAGATTGAGCAATGTGACATTTCTTCTTCAGGAAACAAACAAACAAACAACCCCCCCGAAAAACCCTCAAACCCAACAACAACCCCCTAAAAAACCCAAAAACAAAACAAAACACCAAAACAAACAAAACAACAAACCAAACCAACAAAAAACAAAAAATAAAAACCAGAACACAAGACCCAAACCAACCCTAAATATTTTCAAACTGCAAACTACAGGCTATGCAGTTAACTTCTTGAAGCACAGGGTGGACAAAAACTGTTCTTTGCTGTGAACCTGTCTGCATAAATGGTATTGAAGCATTTCTCATGCAATCTCAGTTTCAGCTACCTTATCACTTTGCTGAACTGTACTTGCATGAATGGAAAGAATCGATTTCATGTATTGAGCTTGCATTTATTGTCTTTTTATATAGTTCAGAAATACCTTAGTGGAAGCTTATTTGACACTTTGTTAATAAATAAATAAGTACTGGGGTGGAAGAGATTGCTCCTGGTAAAATCACTCACAACCAGTTTGTCAAGTTGTTACCAATTTTTTTGGTGTGATTTGAAAACTGACAGAAATACTGCTTTTATGGGAAGTGCACAGTTTTTTCTGTTCCTCAAAGTCATTCAGTTTAGGCCTCCTTGTGATCTCCAAAACATCTGATTTGGTTTGCCAAGCTGTAAATGATGAGGAGTCAGGAACTGCTTTACAGGATCAGCCTTCAAGGAAGTGTTGGGCACCTGACCATCAGTAGCTTTTATCAGCTGTGCTAGGAAAGCCAATATCATTTGTACACCAAGGATTTAGATGCTTCTAATCTTTTTAAAACCAGGAATTTAAGAGCTCCCGTGGGATGTTTTGGCATTTTATATCAGGATTTTCAGTATCCAGGTAAATTCAGCATGCAATATCAGTGAAAACTCTGTAAATATTTCCCTGTATTTGGTTTATGTGGCAAGGTTTTAGTAAAAGCTGGGGCTGCAAGGGTAGTTGCTGTGAAACAACACCAGAAGCTTCTCCTGTGTTTGACAAAGTCAGTTCCAGATGGCTTCAGGACAGACTCACTGCTGTCCAAAGCTGAATCAGTCAGCAACAGTGGTGGCACTTCTGTGACAACATATTTAACAAAGGGTAAAAAAGCTGTGGAACAGCAAGTGGGAGAGAGGAGTGAGCTATAATCCTGCAGGTACCAAGGTCAGTGAAGAAAGTAGGGAAGGAGGTACTCCAGGTGCTGGAGCAGAGATTCTCCTGTGGCCCATGGAGAGGAGCCCATGCAGGTACAGGTTTTCTGGCAGCACCTGTGACCCTATGGGGTAATAGGTGAGGACCAGTGAAAGGACTCAGGCTGGAATAGTTGAGGAAGAACTGCAGCCTATGGGAAGGACCCGCTTTGGAGAAGAAATTGGAGAAGTTTGTAAAGGATTATATCTCATGGGATGGACTCCATGCTGGGGTAGGAGAAAATCATGAGGAAGACTGTGCAGCAGAAATGAAGCATAGTTAGCTGACAACCTTATTCTTTATTCTCCTTCACTGCTCAGTGGGAGGAGGTAGAAGAGTTGGAGTGAAGCTGAGCCTCAGAAAAAGGGAGTGATGGGGAAAAATTATTTTTAGTTTTTGGGTTTTTTTGTAGGTTATTTTCCTATTTCTCATTATTCTACTCTGTTTAATTAACAATAAATTAAATTAATTTCCCTATGCTGAGTCTGTTTTGCCTGTGACAGTACTTTCTGGGTGATGTGCCTGTCCTTATCTTGATTCATGAGGTTTCTGGTATTTTCTCCCACATCCTGTTGATGGTGAGGCAGTGACAGAGTGCCTTGGTGACCACATGGTTTTCAGTCATGAAACCCACCACAGTCCCTGAGAATTCACTGAAATTACCTTTGTAACCTTGCACCTCTCCCACATGTCTCCACCTACCTAACAGGTTGAGCCAAGCTAGACCCTACCTGCCCGCGGAGCCCATATGGCTGCTGGGAGACAGAGTTGTGATTTTTCTCCAGGGTGTGATCCAGCCTGCCCGGGACCACTCTCCAGCAGCTGTGCAAGGAGGGTAAGATGACTGTGCTTCCATTTCAGGTGATTCATGTAATTGCCCAGAGTCAGTGAAGTGAAACTCAACCTCAGTGCTTTCATTTGCATCCCCTGAACTTTCACAAGACACGATATGAGGTGCAAGTCCCACAAAAGACACCAGCTGCCCCAGCCCCTTCAAAGAGGGTCCTATTTCTGTCATCAACCTTATCATTTAGATTGCAGGATATTGCCACGCATTTTATTCCACCCATGTATTTTATGTAATGTTAGCTACAATCTTAAAAGATGAGTGGGCAACCCCTGCCCTGACATAAATACACATTTTTTTTATCACATCTTTGCTCGATACTACAGAATTTAATTACGTATTCACCTACTGTATCTCAAATGAAATAGTGCCCAGCATCACCAGAAGGAAAGTGTAGCACATCCAACTATCACTGCTCACATACTAGACCAAAAACTGCAGTGCTTGGTGTTTCTGACAGCAATAGGCTGAACATGCTGTATTAACATACTAGCACTAAAAGCATGAGGTATCTGATATAATAGGAATGTAACTCATAATCCTAACATTTGAACGTGTCTTAATGTAATTAAATGATTAAATATATCTCTGTCTTAGTCTTTCAGAAGGTACTAAGATGCGTACCGACTACTGTGTGTTAAGTAAAGAATAAAATTATAAGACTAAATATATATTTTCAAAGCCCCAAAGAAGCCATTTAGTGCTGCAAAAGGGAGAATAAATTGCTGATTTTTTTTTTTTTTTTTTTTTTTTACAAATGGCTGGGAGTGTTATAATGTATTTGATTTTTTTTTTTTTTCCAGAGGTAATCTTAGATGTGGAGTGAATGAAGTGAAGTCTGTTATCAATCCATAACATCTGCTGCAGTGTCAAGTGATGAAATGGGTGACTCCAGAGCCCAAGACAGCTGGGATGGCTTTCTTAATGCAGTAGGGTATTGTGCAAACAAACAGGCACTGATACCGTCTATGGTTGTCACAATTATTCAAGCTGGTGATACATCTTCCTGTATTAGCTGCTTGAGAAGCCCTACTTCTTTTAAAAGTAAACTACTGTATAACAATCAGACATTCTGGTCTCTAACTCAGTTGAGTGCAAACATAATAAAACATTGGAAATAAAAATAAATTAAAATTTGCCACCAGAGCAATAAAGCATAAAATAAGTGTATAAAAGATTGGGGAAAAAAATCTACTCACAGTTTATAGAGCTAAGAAATAATGTATATCTTTGGAGTTCCACCTAAACTGGCAAGATTATCCTGCATCTCTCTCGTGTATCCCAGATGCTGGGAAATATAGTATATTGTTCAAATAAGGTAAAGACTGGGACTTAGAAAAGAGAAAAAAACAAGTACGGATCACTGAGAACATCCCTTCACCATTGTGGGATGATTACTGAGATCACTCAGAGGATTTTGGATCAAGGTCAATATTAAAATGTTTCAAATATGAGGAAAGAAAATTAATTTAGATTTAGGCTACTACTTATAAACAATCATCAACCTTAAGTCAAAGCATTTTCTTCTTACAGATTATATGGAAAAAAATGTCTGAAACTGAAAGAGGCAGATATTGTTGTTAGAAAAGAGTAGGACTCAGAAATTGGTTATCATGAAAATCTGAAAATTATAATTTGGATTTGAATTATGTCATTTATGAACAGAATTAAATTCAACAGTCACTTGCAGTCTCCATAAGTAAGCAGAGTTAGAGGGAGATGTATAAATAGGAATGTATGAATTAAAATAATCCTGTATTTAAGTATTATATTTTTTTCCACAAATAAGTGTTTCAGTCTTCAAGGAAATAAAAGCAACATTTGGTTGTGACATTTTAAAGACCAAGGTCACAAGAGCTGAAAATAGATTTTTCATTTGCACTTAATATTTTTATCCACCTAAATATAATAAATATACATGGGAGGGGGTTGTTTGTTTGGTTTTCTTTTTTTCTTTTTGTTTTTGTTTTTTTTTTTCTTTTCTTTTAGCTCAGGTATCATATGGATAATACTTAAATAAATAAATCAAATGTTCACTGCCTGCCAAGTGTGAAGTCAAGTTCAAAATCTTAGAATTAGATTTTCTGGTTAAACTGTATTGCCTGCCTTCTTTCTCTGAAAAAATAAATAAAAACACATACATAAAATCTGACCACTATGACTATGGCATTTAAATCCCTCTTGTACATGTGGGAGAGAGGGCACACAGACCTGTGGAACTGGTTCCAGTCTCACTGATGGTGATGAAGTTGTGGTGTAGAATGCAAGTTGCAAAACTAAAGGCTAAATGGTAAATAGAAGATGAAAAAAGTGTGCTGGCTCAGATGGCCTGCCTGGTATATTTGCCATTGACTCTCTGTTTCTCTGAACCAGACCTACACAGATCTTGCTGATTGATTCCCCTGACATACTTGCAGACATCTGAAAAAGATGTGTACTAAGAAAAGGAGTCTTTTTTTCATGATGACTGAAGCTGATGAATTGGTTTGAGTTTGAAGTTCTCTCTCCTGTTTCCCAATATGAGAATAAATCACTAAAATGCCAATTTTAGGTTCTCCTGCATTCCTGACTTAATAAAAGTACCTTATTTGCCTAGATGTGTAGTACTGGTTATTGCTTACCAGGAGTATGGAAGAACCCAAAGCAAGATGAATAGATTGTGTTAGTTTAATTTGGTATGATGATCTAATTCTTACAAATCTTCTCATCTGATTTTATTTTTCAAAACACTGAGCGGAGAGGGAAATTTTCCAACCTATGGACCTTTCAACAAAACCTTAAAGGACTCCTTAAACACCAAGGTCATTACATACATTTAGTGTATGAAAGTTTTTGGAAAAAATCATCAAAGGACTAGACCATCTTGCCAGAAGTCAGGCTCTGTGGCCCCAGAACTGCTGGTCATCTTTTTCCCCTGCCAGAGAGACAGGATTTACATTTTTGGCAGAGACTTGTAGGGACCATACAAAGCAGATGTTAAGGGCTGCATTCAGACACAGTTGCCCCATATCATTTAAACATCCTTGAATGACTTTCAGACTGTGAACTACTTTTTAGGCAGTGCAAAAACCTAAATTTGTCTTAGCTTTCAACAGTACTTTGATGCTAAAGAAATGCATTAGCAAAAAAGCAGTGAAGAAAGCTGCAGAGAACATGATGGGTAAGGGAGATGAAGGCATGGCTCCATGCTAGAGTAACTACAGAGTCCTGCCTCTCCCTCAGCTCATCCACAAGAGAGAGGAAAGTTCTCCTCTAGCACAGCACAGACAGGAAGGACCGAGAAGATATCTTCAAAGACGTGAAGAGCAGCTCTCCTAGATGTTGAAGAAATAGAGAAGTACCAGCTTTGCAAGCATCAGGAGAACCTGAGGGTGTTTTCATGGGGTAAAGACTTCTACACTAAAGGAATAGCCTTTGTCTGGAGATCTGCAGATAAAAAGAATTAATATCTGTTTCTATTTCTTGTATTGCTGAAGAAATGAACTTCAGGTGATTGTATATACCTCTCTCTTTCTGTTCCTCATCTTTTCCTTTCAAAGACTTTTTATCTTTAAAAAGTGTCAGGCAAATGTGATCGGGAGGAATTTCATTGCAAGTGGCAGCATGTAGGAAAGACCTCATATGAACTCCCATATTAGGGACCTCAATTAGGAAAAAGCAAGATGGAAAATTCAACAGCCACTTCATATAAAACTGTGAAAATCCATTGATAATCCTGTTTCTGAAATCATTTATCTGTTAGAGAGACTGAGAACTGAAACTGTGTTGCAGGTAGCTTCCATTATTTAATGCATTCCAACCACTCAAAAAAAGACTTAAAAACAGAACTATAATCTGCCACTTCAGGGTATGGTTCCTGCCATATTTCCAAAGTTTGGTTTCCCTTGAAAAATTTATATCTGAGGCAATTCACAGGTGGAAATACATGATTTTGTGGTTCTTGCCCTCTTCTTCTGACATGTCTCATGGATCATTGTCACCATGTCCTCACAGCAGAGCTACTTGCAGGTATGTCATGGATTTTAGCTGCTCATGGTTCAAGAGACTGCATAAACAGAGCATAGTTTGATTGTTCTAGCTTTCTTCTCCAGTTTAGCTGCCTTAAAAAATAAAACCTAAAATACAAAACCAAAACAGAGTAAGAGTGTCCTCAAATATCATTTTCAAAAATACAAAGAAGCTGCAAACTCCTCAGATAATTTCACTGCTTGGAAGACATGAATGAGTACTTCAATGCTCATTCAGTAATTCAGGATGGGGACAAAACTTCTATCAACGCTGGATGTTTTCTTCAGGTTATTAATTTCCTTGTAGATGCCCTCCAGCAGAACACACAGTTCTACTGCTGAAATTTTCCTATCTATTACATAGAGAAATGTTGAGCAGTGTTTTCCAAGGTTGTGTATAGGCTAATTCATACTCACCATGAGAAAAAGAAAAGCATTATTATTAGCAAGAGTTTATCGTGCTTTCATCATTCAGTGCTGTGGAGACTGAATCAGATTGAGCAGATGATCAGCTCAGGTAATTAGTGAAATGACTGAATAAATTTGAAGCTCATGTGTTGTGAAACCTGTATACAGAGGGCTGTATGATCTTGTATTCTGCTTTCCTTCTGTACAAGTGTGAGTGAGACACAGCACTGGGCAGAACCAGAACAGTGAGAAATAGACCAAGAGGTTACAGCATGGTCTGAAATTTATTCCCCTGTAATCCCCCTTGCTCAGCTGCCTACTGACCCCTCTCCTATTGATTCAGAAGTGGGATATCTGTTTCTGAGTTCTAATATTCTGTCTCTCTTTGACAAGAATTTTGGGACATTTTGGGTTTTTTTCTTCCCCCAGGAACTAAAATACATTTCTGGAGATCCGTCATTTTAAAAAGATTTTGAAAAGGATATAAAATTCTTTCAGGCACTTTGTCTCTGTAGGGCAGGCTAATTGATATTGGCACAGAGTGAAGGGGACAGAAACTGAAAACATGGATAATATTGATACTTTACCAGTAACCAAGTGCATGTGCACAGAACATTGATGTTAATTAATATACAGATCTGTCCATATATTCAATGGTTCCAGATTAAAATAAAAATGTGTTAATACCATGCAGACTGAAGAAATCTGTTATCTTTTTGGTGGACGATGTAGGCTCTATTGCAAGATTGATAAATCAATTAAAGTCTTGTTATTTGGACACTCTAATGGAGCTGAATAGCTTCAATATGGTACCTTTCATACACTATGTATTTCAGTTCTCCTGTATGTTAAATGTGTGTTTGCAGGACTGGGTATGTATGTATTCACTCATTTATTAATTTATTTCATAGGAAATATTTTCCACACAAACTGAAACTTCCAAATTAATTTTGTGAATTCGTATTGATTGCTTTTGTCCAAACCCAAACTCAAAATTTTGCCCATCTCCAAAAATGCCTCTAAAATAATCACCAAAATTTGTATATCATAACTTACAATGCCTTTGTGTTTTAAAATTTACTTGAATTTCATCCATCACTTTTTTTTTTTTTTAATGTTTGGCTTTTTGAAAAATGTCAGTCATTCTCATGAGTTCAGAAAACAGTTTCACCTTGTGTAGATCTAAAGGGTTAAAAATACCAGCAGGGGACCAGCGTTCTCTGTTCTTCTGGGGAATCTTCTAAGTTTCTTCTAAAATTCACTCAGGACAATGTGAGATGGAGCAATGAGCTGACACTTCCTCATAAAATTATTCTTCTTTCTCTGCTGAGGAGTAGGATTTGTCTCAGGATGGATAAACTTGCAAACAAATTCTTTCAGTTTGCTTCTGTTTCTTATAGCAGAGTTACTTCCAAAGATGTTTGTTCAGTTTATCCACCCACAGGCCTTGGATGCACTAATGTAGCTCATGCCACATTTGAAAGCCAAGGGTTTTCCTTCACAGTCCCAATGTGCACCTGAGCCTTCCTCCATGGTTCTCCCAGACAGAGCTGACCACTTGGGAACTGGCAGAATAATTATATGGGTTTGATATTATTAGGACATATTTTGGATTCACCTATTTATATCCATGTTGCCACTATCTTACTCAGATTCAAATGATTCATGGTGACAATTTCAGAAGTGCCACTAAATGCTCTTATACAGAGCAAAATACCAACTAAAGAAATTCCTAGATACTGAAATAACAGTTTATTTCTTGACAAAAATGTGTAATTTACACAGCAGGTAAAAGTTTCTGAACATGAGCTCTTTCTCTTACAAAGGACAAATCTGGTGAGCAATGAAGCTTTCCTTTTGGAATACAGAGAAAGAGAAACTACTTCTTAATTAAGAGTTAATTTTTGAGTGTCTTTGACTGAAAAGTGAAAGATAAAAAATAAAAAGAAAGAGTTTGTGTAAAGTATATGCTTTCATATTTTTTTAATTAATTCTTTCTTATAAAAAATGCTAACTTGTCTTATATCAGTATTTAAAAAGTAAATTTCCTGACATTCATTTCAAAGCACTGCATTTTGCCTAAAAAATTACATATACAGAAAGTAAAAAAAAAAAAATAGATTTCACCTAGAAGCAGACAATTACATTTAATATGAAATATGACATCATAGGTCAACCTGAAATAATTTTTTTTACTATTATTTTCAAAAATTAAGACCTAACATTGAATAGAATATAAGAATCTGACTTTACCATTTTCACCCAGCTTTCTTCTGGATATCAAGAAGTAAAATCTATAATGGACCCAGCTTTACTTTGAGTTCTCTATAGAGCCTCTCCTTGAGATATGGAAAGTCTCATTTGCCCCCTTCAAACAGGAATCCAGTGCTGCCATTGAAAATTCAGGTTTTATTGATATCTGTGTCATTAGGAAGCAGGAGGCAGATACTGCAACTTTATTTGCTGCAACATTACAATACACCCCAAGTACAGGACAACAAAATCACAGAACCATTTAGGCTGGAAAAAGCCTTTAAGATCATTGTATGTTTACACAATGTTGCCTCTGAAAAAAGAAGGGTATTGTAATATTTATCCTGAATGAGCATAAATATTGTGTTGCCTCAGAACAAAATCTAAACTCTCCATTTGTATGTTAAGAGAAATAAGAAAAATACAAACAAACTCTCCTTTTCTTGCTTTATTTTTTCTCCTGCTCTAAGACTTGCTCCTGCCCTCCTTAAACCAGCTGGCAGAAAAGCAAGTTGTAAATAGAAATACTTGCCCCCATTTTGTAGCAGATGTCCAGTGATATGCTATGACATTTCAGCTGATCATGAGAGGGAGATATTATTGTCTACCTGTATCTAATTGTAAAGCAGCCTTTCTGAATAGTAAATCACCTTAATAAGGATTCAAATGTGCAGAATACAGTTCCTCATAGTGAGAGCAGGACAAAAATCCAAATCATTCTCTCCCACCAGAAATGTAATACTCTGTGGTCACTGGTCACCAACATTTCTCTGTTTCTTCAGGCCACTATTCCTTTTTTGTTCTTACTTCTGAAGCCTCACACTAAAACACCTTACAAAGTCCCTAATAAATAAGACCTGATTCAGGAACTATTCCCTGTGCATTTCTAGTCTAGACAGCAAACTTACAGCTAAGATAGATTTGGCTGGTGGCAATGATCAAATATCTTTAAGAACTCATCTTGCACAGCACAGAATAAGTTATTGCTGTTATAAGCTTCAGCTGCATTAGTATCCAGCACTCTTAGAAAATATCTCCTTCTGCTTTATCAGACTAGGAAGCTACCAATGAAGATGAATTCTTGTTCAGGGTGGCATCGCGGATTGAAAAAGAATGTAGTGAGAAAGCATGGCATTTGTCTTCTAACCAGAAAACTAATAAGCACACAGAGAGGGGAGGCAAGAGGGGGAGAAATAAACATAAACAATACTGTAAGAGATCTTCCAATGGGCAATATTTATATACAAACAGCAACTAGTGTTACATGCATTACTCTCAGGTTTGGGAAATATATCAAAGTAAAGCAAATTGGAATGAGTCCTGAGTTTCCATTTACTTTATCTAACCAGACATATCAATTCTTTTTACTCTAGGCTGATAAAGTAGTACTGCAGCAGACAAATGAGGTAGCAAAGCTGACATAATGTGTTGTCACAAAGAAATGCAGGATGAAAAAAAAAAAAATCAAACAACTTTGATGGCGTCTGAGGCTCCTACTTTACTCAACCCAAATTAGTTGTTTACTCATTCTTTAGGGAATGCTCAATATTACTGGGAGGTGAGCAAAGAGAAAAGGATTGTGCTTGTGAAGAGAATTTACAACCATTTTCTCTTGGGCACTTAATAGCAAAATGGAAGGTGTGTGTTCTTGGTGCTGGTCCTCTGTATAATTAAGAAAAAAAAAGTCTTTGGCTTAAATGGATATAGGATCAACACTTTAGGTTTACAAAATTTATTCCCTGAATTCACTGATGCCTTACATGATATTTAGTCTAAGTAATGAAAGTATAAAGGTCTGATATGAGTTATAAAAAAGGAGTACGGGATATGTGCCAGATGAGACTAGAAGATCTCAGTGCTAAGGGGGGATGTATCTTTGACCACTGCCACATGGAAATGGGAGTTTAAGATTATGATCCAATTACACAAATTATCAGTGTATCTGATTTTCTCAGAAAATTTTGTATTTGTTTATTCCTACTTTTTTTTCCCCCTTTCTTTCTTTTTATTTCTTTTTCTGTGACTGTCATTAGACCCATTTCACTTACAGGAACCTGAATCCCAAAGTATAACAGTGGAAAAGTATAACAGGGCAGAAGCAGAAGTTACGACTAACTTTAGAGGAGCTGCACAGAATTAATAGCTTAATTAATAGCTGCACAAAAATAACATTTTTTTTCTCTCCTTAAGTGCTATATGCCATATATAGGTAGATAAAACTGATACGGTTCTACTGAGATTAGGATTTTAGAGGCAGGGAATATCATTTGTCAGGTTCCCCACCAGTCATAAAACAGGTTCGTAAAAGGAGCTAGAAAGTGAATGTGAGACAAAGAATTATAAACCATGTTCTGATTTTTTTTTGGTTGTTTTTTTTTTTTTTTTTTTTTTTGTGTGTGTGTGTGTAAATTTCCACTCTGGTCTCTGAGCTCATAACTTCTGCATATTCCTTTCCCACCCCCTAAACCAGAATTTACAATTCTATCACACAAATTAATGTTAAAAAGGATAATTAGGCTCAGGCATTTCAGCTCAGGTTTAGCACAGACCAATTTGATAGTGTCCTCCCAGCATGGCAGAGAATCTGTAGTTCATTGAGACATTTTCAGCTGCTGAAAATTCAAGTCTGGCCAATTTAGAGAAAAAGGCATGCAGAGACATAAAACAAATTGCCTAAAAGCAAACAACAGAGATTCTTGATGATTTTTTTTTTTAAGTGTAACACAATAAAAATCAAGAGTGGTTTGGTTCAAGGAAAAGTTATTGAATTTGGCAGCAGTCATTTCAATCAGCTGTCTGCTGTCTCTGCTGTGGAGTGGCAGTATATTTGACTGAGCACTCTGCTACAAACAGTGCCTACTGTCTTAATAGCAGATGCAGAAAGCTTCCTGCAAGTTCTGCTCTGCACTTGCAGGTTCTGTATCTCTTATATTTACATCCATACTTCAGAATTCCTTTCTTCATCTTGCAGCTTTAATGGACTTTCCAGAAAAGCTGCTGTGGAGAAGCAAACACTGCAGACCATAAACCAGCATTGTATGTACCCTAAGCATATTGGTCAACAACACACTGGAAGATATTTGAAAGGAGAGAGATATTCCCACGTTTATATGTAGCTCATCAGTGTTTATCTAGGTTTTTCTTCAGGTTGTTACTCATTTCATGGAATTACTTAGGGGAAATTTAGGGCTCTTGGTTCACTGAATACAATGAACAAATATCAAAATAACACAAGAGGTTTTTTATGAGCTCTGGTCCTTCAACAAAATACTATAAGATACTCCATCCTTTCAGTTACTGACCACAGCTGTCTATTTTTTGATTAAACCAACCAGAAATCCAAGATACATATTTGGTTTGGGAAGGATTTCACTTGGATTTAGCAATCTGAAACCAAATAAATCAGAAATTCCTTAGGAGTCCCCAGGGCAAATGATGGTTCAGCTGGCACTACTATACAGTAATGTAAACATGTAGCAAAGTTGGAATGGACTGAGATACCTCCCTGAGGTATCAACTATGTTGATTGTTGGAGTTGATTTAGTCAAAAAAAATCACATTGGTAAAGATCTGTATTTTCTCAAAACTTGAGAAGGGGTTTTTGTCAGCTGCCATTCAGTCATGCAGATTTTTCATGAGTCTGGGACTCATCGGAAACTGAGGCTTGAAGAAGTCAAACACCATCAAATGCATGACAAAATCTGAAGTTGGTGAACCTGTTAGCTGCATCACAAATTACCAATGCCAGCTGTCCAATGGTAGTGAAAAGCTGCCAAATAATCCCTGTATTGAAATGAAAGGTTCAAACCATCTCATAGAACAAATAGATCCTTCAAATAAGCCTTGTGTACAGATAGCTTGCAAACAAAAGTGTCACTGTCCTCCAGTGGATTAATTGCTATAAGTACCTACTGTGTTCTCATCACAACTTTGATTCTGTACCATTGAGGAAAAGAAAGCTTTCATTGCCTGGAGTGATGTCTGAGATGGTGTCTTTGCTGGTGTAAAGAGTGAAGGATTACTCTCAGAGATGCTGGCTTGCACATATGTGATGGATCACAGATCCCTCTTAAAGTTAGCTGGGTAATAAATATCTGATGGGCTTCTGACAAATCCAGATATGACATTAAACAAAAAGGTAAAGTAAGAAACCAGAGAACGTTTGTCTACAAAATCTATATTCTTTTTTGTATCATTGCAAAAGAACATATGTTTAGATAGAGATAGTCAGGACTATTGTGCAGTCACATCAGGTTGAAAGGCAAATGATTTACAGTATTGTTTCAGCTATACTATTTTGGTATGAAAAAAATCTCACTGGAACTAATGGCAATGACAGTAACACAATAATACTGCAGCTTGGTTTGGATTCCTGAGTATCCAGTGGATGGAGTATCATGAACTGCGCTGAAGTTTGTGCTCCCAATGGTGCAAACTCTCTGAAGCAAAGGGAAAACAAATCAAGACAAGATCTGTTCTTCCATGTAAAAAAATTTTCAGCCTTTCTACTTGGATTGCACGTGTATTTTGTATTTTGACATGCTTATTACTTTGAGCACCATCTCCTCTGTTCATTTCCATCATTTTTGGTTAAACCACGCATTTATGAATTTGCAAGCTCTGATGACAAAGACTGAATTTGGCCCCATTAATTTTTTCAATTACTATATTCTAAAGTGAACTCTGACATCCTGTGGATAGAAAGAAAATGGCCCTTATTTAGCAACTGGTATTTATGGCTGTCAGAGTTAGCAATAGAGTAGCTCTTCACAACATATATATATTGAATAATTTAAAACTGGTAATATACTAACAGGAACTTAATGTTTGCTCTTGGGTATGAATCTCAGAAACTTTCCCAACAGCACTTTCATTTTTCACAGTTCATAGAATGTAATTTCTGTATCACAACTGTATCTTTTGTCAAATCAAAGTGAGAGGACTGTATGTTGGTTTTACAGTGATAATCTTTGAGTTTTCTCTATAGAAGCAGCTCCAATAGCTTCATTTCTCCAGTTAAAACAAACTCTTTAAAGAGTAAAATGTTTTGAGTTATGTTTTTGACCACCTTTCTTATTTTTAATTAACTGAATTCCTTCTGAGATACTGTGAAAAATCACCAACAAACCTACCAAGGCGAAAACTGTAGGAAACACCGACATCTTGTGGGGAAAAAAAAAATTACTTTTCTCAGTCGATGCTGCTGTTATGTAAGAGACAGCTTTAGTCAAGAATTCAGTAGGTCTGCAGAAACCAAGTATTTCATATATACATAAAATTAATTATACTTATCTCATATGCTAATTTTAGAGGTTAGATATGTATACACATGTACATATGTGAACGCACAAACACTGAGAGGAAATACAGTGCTTCTTGTACTTCTTTGTGTTTGGTTGCATTTGGCTTTTTATCAGTTGTTACTGAAAACTGAGACTGTTTCTGCTAACTTTGAAATACAGTAAATAGTCTCTATGGTTCTTATAAAGCTAATGCAAAACCGTTGGGTTTTGTTTTGATTTTTTTCTTTTTCCTTTTTTTTTTTTCCTGCCAAAGAGAAAGATATGACAGATCCTTTCTCAAAAAGTATATTTAAAAAAAAAATATAGAACAAAACAGAATTATACAACCAGAGAAGCTGGTCTGCTGAATAGACAGGCTATAAAAATGCATCTAATATTAAAAAATACAACTAAAAATGTGATTCACAACCTGCCAGTGTTTGTCTTGATATCTTGTATTTCAGTCGTGAAATGTATAAACAACTCACTAATGGCAAAGCCCATGAGGTGGCTGCCACGGCATGGAGCAGCAGTGGCACCTACTGGCCACCACCACCTCCCAACAGCTAAAAATTCTCTTAAACATCCATCGGGCTTTTAATTACCTGATGACGATAATGATGAAAAACCTTCACCTATCTGTCCCTGGTGACTGCAGAGCCCTGTTGTGGGCATGACCTGGTGATGCGGAGGATTGGGTCATTAGAGATTATTCTATATATATTTTGAGAGCAATGGAAATAAAGTCCACCACTAGTCCCAGCCAAGAAATCACAGCCCCAGAGTTTATAAGTTTTTAAAGGATGTCCCCTTCAAAAGAGACAGCAAAATTAAAAGTCACCTTTTCTTATTTTAGATCTGAAAGGAAAGTACAGATGTATGAAAAAATAACAATATCCAGAACTATCCAAACCTATTTTGTCCCAGGAAATAGCCTTAGTTTCCAAGTCAGTCTTTCTGTTAAGTTTTTTCTAAAAAGCATCTTTAGCTAAAATCTATGTATCAGGTTATCTCTCATGGAATGGTCTTGGTCACTCAAACAGGCAAACCACATTGGTTTATAAGGTTTAATTATTTCTCTCCATATAATGTTGGAAAGGGAAACTCACTGGCCACTAAATTTTTAGGCAATGAGAGACTGACAGGTCTGGAGTGAAGACAAACAAAATGGCTGTCAAATGTATTTTAAAAAACGTAGTGTTTCAGGGTGTGGAGGCAACATTTATCCTTTTTTATTTCTTCATTCTTTTGTGAAGCAGTATCAATGATGGGACTGATGCTCAAATTTTACCTTTTTTTTAAATCACAGTGTTTCACTGAAAAATGAAAAAAATGTTGGCAAAATGGACTTCACCAAGGTTAGCAAAATGGCAAAATAACAAGGTCCCCCAAATATGTGCATTTCAGATAAGGGTAGTAGTCAACAAACCATGAATTCAAATATCAACTGCACAACTTAAAGGACAAAGAAATTAATGACTTTTTGAGGTTTGTTTTTTTTTTTTTTTGAGGCCTCCTCAGGACCCGATCTGTGTCAGAGCTAGAAGTGAGAAGCTCAGAAAGTTCATGAGCCAAAATTTATGTCTTGTCTCCATTGGATGACCTCTGGAGTAGTACTAGGGCCAGCAAAGAAACAACACTGCTGGCTTTCCTCTGATTTCCTCTGGGCTGAACCTGAGCTGAACACAATATAAGGAAAGTCAGGTGTAAATACTTGAAATATAAACAGGCTGTAGTAGGACCAGCAGGCAGTAAAAAAATTAAAAATAAAAATAAATTTAAAAAAAAAAAAAAAAGTGATGACCCACATCCCCAAAATATTTTGCCATTCTGGGAAAACCAAGGGGCGTTTACAGAAGCATCCTGTGATGGTTTATTATGGGCCTCACAGCCTCCCAAGTCCTGACACATAACTTATGATATATACAGATTTGATAACCCGATGTTAGGTAAGGAACTGAGAAAATGTAAAAATGTTTCTTACTTTTTAATGGTGGGACACTGAGAATGATGTCTTTGTGGGAAGGACAGTTTTCTTTACAAAGTTTCTGGAAATAAACTGTTTCTGAAAAAAACCTGTTTCCTATAACACTTGACTCAGTTCAGTTCATCAAATACTGTACATATCTATTTTGTGATGTAGCCTAAAATATTGATTTAATTCTTTTGCCTGGAAAATAGCCTAGGTATTTAGTTAGTTTTCATGTAAATACTCACATTGGAGAGGTCTACACTGCATCACATGAACACCATATTAGGTATCTGGTTAAAGCTAATCACTTAGGTCTTGATTCAACTATGAGCCACTTGATAACATCTGCATCTTGTTCTTGGAGAACCCAGTTCCTTAGTTTGTTGTAGGGCTGGGACTTCCAGCCATGTGTGGCTCCCACAGAAAACTTGCAGTGTTTCCTAGGAAGTTAGATCTTTAGCTTATTTGAATAGAGCCCCTAACTTCCCCACTGAGAGAAATATTTTCAGAGAACAGTTCAGAAACTCAGCAGACAGGATGACTCAAATGGAAGCAAATTATCTAAGTCTGGTTTTATTAGGGTTTACATGTTAAGAGTCTGAGGGACCAAGACCGATGTCAATTAATAATGGGTGTGTTCGGATGGAAGGCAGATTTTTTATTTGCAAAACATCAATGAAAAATAAATGATTGAGCATAATGACAGTAATCCTGAGTCAGACCAAAGATCCTCCTAGCCAACCATCCTGTCTGCAGCAGTGGCCAAAGGAAAACAGCCACTCCTCACACAGAGGGGATGAACTAAGTTCTTTATAACACCCACACAATACCACACTTTGTGTTATGAGTGTATCTAGGAAGGAGGATAAGAAGTGGGTGTGCTGTGGTATTTTCCCAGAATACTCTCCCAGGCTTCAGTACTCTGTGGTTCTGACACTTCTTCGGCTACAGATGATTTTATGCACAAAAATCGTAACGCAACCCCACCTCCACACCCTCCCAACTCTAAATAATTGAATTTCTTTGTCCTTTAAATTGTACAGTTGGTATTGGAATTCATGGGGTTGTTCAAAAAACAACCAACAAAAAAAATGCAGGATTTCACCAGTATTTGTTCACTCAGGATAGAACTGAGCAAATGCTACAAAAACATTTCTGGCAAATTTTCAATCCCATGTTAAACAGGTGCACTGTGGGTTTGATTCCACTTTGCATTGTTGCATATGCAGAGAAATAATTAGGGAATATTGTGGAAAACATTTGCGTTCACATGCAAACAAGGATATTTGCTCATGAACCCAGGTATTCATTGTCACTAAAGGGTGAGCTTTCTCCCCAACTCAACAAAGCATTTCTGGTTTTGCTTAGTTTACATCAAAGAGATCTGTTCTGTTTCATTAATATATTTTGCTGGATAATGTTGCCTATGCAAATTATGGCTCTGTGCCAGAAATACTCTTCAACCATTTTGCTGACTTTATTGGGTCCGTCCCCAAAATAACAGTAGAAGATAGATGAACAACAGACAGTAACCACTGAAGTCTTAGGGTTTCAGGGTAGCTGCTTGTGAATCAGAATAGCTGCTAGTTATGTGACTTCTGCCAATTCCAAGAAAAAGGGAAAAGTGTCTTCATAAAGCAGAATTCCCCCAAACTCAGAAAATTCCCTGCTGCTTTCCTGCACAGGCAACATGCCAGTTTACTGTGTGGTTTACATTCATCCAGTATTAGATGCCTAAACTTGGTTGTTTAGATCTTTCCCCATCAGCTAGGTGGTTTGGACTGTCAGAAATCAACATCTTCCACAGAGGCAACAGTATGGATTGTTTTCAGAGAAAAATAAAATAAAAATATTTAGGACAATAAACCAAAAGCCTTCCCTTAAAGCATTTCTATGATAATGCCCAATACTCCAACAGAATTTATATCTACAATGAAATATGTAATTTGCCTGATCAGGAGGTCTAAGCAGGGCACATTGTCAAAAGTCCAACTTCTTTTCTTGTGTCATGGTTTGAGCCTGGCCGGTAACACAGGACCAGGCGGCCGCTCACTCCCCTCTCCCATTTCGGGGTGGAGAGGAGGAAATCCACTCAGAATCTTGTGGGTCAAGACACGGACTATGAGGTTTTCACTCACTAATTACGATCCTGGGGGGAAAAAAAAAAAAAAATCAACTTAATCTATCATTAATCGAATCAAAACGGGACAAAAACCAAACAAAAATAAAACCAAACAATGACAACAAAACAAAACAAAACAAGACAAACCCAGAGCTTAAATACTTTTCCTTCACTCTTCCCTTTTCCTGAGCCCAAAGCACTTTGTTCCCGGTACCTCCACCTCCTTTCCCCAGCCGCACAGGGGACAGGCAGTGGGGTTCACAGTCCGGACCTCACAGGTTGTTCTCTGCCGCTGCTTCCTCCTCAGGCAGAAGGATTCCTCACAAGGATTCCTTCCCCTGCTCCACAGTGGGGTCCCTCCCACGGGAGAAAGTCCTTCACGAACCCCTCCACCATGAGTCCCTCCCGCAGCACAGTTCCTCAGGAACAAACTGCTCCAGCGCGGGAGGCCCACAGAGCCAGGGACTGCTTTGGGCACAGTCCCCTCCATAGCTGCAGCTCCACAACATCTGCTCCGGGATCTTGCCCAGGCTGCAGCTCCACAGCTGCACCAAGGGGATCCTTCACGGGCAGCGGGTCCACAACATCTGATTCTGCAGGGTCTGCTCCCCCGTGATCTTCCATGGGTGCAGAGCACAGGCTGCCACCTCACCATGGGATGTAGAGAAAAATCTCTGTTCAGGCACCTTCTCCCTCTCCTTCCTCACTGACCTTGGTCTCTCTGCTCTGGCATTGCTCTCCTCTGATGTTCTCTGTTCTCTTCTCTTCTGTCCAGCTCTTAATCACTCTGTATCTTCCCTTCTTTAAGCTGCACTTCATTGTTCACTGATAGCCTGAGGCTGGGCCGGACATTTTGGAGCCGGGAGAGCCATTCAGAAGCTGTTTACATGAGCTACCCCTGGGACTGTTCTCTGCTTCCAGAAACGGCCGCATCAACCCAGAACAGCTTGTTTGCTCTAACTGAACATTGTTTGGTTTCCTCACTTATCAACAAACTTACTTGGAAATGAAGGTGCTGTCTCATTCCCTTTTCCTAAGTGATAAATTAACATATTCTTTCTCTTATGGGATAGAATTTGCGTTTGTATGATAGTTTTTTTTTTTCCATAGTAGCTTGTATGGGACTGTTTTGAATTTTGGGCTGAAAATGGTGTTGACAATACAGAGATGTTCTTGTTATTCCTGGTCAGTGCCTCCACTGAGTCAAGGCCTTTTCTTCTTCTCACCCTCCCAATGTGTATGCTGGGAGTGCACAAGAATCTGGGAGGGGACACAGCCAGGAGAGATGACCCCAGCTGACCAGCGGGATATCCCATACCATATGGCATCATCCTCAGCAATATAAATCTGTGGAAATAAAAATGAAGGGGGGAGACGGAGTTCTGTTCTGAATGGTGATGGCTTTGGCTCTCCAAGTTATTACGAGTGATGGAGCCTAGATTTCTTGGAGATGGCTGAACACCTGCCCACCTGGGGGAAGTGATGAATTGATTCCTTGGTTTGCTTTCCTGGTGTGCGTGTCTTTTGCTTTACCCGTTAAACTGTCTTTATCTCAACCCATGAGTTTTCTAATTTTTACTTATCCAGTGCTTCCCTTTATCCTACTGGGGGTGGGTAGATGAGTCCTTGTGTGACTGATGCTCAGTGCCTGGCTCAAGTTGAACAGTCTGCTCCAGGAGGGAAAGTAAGTGTTTTGCAGAATTCAGGATGCTTCCATGAAGTATACCTGTTGTCAAAACTTACAAAGAAATGTTTTCTTGATTTTCCTTCCACTGTAATCATTGGAAGGAAATAAGTATCCCAAAGGACAAATGGATTTAGGACATTATTTTACCTGTCCAAGTTTTTTAGGATATATTGTTCATTGTAGCTGCTCACACTTGTGTTTTAAAGTCTTACAGGAATTTAGATTGCTAATTTACCTGAACTTGGGCTCAGCTGGGGTGGGATTTCAGTCAAAATTAAGACTCCCATTTAACTGCCTTAATCTGGGAAGCTACAGCCCTGATTGCATCCACAGAAATGTGACCAATGTGATAACTAATCTTTGAGAGACCAGTGCTCACCAGAGTGCCAATATCAGGCCAGTCAAAACATTCTGAAATATTTCAGCTGTTACCAGATGCCCTTGTGTAGCCAACTGAATCAAGTCATTACGACACATGTTTTGAGAGTCTATATGTGGAGGTTTAGTGGCTTTCTGCATGTCCAACTTCCATTGTAGTGGATGAACATTTGGTCAGTACGATCAAATGAGCATAGGGAATTGTCTCAGTTTACTTCATCGTGGATCTTATCTAGAAACACCTATATGTAGACACCAAAACCTAAAGTCAGTTGTCTAAAGAAAAGCATATTAAACCACTTCAGTATTCAAAACGTCAACATAACAGGTATCATTGGCACTATGAATACAAGAACTCTTCTGGATACCAAACCAAATACCTCCCAGTTTAAGAGTTTGTCTGCTGAATTCTGAAATTAAGAACCTGAGTGTGTGGTTCTGACCACAGATTTATAATTGTCTCAAGAGAATCAATTTTAAAGAATGAATAGCCCTGGGTGAGGTGGAGAACTTGTCTGGCCAGAACAGAGCAGGAGGTGTCACCTCAGGATGTGATAAGACCTTCTGGGTGGAGACTCTTCTGTGAGCACCAGCTGCAATGCTGGGTGGTCCCTCCAGGCACGACAGAGCCACCTCCATTGTACTTGTGAAGTACCTGGCTGTGGTGGCTTGAAGGATGGCACCAGGAAGAAGATAAGAACTGATGACTGGGTGGAGATTACTCCCCTCTCCTGAGGGCCAGCCTTCAGTTCTGGGACCTTCCTGGAGGCATGATGTGCTGGCTAAACAGAAGAGGAATTTCTCCAGAAAGAAGATAAGAATTGATGACTGGGTGGAGGACTACACCCTTCTGCTCCCCTCTGGGCAGCCTGTCTCCCAAGGAACCTGGATGACTGACAGCTGCACCTTTGGCTGGGGGTATATATATGGCTGTCCATGCTTGGCCTTTTTGGTCGTCTCTTGACCCACCACCATTCCTGCATCGGACCCTGTCCAGGATCAGCACCCTCCCGAAGAAAACTTCGCTGGACAGCTGGACCCCTGGTGGTGACTCTCTCTCTCTCTCTCTCTCTCTCTCTCATTTTTCCCCACTATCTTACCCTTTTCCTACACTTTTCTATCTCATTCTTTCTTACCATTTTCCCTCTCTCTCTCTCTCTTATATTTTCTTTTCATCTCTCCCTCTTTCGCCTTGCTCCATATCTTTGCCTGTATTAATTGTCAAATAAAATCTGCTTGCACTCGACCTTTTTATGGTTGGACTTTGTTTCGCGTATCCAAATAAAAATAAATTTTAAATGTTACCTCCGGACCGTAACACTGAGGTTCTAGATGTTCCCATGAATAAGGGAAGAAGAAGCTATTGTTCCTCTCAGGACAGATCTGTTTGGCTTTGGGGCATCTAGAGCTAGAGTTAATTAAACTGTTTTCCATTTCTTGTCTTATACGAACCAATGTTTTCAGTTAAACTTCTTGTCTCTAAATAACAGCTGAGATTTTCAACTGCTGCTGTCCTACAGACTCTTGCTGGGTTTCCCTGATTATATTGACTTAAACAGATGTAAATGTTGAGTTTGAAGGACATATTTTGATACAGGAAGCCAGCTTCTAAGATGATCAGTGCTTTAAAATATTGACAGACTTTAATATAAATAAAATATCAGAAGAAAGACCGAAAGCAATCTGAAATACTATGACCTTCAAACCAACATCAACAACAAATCTCTAGTTCTTGGTAGTGTTAAAAGCTCCTGTGAAGGATATTTTGTAGCATGTCAACAGCCTGTTGTGATGAACATCTCATTAGAAAACTTTACATAATATGTAAGTTAGATCTTCCTTGTTTCTTATCCTATTTCTAGTGATCAGAGATCCCAAATTGCTCATTTTTTCTTTATTTTAGTCACATCTTAAAGCTCCTCTTATTCTATGAAAAAATCCCTTTATCTTGCATTTCTACCTGTCTGGGGCAAAATTTTAAAACTTATTCTGTCTTAGGTTTTCCAAAATGCTCTGGCAAGAAATTTGGGGAGCATCATGAACTCAGGAAGATACAACTAGCCAAATAATAATGACAGCTGACAAAACTTTTCCTCTGAAAATTGAGTAATGGGCTTTTTACTGGAGTAGGGAATTTCTTTTGGTCACAATAAATGAAGTTTTCTTTATTTCATACCTCTTATTTATCTTGTGATACTATACTTACTATATATTATATATATTATATATGTGATATTACCTTATAATAATATATTGTGAACAAATATTAATGGGAAATAATGAATTTATTTTTTTAACTTCCTAGTGCTAACATAATAATAATCCTATTATTAAAGTCATGATGAAAAGGTCAAGCGAAGCATTCAGAAACTTCTTTACATCTTCAAATAAAGTAACAAATATCTCTGTTTTACTTCTTCTCAGAGCAATGAAGCACTCTTTCCAGCAGATGGTGATAAAGAACTTCCAAAAAACCACAATAGCTGCTCAGGGCTTCCTTTTTTCTTTGTGTCTGTGTGCACAAAAGGGAAATCTGACACCAAATCAGCATCGAAATAAACAGAACATTGTTCAGAGATCTCATGATGGGACAGCTCTTGGTTTTTTTATGCTTTGTCTAGAATTCAGGTTTTATTGCCCAGAAATTCAGTTTTACAATATAATCAAGAAGAAAATAAGAAGCTGTAATTATTATTATGCTGAACAGTTTTTGTCCCAGGTCCTCAGCTTTTGTTTTTGGGAACTCTTTAGCATCCTTTCCTTCTTTCCTCTGAGATGGCCAGATGGTGTAGGTTAGCAAGTTCTTAATTTCTTTCCAGTTTGGATTCAGTGTGTGTTACCACTGTCCTCACTTTTAATTCTAGACTTCATGTGGTGTATTTCTAGATAACTGAAATAACACTTTAAAAGATGCAAATATGTAAGAATGAGGAACTCTGGCTTTGTAATGCAACATTCTATAACTACCTAAAATTAACCAGTAATGCTTTTTCTGGAAAAATTTCAGTTTTGGACATGTCATATTTCATTGCAATTTCCTTCTCTTGTGGGAAAAAAAAAAACAATTGAGAACCATGATGTATTTTTAGACTGATTTTCTGAAAACTATTTAATATTTGTGCAGATTTTCCTTAGAAAGCCAAATTTTTTACTTCTGCTGAAGAAACTTCAGTAATCTTATCCCATATCACCGTGATTTGGAAAAGATTATGTGAACATTTCAAAACAAAAATAGGATCAAACCACACTGTTTTCGTTTATCATCCAAGCAGAAATGGTTTATTTAGGGTCAATCTAATGCTATTCTTACTGCTTCAGAGCTAACATTTTAGGATTATGGTAACAGCTTTTCATTGACCCTGACTTTGATATTATTGGATAGACTTCCTAGCAAAACTATCTCCTAGATGCTCTTATATTTGTGTCTCTGAGGACAATGGCATAGCACAATGGAAGAAAAAAAAAATTTGATAAGAAAACACTCACCAGTCATCCTCCTAGTGTATTTTTAAGTCTTTTTAATCTTATTTGCTTCTAGTAGTTTGGCCATGAGGTTCTAATTCTTGTGGTCTGTAAGGGTGAGAATAAACCTACCACGATTCCAAAGTAGGAAGAGAGGTACCAGGGCACGATTTAGCATCATTTTGAAGTCAGTTCTAAGTTCAAGGCTAAACTAGGTGAAAAACTTTAATGAGCAGAACCTACACAGAATTAAAAGAGCTATTTTGCTTAACTGAGCAGATTTAGAGAGTGCTTTCAGATTTTGATCGTGATTATTAACTTTGTTTTTGCTCTGATAAATACCCAGCCCAAATGCTCTGTTGTGTTGTCCAGGGCTTTAACCACAGTTTGACATCTTACAAGCTTCCCAAGTGACTGGAGACAACTATTGGGGGTGAAAAATGTGATGATCCTCCTTCTCTGAACATCGTCATTCTCTTGCAAATTACCATAGGAACATTAATTTGATTGTGTACTTCCTACAGCACCGTTAATTAGTTATCTCATATTAATTACAGTAATTACATACACACCTATCTATAGGACTATTATTAGACAGTTCATAGGAAAAAAAAAAAAAACATGAACCAAGATGTTCTTGATGCAAAGCAGCTAATCAGCTAACAGCTGCTGTTGGTCCCAGAGTTCCTAGTTAACACTTGAAATACTGTACAAAGGGATACTTCTAAAATGACAGATAATAAAAACCTTTTCAAGCTGCTGCTAAACAAATATGTTCAGTCTGTGTGCATCCCTTCATCTGCTAACATAGTCAAGGATCAGAAATGAATAGTAATATGACTAAACAGCATCATCAAAATCATCAAAATTCAAATGTGAGGACAGATTACCAGGGAACAAACAGTGTGTTTCAGCAGAAGAAATGTAGACTTTGCAAATCTAGGTCAACAAACTTACTTTTGAAATGATGAAATGAGTGTTGAAGTGGTTTATCTGCATTCAAAAAGTGTCCTTGTCCATTTCTGTCCTTGCAACATTTTTTTATATAGCAGGTTGGGTGATGGGGAGGGATGGACCTCTGTCACATGAGCACATATGAAGTCCCCAAAACAAGATTTCATCAATGGACTAGAGAGCAGCTCATCCAGCTAATGTGTGGTTCACAGGAGTGTCCCCAAACTGCCACCTCAAGGGTAATTTTCTTCCCCATCATCCATTAAATGAATTCCTTCATGTGAGAGAAGAATCTGCCCAAAACAATGAAACTTCTTTTCAGTTGTACATCTCTGTGTTGTATTCAGTGGACAAAGCCACAGATCTATTTCCTGTTCCTTCATGTGCCAGACAAAGATGGCCTGGTACAAGAATAATTCATTCTACTTCTGGAATATTCACTTCTTGTGTGCTTGGGATTATGAGGCATTCAATGACAGACTCACTGGCTCAAAGATCAGAAGAAACCATTAGATGATCAACTCTGACTTCCTCGGAATTGCTGGCCAGCAAGTTTCACTTGTGGACTTGCTTTCCTACAAGAGCATTAACACAGCATTGAAACCTGTGATGATAACAAAGCCACAAATGTTAAGCTTCAACTTCCAACCTCTGTTACTGGTTCTGCTCCCTCTGCTGTGTTACACCCTCCAATCAAACCTCATCTTTCCTTCCTGTGGAAGACATGAACCAGGATCATTTCATCTCTGTATCTTCACAGCACTAGACTAGAAGGGTTTTTTTCAGCCCTTTTAATTCTTGTGGCTCTTTTCCTTCTTACCAGGTAATTAAATTGTTTGTGTAAACAATTTGAATCCCCTGCTTCGTTTTCTATGCAAATTAGACCTCTGCCATGATGGAAATCATATTTATACTTACCACTAAATTCATCACACAGCTTCTAGCCTGGAAGGTGCATTGCCTTTGTCTCTGCATTGCCACTATTGCAGACCTTTATTTTTATGAACTAATTTAGAGTTTGAAGTAAAAATAGACCACAAAAGTGTCTAATGAAATGTGAAATTGTTTGGTTACACACAGGCCTCAGCTAATATCCTGGATCTGTTCATTCTCCTTTCCTCTTGCTGCCAAGACAAGTGAGGCCAACACATCTTTAGCTGGATTAGGAGTCTACAGTTGTGTTAGGGTCTAAATATGGCTTGAAACTTGCAATAAGTCTACTTTGTCCTAGATGAGGAAGTGAAAACAATAACCAGTATTTGGCATCCAGCTTCACATCTGTACTGGTTACTCCTGAGTTTTGGAATATTTTACAGTTTTCCTGTTGGTTGTTGAAACAATTTGTCCTTTAATCCTGACTGTATTATTTGTTGTAATTTAAAACATACCATTTGCCTTTCTGAGAATTAGATAAATACCATGAAAATCTGATGGTCAACAACTTGCAAAGCAACCCATAAGCTGATATTTGCTTTTCCAAAAATATTCAGAGGATGCATCAAGTTGCACACTTTTGTTTAAATACTTCTGAAAGCTAAGTCATCAGCTTTATAATTCTTTTTTATTTACTTTATTTTTTAATTAGGAAATTATTTTTTTAATTAGGAAATAATTTACTTTATTTTTTTAATTAGGAAAACAGGAGCCTTTAACACGTACTATTTTGGAAAGAAAAAGCACTTATTATAAAGAAAGTAAAAGAGTAGAACAGGGAAATTCCAACAAGGATCTATAGTATAAGCAAATTTTGTTTGATGCAGCTTTGCTTCTCCTTGAAGGTGTGTCTCTCCCCTGGCTAGGAAGAAGTTCAGAGTGATTTCGGTTCTATTTTATATAAAGGCTGAAAGGTAGATGAGGTAGGGTCTGAGCTAAAAAAGAAGTCTAAGGTTGGTTTTACCAGACCTATTTCTTTCAATCCCTTTCAAAATAATTTCTCATTGAGAAACCTTTGTTTAAATAGAATTTATTCAGTGATCTTATTCTGGAGCCATAACCCTTACCTTTAACAAAAATGGTAACAACCTTCACCAGGACATCTTTTCAGAAATGCAGCCAGGAGTTAATGAGTCTTGCAGATGCTCAAGCCAGAGGCTGACTAATGGAGCTAAGTGAATGCAGATGTAAACTAGGCTGTGAACATCATACCTGCAGCACAGTTGACATTGTGTGAACTCATAGCCAAAGAGGGGATTTAGGAAGTTGCATTGGAGAAAGAAGTAATTTCATGTTCTCTGTAGGTAAAGATTAAAAACAATCCTGTATTAGTTACAGAACTCTAGGATGATTAAAAGACTGTTAGGAAATGAACTTTTAAGGAAGTGGTTTTATATTAACTGTTTCTAAGTTGATGAGTTGTAGCATACCCCTGTCATATTAGATGATGGAGGTGGGCTTCATTGACATTGACACAAATGTCTGTAGTAAAAGAGGGAGTAGTGCCTACAAAGGTTAGCATCACCAATGCCATCAGTGATCAAGGTGAAGTTACAAACCACAGAGGGATCTCTGTGTAAGTTTAAAAAGTGTTAAATAATGTAAAATCCCACATTTATTATCATTGGAGAACTGCACCAGTATACAATATTGTTTGAGAATATTGACAAAGCCTGGTTTGTAGGCAGAAACTATATATTATATACATCGATACATTTGGAAAGAAACAGAAGGTCTTATGAATATACAAGATCTAAAGAAAAACATGCAAGCCCAGCAGTTATTATATTTTAAATGAGCATGTCTGCTTGGGAAGGCTGTAAGGCAATTTTATGACCTATATGCCTATGGAATATAAGCTACTACTTATAAAGTTTGCATTATTAAGTTTCCACAAAGAAATCAACTATGGATTTTATTCAGGGGTATAAAAACATCAGGGGTGAAGAGGCATGAAAACTCTCAGTAACTTCAGACAATTGTATTCCATATATTATGTTCTCAAACAGCAAAGTTGAGGTGAATGCTTCCTCTGAATCCACTGAACAGCCACTGTAAGTATTAACATCCAACTTAAAGTACTCTTAAGTCTTTAACTGGTGTTTAAGTAGAGATAAACACCCATATGTCAGTTAATTCTCACCATAAGCAAATCTATGGAAATTCAATAAAGTTCTGTTTGATTGAGAGCATATCAAGTTAAAGAATGTTTTTGAGAAATATGGGATTCCTTATTTAATGATGATGAATTTAGTTTGTCTTACTAGATGTTGAAACAGTAATTGCCAAAAGCAAGAAATTGTAGAAACCTTTTCAACAAGAAAATAATATACTGATATTCATCCCTTCTGTTGCATGAGAGTGCTCATTTGGTATTCCTACCAAAGGACAGAACTTTTCACCTTCATAGGAGAACAGAACTTTTCATCTTCATAAGAGAACAGGAAAGAAATGGGTGAAAATAATTATCTCCCATCTGTCACTGACTTCCTTTATATTTGGAGGATAGTCTCCTCATTGCAGAGATGATTTTTTTCTGATGACAAAATAGTCAACGTACTTTGTAACAAGATACAAAGCAGCTTGACTCAAGGGCATGCCTTGTCTTTATCCCGTGATTCCCCACCTCACAACAGCTCTGCAGTAACCTCTCATTCAGGCATCCTCCCTTACCAACCTTCCTTTCCAATCAATGAGAAACTTTTGAATGAGTGAAATGACATTATGACATTTGTCAAATTTCAATTTTGTTTAGTCAATTAGCAGTAGTTTCAATCTTGTATATCAATTGATCAGGCTAAAATTACCATACTGAATTTCCATCCTGGAGGGTATAAAAGCCCTCAGACAATGAGTGTACATGTATCTCATGCATCTCTCCAGACTGAGTTGCTAAAGAAAAGGTTATGTGAGGCAAACTGAATTTTTAAAAAAAAAAAAAAAAAAAAAAAAAAAAAGGTTTAAAAAAATTGAAGACAGAAAAGTTAAATGGGTTGTTTTAAACTTGATAATAGAAATGGGAGAGGGTGGTTTTTTTCTCTTTCTAATAGTAGTGAATGCCTGTCTGTAAGTGGCTTTTTGCAGATATTAAATGTAACAAATACAGCAGGGAGTACTTTTGAAATAGCTGATGAGTTGAAACAGTGGGAAGAAAAAGGAATAGAAATGGGATAGGGAATATGACACTTCAGACTTAATACCTTGCAGACAGAAAGATAATTGTAAGGGCCAAAAATATCAATCCTCAGACTACCTTTCTGCTTCATAGAATTGCAGAGCTCCATAATCGAAACAGAGAAATCTATCCTTTGTTATTTTACATATTTTGCTTTACATTTAATGTGAAAAACAAACCCCACGTGCAACTCCTTTGAAGAAAACACAAGGCACTGTAATATATGTACAGGGAATGCAGTGCATTGTGGAATTTTGGATTTAAGAGAATAAACAATAACCCCAAGATCAAAGCCATTGATCAGACACCCTTGTCAAAGCTTTATTCTGATTTAAGAAGGGTTTGCCGTTCAGTGAGGAAACTTTGTGGCATGGTTCTGTCTCCTGCACTCCCTGAATATGAGCAATACTTCCTTACTGTGTGTACTTCAGAGGATGTGTGTGCTTGCAAAAGGTGGGTTTCATCTGATGAACTCAGGTAACAGAACTACATGTGTCTGGAGTCATTATGATGTTATTGTGAGAAAGTGCAAACCTCGTAAGAAATGACACAATCAGGGAACAGAAATGTCATCGTCAAGTTGTATATCTATATATTTGCATATATTTGTATTCTTTGTTACTTCATCCCTTATGTTAATACCTTCCCCTGTGTTAATAATTTGTATCCAATTGCTTTCAGTTTCCAACTTAAAGTCTCGGGTCTTTATTCCCCTTTTATCTTGCCTTTGTGTGTCAGACAGTAAATTCTGTCTTTAGGTTTGTGGTCCACCCAAACTGCTCAGCCATGACAGGAAACTACTGATTTTGACAGACAACCTTGTTTACCCACTTGCCAACACGTTGCTGATCCCTACAGCCAAAATGTCTGCCAAATAATTATTTGCTTCTCACTTCTACTCACTGCTAATTTTCCTGGCAAATAAAATTTAAAAAATAAATAAATTGTTTTTTAAAGTCAAGACGTATTACTTTCCTATAGGTATATATAAGTTCCTATAAAGGAAGAGCATTAAACCATGAAAAAGTTTCTGGTTTGGATGAAGATTTTTTTCCTGAAATTTTATTCAAGTTTGCTGTATTCTCACAAAAAGATTTTTTTCTCACTGACTAGCAAAAATCTGATTTCTTGTTGGGAATTACTTGTCACTTGGCATTTTTACAGGAATGAAAATATTCATTGAGGTCTTGATATGATTAAACACAATTACATAGCTACAACGAAAACTGCCATTTCTGAAACTCTCTCAGGAAGAGATCACATCCTCAGACCAACACTACCCATAGCAGTGCAGATCCAGGTTTTCAGTTTACCTCTCAAGGGGTCATTCCCCTGAAGTCACTGAACCATCTCTAATTTTCATCCGTAAAAAAAATAGAAGTTCTTTTCCTCCTGTCTTCTCAGGTCACAGAAAAAAAATTCTGTTTTAGAGCACACCTTTCTTGTTGTTCAAATCATTTCACATGTTCTGTCTCACCCAGCTTAGAAATCTATCATTAGCTATTACGGGCACTTTCAGTGTGTGGGTGGGCTGTGTGCCTAATGTGCATCTGTTAATATTCACACTGTCTGCTGTGGTGTTCCTGACATGTTGCTAAAATCTGCTTTAAATACCATTAATTCCAGCTTATATTTGCAGGTGTTTCTCAGTTGTGTCTATCCTTTATAAAAATAATGTTGCATTTCATTCTGTGGCTGCAGCACGGGGCCTTTGTACTGCAGTGTGGCAGTGGAGTTAGCAGTTTGTTCAGTTTTAGGGTGAAAGCAGCATACATTGCTTGTTTACTCTTTAGGTGACATTCTGACTCCTAGGAAGTGAGATGAGGTTTTTTTTTTTCCATTTGCTTTAGCAGAGATTAACTTCTCTATTAATTTGCTTAAGTGATGGTGAAGCATTGCTCAGACAGAGGCAGAGGAGAAAAATAAAATATGTATTTAAGAAAAAAAATTTAAATCTTATAGAAAACTAAAGGTGATGATGCTAAAATACAGTAAATCTGTTATTACCTTATCACATGGTGTCATTAAAATTGTATTGTTTTAAAGTAGCTTAGTTTGTAGGTTCTCTCCAATTCTCCATTTCATTGAGAACATAAAAGCAAACAATAGAAGTTGTATTTATATTTAGAAAAAGCTCAGACTTTGTCTTGAAAAGGGAAGCTATTGTGGATAAATTATATGTAAACTCCTCCACCTCCTATTAGGACAGCTATTCTCTTGCTTCCAGGAAAGGATGATACCTATTGGATGCTGCACAATGTAAACAAGAGGTCTGCTATGTTTGATGTTTCTCTAATGAAAGAATAACTAAAGAGTCAAAATGGAAACAGATGGGCTGGACATGTCATCCTGTCCTTTTAGTTTGAGATTGTCACAGAAAAGGAACCGAGGACTGTTGTGTTACACACTGCAAGAGTGATCAATAAGAAACAATTCCTTCCCTGTTTTCCTTCTTGTCTCTCAAGCTGACATTAATATTATATGAATTGCATTTTTCATATTTTCTGTATGACAGGACAACAACATTGTATGGCAATACTGACCACATGAAACCATGAGGTGTTAGCCATAGTCCTTGCTTCATCTTACTGGCTGAGAATATTGGTTTCCTTTCTAGCTTCTCCAGCAGTCACCACTTCAGCTTGGTTTCCCTAGCATAGTATCAGTAAGCAAGCCTTGACATTGACTTCAGACCATTCTGGATTGTACTGTTCCAGCCTCTGTGAAGAAATACAATTGAGATCCAAGTCTATGATATTGTTAAAAGAATCCAAGCTTTTCTTGAGTTCTGCACAACAAAGGCTTTCTTTGATCTCCACCCAACCTTGTGGATAATTTGTGGTGGTCACCTGGAAACGGGTACAATATTTTATTTTCTAAAAGCTAGCTGCAAAAATTTCATGGAAAATGATGGTTGCTCTAGGTGAGACAGGGACCTTCCTAGGGTGAATTCCCATCATATATCTGACCAGGGTTGGGTGGCTGAATCACTGTGAGGAGAGATTTTATTTCTGAAGGACCAGGGCGCAAACACAACATATGATAGCCCTCTGCAGGTGACTGCCCAATTGGCTTCACATTAAAGCTGAGGGAAGATTTATGGTATTCCCCAAGCTGCAGACTGCCTGAGCCTTTCTTATGCTGAAGGGTTTCTATTTTTGCTTGTGACCCCACTGCCACCTTCACCTTTACACCCAGGAGTTGCTGTGACATTTTTACCCTTGCATACCTCACATTGTTATTGCACATTGTTCCCATGACCCTTGCACTTGCAAATCCTGAAATGTATTTATTTAGTCAGGTTTCTCCTGGAAGCAGCTGTCACTGATTTGAGACTTTTTCTCTTTCTTTTGAGACTTTTTTCTCTTCCTGCCACTTGTTCTGTATCTTTAAGTGCAGAACTTTAGAGTAGAAGAGTTAATGAATGACTTTAGTACATATTATCCATTTCAGTAGCCAATAATCATTATGTAGTACATACACACAAAGTTTAGTGGTTAATCAGTGTGCAACACTACCATGTAATCAAAGCTTGTATCAGAGAGTGCTAGTGGGATCATAGACAGGGACCATAAACTAGAAGATTATGCAGGACATGATGGACAAGGGAATATCTGAATAGGACATGGAGGCAAGGTTGTTTGTGTGGGAGACCTGATTGTTTTAATTCCTGTCTGACCATTAGGGAAAGTTTTCCCTGTTCCATTCTCTCTCTTGCTCTCTTCTTATTTATCACCTGGGAGTAACTACCATCTGAGTCAAGGTATGCCACCAGCTGCAAATCCCATATCCTTGTGCAACACTGTCAGCAGCCCAATAGGTTCAAACTAACACCAGGTTCAAACTAACACCAAGCTCAAACAAAAACCTATGAAACATAGATCAAAATAATCAGCCATTTCTGCCCCAAGTCTGGCCTAGACATCGTCTTTAAAACCCAGTAAAGAACAAGGCAAGAAGAATCCTTGTGTGATTTTCATACATTTGGTCCTTTTTGAGGATGGGACAAAGCCATAATCAAAGTCCATGTTAACAGCAATTTATACCACTTTTTGCATCCATCCAGTCTTAAGCCTATATTTCTGTTTCTGATTCATGCTGCTGAAGATGTACAGTTTGCAGAGCTTCTAAGTGTACATCCTATGGAAAAGAATAAAAATATTTTCTTTTTGTTTTCTGTATTTTTAAAAAACCTATTTTTAAGATGTGCATTGCAGAGTGCCCAATAGTCGTCAACAATTTTTTTCTGTTATGGAAGATATGTTCCTTACCTCTCTGAATCTATGGAAATAGCAGTGTGTGCTCAAACTATTTATATCTCTGAACACATCATTTTTCTTATCAAGTTGTCATTGCATTTGCTGAGCTGCTTGACTGGTTATTGCAGACAGAGTAAAAATACTCAGCTGCCAGGTATGCCTTAAAAAAAAAGGATATAAAAACCAAAAATAGCGGGTTGATCTACTGTTCCACACTTTTTACCCTACTCTTCCTGATTATTGGCAGTGGTGATGTGGTTTTGTAGATGCATTTAATTATATTCTTAATTTGCCTGCTGCATTGTGATGCATTAGAAGACTTTTGCCAATGAGCTTTTATTCTTTCCAAATACATTCTGTCAATGTGATCTTGATGGATCATCTTGTAGGGTTGTAAGAACATTCTGCACATCAAATTGGCCACCCATTCATGATTGACTCTAGAAGATGCCTGAACTTTGATATAGATGTTAACAAGCTGTGCCAATATACTAGCATATAGCTAATGGGAAAGTGAATACAAATTTGCTAGTACTAAAATATCTGTTCCACAGATATTCCTTCCTGACTGTCTTTTGTACTGAGTTGATCATAAGAGATAGCTCAGTGAGAATTCTCTTAGACATCCATATTTGCACTTGCTATCACCATATGCCAAGTAGCTTGTGCAAATGTTACTCCTATGCTGAATAAATCGCCTGGCTAATTATTGTATTAACTCTTTATGGACTGATTTTGCAGTCTATCTTTCATTATGAGCTCATGGCTTTTAATATTTCCATGCTTGATGTGTTTCCTCACAGATTAGAAACCTCTTCTTGGCCTGATATGGAAATCTGTGCTATGATAACATAATTACTGCTTCATAATGTATATAAAAGTAGAGATTTTAGAAATCAGATATGCAAAAAAAGGTAAAATCATAGTCTTAATTTAACTAAGCTTTGTTATTTATATGTTATCAATTAGCCACTCTGGTTTTGCTGCAAAATCTTTTGTCTTACAAAATTAAACACATTTTACTGCATGTGCTGGGCAGATCTGTAAGATAATGATAACTGTAGCAATCACTAGCCATAGCTGAGTTGAATTTCAAAGGAGCCAAAAAATATTGACTGCAGTGAAAATATCAAGAAATCACTTCAGATTTGTTTTCACTGATCAGCATCTACTCTGACATTTTTCCAGACTTAGCTAATTGCTTATTCCATTAAAATCAATAGATGTTTTGCCTTTGTGGCCACCAAGATCAAGACTTGCTTATGAATTGCATTAGTGCTGTCTGGATTATAAATCTTTCCTGACAGGTGCACTGCTATGCAGTACATAGGGGATTGGTAGAATTTTTTTTAAAATAGTGTCTTTTATGTCCTCATTACCTTACCAGTAAGCCTTGCAATTTGACTTTTAGTTTTGTCATTTTAGAGCCTGACTTCCAACAGGCATCTGGTCTTGGTTGGGAGATAGAGCATTTCTATTGCCACTCTTTACCAAATGTTAAATGTCCTTGATCTCAAAAGTAAATGTCTAACTCATTTGTTTTCATCTAGTTGAAGCTTTAAACTTAGTGGCTGTATCTTTGTGAGAATAAAAAACCTCTTGGCCTACAGCACTTTCTCTTCATGAGGCTATTGAACATTGTAAAGATGTCGCCTCTTGTTCTCGAGAAGCTAAACAAATCAAGGTCTTCAGTTCTCTTGGTTTAAGACCTCTCAAGCCCTTAAGGCATTGTTGATTTTTTTTTTTCAAATTAACAAGATAAAAAGCAGTATTGTAGTAGTGTTGGTTTCAGTTTAGCGTCCTTACAGATCCCACAAGTTAATCTCTTGTTTACAGGTCAAAAGACTGAATTAACATCTTAGGTCTCAGGTTTGCTCCTATAACACTGATTGGCTAAATTCTTTCAGTTGTTGCTTTCCAGGACATAGCTTTTCTTTTTATAAGTATGCTCTTCATTGCCTGTTCCTCATTGTGTAACACTATACTAGCTGTGTTTTAAAAAAAATCCAGCTTACCTTATATTTCACTTGCAAACTGATCTGAACTCAGGACAACTACCTTACATTTTTACTTACAATGTCACCTACATTTTTTTTCTGATTTTCTCATGAAAATACTGAGTGGCATCAGCTTAGTCCTTAAAAATCTATATAAACTCTTTTTCCTCCCCAGGCTGATAATAATTCTTTAAAAAGCTTCTTTCTAGTGAAAGGCAGTTATCTAGTTCTCAACCACCTACTGTGCTTCTTGACAACTTTTAACCAGAAGGTGGTGAGGTACTAAATCCCACACCCTCCAAAAATATTAATATGCCCACAGTTATCCGGGCTGTCATTTAAAAAAATGTTTGTTTTGATTTCACTGATTTTTCTCTTGAAAAATATGTATTGACTGGTATTAGCCACATTCCCAGCCTAATCAGTTAGGAATAATTACCATTTAGGAAATTATGCCAGCATCATCTTTCCTTGAGCGTTGCCTGTGACAGATATCAAGCTAATTCTGCCTATAGTATCTGATACCACCTTGTTTGCTCTTTCTGAATCAGAGCACAGTGCTAAGTTTTGTCCAGCTTTCTGATGTTGTCTCCTTCTCACTGTTTTTATCTCTGTTATCTATTAAAAATTCAGAACAGGATCCAGAGATGTCCTCTATCTACTCACACAGAATTCATGCAGGAAAGTATTCTGGTCTGCTGATTTAAAATTATTTATCTCTGAGATGTTTAACACCCTCCACAGCTACTAATGGACTGAAAAATATCACGTTTGTATGATTCAAATACATACTTCTGCTTCTTTGGAGATACAAACCAAAGTATTACGTAAACACATCCTTCATTAAAAGCTCTCCCACCTCTCTAAGCACCATAATTTTATTATGGCTATTATTCAGAACCTACCATATTCCACCTAGTCAGAGATTTTGCTATTTGGCTGCCTTAATTTTTTACAACCTATACCTACTCCTCCTGTTTGATAGCTATTACTTCCCTTTTCTATTTGTTAAATACTGCCTTTTAATTTCTACATGCTGCTTCCCGTCTTTTGTTGAGCCTAGAAGGCTTATATCTAATGTTGTCCTCTCTTATAGATGTATGTTTCTGACATTTTAGGTACTTCATTTCTTTTTAATGATCTTCCAGATCTCATGGATTTATTTTTTTTTTTCAAACAATTTTCTCCTATTATATTTTCTTTATTACTTTTTCTCTAGTCTACGAAAATAAAATATCTTATATATCTGTTTTGACTGATGCAATATGCATGGAGGATAGAGAGATGACAGTGGTCTGTTGTCCTGTAAGTACCTGCTGTGGATTTCAGATCTCTTAATGCTGGAGTATTTACACCACTACCTAGAGAGCTGATGTGTAAATGAATCTTCAGAGGAGATGGTGTGAGACTCTTAAGTTCTATCATAACCTGCCTCTACCAGCTAGGATTTGCCTATTGAGGTGCACACAGCTACAGATATTAGACATGGAGTATTTGTTAAAATTTTTGTATTTAAGTTAAATGCAAATATGAATTTGGGAAATGGTTGTTTTGCTTATCTTAGTTGACTGAATGTAAACGTCACAAGGAAATCAACAACTTGCAGTAGTCAGTTCCTTTTAAGAAATAAAACAGAATTTCTTACCCCTTCCTTTTCTGGTTTACCTGTGTGTAGAATCCCTAGTACGTAAAAGCCTCATTAGTCTATTAGTTTATTAGTTTAAAATGGTACATTTGTTTTACTTTTGACTACCACAGACTTAACACATTTATTTTCAGCAAAGAATTTGTCTTGCACTGAGAATGGAAGCAATGCTTCCACTTTCTTGGTCCTTTTAAGCTTTAGATGAAGTGTGTTTGCTGTGATAGCTATGAGAAATTGGACAGTATATGGTGGTTTTATTCTGAACCAGCCATGGATCATTAATTTCTTTCTTTTTTTTTTTTTTCTTTTTTTTTTTTTGCATTCAGTAGGGCATCAACTTGTTTAGTAGATACCTGTGTAATCTTCCTGTATTTGCTACTATCATCCCTCTTTCTTACATTCCTGCTGCTGTTATTTATAGTCAGCCACTATCTTATTATCTTGTTAGACAATGGGGTTCATCTTCTTTTGTATTTGTATAGGACCTTCAGTGACAAGAAACATGATCCTCACATGATTTATATATATACATAACAGCAGGAACCCTTGCTCTTAAGATTACAGATATTGGTTGAGACCTTTAAATACATGCCAAAACTATATTTGATCTCCCAATAATACCACTAATTCCAACAAGATTTGGATCAAGTGCTGTAGAAATACACTGAACAAGGGAATTAACAAATGCCTGTGCTGGTCCATCCAGTGCTGGTCCCTTTCCTTCAGGCCCATGTTTAACGTGAAGTTGTTTCCATTAGAGGTGATGAAATAAGAAAAACAACTAACAGCCATCAGAGACCTTTTCAAGATTTCGGTGCAGAGCTGACAGAAAACATGCCATTTCAATTTATTAATCTCTCTACGATGTGGCCTTGAGAACAAACTCTTGTAACAGTCTTTGCACAGGGTCTGACCCTACATCTCCCAATAATGCCAGGAGCTCTCTTCCTACCTGTTCTCTGACAGTCCAGTACTCGATATTGTGCTGTCCATTCCTTTGCTATCAGGCATCTTGGCAGGAGAAATATAACAACTCACACCAGCTCCTGTCTTGCAAGGCATTAAATCTCAGTAACTGAGGAGTCTCTGAGTCTGTGACCTACAAAAAAATTTGAACAGGCATTGTTAAAAACTATCCGATTGAGTTTTAAACTACCAGCATGATATTCAGCTGATTTCAGGAATATGTTATTGAAGCTGCAAAGTTCATACGTTTTGAAAATCTCACAAAATATTTCTGAGTCCCACAGCATGCTTACAAATCTCAAAACAGTTTCACCAATTACGTTAATGAATCCCAGATGAAAAACTCCAATTCTTTTCTCTTGCAAATCCTGACTTTCTTCTTACAATACAGGGATAAGGAAGGATTTACAAAGCCTATATTGTCAAGTACAGAAGCAATTTTGATTCTCAATATGTCTCACAGCTATGTTTGAAAGAATGAACAAGAAGAAAGCTACTGACATGATTTCAAAAATCCAAAGAGTAAAATCCTTGTAGTCAAAAGGAAAAGGAACTCAGGAGGAAGCTAAATACTGTCCGTAAGGAGTTTTCCTACCAATGATGAGAGTAGTTATTTGTCCACTCATTGGTTAGGGCAAGATCAAGGAATATTGGCTTAAATCTCCATAAAGCTGTTAAAGCTGATGATGCTATTCTCCACAAATAAGAATAGGATAGTATAGGATTGGATAGAATCATAGAAAGTTAGGGGTTGGAAGGGACCTCAAAAGATCATCTAGTTCAACCCCACCAGCCAGAGCAGGGTCAATAGGATAGAATGGGATGGGATAGGATAGGGTAGATTGAGTGAGAAGAGACAGTCCCTTCTGCCTACTCCAACTTCCTGACTACTGCAGGTCCAACTAAACGTTAAAGCATAATATTATTAAGGACATCATCCAAATGCCTCTTAAACTTAACAAAGTAATGTTGAACTCTGTGGTTTTGGCTACCATTGTCATTGGGTCTTTGAAACATAGAGCCTCAAAGGAACTCTAAATCAGAACCTTGAACTGCAGAAAAAGTATTTTCCCCAGATTAGGTTTCTTTTGTTATAGCCATGGAGTTGAACCCATACCAATGTACACAGAATGTGACTGGTGTAAAGATGATTCCAACAAGAGCTCTGGTGCATGAGAAATGTTAACTCACTCATCCTCATGGTGGAGAGGATCATTTTAATGTTAACATTATGAAGTCAATCATTCTTGCACATTGTGATAACACATGGGATGAGCCATTTCCCAAAAGCCAAGGCAGTGAGGTCCAGGACATCTGGTGATATTTGAAGACTTTAAAGCTGTTCAGAAAATATGTATTATCATACATCAAAAGCTGCACTCTCCATTACAGAGTATTGTTTTCTCCTGATAGTGCAAGGGATAGGTTTTAGCATTGAATTGGTCTACCTTCAAGTATGTCAGAACATCGTGAGATCCCTGAATGCTTAGTTCTGTGAGTAGTTTCAGAATAGCATGCCTATGTCTTTTACTTGTGAAGGTCAGCTTACAAGGAAGGTAAAAATGCAGTAGTTAGGACTTAAAATAACTCCCCCATGTCCCCTCAGGTAATTAGTGAAGTTCCTCATACGTGGAGTCAGTACAGTATAATATACAAGCAGCAATTTGGGGTATACACTCAAAAATAAATATATTTTATTTCCTTGTATTCTGTCACCTACAATGTAGATAAAGTATTCCTTTTGGGAAGAGAGGCTTAGTTTACTCTTGTAAAAGCAGTTTTTCCATTGTATTGTCTAATCATCTTCAGACATTCTCAGAAAGATTAAATAAATGTTATTTTTGTAATGAGTGATTAAGTACCAACACGGTAAAAATCAAGGTAGCAGATGTATTATTCAAGTACATGATCCACAGCTATTTGGAGACAATCACCTTGTTGATCTTATCTAGTTCAGTGGCTTTGGATCAAACTCTAGTATTTACAGGAGCTTTTATTTGCAAGGCATTTAGAAACAAGTTCAGATAAGAATTTGCAAGAGGCACGAATGTTCAGTCTACTGATAAATTTAAGCTAACATACAATGCATAAATAAGCATTTATAGGTCAATGTTTATCATATTACATTATGCAACTTTGTAGAACATTCTGTTAATAGATTTTTCATCACAGCTATGTCATTTAAAAAATGTTTTTAGTTATTGCCTAATATCCAAACCGGCAGGGAATTAAACAGAAGTAGCAAAATAAAATGTTATTTGATTAAAGAAAATTATCTTCTAAGCATTTTTTATGCTGCCGCAGTGTTCCTACTGGTGTGATATTATGCTAAAAATATAAAACTGAAAGAAGAATTTTACTGAAGAGCATTAGATGGCAGTCTTGGATGTCTTGTACAAGGAGCATTGAACATACCAAAATTTAGAAAAATGGTATGCTGGATTAAAAGCTGCTTCTGCGGGTGTATTTGGCATCCTTGTTTAAATGGGTTTAGATCCCGTAACTTCTGTCATCTGTCACAATAATAAAGCTATGGTCTGTACAGCACAAAAGGAAACGTTAGAATAGAATTTTTTTACACCCATTGGAAAAAAAATATTCTTTAAAATAATGAGGATACTTTTTTATTGCAATTTGGGTAAATGGCTGTAGGCACTTTTCATGGGTTCTTCTCTAGCTTTCTTTGCTTTTTTAAACAACCACATATTCTTTTGATGCCTTTAGAGACTTTTCTTTAACATTCCCCTAGAAATTCTCTAAATATCAGTTGGTTGCATCAGCCCTGTTGAAACTGGCTGTTTCCTTTCAAATTCATTTTTCTCAAGGTTGTCCATCATCTCCAGTCGTGAGGTACAACAAAAGAACATTCAGGGTATGCATCAGGCAGCCTCACATCACATTTTTCTGTGTGTGTGTGTAGCCTCCTCCAATTATGGCAGCTGCCAATGTCTGTTCTAGCATCTGGTCATCACATATGGTTTCTGGCCATTGTTCCTTATCTTTGGCTGGTGTCTTTTCAATAGTGTCTTGGAAAACTAGTGGTCTGTCAAGCTTGCATGCTGGAAGTTACTTACCCATACAATATGTTCAGGCCTGGAAGTAGCAATGTGTATCAGCTCAGCTAACTCTTTGATGGAATTCAAGGTCAGTGTGTGGATCATTCATTCCTTCTCCATATTTTTCAGGTAGTTGAATACCTGCAAGCTGGTATTTCTAGACAATGGTTTGGGCTTTTCAGATGGAATACAGTTTTGTGATGTGTCTGCTGAGGACAGATTTACAGATGTAGGATGCAAACAGGCATCAGATTACCACCACAGGTTAGTAACTTAACAATTAGTGTGATATAAAGCAAGAGTGGAGCTTTGAAGGAAACCTGATCATGTAGGGAGACTTCAGCTCTCACTGTGGATATGTGTTAAGATTGTGTGACCTAGACTCCTTATGGATGGAACTCAACTGGACAGTGAGCACCAGCTCACACCTGATATGCTTAAACTACTTAAGGCATCCAGTCCTTCAGACCAGGCTAAATACATAGGTGACTACTTAATTAAAAGAAGATGAAGAAATAATGTACACATTTATCAAAATTAGCTCTATTCATTAAAAGAACCCCACATCTGGATAGTTTATTGATATTTGATACAAAAAGATGCTATTTTCTTGCCATTTTATTAATATTAATATTAGCAGTAACACCTCCTTAATCTTATATAGAGCTCAGTAGATCTCACAGTGCTTTACAAAATGGAACCATGTCAGTATTTCTGTTGTACAGATACCAAAAACAGGCACAAAAAAGATTAAGTGACTTTAGAAAAGCATCCTTTCAGGCCTTTATTAGAGCCAAAAATAAAAGACCAAGACCAACGCAGATATAATCCAGTACACTGGTTACTAGGCCATAATCTATTTTGGCCGTTTGTCTGTTTTACAAAATATAAAACACCTTGTTATTGGGATTTATTACTAATTACAAATTTTTCTTTTTAATGGAGCAAATACTATTTGTATTATAAAGTGCTCTGTTGCAAAGCACAAAGTTGTAAAAAGAAACCCAAATCTGACTGCATCCTGGAAGCAGTATAGCTCCTCATTAGTATGGCTCTCTAGCTGGGTTTATATAGCCTATCTTGCTAACAAGGCTAGATTGGATGTATTTGCACAGTACGAGGTAGATATAATAGAAGAACATTGATTGGTATTTTGGGTATCTTGATGAGTCAACACCTTACATGGTTATAAAATACAACAAGCACAGCACATAAAAAATCCTGATTCTAAGTGCCCAGAAAGTTAAGAGTGCAGATCTCTCCCTGCTTCACTTTTCCTTTCTCTTTAAAAGGGAACAATGATTCTTTCCTTTATAAGGAACTTGGAAATACTTACCTAGAATATGCTGAATAACAGCTGGGTATTACTTTCAATAATGAAACATTACAAAAGTCTGAGATTTCCTAAAAATATTGTTAATGCAGTATGCCCAAATTAAGAATTTTTTTAAAGTATAAAGAAGCCTTCTTATGTAAAACAAAATCTTCTTCAGGTGACTAAAATCTTTGTATTCAAAACCAGACGGATGCTCAAAACTTTCAGTGACTGCCATATTTAGGTTTAGAAAGACATACAAAACCTGTTCTTCTCTGGAATTATAGTTCAGGCTTCACTGAGATGTTGTAAATCTGACTAATGCACTGAATCACTTTTTTTTTTTCTAAAGTAGACTTTTAGAGTTGTCTAGTTGAGTCAGACTCTTGAAGTGCCTATATGCCTACCTGTATCAACTGTAAGGTTTGATTGTCTCAAACCCATACACCTACATAACAGACAGCTGATGCTCTGTGAAATTAATTCCATTAATCATAGAATCATAGAATCATAGAATAGGCGGGGTTGGAAGGGACCTCAGAGATCATCGAGTCCAAAGAGTCCAATGAGTGACCTAACCCTGAAGCTACAGTGGGATGGCATGTTAATTTTGGACCAAAACAAAGTCATTACGTACCCAAGGTTTTTTTCTAATTTAAAACGGCATATTCCTGTGAGAGTAATTTCTTTTTTGATGAACTACCTCTTTCCAACATATTTTTTGCTTTTATTGGACAAAAAAAATTTCGTAACTCACCCAATAAGTATGAAGACATTGGACTGACTCATCTTCATGCTATACACTCCAATTGTGTGAATTGGAATGGGCTGCCCACGGAGGTGGTGGATTCTCCATCCCTGGAGGTTTTTAAGAAGAGACTGAATGTGACACTCAGTGCCATGGGCTGGTAACCACAGTGGTAGTGGATCAAGGGTTGGACTTGATGATCTCAGAGGTCCCTTCCAACCTGGATGATTCTGTGATTCTGAATTACTGTATTCTGTGCATTTGTGTGGAGAATGACAATCCTGTATCTGGATGTTAGTCAATATTCAGACATATTACTGATTTTAATAGGGTAGGTCACATATTTTATTTCCCTGAATAAAAAATTCATTTTCAATATATAAATATATTTACAGAAATGCTTTTTTTCTTTTCTTTTTTTATTAACAAAAATAACTTATTTTTCAAAATTCTCATTCGAAGTTTTGCATTCCAGTTTCTTTGAGCACAAAAACTCATAGACTTAAAAAAATGAAACTTGCAAAAAATAGAAATATACAAAAGATAGCTAACATTAGTTTTAGTTATATTTAAATCTCCAGAATATTATTTGCTAAAACAATTGGTTAGATTTAGCTTACTCTTTATAAGCTCTCCCAAGCCTTGATAATGTTTCAAATTCCATGTAAATGTCAGTATTTTACTTTTTTTTTTTTTTTTAAATAGAAATGAACTGGATTCAAATTCAACTTCAGAATTTCTGCAGATTATATAGACATTAGAACTGAAACTCTAAAAAACAAATGTGAGTTATCCCTAGTTTAAAAATCAGAGGAGGCTAGAATGTAACAAATAGACTTTAACATCATAACCAAACCAGATTCGAATAATAATCCTGAAGCACCAATCAGTGGAGCATCTGATATTCAAAAGATGTCCACATAATCTCTGGTTTGGCTTTTTGTTTTGTTGCAGACCAGTGATAGAGTTTATGACAGGTGCTAGACAATGCTTGAGTTACTGACAGGGTCTGTACAGTCCTGTTTTCACCCAGACTCCAAAATAGGTAAATCTCATGTTCCCCTACATATCTTAAAAAAAAAAAAAAAAAAAAAAAAGAAGATTAGGACAGTAGGAAAGCCCAAGTAAACATAATATAGAGTTAGATAATCCCCATAGATATGCTAAAGCTTTTCAGATTCATGAACAATAGAATTTTGTAACAATTCTTCATTTGCATTGTATAAACTGCAATCTTTGCTTTGTTGGCAGAAACACTTTGTATTCATGAACCATGTTTCGTTTAGTACTGCTTAGAATTTCCTTTTTCACTCTAAATGCCAGCAGAATAGAAAGACAAAGTAGTGATATTAAGCTAACATAACATACAAGCCCTTGTTTTGATTATTCATCTGTCTGATAGCCCTTATGTTTGCCTACCCAACTACTTTCTCCTTCTTTTTCTTCGCACAGAGCATCCAGACCAATCAGGGATATTTCAAAGTGCTTCATACTACTGATACTGGAAAAAGAAAATTTAGGAATAAAACAACAGCAGTGTATTTGAGACAGGGGAGACAGACAGGTATATTTTCAGTCCTCATTCATAATGACTTCTATGGGACAGAATAAAAGCTCATGTCTGTAACAGATTTGCAAAATTACAAAATAATTTTCCATTTTCATGCAGACTGGTGTCAAGATTTTTAAACTCACATCCTAGCAGGTTTGGAGCAGGTGATGTATTGCGACCATATTTGAACCTCTGCCATTAATTTCTTCTTTGAAAGCATGATATTAATGTTTAGAAGGAAAATATTCTTACTGTCTTTGGTAGACGCAGTATTTTCACACATAAATTTTCTAACTGGAATACCCTAAATCAGACATCAAATTTTGTAGGTAACATAATTGAATCTGGAATATTTGGCGACACTAACAATTCCAGCTCTTGCTGACTTGTTTAAAAGCAGTGCCATAAGGAAGCACCTCACCAAGTAGAATGGGAGCCATTCAAGCTTCTCATCTCCTATCACAAGATGTACCTCAAAAGCTGAACTGTACAGAAAGGGAACAGTGAAGCTGAAGGAGCAAGATCCAGATGAACTCATCTCAGAACTGATTGTCAAGCTCCAGTTTTTGTGCAAGGAACCTATTAATTATCAATATATTGGTATTTAAAACTCTATAATGACAACTTTCTTTATCTCAAATACATTCATTTAAAATGCTCTGTGATTTTAAGAAGTTCATTGATAACACTGTCTGGTGTTACTCTGGCCTCTCTTGAAATATGTATTCCACTGAAGAACATGGATCTGTTGTATGGGATGGTAAGGAGAGAAGTGTAAACAGATGATTATTTCTGCTAATAGAAATACCTCATTTAACACTTGGGTTTGTTCTGTGGAGGTCCTTAATCAATTTTAAAAACTAAATTTAAGTAGCTTTTTCGATAAATAGTTATTTATGTTGCTTTCATTTGTTTCAAATTCTCTGCAAAAAAAATAATACAAATATGGACAAAATTCATATTGACTTAGAATGCCTTTTTTTGGCAAATAAATTATTTATTAAATATGTATTGGCTCATTCTTGTCGTGTTTGAAAATTGCCTTCCATCATCTATTTGAACACATTTTAATTCACTTTCAAATAATCCATTTACTCTTCTGAAATCCAGAACATTGAAAGTATTAAGAGAGATGATTGAATAATGCAAAATAGTCAAGCTGTATTCAAGTTAGACATATACTTATGTCGTGAAAAAAAAAACACTTTCTGATGCATACAAGTCTGTGACAGAGTATACTTAATGAATCTAATGACTTGGAAAATTGTCTACAAATCTTGTGTGTCCAATATAAGTAATGTTATGTCAAAGGTGATTACTAGCTGTGAGGGGGAAAAGTAACAAATAATAGACACAGTAAGATGATGTTTTCTGAAATGTTTTTCATACATAGCTTTCAAAATTCTCTGCAGAAGGTTATAATATTAATTAGTTCTTAGGCACAAATTCTGAGACTGGTGACTTGATCAAAGTCACATAGCAGGTTAAAGGTAAAGATGTGAATAAACCTGAAGCAATAGAATTAAAAATTGAGCCAAGATAATACCTCTCTTTTTGAAGTTTTTTGTGTGCTCTCATTTAATTTCTGACTTTAAGCCCTTAGGCTTAGATTTTTTAAGATTTACCCCTCCTCCTCTCTAGCCATGAGGCCTTCACACTGGCTTTCAAGGCAAAGCCAATAGTCTCATGTAATTACAGTCTTCCAAGAATTTGGACGTAATAGCACTGATAGAAGATTGGTCTCCAGGACCTCAGACTTGAGGCTGTAATACTAGATTGTCAGCTTGTCTGGCAATCCCATTTCAGACCTACAGTGAAGATAACTTTGTAGGAGTCATTAGCTAATAGAGACAAAAAGATCATGATGCTTTTGCAACCCTGGCTTCAGCAGTCCAGTGTTTGACTGGCAGTGACTTATTTTTAGAATTTGGAGAGTTAAGCTTCAACAGGCATCCCCTGATCCTGTTACCCATGCAGTTAATAAAGCTGTTAAAGCATCTTGATAACTGTCGCTTATGTTCATTATTCATTTAACATTGCACCTACCCCAGTGCTTTCTTTTTCTCCTATAGAAAGCAAGTTTCTGTTGGAAAAATGCTGAAATGTAGACTGAGTGACACACAGCTCTTGCTATCTTGTGACCCCCTGACACTGAGTAATGAAACCAGTCTTCAGTGTTTGTATAAAGAGAGCATTCAATTTTCAGGAAATGTCAGTAAGATTATTTTCTTCTTTTTTTTTTCTTTTCTTTTCTTTTCTTTTTTCTTATTTTTTTATCATTGTTTAAGTCCAATGTGTATTTTTAGGTAGCAAACAATGAACTGTTTTGGAAAAAAAAAAAAAAAGAAAAAGAAAAAGAAAAAGAAAAAGAAAAAGAAAAAGAAAAAGAAAAAGAAAAAGAAAAAGAAAAAAGAAAAAGAAAAAGAAAAAAGAAAAAGAAAATGAAAAGGAAAAAGAAAAAGAAAAACTAAAAGGAAAAGGAAAAAAAAAGAAAGAGAAAAAGAAAAAGAAAAAGAAAGAGAAAAAGAAAAAGAAAAAGAAAGAGAAAAAGAAAAAGAAAAAGAAAAAGAAAAAGAAAAAGAAAAAGAAAAAGAAAAAGAAAAAGAAAAAGAAAAAGAAAAAGAAAAAGAAAAAGAAAAAGAAAAAGAAAAAGAAAAAGAAAAAGAAAAAGAAAAAGAAAAAGAAAAAGGAAAAGGAAAAGGAAAAAGAAAAAGAAAAAGAAAAACTAAAAGGAAAAGGAAAAAAAAAGAAAGAGAAAAAGAAAAAGAAAGAGAAAAAGAAAAAGAAAAAGAAAAAGAAAAAGAAAAAGAAAAAGAAAAAGAAAAAGAAAAAGAAAAAGAAAAAGAAAAAGAAAAAGAAAAAGAAAAAGAAAAAGAAAAAGAAAGAGAAAAAGAAAGAGAAAAAGAAAAAGAAAAAGAAAAAGAAAAAGAAAAAGAAAAAGAAAAAGAAAAAGAAAAAGAAAAAGAAAAAGAAAAAGAAAAAGGAAAAGGAAAAGGAAAAGGAAAAGGAAAAGGAAAAGGAAAAGGAAAAGGAAAAGGAAAAGGAAAAGGAAAAGGAAAAGGAAAAGGAAAAGGAAAAAGAAAAAGAAAAAGAAAAAGGAAAAGAAAAAGGAAAAGAAAAAGGAAAGGGAAAAGGAAGAGAAAAAGGAAAAGAAAAAGGAAAAGGAAAAGAAAAAGGAAAAGAAAAAGGAAAGGGAAAAGAAAAAGGAAAAGAAAAAGGAAAAGAAAAAAAGAAGTTTTGCCGTTTTCTCACTTTTTGAATAATTTTGCTTGTAGACAGGAGGAAAAAAAGAAGTAAAAGAATCATAGAGACTCTGTGGTGGGAAGGGACCTCTAAAGATCATCTAGTCTAGTCTAAAAGAAATACATGTAGACAATAAAAAATATCTTTAATAGTCATAAATGGACATTTTACATATGTAGCATGTTAATCTGATGTGTACTTTCAGGCTAAAGAACACAACCTGAAAGCTCACAAAGGAAAACACAAATGCATGGGATCTGCATTAAGGCTACATTCACACACAAACACCAAAACAAACCCAGCTGCAAAAGATTCACATAAAGTTATGAAAATGGAATTAATCCTAAGTGGTATTGGTGCCTCTGTACTGATTTCCAGTGGCTCTTTAGCCATTTTTTGTGATTCAGTCATGATGATTAGAGCCTGATCAAATTAATGATTAGGTGTGAGTGCTGAACTGAGAAAAGAGAGGGGTGAGGAGAAGTACTAATAAAACCTGTATTTATTTAGTTTGGATAGTTGTTTCTTGTTAAAGAAAAATCTGAAATATATAACTGTTTTCCAAAAATTCCATGCTGTTAGTTAGTTGTAAAAATGAAAGCACGATGAAGCCGAGATTCATCATGGTCTGATGGCAAAGGCTGAAAGAAGCCAGGGGTTCAAATTCCCTCAGGCAGATGAAGGAAATAGCTCAAATATCTTGGCTGCACCATGGTGTATTTTGTCCACTTGTGGGAAGATCTTACCCTTTTTGGTTTCACCCATGAATTGTGTCCTACTATCTGCAAATTAAATATTCATTAGTGTTGAAGTTATAAAAAAAAAAAAGTGCCCCACTTCTACAACATGAGTTCTGATTACCCTAATAGGGAACAATTTTCTTTGTCTCAAAATATTTTTAAGAATTTAATGTAAAGTAGAACAGCAGAAGCAGGAAGAAATGAGGAAGAATGATCTCAGAACACTCTTGTGTCAGGTTCGTTCTCCTGAGAAGTCAGATATCTGCATCCTAGACTGTTTCCTAGGGGAATATAAAGTTTTTAATAAAATGGAGCAATGTCAACAGAAGAGTGTGGGTATGTCCTTTCTTAGAACTGCCTTTTACATAATACCTGTAAAATTTGCTCACTGAAGTGTCTTCAGATGGAGGGATGTGACCAATTCATCCTCTTTTTTAAAAGAAGCACCCTGCCACACTTGAATTTGAAAAGAGCTTCAGAAAGTTGAAAACTCTCTTCTTTGAGGAAAGATGCCATAGGAAAAGCAGACCTTCTGTATCCAGTGATTGAAAACCAAGTTATGTTTATGAGTCTTAGGTTTAAAGAGTTCCTTTGCTGGTACACAGGGACATAAGGAATGGATTCCTGGTCTCACTTTAGATCTAACTCTGGAAAAATCTGCACTTTTAAAGCTTGACTTCACTGACCTCTCTTATATCTCCAGATTTCAATGCCATGATGAACCGAGGCCTTTCTTAGCCTGCTTCTCCTGATTACTCAGAACTGACACTGTAGACTAGATGTTGGGGAAGACATGTAGGAAATGTACACTTCTGAATCCCATAGGCACTAGCTTATCCACAGGTTTCCATCCAAACTTCCTACTCATCTCTAGTTCCATGAGGGCCTATCCAAACCTGACAGAAAAAACACTTCTAGCCTATGCACACCTTGGAGGTCTGTCCAGTCTCTACAGATTTCTTCTGCTTTAGGCATTTTCCTGCTACTGACCAAGGTCATCATGCCTAAGATCTGCTTAATAACCCTATGTATTTGAAGATCAGTGTAAGAAGAGCTGGAGCAGAATTAAAAACCTAAACTGAAACAGATGAAGGCATACCATTTATTGCAGTGAATTATGTGCAAAGAGAGGATTATACAAGGTGGACAGAGTAGACAAAAGAAAACATAAAACTGAAAGTTATAATTGCTGAATAAACAACCTTACTGCCTTAAGAATTGAGTAAGGAAATAAATATGCTGCCAAAGGGGAAAATATCCTTCACAGCACTGTCTTAATGACACCCAAGAGCAAAAAGATAAGTGTGTTCTGTATTTAATTTAATTTGTCCACTGCTGTAATCCCTGTGAGAAGTATTGCATTAGCTGGAAAAGATCGTAGGCTTAAAATTATGTTCATACATGTGGTCCTGAGAAGAAATGTATTTCAAGTTGTGTGAGAGTGGATGGTAAACCAAGACCTGGTAGACAGCAGGTAGGAACTTCCTGCTTAATTCTCTCTTCTTCAGAAATAATACAGTGCATTTAGCATATGAACCAGAATCACTAGAATCGAAGGGAATGTGACTAATAACTGCAGTGTGCACAGATTCTGACAGTTAAAGGTTGATTAAAATTCATTCAAGTCAGAAACTCTTGTTACCACCAAGCTTCAAGCTGTCAACAGAATGATTAAGAAAATGCCCTTCATTTCATTCTGATATTTCAATGCATTTCAGAGAGACAAGCACAGGCATACTCATGCATTCATTACACACTCAGATTGTCAGCAATGCAAAAAACTGTGTTGTGCTCTGTGTTGATGTGAAGTCCACGTCACAAATATGAGGAAGATGTACAAATCAAATGTGAATGCTATCATTCCTATTGTCACCTCAGATTGTCTTACTGTGTCTTCTTACCAGTCAGGATAAAGTAAATGCAAGGTACACAGCAATGTTACTTATTTTTGCACAGAGAAACTAGATTCTGGGCAAGACAGCATATCAAAGTTTCATAACTTTTGGCTAATTCTCGCAGTCCCGAGTACCTGAGATTTCAATTGACTCTGTTAAGAGAAAAAAGATCCATTTCAGTCCTATTGAGGCACAAAAAACTTAGAATTCCCTACTGCAAGCTACCCCACCCCAAAATTATTTACAATTTTTTTCATGTTTATCATTGAAATATTTCAGCATTCTGTGATATTGCAAGGTCTAAGAAATGCTTCACCCCTAAATGCTTGATTAAATTCTGAAGCTCAAGGTAGAATTAGCTGCAAATTTAGGCCAGGATGCTTCAAGAGATCAAATTGAGATTTAATTGAAAGCTACTGGCACAGCACAAATTATAGGCATTCTACTCTCAATGCAACTCTTCTGGTGTATAATTATTTAAAATAAATTTGACAGTACTTATTGTTTAACAGTTGTCAAGCTAGTCCAAGCTACCTAGAAATTTAGGGAGAGAAATGACACACTATGAATTTAATATCTCACCGATTTATATTGGTTTTCTCCCAGTCTCTCAGATAATAATAACACATTGCAGTGAAATAGCATGCAGTCAAAAAAACCAATAAATAAATAAATAAATAAAACCCTCTGTCTCTTCTTTTCAGAGGGGAGAGAGAAAGGAGAAAGTGGAAAATAGGCAGGAAATGCAATTCTGTTCTTTGTTTTCCTTTGTTCCAAGAATTACTTGATGCTCTGACATTCTCTACACTAATACACACAGATGACTTTGCAATGCACTGTTCTCAATACAGGAAGTAATATCCTCTAAATCAAGATGTACTTCTTACTAACTGTGTTGTTCCCTCCTATGCTTCTGCTGCAAGTAGAGAGATGCCTCACAAAACCACTACAGAAAGTCTGATGGAAAGAAGTTATTTTGTAATAATCTTACCAAACTATCCAATATTCCTTTATATCCCCTGTGGTTAAAATCATTGTTCTTTCTTCCAGAGTTTAAAAAATCCATTAGGTTTTTATCACAAAATACTGAAAAAATTGTATTTGTTGGTACACTTGTTTCCCAAATTATATTACACATGAATCCTAAAATGAGAAAAATCATGTGTAAGAGATAATTTTTTAAAAGACAAAGTTATTCCTTTTTTTTCATATATTCATTCCTTCAGCATCTTTTCTACTAATCATTAGTTTTTAAGAATTGGGCCTAAAATGTATAACATAATGGCTTAAAAGAGCACTCAACTCAAAGCCTTTGTGCTTTATTGAGCTTTCTAAGTCACTCTGCTTATCATACACAGATTATTCTTTGAGTAAGACTGCTACAGAGCAGCTAGTGACCACCTTCATGCAGTAAACTATAAGATGATCATTTGGGCTCTTTCAAAGATACTGGACCAATTTTATGTTGTAAAGAAATTTGTTTTTCAACCTTTAAGTGTAAAGGAGAACTGTACCACTTCATGCTATCCCGAAAGAAGAAAAAGGATCCAAGCTCTGCCATCATAGAATCATAGAATCATAGAATAGGCTGGGTTGGAAGGGACCTCAGAGATCATCGAGTCCAACCCTTGATCAATTACCACCACAGTCACTAGACCACGGCACTGAGTGCCATATCGAGTCTCTTTTTAAATATATCCAGGGACGAAGAGTCCACCACTTCCCCAGGCAGCCTGTTCCAATGTCTGATCACCCTTTCTGTGAAAAAATTCTTTCTAATATCCAGTCTGAACTTACCCCGGCACAATTTAAGACCATGCCCTCTTGTCTTACTGAGAGTTGCCTGGGAAAAGAGACCAACCCCCGCCTGGCTCCATCCTCCTTTCAGGTAGTTGTAGAGGGCAATGAGGTCTCCCCTGAGCCTCCTCTTCTCCAGGCTGAACAGCCCCAGCTCCCTCAGCCTCTCCTCGTAGGATCTGTGTTCGAGTCCCTTCACCAGCTTGGTTGCCCTCCTCTGGACCTGTTCGAGGACCTCAATATCCTTCTTGAACTGAGGGGCCCAGAACTGAACACAGTACTCGAGGTGTGGCCTCACCAGGGCTGAGTACAGGGGCAGAATCACCTCCTTGGACCTGCTGGTGACACTGTTTCTGATACAGGCCAGGATGCCATTGGCCTTCTTGGCCGCCTGGGCACACTGCTGGCTCATGTTCAGCTTCCTGTCAATCCAGACTCCCAGGTCCCTTTCTGCCTGGCTGCTCTCCAACCACTCTGTCCCCAGTCTGTAGCGCTGCATGGGGTTGCTGTGGCCAAAGTGCAGGACCCGGCACTTGGCCTTGTTGAAGCTCATCCCATTGGAGTCAGCCCATCTCTCCAGTCTGTCTAGGTCTCTCTGCAGAATCCTCCTGCCTTCCAGCTGATCAACACTTCTCCCCAGCTTGGTGTCATCAGCAAACCTGCTGATGATAGACTCAATCCCCTCATCCAAGTCATCGATGAAGATATTGAACAGGACTGGGCCCAGCACTGATCCCTGGGGGACTCCGCTCGTGACCGGCCGCCAACCAGACGCAGCCCCATTCAGCACCACTCTCTGGGCCCGACCCTCCAGCCAATTCTTAACCCAGTGCAGAGTAGGCTTGTCCAAGCTGTGGGCAGCCAGCTTTCTCAGGAGGATGCTGTGGGAGACGGTGTCGAAAGCCTTACTGAAGTCCAGATAGACCACATCCACAGCCTTCCCCTCATCCACCAGGCGGGTCACCTGATCATAAAAGGAGATCAGGTTGGTCAGACAGGACCTGCCCTTCCTAAACCCGTGCTGGCTGGGTCTGATCCCCTGTCCATCGAGGCAGAGTTCATTATTCAAAATTATGTGGTGAAAAAAGAATGAAAGAAAGAGTAGAAAATTTCCTTAGGGAGTGAAATTTTGAGTTGCACGCCTGGTCTCAGCTTGCATACCACACCTGACCAGGACTGGAGTTAAAAGGATACTAATTATGTGTTCTTTGTCTATGACCTCAAGAACCTTAGAAAACACAGTGTGACAGAGAAACATATCATTCTCTTCACATAAAAGCCTGAAAAACATCGGAATGCCAATTCCCAGGTGTATTCCTTGTCTTTGTAGATCATGAATTACACATTTGTTGGGCAAACAAACCCTCAGTCCTTCCTAAAACAGTTGGATATGGACAGAGGGCAGCAGAAGCAACAGGTAACGGTCGTGATTTCAGCAAGTCTCTTCACTCCTTAGAGCAGCAGTTTGGTGTTAAATCAGGAAAAGCCATCCAGATTACACAGGGAGAAATGGGACAGACCTGCAATACCCACATTAGACATGGGCAAACACCACTGATTTGTGTTTACCCTCAATTACACCACTGCTGTGGAGATGAGCAGGATATTTATGTGAGTGCCTACCCAGGCTATTACTGCTGTGCATGAAGCATGTGACAGCCCATAATGGAGATGTGAGGTGAATGCAAAGAGATGCTCTCTAATGAAAAAGGGATTGGATTCCGTTAAGCCTCTGTCAGCACCAGTCTTGAAAATATTAAGAGAAATAATGAAATATAATTAAAAAATAATTTTCTTCTAATGAAACGAAATTAAATACTAAGCTGGCACTGCTGGGTAGGAAAACAAAGCGTAGGAGTATCAGCACCAGGATGGCTTAGTGCTTAAGGGAGAAGCAGGGTCAGTCATTAAACTCAGCCATGCTGCTCACCTCCAGAGAAGGTGAAGAAGGATGCACCACAGGAAGAATGAAGAAGTGAGAGGATGGACCTGTCCTGGTGAGGAGAGGTTGCAAAGTGCAGAACACAGGACTGAATGCCCACCAGCTCCAGCCTTCTGCTTCTGTTTTACTACCACCTCTTCCCTGTAATGTTAAGCAAACCTTTCCCTCTCCTTTTCATCTTATATCTGCCTGCAGAGTGTAGACTGCTGAACCATCAGTGTGTGTAGCCCTTGGCTCTGCAGATCTGCACAGAAATCAGAGCAATGTCATTTATGCAAGGTTTTGGAGCATGTTATATACTTAAACAATTAGCATCAATGAGTGGAACAATCATGGTGGGTCCCTCATGTCCTTGCTCTGTGAAGAGCTGAGCTGCTCCAGTTTTTTGTTCTATTTTTTTGATTTGTCACTCAGGATATGGTGAACAGCAATTTTCTAACAGTAATATATGGGAAACAGACACTTTTCTTCTGTCCTTACAGCACTGTAGTATAACATAGTCTTAATCCTAAATAAATATTTCCTTTTCATATGAAAGCCTGACATCTACTTAGCAACAATAGTATTAAATAATAAGAAAATATATAAACCTATTTCGCAGACAGAGCAAGATAGCTCTTATCAGCAGAAGTATGTTTTGTTTTTTTTTTTAATTTTGTTTAATTTTCCTGATTCATGTGACCTGCTTCCCTTTCTAATGAACTTAACTTTCAGTGGTAAAGCAATGTACTCAAGAGAATTGAAGTCCATGAATAATACAAAGTCATTTCACTGTCCCTCCCTTTAATATGCCCAAAAAACTGTTCATACACCAGCAGAGAACGAGCTCTCCCTACGTCCTTTTCACCTCCCCGCTGCCTGACCTATGAGTCTCTTCCAGTCTCAACAACATTTTAAGTTCCAAAAGGCAACACCAAGTCGAGATTATTTTTATAAGTCAAACTAATAACACATTTATTGTACCAATAACAGAAAGGTCAGGTCATCCAGGAAGATGCTACTCAGTGTCACTTCTGAGGCCAAAACTTGGAAGTACATCTCCCTGTATGACATCTTGTAATGCATAATTACCTTTAGGGCATCATAATCCTCTTTGAGGATGTTTTTTCCATCTCCCAAATGCTGATGATCAGGAAAATAAGGGCAGAATTTCAGTCTTAAGTGGGAATAGACTTCACTTCTGTTCACATGGTTGGTTCTTATATTTACCGAGCCACAAATATACACATATGTATGCAATATATTTAATTATTGCAAGCTTCATCTTTTTATCTTTTCTTTTTAAATATTGCTTGTTTGCAGAATTTCACTGTATTTAGCTGGTTCCCTGATGTCAAAGCAACCTACTTTTTTTCAAAAATTTAAGTTAATAAGCCAGGAAATCTCTCAAACTCTTTTATATGGCACTGAACCATAAGAATGAAAGATGATGCAGAAAATCATTAAAAATATTGTAGCAGATAAGAATAAGCCATTTTAACTATTGGAAAAAATAAAAATCTATCCAGATGTCACAAACCCAGGTGAGAAGCATTATCTAGGATTGGGTTTTTTTAGTGTTTCAAATTTTCTGTGAACTGCCATTAAGGAAAACTGTACCAGTGATTTCAACATTATTCTGATTAAGTGCATTTAGTGATACCTAATTTGGGTAAAAAAATATATGAATGCAATAGTCTTTGAATTATATTCCAGATGGGAATTAGCAGGCAGTTCATGGCCCTTGCTTACTGACTCAGGCTTAAAGTTGTGCAGAAAGACTTTAAGGAGAAACTTCAGCTCCCTTGGAGTTCTGTGATGTAAGGTAAGATCCTCACAATGTTTCTGGGACTGAGTTTAAAAACCCACATGTCCAAACCACATCTAGAACTCCTTTCCTGAATCTCTTAACTTTCCTAAATAAGTGAGGAATGTATCTGAAAATTCTTATTATTTTTTATGCAGTGACGATATAAAACATTTATTCACACAGAAATAAATTATTGGATCCCATGGGTTTTTTTTTTATAGGGTAACATAATACCAGAAATCCTACCATGGCATATATATCTGTCTTGAGCCACTGACCATGGCAATAGAAAAGAAATATAAGTAAAATTCCAAATTCTGGTGAGCACTTTGATAGCTCCTCCTGTCAGGAATGATTATACAAAGTCAACACATGACTTACAAATTTCACTTACTTCAGTTTTAGTGTAAATAGATTGATGAAAAAAATTAAAGTGTACTCTACAGCTGTGGAGATAATACAGTCTTGATCCCAAAAGCCTCCAATGTCTCATCTAAATTAAACTAGTATGGTATTGGATGTCATTGCAATGTTTGTTTCCAATATAATGGGAAAAGGTCCCCATGGTTCTAGTGTGCTGCAGATCAACCTCTGTTAGACCTACAAGTGACTCCATCATGAAAATTTCTTTTGGCAGCTCTTGAAAGGTCTCAGTGGAAACTACCCTGCTGATTGCAACCACAGCTGTAAAGCCCATTAGCTGAATATTCAAATGACTTACCAATCATAAAGATTACAGACAGAGGGGAGTTATATAACATCTCAATATTTAATTTATTAATTTCAGATTAGAAGTTGCAGAATTATTGATGATACACGACAGCATTTTATCTTCAGCCTTCTTAACTTCTTCATTAATGACCTGGAGAAGAGAGAAACAATATGTTAAAGATAATCACTACCTGTATGAAACTGGATGATAGCCTCAGCTCCACTGAGGCCAGAGACACTGCAAAGGGACCAAAAGAACATGAAGATGTGGTGGGAGAAGACAGGAAGTTCAGACCTGACAAATACAAACAAACACTGGAGAGACAAGGAGAACCCCAAATGGGCTGCAATACAGGAACAGATACAAAATAGGACAAAAAGTACAAAAGTAGCATGTGATATTACATGTGAAAAATATAACAATAATTGTAGAACTTTTTAGGTTGGAAATGACCTATATTATAGGTCTATATATATATAGGTTCTATATATAGGTCTATATATATATAGGTTCTATATTATTTATCCTATATAGTCTGCTAAAGTACAGTTAAACTGAAACAGAGGTAAAAGGCAGAGAGAAAGATAAGACCTTTTTGGATAGCCTAGGGTCAAGCCAGGTAGAACTACACTAGTATTTCATTTCAGATGATGAACATGCTTTTTAAAGTGGACCTTTGGTGACATCTTACCATGTTTGGTTTTGCAACACAGGCTGATTTCAAAGCATAAAAAACAGATTTCTTAATTGGTTAGACAAAATTAAACCAGACAATTTCCTCCAGCTGCTAAAGCACATTCAGTACATTGGGCCAAGTGAAAGCTACTCCAAAGTAAAATTCCCAAAGATAGAAAGTGTGAATGTTGTCTTCAATATTCAAAATAAAGTATCCTCAATCTGGATGCATGTTAGAACTGAGATTGCTTTAATGTAATACTTGAAATGATACCTGAGAAATGAGTGTTTGTTGGGTACTAAAACCATATGAACTCACCACGACTATTCTGGAACAACTGAATGTTTTCTTTTTCCAGATATTAGATAATATTTTTTAAACCTTTGTACTGGCAAAACAAAATTTTGTGAAGATGGGGAAAAAAATGGGTACAAATGCTAATGCATATGACAAAATAAATTCAGTTAGGACTACGTATGCCTATTTGCCAGAAATGCTAGATGCATTTCCAACCTTCCAAGTTAGCATAACATTTACTTTCTTTGTGTTATCAGAGGAATTAATTTTTTTGTTATATTCATACATTTCCTCTAATTTGGTGTAAGTACATTTTTTCTTATATTGATTTTCTTAAATTCTTATATTTATTCACTCATGCTCTCAGATCCACTCCCTCACAAGGACCAAGGCATGTATATCCAGGTGGCTCTAGTCAAGATCACTCATTTGACACTGCCAATCAAGTTATTGCTTTATTTCTTGGGTGGTCCTTGGCTGGCAATTAAAAATTGACCTTTAGATGTGCCTTCTATTTGATACTTTTGACTTCAGTATTTTATCTGAGTTCTCACAAGTCTTGACAAAATTTTTTTTCTTTTTTTGGCAGTTTAAGGTTCCAATCCTCTTCTTGTCATCTTGACTTTGGGTTATATTGTTCTTCTTATCTGGTCATTTGAACAACACAACAGACAGAGTATTCTCTATCAATTAAAGATATAATTTTTAAGGGTTTTTTGCCATTACTGCTGCTGCTTTCATGCACGTGCCCATTTCTATTCATACATTATTCAGACCAGTCTTAATATTCCAGATACTAATTTCTACATCTATCTGCTACAAGTCATCTTTCACATACTACCAAAATGTTTCAGTACTGCCAGAGCTACTCAGTCTTTTGTTCCTCCATTACATCTCTGCTTTCTTTGTCCCCTGTTCTATTCCACCCCTCACATTTGACAGAGGGTACCCATATAACCCACAAAACTTCCTCACTGCATTTCCAGTGAGCCTTCCCCACTGCCTGAAAATGCAGAACAATTATGCTTCTGTGGGGAACGTTGTTACCATTCCAGCTTTCTCTGGCTTATTTTTTCCTCATATTTCTTTTACCTGTGCCTCACCTCTTACACTGAGATTTTTAGCTCACTGGGGCAAGAGCATCTCCTAAAAGCTGTGACAGTCACTGTTTCCACAGCAAAACAGCTCTCCTCTGTTGTTGGTTGATAGCACTCCTGGGGGAATTTTTAATGAATACTACAACATTTCTAAGGCTCAGTCTGAAGCTTCATATCTGTGAACAGTTGAAATTAATTGGGCACTAGAAAATGAGCTGTTTTTAAGAAAATCTTTGGCATTTAAAAATAAACTATACCTTCAGTTTAGACTGACCTAATTCAAATAAGGCATTAGCTAAGTTTTGATTTCCATCTCAGTCTTAAGCTGCTAAAGTAGATGATTATGACTTGGTTCTTAAACTGGTTTCCCAATTTTCTTGGCATTTCATATAATACTGAGGGGTGATTATATTTTTTTTCTCTTTCCTTTTTAAAATTTGCTCTGAAATGTTTAGTCTTGAAATATAGATCTTGAATAACATAAAGTAAAATCTGAGTCTTGTTACTGTCCTCAATGTAGAAACAACATTATAATTCAGTCATGGACATACTGTAAACCCCACAGGCTCAGCCTATGGAATCATTCTTATTTCTGTCCCAGGATGCTGTTGGAGAGAGCCCAAAGGAGGGCTCAATAGACATTGAATCCTAAAGCTGGTGATAAGACAGAGTTTGTAAACTGCCCTTTGAAAATGCTCATTTTTCACTAATATGAAAGAGAGCTCAAAATGATCAGGTGTAGCTCTTTAACTTTTAGATTTAGATGAGGTGGAATACACTTTACATGTGTAACACGGAAGACCATTTTTTGGATTGACAGAAGTGTAAAAATAAGAGTTTTGAATATAAATGCAGCTTTAACAAATTTCCTGCAAACTTTTTACTGCAAAGTCTGAATAAAATCAACACTTCTGATAATAATAAAGTTATTCACTTGAATTCACACTCTAGATAAGGATCAGTACATCCCATGCAAATCCTGGCACTAACTGAGAATGGCAGAGTTGAGAGAATTTATAGTGTTGATTAGTTATTACATAAAACTGTCGTTGCTAAAGTAGAAGTTGTTACTTTGTTGGTTTTTTTTTATCATGTTCAATTCATTTTTGGCAGACTATGCAACTGCTTTACAAGCACTGACAACATGGAGGCTTAAACAAAAATGTTAACTATACTCTTTTAAGAGTAGCATTCTTTCTAGAAAAGAAGGAGGAATTCAGTTTGCCCTGAAATAGTGGATTAGGCTGCGTTAGCTCTGGGTCAAGATATAGCTTTCAATATTTACTTGAAATTTTTTCCTTATATTAGTCTGGTACATGCTGAATAAGACCCCAGTGAAGTTGTGACACTTAACAGAATGTTTAATGCAATGACTTGGTTATTTTTTAGGCATCTTAATTAGTCAATAGCTAAAATTTTAAAATCCGTTTTATAAAACTTCCTTCTCTGTTTTAGACACAGGTGCAGATAACCAAGTCATTTTTAAACCTCTCCATTTGAGATATTTTGAAGGTTCTCCTGTGCCATAGATCTAACAAATTTCTCACCTTTACTTGTGCAGGAAAATCACAATTCCCATACTTCTTCCATTCCACCTTGCACTGTCAACAGATCTCCTCTAGCAAACAACTTCATGCTTCTTTCCATATGAATCTCTGTACTTGGAAAAACATCCTTCAAAAATGAACTTACCAAGTCAACTCCCTGGTGATAGAATTTATCATGAAATCTCACTTTTCTTGAGAAGCATAAGGGGAAGGATGGGGAGTGAACAGAAAAGTGATGAGTTGTCTCCATTCAGACATATCATCCTCAGCAAGCAAGGGCTGATCTTCTCTTCAGATATCCTGGAATTGCACAAGGCATTTTACAAAGCAAACTTGCATTTTTGTCTTTAGCTAGAATTCAAACTAAATTCAGTATGACAGTAAATGTCAAAAGACAGACAAGAGTAAGGGCAAAGAAAAAAAGGTGAATGAGAATGACAGTAATAATTCACAAACATGATCAAGGAGATAAGAGATGTAAGATGTATTCTGTCTGTGTAGCTGAACTTATGTACTTATTGTGTATAGTGGGAATAGCATTTAAGTAGATGTTAAATAAGATTGATACAGCATTGGCCCCTGTGGAGAACTTTCACTCTGAATTACTGGCCTTGTCACTGTGAAGCATGCTTAAAAACTTTTATTAGAGATCAGCAAACCAACCTTTGGTGCTAATCAGAGTAACAGCAGTTCTGATATTTTCATCAAAACTCTTACATGACATATAGTCTCACATGTAACTCCTGGATCAATAAAAATCTGCACTTGTCTCCAGTTGTGATTGAAAGCCATTGTCTGTGTGAGCTGTTACCATGAAAACCTATTCAGTGGTACTGGGTGGAGGAAGAGTCTTCATGAAGGGTAAATGAGCTGTTCATTATAAAGTGGGTTTGATTCATTATTAGTCATTCCAAAAGCTCATGCTTTGAAGATGGATGATTGTCTAATGTGACAGACTGACTCCTTTTTTCACTTTGTGTAGAGAAATCATTCTCAGCTTTCATCGTAACTTTGGCACAAATATTCTTCTTGGGAAAAGTGTCCTTTAAAGAAATATTCCTTCACTTTGCAAAAAAATCCACAGCTGCTGATAGCCACACATCCATCTTCAGGAATCCTCTTTTACCTTCAAAAAATAACAGACATGTTCAGTGACACTTCTACATATCTGCTGGAGATCTACTTACCTTAAGAGCTATTCTATTAAGCTGTTAGGGGCTCTGTGTTTCCAGAAGTTTGATTCTTTTGTTGAAGTACAAACCCTCAGCATTTCACTCCTAGCAGTATCAGAAGCACAGACTGGTCTCCATCAGCTTATTCCTCTATGTGAATTTCATATACACATGCATTCAGCATTTTTTTTAATTATTATTTTTGAAAGAATGCAAGATGGAAATAAGCAATGGCAGAGGCTGAGCTCCAAAGATTTATTTTAGGTGGTACATGAAGAATTTGAGGAATCCTTTATCTTTTTGAACTCCTGAAATAGATAAAAGTTCAGATTTTCAAGTGCTCTGAATAAAAAACACAAGAAGAATGAGATTCAAAAATACCTGTTTTGTGTTGTCATAGGAAGGTAAGCCCTACATACTGCTTGTTGTTTTCACAAGCATTGTAGTTTTAGAATGATAACCTTAACTTTTAACCCAAGAAAAAGAATTGACCACATGTTGAATCCTCTGTGCACCCTCAAACATCTTAGAAGCTTCTTTTCTTCTGGTTTCCTCTTCTCCTTTGTGTTGTACTAGATTTCTCCTATTAATAACTTACAGGAAGGTAAAAAATTTACAGCTGGGTTTTTTTTTTTCAGTTTCTGTAATCCTCTAAAAAGTTATTTTTTAAAAATAGAGAAGCTTCACCAATATAAAACCAACTTTAATTAATACCGGCATAGTCACCTTCTACTCAGCTACGAAATAGCAACATTTCTGACAGATGTATGGAAAAAATATAAAAAAGAATAAGATGCTCCAGGAGCATTTTGACCATATAGCTCCCAAACCTGACAACTGAAACATACCTCTCTCTTTTACTTTAGGATTTTTACATTTTTTATGTTTAATTTATTTAAAATTTTTAATTAGAGGTTTATAAGGGTGTCTTAAAACATATAGGTATGATAAAAGGGGCTTCAGAAAGCGATAGTAGGACTTGTCCCACTATTTCATAAGCTGTTTTTCATTTTTATAACCAGTCATCATATCTGCTTTCTCACATTAAGCTGACCATGTGCTCAACACAGCCCTGTTCAGGGACATTTTTCCTTGCAGCTGGTGTAGTTTTGTAAAGTTACAGATGTGTTAGGTGTGCATCAGTTTCCAAATTTGGTTCATATTGGCTAAATGAATTTCAGGATGCTCACTTGAGTCATTCAAGCAGCATTTCTGAGGATACTGTTGTAGTAAGCAACCGAGTCAAGATGGATGCTGTAGCTGTTACTGCAATTTAAGACTCTATCCACAGTTCAGAAGGCATGGGAAAAAAAAAGATCACGCTTTCAGGGACAGCTCCTGAAAATCAGTGCTTTTAAGAAGTAATGGCTATACAGTACATCCAATTTGATCCTTGGTGTTGTGGGTCTGGGTCTGTAAAAGAAGCCTAGATCAGTGGCTTTAGTACAATGAAATTTAGATCTATTTTCTTGTCTTTCTGATGATTAGCAAGTGCTTGAGAATAGCATTTCTGATAATATTTCTGAAAAGAAATGTAATGTGGTATTGAACCACTTCTTGATCTGAGAAACAGTATGGGCTCACTTTCAAATTGCTCAAATACTGGTAGAATCTGGTGTTTCCTCTTGAAGGCACCTTCAGAAGCCTAAATCACACCTTCTTGGGTATGGACCCCTGTGTGATGAAATCCTGAATCCTGGTGATTTTCCAGTTTGCAGGTTTTTGTGATTTAATCCAAAATATTCAGTGAACTGAGATAATTCCTGAGAAGCAGACAGATCTTTTTACACAAAAATCCTCTGCAACAGCAGCAGCTGATCAGCTCCCAGGCTCTTTGGGACATACTACAATATAGGTGTGGTGCATTATGTGCAGCTTATGCTACAGAAAAACTTTCATCAAATCTTAGTCCCTTCTAATGGGTAATTTCAGATTGTACAGAAGCAGTATAGAGTCTGTTTCCAAACTTCATTTTAAATTTAAAGAGCTTTCCCCAATATCTGCTGGCAACTATAGTTTCTTTCTTCTTGTTCTCCTTGTATTCAGCAAAGTAAATGTTTGCTATCTTTGAAATAACGACAAAAATTAATTATAATAATAATAAATAATAATAATACCATTTTCCAGCTATTAAAATATTATATTTCCTTTCTATTCTCTGTTCAGGGATTCAGTTGCCCAAACACAGACACGACACCATTTTAAATGCCTTGACAGTCTGTCTTCCTTCCATCTCCCTGCCCTGAAGGTCTCTGTTCTGTAGGTGCTGTATCCCTTCATTTGCTGTCCACATCATGGTGCTGTCCATTCTTTGCAAATGCCAGGAATGGTAGAAGGCATCTCCAGTTTTCCTGGACAGACCAATCTTTGGCAAGCTAATCAAGATCCTCTTTTCTACATGAAGAAAACATAGTTCCTTCACAGCCTGCACAGTAGCATTGCTTTACAGATCTTATATTGTCTTTCTCTTATTTTCATCTCCTTTTATCTTCATTCCCTGTAAATTAGGCTCCAGCTAAGGCTTTGCCCACACAGAGCATTTTATCATACTCTTCAGATGGGGTTTATGTATAGCAATCCCACCAACACTGACCAGAAGGGAGTGTGTCATTTATTCCAGAACTGCACCACTCATCCACATCCTGGTAGAATTTCAAGTCCAATCTTTTTTTTTTTTCTTTTTTTTTTTTCTTTTTTTTTTTTTTTTCCTTATGCTACTATCTAGTAAGTTAGTACTCTGTTATTCTCAAGAGTTTCATGTCCTTCTGAGAAATGTAGCACTTTATACCTGTTTTTAACAATATTGAAATGCCCCATGAACTGGGAATTAAATGGTTTCTTCTAATTTTTTTTTTTTTTTTTTTTTTTTTTTTTTTTTTTTTTTTTTTTTTGTGTGTGTGTAAGTTTCCACTCTGGTCTCTGAGCTCACAATTTCTTTCCACTCTGGTCTCTGAGCTCATAACTTCTGCATATTCCTTTCCCACCCACTAAACCAGAATTTACAATTCTATCACCCAAATTAATGCTAAAAAGGATAACTAGGCTCAGGCATTTCGGCTCAGGTTTAGCACAGACCAATTTGATAGTGTCCTCCCAGCATGGCACAGAATATGGAGTTCATTGAGACATTTTCAGCTGCTGAAAATTCAGGTCTGGCCAATTTAGAGAAAAAGGCATGCAAAGACATGAAACAAATTGCCTAAAAGCAGACAACAGAGATTCTTGATGGAGAAAAGTATCTAAACCAAAGCTTAAGCTGGAAATCAAAGTTCAACCTTAACACTGCATCACCTGTCACAGCTTCAGTCTTGTGTGATTCAATGCTGCCCTGTTGCTGAGAGGAAATTACCCAAAACAGGGTTTTGCAAAGAATAAAGTAGTACTTAAAGGAAGCCCCGGAACAACTGGGCTTCCTTTCAAGCCAAATCTGTTCAACATCTCACTTCTTCCAAGCACAGAGAGACAAAACAATAATAAATTTTAAGTAAAGATAATTAATTTTTATCCATCATGGTTTATGATTTCAAAGCTTAACACAGAAACCCAAATACAGTGAGCTGCTCTTTCCTGGGGTGTTTTTCTTCCCTTCTACTCTGTGCTGAACTATAAATGGTTTTCTGAGATGCATTATTTTGTTGGCAGTAAGTGCTGTCAGTGTTATTACCAAATAGTAATATTTTCAAATTAAGAAGATCTATTACATCAGCAAGTCCATTTTCCCTCCATGGAAAGGATAGAGTCTCTCAAGAGAGTTATGCTTTATATTAAACTAAGGCTACCTATTGATTGCAGCAAACATTGCCTCTCGCTGACATCTACATGCATTACAGTTTGCTTTCCCCCATCAAAGTCCTGATGTATTTTCTCTTGAAAAGGTTTCATCACGGGCTATGGGTGTTTAACCTCTGTCATACAGCCTGCAGGCCACCCAGCAGGAAAATTAACTGAGACCAAAACCATCTCCTTCTACCACTCTTTCCTGGGGTAAATCATGAACAGGCTGCAAAAGCAGCCTTCTTCTAGAAACTGTATTATTTTTGAGGGTCCATTTAGTTAGACTCGTCTGACTACTTATGTCAAAAGTACTGGGCAGGAAGACTATAGTCCTACAGCACACAGCTTGCATCCCTGGTAAACCCCCACATGACCAAATTTACCACCCACATACAAACTGACTTTCCCCTGAATTTATGTCCCTGCCAAGGTGAAGTTCTCACCCTTACACAGTCTTTGAGAAAGTATCAGTGCTGCCTCTGGTTTTGCAGGGGAGTTGCAGGCAGCTCACCAGTCTGAGCAGCACGTGTTGAGATAGTTCCTCCTCTGGGTTCAAGCAACCCTTCAGCACAAACCTCTGTCAGTCTGGAGATAAACCTGGTGAAGGAACTGAACTGCTTGCACCAGCATAAGTCAGAGAACCCACTCAGGTCCTTTTGGTTAGGAAATCCCTGAGAGATATGTGGGATTAAAAGCCTGAGCCTAGTAGGTTCAACCTGGGGGTCTCACATCTGGAGGAACAGCAGGAATAAAGTACAACCCAGTGGATGGTATGTAAAATCTGAGCCATGGAGTTCTTTGCATCTTATTTACCTCTGCTGTGAAATGGCCTTCAGGGACTCAGTTGGCAAAATACAGATATACATTAATTACCAGATGGGGAGTGAAAGTTCTGCAATACCTCCCATTCTGCACAATTAAGATGAGATAATTTAAAAATGGTTCTGAAGTTAATTTGAAGAGGATCACAGAGAAAAGTAACAACCAGAGTCACTTTCACATTTCTTTATTCTGAGAGAATTTGGTTGGTAAAAGTTGGGTTAAATATACCCAAAACTGGAAAAAGAAAACCTGACTTATATTTCCATGTGCCCTCTGCTAGAACCAGTGGCCAAAAGCCACTGCTGACAATTCTAATGGGCAAACACTTTCCCTTTTATTAGAACTAATCTCCAAAGGTAGTTGAATCAGTACATTTCAAAGCAGAGCTTAGATTAAAGGTGATGCACTGAAAAGATCTCACTTGATCTGTTAAAAGAAAGATAGAGACAGAAATCAGTCTAGTAGTGGTGCTTAACAGTTGTTTGTGATAAATCAGAACAAAGCAACAAGATTATCATTATTTTCCATTATTTTTTCTATATATCCATCTAGATAAAACAGCTTATGATGAATTCTGGATCTCACTGCCTTCATTTGCTGATCATTTCTCTTTCACCCTTTCAGGTGAGTTAGATTCCTTCATCATATCTGTGCATGTTGCTGGCACTCTGAAGATAATCTGTCACTTTGCTGTGTTTTCTGCTTAAATTATCCTAACTTGTAGGAGCTTCCTTAAATCTTATGCCTTTTTGTCACTATCAATAGTCTGCTGTGATTTTTTTCTTATCACTTGAGCACCAAGAATTGATGGGAAGTATTATCAGCTCTGTCTTCAGGGAAGGCAATGATAACTGTCAATCCCCCCTATATTCTAGAGAACTCTTCTACACCACAGAAACAGAGCATGTGCTGGCAGATTGACAAGCCTTTTTCTTTGAGTTAAAAGGAACAATAATAATAATAAAAAAAAAAAAAGTATAAATGCATGAATTATGAATTTTACTGAATTTGAGTTACTTTCTTCTGTCACTGTAGGCAGGGACTGACTCCTGACTGCCTCATACAAGGGTGTAATGCAGCCCTGGACACCATCATATTATGTAGAGGAGTAGTTCTTGGAAGTTAGGGATGGCAGAAGAGGATCACAGAAATCACAGAAAGTTAGGGGTTGGAAGGGACCTCGAAATATCATCTAATCCAACCCCAAAGATTAAGTGAAAGCTCAGACTTTGTATCGATTTTTTTTTTTTTTACATGAAAGAAGCCATCAGATACGAGACATCCACTGACAAAAGGAAGTAAATTCACAAACACTTCTTATATTTCCATATGCAGAAGGTGTGGGGTACTTTCTCCTACATTGCTTTTCAAGCCCATTAGGACGATTGGCCCTGTAAAACTGATACCGTAGGCAGAGCAGTTAATAAAGTTAGAAATTATTATTAATCATTATTTAATTTATATTACATTTTTCAAATAATAGGCAATTGAGTGGAAAATGAAGTTTTAGAGAACTGAAAACATCTTTATGCAGTGAGATTCAAGTTATAGTTGAAGTTGAAAAAAGGAATGCAGTGGTATAGATAAAAATACATTTTTATCGAATAGAAGTTATGCAGAAAGGGGGCTAAGAATCTGAACAGATCTACAGAAGTAATTTTGCCTCAAATACAATGCTGTGCATTGATCCAAAAGGTGTTTTTCCTTATGCTGAAAAAAAAAAAATCTTTTCTTCACTTCTTTTTACTTTCTTGTTTGCTTTATACAACCACTAACCTGAGCACCCTGTTCTATTTTCAAACACCTTATTATAGTGACAACTATTAACTGAACAATAAAGTCTCTGTGGGTGCTATTTAAGCACAGTGCACATCCACTGAAGAGCTCAGTCTGAATAAGGTAGGGAGAAAGAATATAATAAACAAGCAGCATTCTATACAGAAGTGATGTTCTGCATCCTTCTGCTTTCTCCACATCCCTGATTACCTGTTTCTTTATTTTTATGCTAGGCACAGAATTTCACTCTTTAGAAGTACTTCACCAGAATAGTTAATGTTACTGTTTGCTTCAATGACCACTGCAAACTCAGGAACAGTCCTTTTACTGGAGCAGGAACTCAGTATTGTCACAGTTGTTAACACTTTTCCTCATTGTTTCTTAGCATTTTATTGGGGTCTGCAGGCATACAAATAGTCTTTAACTTTCCTGTATTTATTTCCTCCAAATCCTCTGCAGAAATATTCTCCTTAAAGAACAAATACTGCAAGACACAACATTAGCAGAGGTTAAAGGAAATATTCAGCTGACTGAGTAATGGAAGGAAAAATCAATTATATGGACATCTTTTCAAAATCCAAAGCCTTTATGCTTTTTTTTTTTTTTTTTTTTTTGGCCTTGGGTATGTTTTATTTGATGTAACATTTCTATTAAAGCACCTCAGCTCAACTGAAAATATTATTGACTAGCATATTGTAAATTCTTCTGGGCTAGCACAACATTTCTCTTTATGTTCAAGCAACTTAATTGTTATTAGGGCCCCTGGATAGTGCTTTTAGATAAATAAGAGTGCACTATTGTAAGACAGGAGGGAATCTGAACAGTAAGTTCAGAGCATGGCAGGAAATAAAGGTAAATCACTGTAACTTGTAAAGTTTTCATATGAAAGTGTGGATGCAAAATGAGAAAAAGTCAGTGGAGATGTGGGAGAACTTTAGTGAGAAACTTTTCTCAGTGTTCTACATTGCTGCCCAGCAACCCAGCTTCTGAACCACAAAACCAATACTAAAATCATAAAGAACATCATGGAGTCAACACAATGTCCCTTTAAGGTCAAACTTCCTTTGTAGTAATTCTCAGGAGATTTATTTCTCATTTTACCTCCTTTTTCTTTTTATATTTAATCAATTTATTCTTTGAGTTTCTGAAATTGCTCAGAGCCAGTCTAAATTTTTGGACTTATTTTTGTCTTGGCAGTAAAAGGCTTAGTTGTCAAAATCAAAATAAGCTTCCAAAGAAGACACCTTCTAAAATCCAGGTGTTTAGGCAAAAAGCTGAGACAGAGTTTTTCAGTCTCATCAAAATGGAAGTTTTCAATTTTTTCTTCTTAATATTTGGTTTTTGCTCAACTAAATCACCGACTGTAATATCCATTGTTTTAATCATATATAATAAACAGGGAAAGAATGTTTCCACACATTTTCAGATGGAATATTGTGTACAATTTGGTACATTAGACTTTGAGAACGAAATCTACAGGAGATATTCAGAGGAAACAAAAGTTAATAATGAGAAAACAGAACACCTGAGGAAAAAACTGAAGAAACAGAATGCCTTTAGGTTGTTTTCTTTGGATATGTAAAATGATTGCTGAAAGGAAGAAGAGAATACAATGTTTTTTGTTGAGATTTTTAATCAATAGTGTATTATAGACACCACAAAATTTACAAATTTTAATTTGTTGGTAAAATGTGAAGAAAAAACCTTAACATTAGAATTACTAACAAAGCATTGGAATAGATTACTTGGAAAGGTATGGAATCTCAGTTGAAAGAAGCTTTAAAATAGATGGATGATACTAAACTTGTGTTAGAACTAAGGAATTAATAAGACTTACCCCAGACCTTTTTTTTTTTCCCAAATTTGTTATGATTTTTGTATTATTTATTTCTTATTACAATGCATGTATAACAGTGACCAGTCTTCACAGCTTTTGTAGCTTCTTTTGATTCCATTTAAAATATCAGAATTTCCTCTGTAACAGAAAGTTCAATGCTGAATCACTCCTAATGGTACTGTTAAGGATTTAAAGACAGAAAGAAGGGTCAAAGGGTTACATGCAACTAAATAAATGAGGGCTTCCTGAGGATGATTTCTTGTCAGCAAGAGAATTACAAGTCACTTCATGGAATGTTTTAGCAACTCTTGTTATTCATTAATAATAAAAGAATATTTATCCCATGCAAAGATGGTTAAAGGGTCATGCAATAACACTACTGGGAAAAATAATTTTATTTATAAATATATCACACTCCATTTCAAAATAAATCTCTCTGCAAAAGTAATGATTTGCAAATGCTTTGACTGAATTCTAAAATTTATTGGTTCTCTTAGATCAGTATATCATTCCTAGGACTTCAGAAAGAATTACCAAGGGAATAAAAAAAGAGAAGTGGAGAATGCTAAGAAACAATTATGTCTATTGCTCTCTGGAGGCCAGGCATTCAGTGATGCAACAAATAAAATTGTTCCACAAAACAGAAGTTTTAAATTTGGATTGTATCCAAAACATGGGCAGCTGCCTCAGTTTGCTCTGCTGCAAACTTGTGCAACCATCTGCCTGGATACAAGCATCACTCTTGATGCTTCTTCTGCCTCTTGATCCCTCAGTGTCCACTGAGTCCTGGCACTTCAGAAGACTAGGAAACAGGTACTATGTGCTGAACACAGTATTAATGTTCTTGAGACGTCTTAATGCTGTGTTGCAATGTGTTTAGAGTAGACAGAAAGTGACAAGGAGAGTTGCAAAAATGGCAATATTACTCCCATAACCTATAACATCCTATGAGGTCAAGGATGGGCAAAACAGGGAGATCATGTGCAAAGATAACACAAATAAGGATGTGCACATAGGCCTTAAACTACTGCTGAATGCCCACAGTTGGCTTTAGTTGATTTTTCTGTGTTCAGAGGAGAATTTTCTTTCAAAATTTGCAAAATGAAGCAGTAAAATTACACTCATTTGCGATTACTCTTCATATTTTAGTAGAAGAAAGTGACCCACATCAAGGAGGATACTCCAATGAGACAGGGGTTTTCCAGACAGAGAAAATTTTCATTGCACTCCAAAATGAAGCAAAATGAAGGGTTTAGGCAGTGAATGCTTTATAGATACCTGGGATAATTTTATTTCACTATTTGTATTAAGTGGCAGACAATCCCTTTATCTTGCCACCAGCAAAAAGAAAAAAGGAAAAAAACCTAAACAAGCAAAAACAAACAAACAAACAAAAACAAAACCAAAGAAAAAACACAATAGAAAACAAAGCCAACATCTTTTGTGTATCACATATATATTTAAATTTTCAATTATGAAATAAATTATATTCAGGTTTTATTGTTAATGTATTTAAAAGAGTTTTGCTTGTCTTCATGACCAGGAATATAGATATGAAGTTACTACTACTACCACTATAAAGTTAAAAAAAGCAAAAGTGCCCCTTTCCTAATGTGTTCATTGTGTGGAAAACTGTTGGATTACTTTCACCAGCACTCTTTAATTAATTCTCAAAACACTCCTGTAAGTGTAGCATCTGTTAAACATTAGCACACATAGACAGATGAATCCTTTGTGACTTTGTTACGCATATTTGTTTTCCCTCAAAGACACTTGAGAGTTATCAAGCTTCTTTAATACTTGGACATGAAATGTTCTGTCCAGATTTTTGCATTACTTAATGCTGCACTCTGAGAAAGGACATTTTTCTTTCTTTCATTCTTTGGAATATGGACCACCATGAAAATAAAAATAATGAAAGAATACACTTGTATGTGTAAACACACGTATACACATAAGCAGTTTCTTTGAATAAAGGAGACTTCTGTCTTAGGTTTTTTTATAACTAGCTTTTTTCTTACACAGGCACAGCACTTCCATTTTTCATCTTTCACAGGAACAGACCTCACAGACCTCACCTAGGCCACCAGTGTCCAAGCATCCTGACCTTATAAACTTCCTTGAGATTCCCCTGCCTAAAAATGGAAGTCTGCACCCTCACCTGAGCTAAATATCTGGATTTCTTTTACAGTCAATGATAAAAAAATATTGTTTGTCTCATCATAAAAAAATACTTTCAGTGTGAATAGGTGAATCAGGCCCTAAAATAGCCATTTCTCCCCTTTGATTTTGCCATTATTCTAGCTCTCCAGCTAAGATGAGAACATCAACTCTATGCCCTGGTCTTCCCAAGAGGCTCCAAATATCTGCTGGTTACTTTACTTACCTAAGAAATATGCAACATTATATGAGGCTTTAAACTCATTTTCTTCTTGATCACTCCTTGAACTTTCATCAAGAATTTAACTGTTCTTGTGCACATGGTTTCTCTTTCTTAATGTGGGGATGAGCAGAAGTCAAATTCTCCCTTCTTAGATATTTTTTCCTCCTGAGCTGGTCAAGAAAATAGAAAAAAACCCCCAAGATTTCGTTGTCATTCTGTTGTTTCTTTATATATTCTTTATGTCTGAGCATCACGCTCTGCTCTTCTTATCTAATTATAAGCACCAATTGCCTTATTGTTTTGTTATGGTATTTTTCAAAGTAAAGCAATAGTAGGAAACAGACTTATTTGTTTATGTATTAAATATTAGGTATATTTTCAATTTTTTTTGTCTTCTCAAGATAGAGACAGGCAATTTTGATTTTCAGTGTAATCCTGTTCATAACAATGCTTTCAAATTCAATCTTTTTACTTCTCCACCTGACCCTGATGAAGTAATAGACATCAGAATATATCCAGAAAGCATCAGGATACATGCTACTCCAGAAATGAAACTGAAATTCCTAAGCTCTGTCTCAGGTTATCATAGACTTGCTGAATGCAGTTAGGTAGCACAAGTTAAAGCTAGGAACAAAACCGAGTTCCAGCTGTGAAACTCATTTGGTTTTGCTGTCTTTATATCACACTCACAGAGACAGAGATAACATAGGTCTTTTAAAGGACACCTTAACTTTGCTCTTCTGTTGTTTTAAACGAAGATATTCTGCTGTTAGATACTTTCCAAATGAAGGTAATACAATGCAATTCTACTTTTTCTCAAGGAAACAGTATAACCCTCACCACTGCTTTGATGTTCAGGACTGGGGATTTTTGTGGCCATTCTGACCAGCAGAGGCTTGCATTTAGTTTAAAGATGCAGAGATACTTTTAGATTTTCACTGAAACAGCAAAGCAGCTGTGCTCCCCAAAGCTGCAGTCTTTTCGATTATCTGTTGCTGAATTCCAAAAGTTATATTTTTTCTGCAGTTACAAAACTCCTAACATTTCTAAATTCACATTTTTATCTTTCCCACCACCTGAGAATGCCATCTGCTGTTTATATCAAATATATCCAACTTTCCATCATGTATTTCTTGGGATGTTCTCAAATTCCATTTTGATTGGACTTTGTTTGTAATTTTGTTTTATTTTTGGCTTATTTATTTAGTGATACAACTGTTCATAGTGCAAGTCACACATGGGTTTTGCTGTATTTTTCCCTTCTGTTGTGATCTGTCAAGCATGCTGTCAAGCAAATTCACAGTTCTTATTAACACACATCAAATAATAGCTCATAGGGATTAAGTCACACCTGAAACAGTTATTATTTACTTATGGTATAGCCACTGCACAACCAAGGATCAAGTGACTCGAAAAAGTTATTATATATTTGCAGCACTGGGGCTTGACTAGCAGAATACACTGAGATAAATTTTCCAAGAAGATGGTGACTTTTTGACAGTAGGCTGGCTTGTTGGGGGTTTTTGGTTTTTTGTTGTTTTGGATTTTTTTTCAAATTGCCAGAAAAAAAAAAAAAAAAAGTAATTTCAAAAGAAATCTTGTTAGGATGTCTTTCCAAGCTACATGTGGAAATCCAGTCAGAGTGGACTCTGATTACAGAACACTTCAAATCACAGTAAAATGTTGATGAGTGCCTGTCTTCCTAAGGTAATCTGATGTGGGTCCTTCCTCCATCTATTCTTTTAGTGGTAGCCCAATTTAATTCTTTAAAGAAGTGTCAGATTCATCTAACATATGGTTCTAAAAAGCAGCTGTCTTGCTATGGTAATCAACACTTCAGCTATGGTCAAAGGAATGAAATAGCTGGATGGAGCAGGCACCTATCTTTCAGGATGACACAAATCTTTCCCTTCCATTGCCTCTGCCATGGCTTTAGAGGAAACTTGGCCTACTTGATAAAACAGCTAGATTTTAGATGTCTAGACTTAAAAAAAAGAATATAAAAAATTAAATTTATTAGAGGTCAGTAACTTGGAGTGTGCTCATAAAGTTAATGTTTGGGCTGATACTGTTTAAAATCTTAATTTATGACCTGGATGATGGTGAAAAGTACATCCTCGCTCACCTTGTAGATGATACAAAACTGGGAGGAATGGCTGACAGATGAGATGATTATTTTCTCTTCTAAAGGGAACCTTGGACAAACTATAAGAATGGGCGACAGGAAATTCATGAAGTTCAGCAAAGAGAAAGTCAGAGTCTAGCACATGAGAAATGATTTTTGCTGTTGTGTGGAAATGCCTAATGAGGGTAGAAAGGAGTAAAGAAGGAGCCAGCCTTTCCTCAGTGGTGCCAGAGACAAGACACAAGGACAGAGGCAGAAATTTGAATATATAAAGCTTCAGTTAAATGGAATAAAAAAAAAAAAAACTTTTACTAATGAAACCCTGGAACAGGTTCCCCAGAGAGGTTGTGGAATTTGTATCCTTGGAGACATTCAAAACCCAACTGGACATGACCATGAGCATCTTGTTATAGCTGACCATGCTCAAGCAGGGAAGGCTGGACTTGGAGATCTCCAGAGGCCCCTTCCAACCTCAGTGCTGCTCTGAAGATACTGTAATTTAGTAACTTGTTTGGGTTTTTTAATCCAGGTCTTGTAAACCTTAATTAATACTACTCTTTCCCTCTCTTTCTAAAATGACTGAAGATCTGAATTTCTGATGGGAAAGAATTAAAACAGGCTGCAACCTTAACCTCCTCTCAGTCAGTAGTTTTATTGTACAAACGATCCCACTCTGTGGTTTTCACTCAAAATATGACTTGGAGCCCCCTGTTTTACTTGCTAGAGAAATGTTGATCTTTTTACTAGTCAGTGAACCCTGAGAATGGACTTAGTGCAGATGCTAGATGTTTCTGCAATGGCAGCTCAGTCTCCTGGTGCCTTTTTTTGAGAAGGCACTATTATAAAAAATAGTCTGCTACCAAGTGACACATATTGCAGTACTGCTTGAAAATGTTGAAGCCTTGTAAAATGTCCTGAATAACAAATATTTCAGTTGACTTAGAGTCCTGTGTTTCTTTTGTAGTGAATGCCTGCAGAGTGCAAAAGTGTGAGTTTGAGCTTTTTTTTTTAGATCAGGATGAATTAATACTTTTTAGTTAAATTCCTGCAGCGGAGGCTTCTTTGATAAAACTTCTTTATAGTTCAATAGAAAGATACTCCAGTCAACATCTAAACTGTGCATTTCTGAAAATCCTGCTTTAAAAACAGGCAGAATCAATAAGAACACCAAGATTATAGGCTTGGACAAAGAAGGATTATCTAGTGGCTAGAACATAAGTTTGGAAATTAGGGGACCCAGGTTTAGCTTCCTTCTCTGTCACAGTTGTTTTATGTTATCCCAGATAAGTCATTTCGGCTTTCTGTGCCTCTTACTCCCAGTTGTCAAATATTTCTTCCTTCTTTACCTCAGTGGGATATCATAAAGCATGTGAAGTGTCCAGACTTTACAGTATTAGTTGCCATAAATGTATCGTAGGCTGTCAATTTTACAGTGGTGAGGGTGCATTTTGTTAGAGAATCCAACAGCTGTCATTACACTGCAGAACAGAGCACAGTCAGCTCACAGATTTGCAGAAATACAGATCTGGGTTTTGTGGAGTTTCATTTTATTTTGTGTTTGTTTTATCACAAGGATGGTGGTAGCAGGGCTGAGTAGAGTCTAGCAAAATTAGGAGAGGATGAGGGAAAGAACCTGGATGGGAACTGAGTCAGTCAATCAGGGTGTGCTGCCTCCTGCTACCAAGGTGCTGGAAAAAAATGAGGGCAATAAATTCACTTTCTGGCAGATGTCAACATAAAACCCCTGATTCCTACTTTACTAGTACTAACAGCCACCACCCAGAGGTGTTTTGTTAACCCAGATGTTTGTTGCCCAATAAAACTACTTTGATATTCCTAAACTCAGCTTTGTAATAAAGGCAGCATTATGCTCAGGCACTTGAGGTTCAATTTCATTTCCTAAGCAAAATCAGTCTTTGGTTGCCTAAACCATGTTCCCCAAGCTGGTGTATGTGACACAAGACCAGTAAAAGGTCCATGCCTTCTTGGAGAGGCAACTGAAGATCTACTACCTTAAAGTGTTTTGAATGGCCCAGGGTCCCAGTGATAAGATTATTGAATCAGAGCCTTTTGCTTATGTTTCCTAGAATTTATCTGAAAAAACTTGAAATAGACCCATAGAGCAAACACTGAATGTCTCCACTATTGCTATCTGCTCTTCATTACAGAGCATAGTCTTGCTCAGATCATGGGTTATGATGCCCATTTTTCATTTTTATGTCTCATTTTCGGCCTTGGGTTGTTCTTCTGCACAATAATTAACATCGTGGTGAACTATCAGAACACTTGAGCTTTTAGGAATGGAATTTACAGGCCATTAGATGCCTTAGGTATCTAATAACCTAACTGAAGTAAGGAGACTGAACACCTTTGTAATCCTGTCCCTTATTACTCCAGTGTTATGAAAGGTATATGAGAAGAAGTAGAAGGAATTAGGAAAGATGAAATACCTCTGTCAATCTTACAACATGTATCAGCTCAAACAAGCAAAACAAATTAAAATTTAAAATCTCCAATGGTGATTTCTAGCCCAATTTGCTCATGATAATGGATGAGCAGTTTTTTCCTAATTGGTAGTTTGGAGTGGGACTATAGACTCTTTTTGTTCTCTGATAGCCTCAGACATTGTTAGAGTAATGTTTCAATTGATAGTCTGGCACTTCACTCCCATTTTTTTCCCTCATACTGCAATTTCAGAGTCAGTTAAGTCATCTGATGAGGCTGTTTAATTCTCTTATAAATAGCAGGTTTTCAGAATGGGAGAACTGACATTAAAAATTATAGCCCAATGGAACAGTCTGGGCATTACTTCAGATGACACACACCCATCCTTTATTTCAAAATTATTATTGTGGCATTTTCATGTAATATTTGATTAATTTGGGAAGTTAAATTCAGAAAAACTACAGTAACTATAACCCAGTTGTGTACAAACAGATTTAGTATTGGTGGTTCGTAACTCTATATAGTTCTGTTTCAGCAGCTCTAGGTTTTTTTCAGATTAATAAAAAAGCAAACATAAGCAAAAAACAATTAAATTAGATTTCAAGCAGAAAAACATTTGTATAGCAAAAATCACAGCTTTGCAAATATCACAGTTGACTCACTTTGTGCTAAGAGTTCAGTATAAGTACCTTGAAACATCTAAGTTACATGGAACAAATAGTCTCTGCCCATAAGAGGACAGATATCTCTTTCCTCTCAGCCCTAAAGGCACATTATCCCACTGACTCTTCCAGAGTTTCTTGTATCTCTTTTGAAACATAAGTACCTTGATTATATTTTTCAATGCTAGAAAAATTACTGGTCCAATGGTAAATCTGCAATGGGTTCATAATAAATAACATCAGTTTTTCATTCAAAGGTCTTTCTAAACTCTAAGAACAGTATATGGTAAGTAATTATCTCATCTGCAAAGTATTGTGCATTTTTTCTGAAAACTCATCAGCTAGTCAGCTCATGTTGGTCTCTTTATGTCTATCACTGTCCTCTGCAGTTTGGAAAGTAAAGTAACCTAATTTGAACGTGTCTTTCTCTGTTCTGGTACACCTAAACTGTCCCTTGTGGAACTCATAAACTGTGAGAAAAAGGGACCTATACTTATGCAACACACTGTAACAAAGGCCATGACAACACTCTAGATCATCTAAGACATATATATATATATACATATGCTGTAAATATGACATCAGACTCGGGGAGAACTATGGCCTTCAGTAGCATCATCAGGAGGTCACATGGGTTTCCCTGAGACATTTGAAATGGGACCAGGTGTCCTCATGAGAGTAATTGAACCAGAAAGGAGCATTTAGTATCTAATTTAGCATCTGAGGATTTCCATTGCTTTTCTTTTTCCTTAGCAAATGTCAGTAAATCCTTAAGTATCAGAGTTCAAAGAAGGCAGAAAAAAGCTTTTCAGAGCCAGAATCTCCGAAAGACAGTCTACATCATAGAATAATTTGTTGGGCAGAGATCTCTGGAGGCAATTTTGTCCCTGTTCAAAGCAGGTTCATCAGCCTGCAGAAGCCTACAAGCCTCGTGTACGAGAAGATATGTGGAAAGGGCTAGTGGACTGCAGCAGCATCATCTTTTGAACCACTTTTGGGGTACTTTAAATGGCCATCCCTTGAATTCTCTGCCCCTCACTATAAGAAGGACATTGAGAAGCTGGAGTGTGTCCAGAGAAGAGCAATGAAACTGGTGAAGGGTCTGGAGCACAAGTCTTAGGAGGAGCAGCTGAAGAAAGTGGATAGCTTTAGCCTGGGTAGAAGGAGGCTGAGGGGAGACCAAAGTTGGTCAAAAAGTGGTTGTATCGAGGTAGAGTTTGGTCTCTTCTCCCAAGTAACAATCAATAAGCAAAAGAAAATAACCTCAAGTAGTGCAAAAGGAGGTTTAGATTTTACATTAGGAAGTTTCTACACTGAATTTGGTGTCAGGTGCTAGAACAGGCTGGCCAGGGAAGTGCTTGAGTCCCTATCCATGGGCATATTTAAAAGACATGTAAATGTGGTTCTTAGGGATATAGCTTAGTGGTGGACTTGGCAGTCTTAGGTTAATGGCTGGACTTGATGATCTTAACAATCAATTCCAACTAAAATGATTCTAGGACTTTGTGCTTCTATAGTGACATATAATAGGTTTTCGCCAGAAAGCAGAAGTTTTTGGTTTTTAGCCTTAAAAATCTTATGTGCTTAATTCTGTAATGGAAAATGGAAAAAAAAATATTCTGAGAAAAATAAAATGAAGCTATGTCTATTAAGAGAAGCTGCTTTTCTTATTTGAAATCTACATGGAAAGTCTGTGATATAAAGTGTGAAGGCTTGTTTTATTTGTAAGAAATTTCAGGAGAGAAATGGCTTCTTTGCATTTCACCAGTATGGAGCAGTGGAGATGTATATGGAGATATAACACTATCTGCAGTGACTAGGTGCAAAACTATTTGAAACTGCTCATTTCTTTTTCTGGCTTAGCAAAGTCTCTGATCATCCTGTAACTATAGCAACATAACCACAAGCTGCTCAATTTTAGACACTTTTTGTGCATTGTCTATTTTTTCTAGAATATAAAAAGATAATGTGATACAGGCACTCTGCTTTGTTTGCCTTGTTAAGATATATTTAAGTAATAAGTGATAAACAGAATGAATTTAAAATCCTTCTGTCTCTGTTTTTAATGTTAATTTTGTTCATCTGAGGACTCAGAGGTGTTCCGTTTTCCTGAGTGTAGACACATAGTGTCATTTAAGAAGCCTTAGGGGCTCCCACCTGGTATCCAGCCGCCACTGTGTAACTGTAGATGTTTGGGAGCTTCTAAGTCCCTTAGGTGGAACCAAACACCTATGTCTAGGTGACTGAACTGCACTGAAGACTAAACATAGATTTTTCAAAAGATCCTTGATTTCTGCCCACTATTTCCTTAATGTTAAATATCCAGCTAATGGTAAGATACAGCCTCCTGGAATGTACTGGAATGTACTTGATGTACAACATCAAGTCCCATAAAAAAAACCCAAGAGGTTGCCTTTTTATCCTAAAGTGTCTTCTCTAGCAGCCTTCTTGAAATATTGCTAACTAAAAAAAAATGGAGTGGAATTGAGGAATGTCAGGTAGAGGTTTAACTCAACTGCCTGTACTGCTTCTTATGTAGTTTAAGAAGCTGGTATTTTCCAGGCTGGAGTGATACAGCTTTTCCTCTAGGTCCTGGGTTACATTTGCTGGACCCATGAGGATGTCTTACAGGGTGCAAAGCAACCTGCCATTCATCTGCCAAGTGATCCTGCTCATAATGAAGATCCAAGCTACACAGTGATTTAGCAGAAGACACGAGCCTCTCAGGCCCAGCTCGATTCAGCATATAAAACTGAAAACTAAAACTACCTAAGGCATTTTAGGGTACCTGATATATCGAGACAAAGTGACAAATAAAATGGGATATGCAAGAGATTGTGAGGTTTTTTGCAGTAACAGATAGAGGAAAAGCAGAATACCTTATGACATTTTAAATGCCATAAACAATTTGGAAACTGAGTCAAACAGTCGACATTAGTGTGGGCAGCAAAGAGATTTTACACACTCTTTTAATCATGTCAAAGAGGTGCAAGTAGCATGGAAAAGGACAGAACTTGAGAAAAATGCTTTCTATTAATACTACTGCTAAAAAGCAAAATGAAACACTTAGCAAGTGTTATGTTTGCAAGCTTATCATAATTCTTGTACTGGCAAGAGAAACTGATCATTTTAGGAGTGTCAAGTCAAATGCTCTGGTGTTATAAGTCTCAGGCTCACAGACAGGCCCAGTAAAAGACCTATGTCCTTCCAGTTAGAGAAGTGTGAGCTCTGGTTATTATCTGACAACTCATTTGCACATGTACACATGACCATTCACAGTTCATTTCTGGACTTTCTCTCTAGTCATTAGAAAGAAATAGAAAAGCTCAGGGAGATTGTCACCACTGCTAGCCTGAATTTTTCAGAACAGATTGAATTGCATGTTAGCAAGGTTTATTTATTTCCATATTAACAGAGGCCACAGTGACCAGAGCAGCATAAAAACCTACCCTGAGTGAGATGGATAACTCCTAAAGAAACAAACTATTTTGCAGCCTGTTTCCATATTGGACCCCAAAAGTCTGAAAGAGTGAAGACACGTATGCAATTAAATGAATCTTATGTGGCTCCATTAGGATTCTACCTGTTGGTTTTGTTTTTTTTACAAAACGTCCAAACAGTATTTTTTCTGCTTTTTTTAATCGTTCTGATAAAGAGAAAAATCTCACACCATGCCTCAGAGTAAAGCTGGTCAAACTTTTGCTTGGTAACATAGTGCTTTTATCTTAAGTGAAGTCTATGGCCTTATTATTATGTAAAACTGCAAAAGCAACTTATTTCCTTTTTGTTAAAATTATTGAAGTTTTCAATCAGCTCCTCTAGAAGTGAATAAATGTTGAAAAGCTCCCCAATACTTTTTTTCTGCTCACACACACAAACACATGTGCAGAAAAATTTTTTACAACACCTTCTGGTCCTTAATTTGCAAACAATAACACAGTTTTAACATTATTTCCTGTTTGTAAGTATAAAAATAAAATTGCTTATATTAACAAATTAAGCAAGAACATAAAAGAAAAAAAATGTTTTCATGGCCCAGATGTAACCATACAAGTATCACTTTCAATGTTTTTCTACCTTTTTTAAAAAAATTATTATTTATTTTTATTGTCCTTCCTGTACTTCTTCAGTAAATTACAGATGAAGAGGGGGTAAAAGCATTTATGTTCCATAGCTCCTTAAATCAAAGAAAAAACTAGTTTATTTAAGTGACTTTACAACATATCTAAACTTGTAAAGAGTGAATCATAAACAGTTGCTAAATAATGATGATTCAGTTACCCAAAGGTAAATTTTATTAGCGCTGCATCAATTCACATAATCATCAAATTAAATGCTTACTTAAAGATAATTTTCAAAAGAACCTAAAGTCAGCATTTCTAACAAGGAATACACATAAACAGATAAACAACTATGCGAGTTTTCAGTTTAATTCCTTATTGTTTCTTCACTGGTCTTAGTGTTATTACAATAGTTACCCAAAGGAATAAACATAACTGCTTTCCCTCCTTGTCCTAGATCTCTCAAATCATCTTAACCTTTGCTAGTCACTAATATAGCTACTTACCTACCTTTTCCCTAAGAATTTCTATTTCCATAACCTCTCAGAGTTCAGTTCTACTCTCCTCAAAGACAGACAGATGAAAATACTGCCTAGAAGTGTTTCCACAGGGTAGGCAATGCTGACCAAAAGCCCCTCTGGTTTTATTTCTTTTCTGTATTTCTCTCTCATGAGAATGAGATGTTGCAGATCCACCTCAAAATAGATCTATGTTCTTAGAAGAGAACATGCTACCTTTTTTCTGAGGGACCAGAATCCTCATGTTAGCTCATTGCCTAATGGATTGTCACTGCTAAGCCACCTTCACACTTGAACTAGAGAAGAGGGAAAGGCAGAACTGAACACTGTCTGCCTGTTGTTGGTGTAATGCTGTTGAACAATTAGGAATGTAAAATGTAGTATTCCAGAAAGATATATTTTAAAAAAGTGAAATGTTCACAAGATACTATAGCTATTAGTCTTGCCAGGGTAGCTACCAAATAGAAAAAAAAAAGTAATCGCCCATTCAGTGATATTGATTTTGCTAATAATCTTGTTTCAGCATGTTAGTGTTTTTCCTATAAGCTACTTGGAACACATTTGAAAAGTCTGGCTAATGACATGTGAAATCATATATACAGTAAAAACTATCACACACTATGAAATGTGTCCTTGCAGTGTTATTAAGTGGCCTTGCTTCATTACAAATATAGTATAATTATCATGGCTGATGGAGTTTAAACAAGAATTCACTGCAGTTTGTTTTGCTTCAGTAAAGATAGCTATGACCAAGGTTTTGTATTGAGCTACAAGTGTTTAGACTCAAGAGGAGTCTAAGGGTAGCCAGAATTCATGCAATATTGCATTTTCTTTAGACTTTAACAGGTACACCAGTGATGTAACAAATTCACCAATGATTCACAAAACAGATCACAATGTAAAATATGGAATATAAATACTTTAGGATTCAATACAGAGACCTTTTAGTTCAAATTGCCTTTCAAACATCTGCTGTACCTTATTTATGCAGTATAACCAACCTATGAAATTACAATTTAGATTAGTCTCTATTCATTCCTCTCTATACACGAAGCAGGAGTGTAGAAAAGTGCTAGGCCTTGATTTTAGGTGTACAATTCAAGTCAGGTTTGGGTCTAATATCACCTTTATTTCAGATGAGACTTCTGACTCTGTCTATTCTCTCTTTAATACTGATTTTTGTTGCTTGTTCCTGGGTTGGTTTTTCTGTTTGTTTTTTTGTTGGTTGTTTTTTTTATTTGTTTGGGGTTTTTTTTGGGGGGGGGCGGCTGTTTTTTTTTTTTTTTTTGTTTCCCAAGAATGACATCAATTAAAGAAGCACTAAAAGGAAATGAACTGATCAAGCATTTCACACATCAGGTATTGATTTAGCATTAGGATTCCACTATAGAAGGAAAAAAAATGACTGCTGGGAGATTTACACTGGCTGCTATCTCCTCAATACATTATTAGATTTATAGTTCATTTTTCTTAGTTATTGCCACTTGAACTCTATTATTGTATGTGGCTTATTACTGCCTTTTAGTGCGCCACGTTTAATTGCATTGACTAATGGTTTATAAAGAAAGAACTATAAGAAAAGTTTGTGTAGTCTTCCTTAAATTAATATCACTATCGAGTAAGTGTGTCCCTTTCTTAAGAAGAAACCAGGTGCAGCAGTCCTCATCAGAAACTATCCTCAAATTACTGGGATAGATTTCTATTGTAGTGAATATGGTTATGAAGGGGTTTCATATATTTCAATGAGCTCATCATTGCCTTCAGCATCCATCTCAGTTCCTCTGGTAGAATGGGTCAATTGTGCACAAGAAGAAAACATTTGCTGTTTTCCTGCTAGGTATGATCACATGTTTTATTTTGGTATCACTGCAAGTAGTGGCTAATTTGATGGATTTTTTTTTTTTTTTTTTTTAAGAGGAAAAAAGATAAAGCATATAACTACATCTTGAGTCCTTCCAGTCAAGGTCTTCCTGTCATCAACTCTGAAATGAGTATGTTGCCTTGATATTTAGGTTAAGTTTAGAATACAAAGGGTTGGTTTTTTCTGAAGTCACCAGGAAATCTGTGGGATTTGCTGCTGCAGAAGGACACTGAGATGCATACTCTGGATTCTTTTAAAATCCCTTTCATTGAGATTGGAATAAATAAGCTCCCAACTTGTTTCTAACTATTGCTAGTTTGTCACTGTGATTGCTGCTGCAGTCTCTATTGCTCTTAAGGTTGACTTTGAGCTCATACTTTATACCTGCTAAAGTAACCAGAAGTTTCAATGAAAAATGTCAGTACCATTAAATCGTAATGTGTTCATTTCTTCTTCTTTTTTTCTTTCTTTCTTTCATTTTATTGGTCAATAATAGTGTTCTCATTTGGTGAAAGCACCAAAAAACCCCAAAAGTCAGCAGAGAAGAAATAGATCATTACTTAACAGTCAAGGCACACAGCTCTGCAATTTTTGAGTGATATTCAAAGACTGTCCCAGACCTAATGCATTAAGGTTCTCCCCGCCAAAGAACATAATAAGTAAAATTACAAGGTCCACGTCAAGACCAAATACTTATAGGCAACTATAAATAAGAGCATTTGCTGGACTTTGAATGGATCAAGAACAAATCGCTGCAAAATGGTGAGGAACAAAGATTTTAATAGCATGAATCAAGCACACAGATCAGACTTTTTTTCTGATGACATTTTTTCTGATGACATTCAACTCTCTAATTTTTATTTACATACCAATTGCAGGCATGCAAAGGGAAAATGAGCTGGTTTGTGTCATTAGTGCACTGATGACTGCCAACTCAAATCCCTTCACCTGCTGACCTGCTCATCCATAGAAAGTAATTTTGCAGAACGCTGCAGGAGATCTTTACTAAGCCCACATTTACTAAATGAGGAACCACATGTCATCATTTAGCATTTCAGAACACAGGAAACCATTTCAGAGCTATTATGTCTCCTGTGTCCCCAGAAGTCATCAGTGTTAAAGGAGGCCCCATACTTCTTTAAGAGAAAAAAAATCATTTTGGGCCATCTGTTATGTGTTTCCAGAAGCTGTAACTACTGAAAGCTGTGTACTACATCTCATCCTGAACTAGACCAAGATGGATTAAGAGAACTCAAATACTGCAGATTCTATCTTTTTACAATTTACTTAGTAATGTGCTGCAGGAAGGAAAAGCTAGGTATAAGGCAAGAAAGAAATCATTAAGATCTGCCAAATATTTTCTGCAACTTTTTTTTTTTTTAATAGAAATTTGTATTTTCATTAAATACATGTCTAGAACGTCTGCTCTCCACAAACTTTCAATTTTTTTAGATAACGAAGGCTTCAGGGTTTTCATCAAAAAGGCAATTTTCCACAGGAAAGAATTCTGTTGTTTGACTGTATCTAGAAATTACCAATTTCAAAAGATAATTTGCTAAGCCAAGTCACACTGAGTATGGTAATTTACAATCAACGCTAGTCCTCACTGTGGAATCTGAGCAGTTTTTACTAAAAGCAGAACTGATGAGTACATGCAAGCCATAAAGTGGACAAGTGCAACACATTTTAGGATCTTGTGACTGCATTCAGTGCTCTGTGAAAGTCCCATTTCTCTTATTGCAGAATCCACCCATTTTTTTCCCCCCTGACTAGATCCAGAAATACTTTCTCCTTCTGTGATGCCAGTATTCAACCTAAACCACTTGCAAATGAAAAAGAGAAGTCGGGCCAGAGTCTGAATAATAATGAAACCCTCAAAGGTAATTGTGAGGTTATTTAGGTTTAGTTTTACTTTAATTCTAAAATCCTAGTGCACACTAGCCCTTTAACTGGCTATCTTGGAATATATCTTATAAAACTTTGTACATTTACATCACTATAAGATACAAACACAAAAAGGCTATTATGAAATGGATGATCTCTTCTTGCCTCCAAGTTTCAATTTAACCTTAATTGGTTTGACACCACCAACTTTTCTGCATGGTTGAAGGCAGAGCTGGAACCTTGTAAAGCAGGTGCTTTTTTCATTTCTTCTGTGTTCTAACTGTAATAAAAGAACCTTCCCAATTTCCTTATAATCTGCTTCATGTCAGTTCCCTCAGGTTGCTAGCTTCATTCTAATTCTATTTTTAAACAAAGGTAGTTGGTTCTTCTTCTTCTTAGCTACCCTTTGCTTAACCTATAATTTGAGTCTGACAGTCTTCCATTTGTCACAAGAAATTCACTAGTAAGTAATAAACAAGCTCTTTCTATAGACAAAAAAAAGTTTATTTTCTCTTTATCATCTCATCTGATGCAACTTGATGAATATTTCACTTTGCTATTGAATAGTATCCTGCAATAAAAACATCAAAATCCAGAAAATACAAAAATTGAACTTGCAGGTTTAATATTGCTTCAGACTTAGAACATACAGTAACACATAGCACAGTGAAATCTAGCTCTTGTATAAATCAGTGCAAGGATGACATTTACTAGTCCTTTACTAGACCAGGACTTCATCTGGGTCTTTATAGCAACTAAGAGCATAAGCAATCATTTTCCTCACATGAGGCATCATTCAACACCACAGATCCAAAATGTTAATTAAAAAAAATTTTAAAAAGAATCACACACACTCTCCTTTACAAGACAATATCTCAGGTCATTACTGTATGGGCATGATTGAAGCCATTCTTTTTGATTTCCTTATAAGACTTTAACGATCATTTAATACACGTATTTCAATTTTTAATAGAAATCTGAATATGAAATCTGAGATTACTTGTCTTTACTTGTCTCCCTCAGTTAGATCTGGGAATAAAACAGCAAATATATTAAGATGCTTTCTACCTCATGAGAAATAGCACTCACTACTAAGCTTCCATAGCTAAGGACTGGAGTCAGAAAGAATACAGGCATATAATGATGAATTGCAACCAAAAGAGACTGGAATAACCTAAAGGCAAAGAATCTTTATAAAGCATAGAAACCATGGACCTTATATGTGATTTTAACAAAGCAGCAAACTTCCTACTGCTAACTTACTTGAGACAGCAATTTTTGTTTTCCTATGAGGAAAAAATATCTGCCTTTTTTTTTTAACATTATAGTTATTGAACTTAAATGGTTTATGCCATTACTGGTGTCCTAACATATTCTAAATTCTAATTCTTTGCCTGTGAACTTTTTCTAAAGCCCATTAGAATCAACAGAAATTGCTTCGCTGTTTCTCTCTAAAGGTTTGTATCCACTTCTGCTGAATTCCCATGCAGTTTTTAGCACTGAATTAACTAAGAGGAGGCTCTGGATTTAAATTTATATTATTCAGATTTTTTCATAAAAGCGATCTTTGATGGTAACAAATATTCTTATGCTGGAAGATGAAGAAATGAAGAAATTATATTCCAGGTGACCAAAATTCAAATGTTCATCTAAGAATCTTCACATAAATACTGAAAACCAACCAGAAAAACAATAAAACCCCATAAGTTTGATCTATCTATAAATTCTATAAATTCTTGTCTATCTCTATTTTAGAAGCATCTCTATAACATGACCTCTGTAGAAAAAGTGAAAGAAATTGCAGCTATTTAAGCTGAAGAAGCTAAGACATAAGATGGAGTTATTTGATTTCATATATAAGGAGAGTAATTCTGCAAAGAGGATGTGGAGAAACTAATCTTCCATGCTCATGATGGATGCAACACACAAATAAAAAGTTAAACTTCATCAGGGCAAAAAATCTAGTCCAGACAATAGGAGAAATTTCCTGTCAGGGTGATGAAGTACTGGAATAGATTATTTAACCTCTTCTGAAGACCTCTAAGTGGAAAACAAGACTTAAAGTGACACGATATAGCTTATCCCATTAAGGGGCAGATGGCTGGATGAACTCACTGTTTTCTGACCTCTCACTGCCTGTTTTCCTTTGATAAGAAAACATTTTGCTTTTATAAAGCATTTATAGAAACTGCTCTTGCTGAAAAAGAAACGTTTCTTAGGAATTTGCTGTATTGGGTAGAGACCAATTGGAATTTTGTTGGAATTTAGATTTTAGTGAAATAGAAGTGATTTTTTCAGTTGCTATTTGGAAGTTATGATTTCAATATGCAAAAATAAATTTCAGAATAAATGGAGATGGCTGGAAATGATTCCTGAGTGGGTTTGGGTTTGGGTTTTGTAGCTTAGTGTCATTATTATTTTTAATAAATCTATAGATCATAGAGATCATTTGGATACAATGGTTAATTTAGCTTTGGAAAGTATTCAAGTCTTTTAATACCAGTTTCTTGCACATTTGTGTTCCTAAATATATCACTGTATCAAAAATACATATGTCTACTTCACTTCACTTTGCCAAAGGAATACAATTGATGGTGTTAATTTTTAATTAAAGTTCCTTTAGAGTTTTATTGTATGTGAATTTTGTAGAATTTTATTAATATCAATTATCTATGTGCAGCCTATGAGTTCCACTGAAGTTTACAGAAGTGTTGCATTATGTCAACAGGGAGCTAGAGCAGTTTCACAATTTCTGGAATAAACAATAGTGTATGTAAGTGATGCTGCATTAAAAACCCTAACTTCATCTTTTTCTGTGTTAGGCTCAACCAAAATTGTCTGTATTTTGACTACAAGTGTTATTTTCTCTACACTGTGGAGAAAATAAGATATTCTGGGTCAAGGTTGTCTGCAGATATGCCAATAGATCAATGGAGAAAAATTTTGGTTTGGTTCTTCTAAGACTTCTTGTAATATCACTTAAAAAAATCAACTTTATCTTTGAACACATTGAGGGGAAAATATATATATTTCGTGTAGCACCAATAAAACAACCAATTCTACACACAGTATTTTAAATCAATGTCCTGGCTCTCTTCTTGTTTAGAAGAAGGCATATAATTTGCAGTGACTGCCACATATGGAATAAAAGAAACATATACATCTTTTTTCCCAGCACACGGGGAAGGGAACAATTGACTGAGTTCAATTTGTAATCATAGCTGGATTCAGCAACATCCCTAAGACTTTCCATTACAATTAAGATTATAAATTGAAAGCACATTTTGAGTTGCATTTGTATGGTGCTTGCAGATAAATCAAGATGAAAATTTCAGCAGTGTATGTGTCATCTTTCCAACACAGAACCTCATTACTCACCATTTCAACCAGAACAGAAAGGGAAAAAAAAAAAACCCAACCACCCAAAAAGGACCCGAGGGGAACATAAAAGACTGAGCATGCAAAAGAAGGCAGAGTCTATGTAGCATTCTAACATCTCCTTTTCCTCACTCACATAATTTATACCATGATAGGAAGGGAATGTAGTTAGCTACCCTGTATGCAGCCTGTTATTAGTGGTGTTGCAAGTGGAAAAGAACTTGTGGTGAAACAGCTTTGGTATCCATGAGGACCACTGTACCTTTGCCTGTGTTTTCCATCTGCTTTGCCCTGTTCTTCGGGTTTTTTTGTTGTTGTCTGAACACTGTAGCAAAATATGACTGGTGAAAATAGGTGTTCTACTTGTGGTAAGAGGTATTTACACAGTTTTCACTTAATTGCATATTAAGGTAGGGTAGACTTTGTATAAAAAATCCCTCTGAAGGCTGATACTCAGGCAGCCAAAACAGAAAACAAAGAATGTCCAAGGAAAACACATATGCAAAATTGTTTTAATAAACAAGGAGAAAAAAGGAGTGAAAAGTCACCACTATGTGTGCACAGTTGGTATTTTTATAGCTGATATGCTTTTCTCAATACAAATTGCCAGCCTTAGGAAAACACCGCAAGCCTGCAAGATCCATATTAGTAAATTCCACTCCCATATATGATGATACAGTGAAGTGATTTATAGCCACACTTGGTCCATTAACATCTTATAGCTTTATGCTTTATGACACCTCTAGTGATTGCCTGAAAGATGTTCCAAGACAGCAGCAGGACAAAGAACAGAAATAAGATCTATAGGATCTTCAGAGCTGAAAAAGAAGGTGCCACCAGGCTGGGCAAGCTTATCTTCAATATAATGCCAAATATATTGCAAGCCTATCCAAAGTAAAATTAGAATGAGCCTTTAGGAAAAATTAATATATTTATACATACAAATTTTACTCTATCCCATAATGGTTCTCTATCGCCTTTTTCTCCTGACTGATTGTTCCTTTAGTGTATAAACCAGAACGGTAACTGAGTGAATGTGGTGCAAGCTATGTGGCATCCTCCTCTTTTGACCCATTGGCCACCTAGAGAGGGTCGTATCATCACATGGGGACATGCTGCTCTGCAGATACTTTGCCATGTGGATGTTCAATTAAGCAAAACTTAATTCAGACTATTTTTTTCAGCGTGGGCAATAAATGTAAAAGCACACTAGTGTAGTTCAGGCTATGCTCAGTGACTGTATTCAAGTCCTAGAAAAGTCATGGTCTTCATTTACCAATAAGCTCACCAATTTACTATGTGTGCTGCATGCGTACACCAGGAGCACAACTTCCTCATCCTTTGCACAGGTGTCACATTCAGAGTTGCTCTGCATTCCCAAAGGAGTGTAACACATCCTGAAATGCCACAAACTGATTAAAGCTCAGGCCTATTGAAACTGATTCTCAAAACCTAACATGACTGCAGATATTATAACAGCTGATGGGTGGATAAACATAAAGCTGCAGGATCATTTTTACTGATTCACTTGCATCCTTGCACCTTTGTACATAATCTCAGAGCATTTAAGACCAAATAGAAAAGATCAGGATGCCATCTTCTCTAATTTCCCTACCACCATAGACAGTTAAATTCCTTTCAATTAACAACAAGCTCAGTAACCTATTTTGATGGAAGACATCTTCCAAAACCTTAAAAGTCTGAAAGAGACCACAATTCCTCTAATTCTTTGTAGAGTACAGTCCAAATGTTAATTGGTCATTATCAACAAATAAATCGATGTGGTATTTTATCCATCTTGAACTTCTCTGGCTTCTGCCAGTGGTTTTGTCCTGGTCCCACATCTACATGCAGGAGATTTATATATTTCCAGTATTTTCTCTTTGAGGAGACATTCATGGTAAAAATGCACTCTCTTGAGCTGCTTATGTCTCTAGCTATAGCACTTTTTCACTAACAAATAAGTTCTTTATGTCTGTTTCTGCACCCCCTCCAGGTTTTCAACATCCTTTTTTGAACTGTGAACATTAAAATGGGAATAATGCTCCCTTGTGCTGGGTTGAGGAAAATTCATCTCCCTATTGCTTCTTTGTAGGTCTGGTTTTGTACTTATAAAGACTGCATTAGGCCTCTTACCAAATGACTAGGAACTAGGACCTTTCATAGTTACTGCCTTCCAGGGCAGAGTGCCTCCATCAATCTGATCAGCCTAAGTTTCTTGTTGTGACCAGCGAGCTGCTATTTGGCAGTTTAAAAATCCATTTCTAGCTGAATTGTGTATTCAGAGCAAGAAAAAAAAAGGCTCGGCATGCTTATTTATGATGCTCAAAGTGTGTGGAGGTGAGAGTGAAAGGGATGAAAAAATGGAAATTTTTTTTCTAGTAGAATATAAAACCAAATAGCTTTTTTTTTCACCTTTTATTCGTTCATGTTTGGCAGAAATATTCTGATTATCCTTTTCACAAGGATTGATCAGTAAAATTCATTAAAATTGATTGGTCAGTAAAATTGATTACAGTAGGCAGTCACAGTAGTTCTCAAAACAAACCCCCGGTCCAGCCCCATGGTTCTTTATCCACCACAAGTAGATCTCATGCTAAGGATAATATTTAAATGCTGGAACATAATTTCAAAATGGTAGTTTTCAGCTTGGTGATAAAAGAATGTGTTACATATTACATAGACTTGTATGATTTACTTTGGGTGTGTGACTCTACAGCAGCCAAGTACAATGAATTTCAGCTACCCACCCTCCTTCCTACATGGACCCATGCAACCAGCTGGTGAGCTTGTTAAAGGAACTAACCTAGCAATAATCAAATCCTGAAAAAGAGCAATATTTAGCTGGGTACTGGGGATAAGAAGTTGATAATTGGATGTGGCTGTAGTTCCAACAGCAAGCACCAGTGATTGGCTCAATCTCACAAATCATTATATTTTACACTTTCCTTTCCGTAAAATATTTTCAACTCTTGGTAATAAAAAGAAATGTTAAGCCTCAAAACCCATTTAGAAAGACATGCACTGACCAAGTTAATAGAAATGTATTAAACATATTTTCCAGTGTCATTAAATTTATCCAGTGCTAATTTACCTCTTATGGGGGGCTTGGAAGGAAGTGGTAGACCAGTCACAATTACTGCATCAAGCAAGATCTTCAAAAACAAAAAGGGAAAAGGTTAATGCTGTGCCATTATATGGAATTTACACTCTGCATGATGAATATTTTGCTCATGTTGAAGGTGTTTTCGATGTTATCAGCAGAGTAAGGCTAACTTAACTCTCCTGTGATGAACCTTTACTTTCATGATTAATGAACAAATTGCTATTTTCATGAGGGCTGGTAAGACAGGCAGTTGTTCCTCCCCGCTTATTTAGGAGACCCTTAAGGTTTTCTTTGGGGACCTCATTATTTTCTATATGGCTAGAGAAAGAAATAAACACAACCTTAAAGGACATTTATGTATACATAAAGCAGAATAAGTTATCCCTCTAAGGGGAACCAGGATGAAATGGAGATGAAATGAGGAGCAACACAAGCACAACAGTTTATTTCTCCAAACTGTGAAGGACCTAGGTGTTATCTTAAACCTACTTTCTTATCAAGCCTAAAAATTTCAGAATTATTCTCTGCCTTCTATTAGTCAGTCAGGATTAGACCAGAGTAAAGACCAATTAGTTTTGATATCAGGGAAAAAAAACCAACAGAGTGGACATCATTTGTAGGTTATGAACTTGAACATAGCTAATTAGAGCCATATCGATTTATTCCATCTGAGTATCTGAACCCTGAAGACTTTATAAAACACTTGACTTTTCTCCAGCCTGTGCTTAACTAGGTGAATGACAATATTTCAATTCATTATTTGCTAATGTGCTTCACGTACCAATATTCCCTTCCCTGACTACAAGCAAAGAGTACTCTCTGAATGTAAAAGTGATGCATATATTTTTATTCTAGAAGCTTGTGAATTCAGCTCTCATAAGCACATGCAAGCCAAAATGACTTGCAATAAACTTACAATAATCTGTCCCACATTTTTTAATCTTGGCTTCTAGTGGATAAAGAGACTAACTTGGTAAAGCAATACAGGAATCTAGCTGGCTACACAATTTTTTTTTTATTTTTTTTTTTTTTGGGGGGGGGTTCTGTAATTAACTTGAACTATATATTGTGACATTATATAAGCATTAAAGAAAGAAATTGAGTAATTGGTTGAGAAGAGTTTATCAGTTTATTACTATTATTATCAGTGTCTTCAAAAAGGCTGCCATTTTGAATGGCCAAAAAAGAGTCATTATACTGCAGCATAACACTTACTGTTTGATTTAGTCCAACGAACACTCACAGAATGACAGAAAGCAGAGATGCTCTTTAAGCTTATTATTCCACCTCATATCTAGTAAGGGAAAAGATGAACACACATGTAGACCATAAAGGAGGCACAAGCGAGAGGATTCCTGTTCCAGTGGGACCCCATAAAGCAGGTGGAAGTGAGACATTATGTTGTCCAAGGACAGAAATCTGGGCCATCTCTAGGAGAGAGCTGTAAACTCTAAATCTTTGTTTCATCTCCAAAATTAGTTTTACAGAAGAAGAAAAAAAAAAAAAAAAAAAAAAAAAAAAAGCATTATCCACTTCTGTTGACATAAAGCTTATGATATAATCATCTGCATGCCTCTCATAACTGAAATAAAATAAAATGCAAGATTGTTGGTATATGTTGCTACATCATCAGCCAAGTCACCTTTCCTGTTAGAGGAAGAAGCTGATTACAAAATCTTCTGCTACATGGAAGGTCAGCTGTGTGGGGCAAAATGTTCTCAGGTGGGCTTAACAGGGTTAAAAAGACTCACCAATACTTTATGTTTTGTTTCAAGAAGTAGCCCTGTTGGCCAAGTACATTGCTTAAGGAAGGTGGAAAATTTGTGTATTTCAGAAAATAAAAGATTCTGGAGAGTTCCAGCAGCTCTGAAAATAATTTAAAAGTTTTTCTGCTTGTTTTGTTTCATTTTCCTGTAAAGATATACTGTTTAATCAGCAGTAGATATCTAGGAAAATACAGTTAACTGGAGATGAGATTAACATGAATCCAGATAGGATTCATGGCATCCGTTCAACCTGAATACACAGGTGAAAAAAAATTTGCAATATAGCTTTGTTATAACTTATCCTTCCATTTGCAGAAGGATTTAATGGAGATGAAATTCCACAGACACTGTGACAAAGTTTTATTAAAACTAAGTATAAAATAGATTTAAGATTGAAAATCTTAAAGACTGACATTTTTAGCATCTATATTTGACTTAAATAACAATTTAGGAAGCTTTATCAGAAGAGATAGACAAGCAGCCACACAGCCTTGGTGACTGAAGAGCTGATGACAACTTGGTGTCAATGATCCAAGTCCCTAATCTGAATTTATGCAGTTAGGACTTTACCTCTATTTACCATTGGTATTACAAGCTTCTCAATAAAAATTTTGGTCATTCTAGAGTTGGAAAGGAAGTCACTCTCTGTTGCTTTTAGATTTACCTCTCGTCCAAACTTGAATGTTTTGCCTAAACATTTTTACTTTTAATGCATCAGGAGGTTCTCACAAAAAAGTTTTGCTGAAATAGGACAAACACTAAGCAAACCTAATGTCTTAGAGAAAAAAAAAAAAAAAAGGCTGCAAGGAGAAAAAAGAAGGGACACTTAGCAAAAGACAGAATCTCAGTGTTTGGCAGCGATTTAAAAAATAATGACTGAAGGCTAAATTAAAACTGAATGAAAAATCCTTTACAAAATATTAAGACTACTGTGGAAATCACTTGCATTCACTCACCATGAATTCAGATTTCATCACTTTGCCCTGCAAAATAAGTGAAAGAAATAAAAAGGTCCTGAGAAAGGCAACAAAAATGATAAACATGAGTGGTGGGAAGGAGAACTTCTGTGAAACAGAATTAACAAAACACAGCTGATTAAGTTTGAATTGACGAGTAACAGGAAAGATCTTAGTAATTTAAAAAAAGAGGAGAGAAAATCAACATGGAACTTCTGTGTTTTATTTCTTATTCCATTTCAGAAATCTGAAATGGCAGGGGGTGTAGGCAGAGAGATGAGGGCTGTATTTCAGAATACAAATTTTTACCAGGATATTTTTTGAGACATACCCATTTGAATGTTAAAAGAAAAATTACGATGATCTGTAAAAGTCAGTCATTTTGACATATAAGTCACGTCTGAAAACTTTCTCTCAAAGAAATGAATAAGCTTTCCCTTTATAAATTTTAAAAACTAAAACATGTTCTTAATCTAAAAAACTGAGCAATTTTTTAAAAAAACTCTGTGAATTTCTCATCTCAGGTTTATGCTCTCAATGGGACACCTAAAAATCTTCTCAGTTCAGGTGCAATTCCACAGAATTTATGTGCATTTTTAGAGACATCTATGTGGCTTCTCTAGGTCAGACAGCTCTAAAATGATTTTCTTGCAGAATTCAAAACCAGCTGGTATTATAGTGGGTACCAGGAGCAGCTCTAGGAATAAGCAAATAAAGACTAGAACAAAAGACTCACTGAGGAAACTGAAAATCTTCCATTACTCTACTCTTTCCATCTCTGTTTGGGAGTGCAGGAAGAATTGGATAGATGCTTTAAGGGACTGGCCCTCAGGGAGTGGTGTCACCACACCATTGTAAACCCTCAAACAAATCCTTATTAGCATTCCATGGAATGCTAGAGAATGGAGACAACACAAATGGCCTTCATATGGCCTCTCTCTCTCTCTCTCTTTTTTTTTTTTATTTTTTGTTTTACATACAGAATAGCAAGTAGTTTGTGGGGTTTTTTTTATTTTCCCAAAGAATAGCCCCAAGGTAACCTTTGTCTACTTTTCGTTAAGAAACAGATCTTTTGCTCCGTTGTCACCTTAATCTGATCAAGGGGAATTGAACAGTTGAGTATTTTCCCTTGGACTATAATATTTACAGAGAGTTACTCTCTCTAGGAAATGCAGGTCTGGGAGGAGGATTGAATCCAGCTGCACCCAAGCTCCTCTCAGGAATCTCCAAAGCAAGAGAGTACAGTCAAAATCTCCCTGGGCTGCCCAGTGATTCTCAGAAGAGGACTGGATCCAGCCAGACCTAGGATCCTCTATGAAAAGGAGCCTGGAAGGCAAGGAGGTCTAATCCAAATCTTCCTGGGTTGCCTAATATAGGTTGTGACAAATTCTGGAATCAATGGTATTGGAGGAAGAGGTTAAGCAAACAAAGGATGATAATTGCTCTATGGGGGAGTGGGTTGAACCTGCACCAGGAAACACTGCTGTTTCCACCCTTTTCATGTCTGGGTGACAGAAAGATCTAAATCTCAGGTTTTTATTCCTAGATGTCTGGTTTTGTTGTATCATTTCTTTCTGTGGCTTCTGTATCACACTTACTGTGGTTTAGCATTGTTCTGAGCCTCGAGATGTCCAAATTCAGTATTTCCTACCCTGATAAGAAGTATCAAGCCAGGCCCCCAGATGTGGCTTCCAGATGTGTCAGAGACTGCTGCTTGCATAGCACGGATGCAGTTCTGCAAGGACAAAGCTGACATGCAACTGTCTTCTCTTTTACAGGATGTCAGTTTGCTTCACTATGTTCTTTTCCCTTAATGAGGAAGTAGGAATATTTGTTCTTTGCTAACCTGATACAAAAGTAAAATACAAAAAGTAAAATAAATAGACTGACACCGACTTCATAAACTCTGGACTGAGCGTGGAAAACCTCCATCACCCAAATTAACTTGGTCTCTGAAATGTCAAAAAGTGAGAAATCAACATGGTCAGTGGGTGGGGGACTGGTACTGCATCCCTCACTAGGAAAATTTGCTGTGGGTGTAGGATGAGAAAGTGGATTTTAGCGTCAAACACAGGACATTTTTTAGAGCAACTAGACAAGCAAACTGCTGAACATTGACATCCCTTCTTTATTCTTTTTTTAATGGCTCATACATTCTTAAGGTTAATGATGAAATCCCAGAGGTCAGCAATATCAGCTATTTTCCTGCTAGTCATACTCCTACCTCCAAAAATGTGTGTATTATATGTCAGTTTTTGCTGCCATTGGTTTTGAACTCAGATAACTCTATCAGTGTTCTTATGGAGTCATCCTGAGAAGAGAAAATGTCAAATGAAACTTTTTTTTTGCTGTAGATGGAGTCTGCCTGCCTTCAGAGGGTGATACCACAACAGGTTTCACTTGCAAGTTCTCTTTGTATTTATGACAGTAGAAAAGGTTTTAAAAAAATAAATCTTCAGTTTACCTAAAAAAACCCCACGACTTCTATAACTGATGAGCTGTCTTGAGTGACTCAAGCCCCTCCACCTCTACTACAGATTAAATTAAAAGAAAAAAACTTTAAATGGGTGTTTGTATTTATACTGTTTATGATTAACTCTCCAGGAAGAAGCCTCCTGCCAAAGGCAGTAATTGAGGAATGGTTTAGCATGATTTAAAAAAAAAAAAAATGGGGTAGATAAGTATGAACAAGAACAAGAGTGTTATAGCTGTGTTATCTTGGTTAGGCAGAGATTACAACTCCTGCCAGTTTTCTTGATTTATAACATAAATAGAGCAACTCTATCTCCTGCTGCCCTATGGGACATGAGGCTGAATATTTTTTGCAGGGTGCTTTTGCAAACAAAACCTACACCTGGTTATAAAGGTCAGTAGCAGAGCTGCTATCTGCAACTCTAAATCAGGAATTACCTTGCTGAAATTGGTAGATTCCACGCAAGCATGGCCAAGGTGATATCCATCTCCAGTCTTGGTGTATCTAAACCAGATAAAATATACCATGTTCCATCCTGATGATATCCAGTCCCTTTGTTCATCTCATTCCCTCATGTCCTCGTATGTTAAATTAGATAAGATTTCTTGACAACTTCAGTAACTTATAACCTTTATAAGTTAGAGGTTTTATTTGAATCATGAAATAAAAAGAATTTTAAAGTCACTAGAAAAACAACAACAAAAAAGATTATGCTAGCTGCCATCCATATTAATGTTGAAAATTAAGCTATGTATAATGCCATAAACTATCCACAAGTCTCTTGTGCTGCTTTACAAAAAGCATTCATCTACCCCTTTTCATACTGAACAGCAGTTGGGAGTGATTCAAAGCTTTCAAAATAGTTTATGACAGACATGAAGGGATTGAAAAGAAGTAGAAAAAGCTACTGGAATTTTGTGACCAGCGTGGGACAGAGATCAGGAAGTATTCACCCTGGCTTGGACCTATGAATTATTATGGGACAGCAAGTCAGATTCCAGGGAATTCTCCACTTGTCAGTCCTGGAGAAGAACAAGTCAAAGAGGGTGGCAAACACAACCAACTCCTAGTTTCTCATTAGCATCCTACAAGAGAACCTGCAACACTTTTTGCACCCACTCTTTGTAAACTGAAAGCATAACAACGGTGGCTTTGATGCACAAAGCAAGCTGTGGTAGAGATTGGGAAAACTGTAATTATTTATGGTCTTTGAGAAGACAGCACTTATCTTTAATATGAGCTTGTATTAGGACTAATGTGAAACAAAAGAATTGTTCCAGATTATAGTCTGTGCTGATGGATTATCTGCTCTGTGAACCTTCAGACACAGATAATGAGTCTAACAGCTCTGCAAACTCTATTCTCCACGAATCCCATCTCCCTCTTGTATATCTTACTAGTTGTTTTCCCTCACACAGCTCATTTTTTTGGCTGCTGTGTTGCCTTTGTGCTATCTTTGATAAATCACAGTAGGTGAAGGGCTGAACATGTTTCTTGGCTATTTGCTTGGCTTTTGAGGGTCAGTATTGAGGTTAGCAAACGTTAACTGCTGGAAATGGCACCTGAATGCTGAAAGAAATCAAGTTTTCTTAATTTCATTTTTCTTAAAAGCCCATAGAATGGGCTTATGACCTTAAGACATGGGCAGCTGCCATTAACTATGACTACTAGCTCATATTTTACAGTCCTCTTAAAAGACTAAATTTAGATACTTCTCTGGAATAGCAAAACTAGGAATCTATTTACCTCAGTTTCCTTCATAGTTAATGGGGAGAAACCACTGCAGAATGCAGACAGGCTTTGAAGTTGCCTGTGAAGTTGCCTGTATTTTTCTATAAATCCCAGAATCAAAGCATGGGTGAGGTTATCAGACACTGCTGGAGACTCTTCTCCAACACCCCTGCTCAAAGAGGGTTAAGCCTGCAGCAGGTTGCTTAGGTTTGTGTCCATTTAGATTTTTAATATCTCCAAGGATCAAGACCCCACAATATCCCTGGGCAATGTGCCCCAGTTCTTGATCATCCTCATTCATTTCTATGCAATAAAGTGTATAATTAATATTGTATAGAAACATAGGTCAATTAATCTTAAAAATTAATGCTGGTGTTAAAAGTCTCAGCTAAGATAGGCTTGATATGTATGAATACGTTCAGGAATACAATAGTATTCCTGAAATACATCCTGCAATTCCAGAAATACATTTAGGAATTCATTAGTGACTTCCTAAAAACTATCAAGACAAATTTTTTTACTACAAACGTCTGTGGGTTTTAAATATTTGTAAACAAACAGAACAAGCTTTAAGGGGTAAAATATATTTTTACCTAAACCAAATGTTTTACTGGAAAAAAAAGATGTATGTCATGCTCATATTACTTCCTCTAGTTGCCTGACTACTCCCTTGTTTCCTTCCTTGCAGCCTCAGCTTTTACAACAAAAAGAAAGCTACTTCTTTTTACAGATTTTCTAATGTCCTTTGAATGTCAAAGCTACAGCCATAGCACTATAAGGAAGATAATTTTTAAATTATTATTTTCATAATCTCTATTAGTTCTCTTGGTTTTTTCTTCCAACCTGCTTGCTGGAAGGAGTTGGAGAAGGTCCAACAATTTGAGCAATACATATGCTGGGTTTGAGAGGTTTAGCTGATAAACTATCAAAAGATCCATGGTTGTTGTGGCAATTAGTGTTCCTTACATAGTTGGGCATGAGCTTTGGTTTTGTCCAATGTGCAACTGTGGATTTTTTAGTCTGGAAAATATCTCAGGGGGCTTTCTAGAAAATTCATTTTTCTAAGACAAAATGAACCATATTTATAGCATGTCTTACAGCAGCTTCATGAGCCTATTTTCAAAAGCTCTTACAGAGGTCAGTGAAGATTATTAGCAACTAAGAAAACATCTTCTGTGCTTCACTAACCTTGTTGTTAGAAATCTTTTCTTAACATTAAATTTTAATCTTTGCTGTTGCAATTAAATGTCCCTTAGGACTTGTCATGACTGTCATGTCCAAGAAAAACAAGTTTTACACTTTAATTTTGTAGCATCTCTTCATCCATCTCTTTTACTATTATCAGGTACCCATCTCTTGCTGCTCTTAGGCACAGATGAGTCAGTCTTGCCTTGCAGATTATGGGGTTTTAGCCTTCTGATAACTTCCACAGCTTTTCTTTGAATTTTATGAACAGTTACTGGAATCTGGAACACGGTACATATTGCTTACTCATATTCTATGATGCCTTTTATCTTTGGGGTGACTTTTTTCCTAGATGTTATTTATTAAAAACATACTTTTTTATTTCAGCCTGAAATTTCAGTTCAATCTTGCACACTTATTGACCTTAACAGGCGGACATAATAGCTCTGCATGACTGCGTGTGATTATTGTCATCCATCAGTCAGGTAGTAAAAGACTTTATTTCTTTTTGAGGCTTGAGGTTTATTCCTTCAGGTCACCCCAGTAGATAGTCATGAAGTTAGCAATAAATCAGAATAGCAAGCCAGCTTGCACAGAATGGAAAGGCTGAGGTTTTTCATGGAGGTTCTTTATAAATGATAGGCTGTACTGGAGACATGTTTCTTATAGGAATCACCAGATGTATGAATCAAATAGGAAGCTTCTAAAATTGATTTAAGATTAAAATATTAAAATCCATGTGTAAGGAAAGACAGCTGCATAGAGAAATCGGTAAGGTTGTCACTCAAAATTCTAAATTAACACTTAAATTCTTTTTAAAATATTTACTCTAAGCAAAAGGACACATGAGAATGGGAAGGAACAGGCACAGTGATTCTGATCCAACATCTGTCTACTTATGTCCAGTGTCTCTAAAAAAGATGTAATAAATTGCTAGAGATAGATACAAATAACAGAGCCTTACATATTGTAGCCATGTCAGAATGAAGCAGAAAATTTCCTGCCATTCTTTAAAACTTTTTTTTCTGCTAACTACATAATTTAACAGTAAAAACTATATGTGTCATTAAGGAAACATTATTTAGATTTATGTATCACACTTCGAATTATCTACTCTTCAGGGTATCTTGACCTAACTTGAATGGTATAAAATTATATGCCTGGTACACCTAAGAGTACACCAATGCAATCAGTGCAATCAACAACTACCAAATCAAGCTGCCCTTTCCCCCATGAAAGCAAAGATATCTTCCATAAAGTTGCCTGTTTTGATAATAACCTAGTTCATTACACAAGAACTTAAAAGTTCTCATGAATTTCCGTACTAGCTCTCTGAGGAAAAAAAAAAAAAAAGGAAAAAAGGATGTGTTCTGGTGTTACTAGCTTAAGATATAAGCACAGTATGCAACATGTGTAAGGTAATGGATCAGAACTATGGTAGGTTAGTCTATTGATTTTATATTTAGGATCACTACTGTTAGAACTCCAGTGTAACACTGGAAAATGATCTTAGCTGTTCTCTGAATTCATTCTTCATGGCCTATAATCCAGAGCATCTTCTTTTCAAAAGCTTGTGTACGAATTGGGCTCAGGGCTGACAGTAAATCCCAATGCAACAAGTGGTGTCAGAGTCCTTTTAGGAGGAACTACAGTCCTCTCTGCAAGGAAGATCCCAAGTTATCTCTCTGACATGATAGCAAGAAATGATATTTAAAGATCTCATTAGTGCTGAGGTTGGAGTTCCTTATGATGGCTTCTCTTAGTAGATAGGTGGAGCAGAAAAGTGCTGTTTTTTCTTGAAGTTACTAGGAGTAAAAGGGGTATTCTATAGAATACCACAGAGTTCACAAAGCTTATTGATGATTGCTTCCTCCCCACCACCCAGTTCTGTGATATTTGAAAGCAAAGGGAATTTTTTCCAGAAGTCATCCATTTAAAAGAGACCAAGATTTCCAGAATTTGATTTTGAATGCAGGAGGAGAAATGCCCATACAGTCCAATACTGTCAATTAATTGAAATAGCAGAAATTTCTTCCTCTTATAGATTCAGTTACAAACAAGATTTTTCTTGCACCTACCTGGACTAATAATGCTTCTGCCTTGACTCCTTCTTTCTCTACCCCTTAAATAATACTAGCTTAGTCATCATTCTGACAAATTAGGAAGAATACATTTATTCCTACTCAGAAAGGGCAAAAACCATGCCCTGTCACTAAAATAAAATGGATAGACCTTACTTGGAGGTGAATTCTTTTCTCAAAGTGTATTTAATGAGACACTACTTATAGGCATGACTGTAGTTGACCTTAAATGATTTTGATGTAGTAACCATTCTATATCCCACTTTTGTGTCTTAATCCTCTGATTTACATGAACTTGAAGTTCAAACTGTATGTTCTCCCCCCCCAAAAAAAGAAAAAGGATGCCAACAGCAAGATTAAAAAAACATAAGTAAAGCACAGATTTATATTCAAAAGCTAAAAACTCCTCTAAATTCCAGCTTCCCTCTTACAACTTCCCCATATTATTTATCCTACATAGTCATTGTATCATTGCTTTGGTGTTATTTTGTTTGCAGTGTAGCTCGCCTCAAGAAAATGAAGGACTTTTCCTTTAAAATTTGCTTTAAAGAAACTGTGAAGAATCTGCAGCTGCATTTCCTGCTTGAGCAGTCCCTGATGGGACCGGGAGGGAGGGGAAGCCTTGTTACAGAAGCTGGAAAGCAAATACACAGGACTTGGCTTTCCATGCAGAGTCTTTTGCTAGAGTGCACACAGCTGCGGAGTCCCCAGAAGCGTGGAAGTTGTTTTGAGGCAAGACGAAGAAAAGATAATGTAAGCCTTGGGAGAGTTATTTGGCACTTCAACATAGAAGTGCTTGTACTTCCATCTGGGTTGAATGCAAAATTATAGAAGGCAGAGCTATATCCTTCTCCTTGGGCTGTTGACAGGAGTTTGGCTCTCATTTTAATGGCTTTTTTATATCTTTGCCAGGTTAGAACCACAAAACTTATGCTGGAAATGGCAACCTGCATTGTATATATGGGTTCATGCTGGCAGATGGAAGACAGAAAGTCAAACCAGTTCTTTTATGTCCTTTGAGTCTTGCAGTTATAGCTCACAATGTTTTCTGCTTCTAAACACTTGCTAGCCCCTTTCCAATACTGTTTGCATTAGCTCATTCCACTGTTAACTGGCTTTTTGTCAGGATAATTCATTCCTGGCCAAAGTGATGCCCAAGATTCTTAAGGAACCAGCTGCTGCTTTTACTTTAGCCTCTCATTTGACAGGCTTTAAAAAATATATGCATCTAATCAACCCACTTTGTTCTCTTTGGTATTTTTTCAGTATCAATGGGAATTACTTCTAAAATTAAAATCATGCTCTATGATACTAAAGGAATTAATGAGGCTTCTGTAGGGGAACATTATTCTATCCTGGTATAGCAGAGATAACCACAAATGGTAGGTATGGATGGAGGTGTACTAACCTCATTTTACTCTGTGTATGTGTACATATATGCACAGGCATGCATACATGTTTATATTTAATGTTTCCATTAATATGCCATGTAAATTTTAGTATGAAAAGGACTACTCAAAGAATGTTTTGTGGTAGCAGCCATTCCTCTCCTTCATTTTCAGCTTCTAAACCATTATTCTGTAAGAGTAGTATTTCTGACTACATCTGTTATTTCAGTTTTCCCAAATAACTTGGTAAACTAAGACATGATAGGAGATACTGGGGAAAAAAAGGGGATGACCACTGTTAAACTCTGATTAACTTCCATTGTGCTATTTAGTTTCGTATTTAAAAAATAAAAGTATAATCTTGAAGAAAAAAATTAATGCAATGAACATGAAGGAATTATAATAAAATTTTGATTTAGGCACAAGATTTTAAATACAGAATGGATCATTTTGATTATGTTGTCTGTTCTGCTCAACTCATGCCAGAATTTTTCACCTAACAGTTTCTGTTAGGTGAGCCACCATGTAAGTTTTTTCCCCCACTATTTCCTGCAAACTTCACTCTAGAGATAGCAACAATTGTGGGAAAAAAGGTAATTGTGGATATAAAGTTTCTTGTTGCTCTGAATTAAAGCACTCTCAGTGAGACAGTGGGACTTTCAAAGACTTCAGCCAGCTGAGAATCACTCCCATCATAATAACCACTCATTTATTACCAGATATTATGCTTCCACTCATTCAAAGCCGCTCATACCACTCGCTCAAACTCCAAAAAAGTCAGGAAAAATAATTTTCATTTAAGCTGGGTTTATTTTTTTTGCTTTTTTCACTACCTGTGTAGTCAAAGTTTTAGCCAACACAGAACAATATCTGGAATTTTCTTCGTTTTTATGTGACCATTTGTTATGTGTTCAACAACTCACAAGCAAAATCATGAAGAAAAAAAAAATTGGATCCTATTAATGCCAGCAAAAGTATTTATTGTTTATTTTAGAAAACGTAAAATCATTTATTTTACTTAAAGTTTTTTTATTATTATTTTCAAAATATAAGATTAACAAGAAACATTTCTTTGTGGGTTTTAAAAGCTGGGAAAAAAGTGTTGCAAATTAGATTGAAAGCATTTGTTCTTTTTCTTTGGGACTCCACATTCTCTAGAAATTTAAGCTGATTGACCCTGATGGAGCAGCTTAGTTCAAAACACCCAGAAACATCCATGCATTGGTAACTGCCTGGTTCTCTGATATAAAATGTCTTTTATATCTAATTGTACTGCTCATTGTATTTGCAACATATTTTATCTGGGGACTTGAAGAGCTAAAAACATGAGAGATGATTCTGTAATAATTTGGAGTGGTAACAGACTACAACATTTTGGAGAGGTAAAAGAGGGGAAAAAAGAGGTTGAAAATTAAATTTATAATTCTCTGTAATCAGTATTTTGCAGTCATACAGAACTTTGCAAAGGTGGATGCAAAATACTCTTTTCTGATGGACAACACAGTGCAGTGACAAAGATGAGACAGTTCAGGTAACAATACCATCTTCACCTATACTGTAGACTGTTTGTGCCTCCCCTTCCAAAGTACTGTGACTATGTTTGATAAATAACTCTAAAAGAAATCTTTAGCAGAGATAAACCCACACAGATCAATTCACTCCAGTTTACACCCTCCCAATATCTGGCTCAGTGCTAAGACATGACATTTAGAACTAAGGACAAAAATGATTTTTTTGAGCAAAAGGGATGTTGCTGGCTGCCTCTGGGGAACGAAGGGACACGGCATTGGGTCTGGAAACTGTCCAAACCAACAAACTCCTAAGGCAGGCAGGTGTTTCATCTCACACTGGAAGTAGGCCTGCATCTGAGCAAAAGAGAGAAAATGATGTGATTATCCTATCAGACATTCAGACACTACCTTAGACTCCTTACCTCAGAGAGAAAAAGTGATCTAATACTTTCTTGTGCCTGACTCTTCGAATGTAGGTCTTCATTTGACTAGCCAGATTCTCAAGTAGTCCTTAATGCCAGTGATGCTACCTGTGATCCTAACTGCTTGCAAGAGAAATCACTCCAACTTCTTTGATGGGAGCAGATTTTACACGGACCTATAAACATAAAGAAGGTTTACTACCAGGAAGCACCAAGGAAAATAAAACACTTACTAAAGTCATCTCTCATCTGTAAAACTTTATTTTAGGGGTACAGCTGTACACATCCCATTGGTAGCATTACTTCCAATGAACTGAACACTCTTGCAGTTTAGCAGTGAGCCCCAGGTACCTTCTGTGTAATGACACCATGGTATTTTCTACTGTATTTGTTGATGAATGATGCAGAAGTCTGTTGCACTTTAACAAGTCCTGCAAGTTCTTGCTTAGAGGAATTTTTGCTTTCTTCACATGCTGAAGAAATATTGGATAGATTTCCTGCTACCATGAGCAGATTCAGTCTTGCAGCATCTCTGAAGACCAAGTAGCACACAGATTAATTTAGAAAAACAAGCAAAAACTTCTCTTTCATTATTTCATGCAAGAGATTGCTGATTTTGCCAAAAATTCCAATACCTTCCATTTCCAGGATTTTTATCATATTCCTCAAATTATGCTATCTTTAAGTAAAGCCTCTGGAGGTCATATTCCAGCTAATACTAAACACTAGAGTGAGACCTATGTGGATCTTACAATTACTTTCCTTCCTTTTCCTATTGGGATGATTTGAATAATTTAAGATAATAGTATTATTTATTTTGAAACTTTTGGTGTCACAATGTTGAGAGTTGAAAGCAATTGCTAGAAGCAGGCAATTAAATGTTGCAGTGAGGAACAAGTCAGCAATCTTGAGCCAAATTGCTTTAACAATTCATGTCTACATTAGATCACCCCAGAGGAGAATGTATAACCACCAATTGCTGTGGCTAGTTGGACCTCTCTAATTCTAAAGCTAATTCAATTGGAATAGCTGGTTGAACAGCCATGCACATTATAGTCCCTTCTGATATTAAAATTCATATCTTTTCCTGGCAATTTCAGGAATCTTTTTGCTTGTATCGTACTGATTTATACAACAAGAGCACAGAATGTTTCTTGTTCTAGTCTTCTCTTGCTGCACACCGCACATTTTATAATCTTTGGATAATGTATATGTCACTAACTGGAACTAACTAGGACACAACACATTCATATGATTTGCTATCTGAATGCTAACAGAGATTTAGTATTTGTTCATTCAGCATTGTATTTCTGGTTATAATATTTAATAAAACTTCACCAAGAATCATAATGGCTAAGGGAATCATAATAATGTTTATTCTCATATTTATTCCCCAAAGATTTCCCCTTAGTCCTGTTCCTCTCTGACTCGGAGGTCTGTTTTGTATGAAGAAGACAAAGGAAAGGTTATACGGTTATCCACAGAAAGCCAAGAAAACATTCTTTGTGGCATGCCTTTTTCATTGTTACTTGGAAACCATTAAAATATTAAAATGTCTACAAAAGCAATAAAATGATCACAGGAGTGTGTGGTGATATTTAATTTTCCCACAAGTTAAATATCACTGATAATTAACTGTTAGAAGTTTATTTTGAAATGACATTTCAGTGGAATATCAGACCTTTACAACATAATTAAAGGTTTTCTCATTGTAATGGTGCCCTATTCCTGGCATGAAAGCTTTTTGAAATTATCTGTCTGCTTCATAAATGATTTTTTTTAACCTTTTTATTTTTTTAGCCATTTAATTTGGCTATTTCTTGTTTTGTTTCTCTTTTAACTACTGATCGTAACCATTACCCTAGGTAATCTGGATCTCTCAGACAGACTAAAATGTCTCAGTACTTTTTTTCAATTGTTTGATCTGGTACTCTTCTCTGATTAGGTGTATTTTTGCTGCCAGATTGGAAGGAGCTTGCTGTTGGTAGATGCACCGCTTCAGGACTTATTTTTCTCACATTGCAACAGTAGATATTTAGGCAAATTTTAGAGTTAAATTTTAAAATGTCCTCATCTCTTACCTGAAATAGGCTTTTGACACACCTCGGGTGTGCATTTTATACATACTGCACCAATGTGTAAGGAAGAGATAATATTTGCTGTTGACCATGACAGGGATGACATAGACAAGAAGAAATGTAAAGAAGTATACAGAAATTTTAGTCTAGCAAGGGAGTCTTAGTAACTCCCAATTAAGATTCTTCTCTACCACTACTCAGTAAAAACAGATAGTGTCTTACAGAGTAAGAGAGTTTTTAATCCCTATCAGAATTTATCTTTCTCTATTATGATATTCTTTCCATCATAACCCCACTCGCTTGAGGTAGCACTTGCATCCATCATAACTTGGACCAGAAGTTGTAAAAAGGGATTTACAAACCCCAGATTCTAAGACCAGTCAGTATTTGTCATGTTTTATGGGTGGCCAGCAGCTCAGCCCCACATAGCCAATCGCTCAGGCCATCCACCCAGGGGGGTGGAGAAGAGACTTTGAAGGGTAAAATTGAGAAAACTTGGGTAATGAGATAAAGACAGTTTAATAAGTAAAGCAAAAGCCGTGCACATAGGTAGAGCAATTTGAAGGGTTTGTTCACTACTTCCCCTTGGCAGGCTGGTGAAGGGTTCCATCCCTTGTAACAGTGACTTAGGAAGACAAATGCCATCACTTACAATGTTCTCCTCCTCCTCCTTACCATGACTTTTATTGCTGAACATGACATATGAAATATCCTTTTGGTCAGTTTTGGTCCTAGCTGTATCCACTTCCAAGGCTTTGTGTAACCCTAGCATGCTCACTGGTGAGGTGAGGAGCAGAGTAAGCCTTAATGATGTGTAAGCATTGCTCAACAATAGCTAATATCAGTGTGTTATTAATTCTGTTTTCAGCACAAATCCAAAACGTAGCACTGTACCAGCTATCATGAAGAAAACTAACTCTGTCTCAGTCAAACCCCACACTCCCTTTTAGTTTTAGTTCAAAACTGAGGTCAGTATTTTTCAAAAAAGAGGCCCCAAAGTTTCATGTGTTACACAAACAAGATAGTACAAGTATTATAATAACTTTATGGGGTAATCTTGAGGCATCTTTGTGAATTATTATCCAGTGATATGCTCAGAAAGGGATTTCACTGCTATTCAGCAGTGCCACAAGGACAAGATGGCTCCATCAACATTAGTAAATTAGATTATACCAGAAAGTATTCCTCCAGCAACTAGATTGTTAGAGTAATCCCTGGCAACATTTTCGTGAGAGAAAACAAATATCCTTCAAGCATTTCCCAAACACAGAAAGCTAGCACAGAACAGGGACTGTTTCCAATAGACAACTGGAAAGGAACTTTGCTGCATTTGGGGGAAAAGGGCTTAACAGTGTAGCTATGAGCCATTGGATGAGGAGTGGTCTCAGAGCCAGACAATGGTAAAATTTAATAGAGTGGATAAAACCATTATGCATCCAATGCTTCATCATCCCAGGAGCAGACAAGACACAAGGAACAACAATATAAGCTTACTTCTGCTTGCTCATCACTCTGCATTACTGTAGCAGGAAAGAAAGTTGAACTAGAATCGTGAGTTTGTAAGGTACTTTTGCCTTTCATGTGTCATAGGTTGTTCAAAACAGTACAAATATGGCTTCATACAATTGAAAGCGAGAGGTCAGCTCGGTAATTGCAGAGGGGTGCTACATTCCTGTCATAAAGGTCACAAAACAAACTTCAAGGGATGATTCCAACCAGCAGCAATTGCCATAATAGGGAATAGGATGCACAGAGGCTACCCTGTTGGGTTTTTTTTGTCATGGATACACCCCTGAAAAATCTTCATTTTGCAGATACTACTCAGTGGAATTCCTAAGTTCCTTGACTTTCAGATATATTTCTTATAATTTATGTTTTATTGGTGACAATTTGAAATATAGAAAAGCAAAAAGTTTATCTTAGAAAGCACAGATTGTCTCAAGAAGCTTTACAGAAAATTCATATTTATCATGACTTTTTTTTTTTTTTCTTTTTGCTCTCCTTGTAACAGAATTTTGCTCAAAATTTAAGCTCTGACAAGCTGAAAAGTAATTTAAGGGGCATTAACATCCTAAAAACCTTTCTTGTTTTGGGTAACGTCCGCTCTTCCCAGACCTAAGCGGAATAAAAAATTACAAACAAAAAAAAAATAGTTTGTTTTCAGGAAATGCATGCTATTATCAGGGGGGTGAACCATTTTATTTCAATATCTATCAAAATCCCTGAGTCAAAACCAAGTTATGAAAGAGTTATCTTTCAAGCAACTAGAAAGAGTGATGCAAAGGGAATGTGCTAACTCTGCCGTCTGTATCCATACTAAATTCTGGAGAGGAACCAACTGGAAATGTGCTGTAATAACAATCACAGGATGCACAACAATGTCAGAATCAACAGCTGAAGTTGGTTTTTAGAGAAGCTGAAGAGATCTAAGCCATTGAATATGAGAACAGCAGTGCCTTATTTCTTGGTTGCATTTATAAAGTTTCTTCATGGGAGTATTCTTGTGTTTAAGGGGAGTAACTCAGGTCTGTCCAAAACATGGAAACAATAAGCCAAGTAAATGATGCACTGAGATTTTTTAATGATGACTAATTTTGACTGAGTTTATTTCAACAAAGGGAATAGGCCCTTCAGAAATGTAAAGAAACTCAACAATAGCAGGCCAACAGGAAACTTCAAAACCTCTTACAAAGGAAATGGTATCTTTCCCCATTACAGATGAAAAGCAAGTGAGAATTTTGGATTAGGCAAGTGTCACACATAAACTCTCAATTTCCTGGATCCCAGGAGATCTCTAGTCCAATAAATCACTGTACCCCCACAGTGCTATTGAAAAGATATTGGCAGATAAGTTATGTCAAAATTCTTTCACTCTCTGTGAGAAAGCTGATAAGGAAAACTTCATTCAAGTGGGGAAAAAAATAAAACCAGAAACTTAATCCCAGTCTAGTTGATCACAAACATCTCTCAGATCATAACACTTTGAAATAAATGTTAAGGCATTTCAATTGTGTATTATGACATTCACTTTTATGTATTTCAGTTACAGACAGATATTTCCATCTGAACTTTCCTGAAACAGTCAACCAACAGTGCATAGTGCATTAAGCTGAGGAAAGCCAGTAGAAAAAGATACATTTCTTATCTTGAGTGGAAATGCTGACACCTTTTATGAAACAGCTGCAGACCACCCTCACTGGTAAGCTACATTTGACTAAATGATGCTATTAGCCTAAAGAATTTTTATTTGCTTCTCTTCTCTTGCTGTTTATTGACACACGTGGAAAAATAAAGATTGTAAGTAACTATGAATTGAAAAAGACACAGTAAAAATTTGGAAAGACTGCATAAAACAGGAGTCTGAGAAGGATGCAGAAGACTCCTGAGGAGACTTTTTAACAGGTTGCATGATTTTGCTAGACTCGCCTTTCCAGAACTTCATAGAGACATTTTTTAGTAGAGGTAGACAAATAAATATAGCTGAGAACCTTGGCAGCACCTCCTAGGCAATTCATGATAAAAATGCAATTGTCCTTACACTGCTTATGGGTAGCCAGAAAGATGTGACTAGCAGCTGTGCACGTCGGCAGATTATTGTGCACAGAAACCCTTTTCCAACTGATAAAAAGTATTCATAACTCACTGATGGATATAGATTGGAAATGTCCCTTTAGAAATGAAACCCCAAATTATTAGCTAGCTATGCTTAAAATGGCTGCAATCGTTCTTCATCAGTATTGTCAAAATAGTTTCAAAAATCTAACGTGTAAAGTCTTTCCCTCCCTTAACTCTTAAATGCTGAATTCAAACTGTATTTGATTCCAATCTACCAGAAGTTCATAAACATATACCTCACTAAGAGGATATGAGTAAAGACCAGCAAGTAATTAAATAACTGCCCAACTGGTGCTTTGGAACTGAGGGATTAATTATGTTTTTTAATGAATTTTTCTAACCTTTGGTTCTGTAGCTGTGATTCCACTTTATTCCCTGGAGACGGTGGCCAAATGGATACAATCGACAGCAGCAGTTTGTTCATTGACCCAAGGGTATGCACAGAAAGAGAGGCTACCAAAAGAGTTCGATAGATATGCAGGTGTCAGGTTGTTAAGGTTTGTGTGTGAATAACCATTCCTGAAAATCAATATGACAGTTGTCTAGTGTCAAAGGTAGTCAAGCCAGTTTGCAGGTGATGTGGTGATTTTTCTTTCAGGCAGGCCAGACACTCTACGTAAGAATGTATGATGAAAAGAAGAAAAAGAAATAAACCTATGATTAAAAAAATCAGAAGAGGAATTTTGTAGCAACCAGGACACAATCAGCTACAGACAGAGAGCAGCACAAATTGTGTTTCCAAGAAGGAAAAGAAATTTTGAACTCAGAGAGGAGTTCAAAGAGGAAGAAAAAAAAAAAAAATCTAAAAATATTGGAAACAACTATGGGATGCAAAGAACCCATTTGGATTTTAAATTCTTATGATAACCATGCAATGACATTACTTGGAACTTGCCAATATCTAATTACCATGACACCAGTCATCTAAGTACTGAGTTACTAGCTTTAAACCTGCATCTAATCTTTCTTTTCAGTGATTTGACCCGCTACCCACACAAACTGAAAGGGAATAAAAGACATGGCCAGTCAATCTGTGTTGATAACACCCCCATAGAATCAAGCAGCTGAGTCCAGGGGAGGATTAAACATGAGGGAATAACAGGGTTATCAAATAGAGAAAGGTTTGGACATAAAAACAGTAAATAACCTGGGGACAATTCTAAGCAATGTATTCCAGCAAACGAAACCCTACACTGTATTCAATTAATCTTTTTTAAGAAAAAGAAAGTGTGTCCAGTGGGTAGAGCAATGGTATCAAGAGTGAAATGAGTTATTGGCATAATGAATGTTGTTACTTCTCTTTTCCGTGAATTCAACCCAATCTGTCCTTGTTTATCTTTCTAAAAATACTTGGAAGCTGATTTTTAACAAAAATCAATACTTCTTAACTATGTTTTGTGCATACTGTTAAGGTATCTCTCTAAGAAAGATAAAACTAATGAGAAAGCTGAAATTCAAGATGGTCTTTGTCTTGTGTTTTGGCAAATGCTTATCTTGCTTGTTGTGGTGGATCCTCTTAAGAAACTTTGTTCTGGGTTTTGGATAAAAGAAAATCCAGAAAATACACCCTAAAGGTGAAAGAGAAGTACTTCTCAATTATAAATTGAGAAGTATTTCTCAATTTAGAGAGATCACCTTTACAAGTGCAAAATTCACTAGACAGGCTCCCACCATTGGTAAATTGTTCAGTGAAGTGATTGTTCATTAAAAATCTGATGTGCCCAGCCCATCTTCTTTCAGAAGTGTTCAGAGAAATCTCAACTGGAAATACATCACAGCCTATGATAGACTGGAAGGAGACTCATTCTGTAGTAGTTAATATGCACAACCAGGACATTCATGGGAGTGAATAAAAGGCAGTATCTATCTCTAACTGGCTCAGATTATGGAATAACAGAAGAAATAAAGCTTAGTGAGTGCTCTGACCTGATTGATGTGGAATAGATCTCTGTTCTGTTTTCATTTCAGTGCATGGCAGAGACACTTTTGAATTCTCCAGAATTTTAACAAGACAGAAAAAAATTACTTTCCATGCAGTCCTATTTGTCACCTCAGACTCTGAGCAGTTCTCTCTCTTTAATATAACTATCTTCATAATTTTCTGCAGGCTTGGGAAATGCTAATTATCCTGACTTTACAGTTCACAGCACCTGACAAATGAAGGGGTAGGTCCAACAAAGTATGTAATCTATACTGAATAACATGAAGGGATACAGATTTATATATAGAATCCAACATCAAAATTACACACCTGATTACCATTTTTAATGCTGGGTAAGAGCCATAGACCAACAGAAGATATCAAATAAGGATCTATGTAGAACCAATTAATATAAATATTACATATGTATATTATATATAAGCTTCAGCACTATGTGTAGCAGAAACATCTCAGTTGGGTCACCAGAGAGAACTCTATGAAGCTGGAATTCAGCCTGGAAGAAATGCTTTTTTTATCACACGGTTGGAGAAGACAGAACAAGTCATGCCTATTTTTTTTTTTATGTATTAATATGTTACTAATATATATTAAAGGGGCAGGACTCTATTTTTAATATCTGCCTTTAAAATTGAAGCAGCTACAGTCACTGATGGTTTTGTCTGAGCTACTCAGTCCCACTTGCCTGGTTTGCTATTGTCCTGTTTGTTGTAATGCTACTGAGGACCTGATGAATACCATTGCCATGTGCCCAAATGCCATTCAGGAACTGTGACAAGAGGTCTGTAGCCCAGAGACCTTGAAAATAACCAGGTCTTAGGTATCTGGTTGGTTTTGAACTCTACAAAGTTCAGGTGACAAATGAAAATCAGCACCTAAATCATATTGTACATGGCAGCATCATTGGTTTTAGACATGTTATAGGTATTGATGAGAGAAAACTCCCAAGAAATAGGAAATGGAACCTCAGCTTTTAATTTCCCAGCAACAAAAAATGAACTCTAGGTCTCCCTTCCCTTTCAAGCACAAACTAATACTACTACTGTCTAAAAGAAACTTCTTATCAGAGGTTTTTCAGAGTATTGAAAGAATAAGGAAACTGGAGTACCCTCCTATAAATGTTTCTCATATGCCAGGAAGATGGCAACCAAGGTAGGACCATCAAGGAAGTCTCTTGGGATTACTTACCAAAAAACAAACCTCTTCCATCTTCTGCTGTAGCTTTCTAACTGTTCTTTCCTGCCAGACAAGCAGAAGCAGTCTCAGCAATCCTGGATTCTGGAAGACACACTGGTGGTGGTGCTTGACTTAGAGTAAGCATCTAACACAACTTCTAGTCGTTAACTGTTCAGTGATAGCCAGGGAGACATTGCTCTAGTTGCCTAGATGAGGGAAAGGTAATGGACATTATAAATAATATTCCAAACATGGGCAAAATGAGAAAACACTGCTGAGAAGCACTTTCAGAGCCATCTTAAATGGCTACTAAATTTTGCAAAAGTGGAATTTGAACTGTTTCCAGTCCCTAAAAAGCAACTTGTGCCTGTCTCGAGACTAGAAAAGAATCCATAGTGTGTTGATTACACTAATTACTATTTGGTTGAATTCCTCCTTATTCCTCAACCACTAGGGATCACAAACACATTTCCTTCGGTTCTGTCTGAACAACATGCTTGACTTCAAATTGTGGGCATTAAGATACTATATTCTGAGCCATTTCATACTCTGCTCAAAGTGAGTTTTCATTACATATGATCTTCAGCATGAAATCTTTCATCTGAGATAAAGAAATGTGTAGTGGTATGCTGCTGACACCATGAATAAAAATAAAGGCACATCTTCATATATATATATATGTATAAAAATAAAAAAGAGTAAAGGTAGTGGAGAAAAGAAAACAAAAAAAGGGAGGAAAGTAAGCTTGGAGACTGAGGATGAAGGATGGGTGGCAGGAGGCTTGAAAGCTTTGGTTTAGACACACAACACCTATGTGAATGGATGGCTAAAAGCTCAAGATTGATCTTATTTCTGAGTCTATTTTATGTATCCCATGGCCACTGCAAAAACCAACTGACATATTCAGAGTCTTAGGAAGAGCCACAGGAGAAGCTCAGATTATTCTTGTCAGAACCAGCTTCTTATTAGCAATAGAGTGTGAGCAGCCTCACTGAGATTCCTTTCACTCTTCTACGCCAAAACCTCTTTTCCTGCTAATTAAACTATCTGCTGTCTCATCACAGCTAGAAGTTTTAATTCACAGTTCTTATTAATTGTCATATAATGCACTACAGCCACAATTCAGGATAGAAGGGCACTGTGAAGAGAAACAACGCCAGAAAATAAGGAAAGATTTTAAGCAGAATGATCTTAGTAGAGAGCTGAACTTAAGCAGGAGCAATGGGCACTCATGGTAGGAAGAAAAGTACTGCTCTCTTGGGAAAACAGCCATTTCCATCCCCTTTGAGAACCATGACATTACCTGAATACTGGCTGGTCTGAATATCACTTTCTGCAGTCAGTTTAGCATCCAATTCCCAATGCTGTCTCTTCATATTAGTTTCTGTTTAGATTTCTGTGTGCAAATCAAGGGCAGCTGCCCGAGGTACCCAAACCATGAAAAATCACCATGAAGCTAGCATAGATAGCAAAGCAAAAATTTTCCAGTGGGTGAGAAAGGGTTAATTTTTAGCCTCTGTTCAGGACCGACACAGCCACTGACCATGATAACATGATTACATTAAGGTCGAGCTCATGTTTAACTAATTATGAAACACCTGTTGCACAGGCATATGGGTAGTGTTCCACAAGTTATCCAGACACATACACACCGAAAATATATTCTAAGACTCATTTTGAAACCACAGAATGGCTTAGTTTGGAAGAGACCTTAGAGATCATCTACTCCAACCTTCTGCCATGGGCAGGGATGCCTCTGATCCAGACCAGATTGTTCCAAGCCTCATCCAGCCTGGCCCTGAACACCTCCAGGGAGGGGGCAGCCACAACTTCTCTGGGCAACCTGTTCCAGAGCCTCACCACCCTTGTACTAAAGAACTTCTTCCTAATATTCAGTCTAAACCTATTCTCTTTCAGTTTAAATCCATTTCCCCCTGCCCTATCACTGAACACTTATGAAAAGTCCCTCTCCAGCCTTCCTGTAGGTTCCCTTTAGGTACTGGAAGGCAGCTATAAGGTCCCCCCAGAGTCTTCTCTTCTTCAGACTGAACAATCCCAGATCCTTCAGCCTCTCCTTGTAACAAAGGTGTTCCAGCCCCTGTATCACCTTTGTGGCCATCCTCTGGACTCACTCATTCCAACAGATGTAAGTCTTTCCTCCACAGGAAGCAGTCCTGAGCTCCCTCTCCTGTCCTCCTGAGTTTCCTTCCTCACAGTCACCAGGAAAAGTCAGAATAGTCTCAGCTTCCTATGTTCCCCATATTGGTTGTTTATGGAGAAGAATGACAGTACAGTAAGATCCTTTCAGTCCCCCAACAAAACTGCCTCATCTTTCTTCCAGAGCCCTTCTCCCAAATTTCCCATAAATTATCTGAAAGAACTTTTTAATTACTCCTTGATGCCCGCAGTCTTCTTTTGATCTTTACTTTTCCACAGTCGGTGATGGGCAGAATTCATCTAACTAAAATGTAGACATTCTACCCCTGAGCTAGTCACCTTGTGCTGCTTCCATGATAGGTGGAAATAAAGACCTCTTCTTAGAGTACAATCAAATTGGAGTCTACTTTAAGATGACATTAATCACATCCTACACCCTGTGTTCAAGCAGCTGGACACAAGTAAAACTGAATTTACTTATTAATAAATAAACTGTAAACCACAGCATATAATAAAGTATTCCACCAAGGAGGAATAATACTTTTAAGCTTTTCCAAATGGTAAACAGACCCACTAAGCAGACTCATCAGCATAAAATGTGATGGTGGTTCCTCAAGTAGGAGGGGTGGCCTTGGTCAGTTTCTTAGGGTTTCCAGAATTACAGTCTTACTACTTTCATCCAAGTTTTCCTTTTCAGGTACTCAACCTGTTTTGATCTGAATTTATTGTTCACTCAAACTATGGACTTAATGACTTGGAAATCTTTTTGCAATGACTTGGCAAGGGTTATGAAGTGACTCAGTAGCAAAGCAGGAATAAGCCCTCGAGCAGCCCCAACTCATGGTCTTTCTTGGAAGCTCTCTGCCTGGCTTTGAGTACTTACATGACCATCATCACTCAACCTTTCTTAACAAGCGTATTTTTCATTACTGTTATTTTAGAAGTGGTTTGTAATATCTCAGAAGTACTGGAAAACATCTAAAATGCCTCTTTTTTTCTTTCCCCCCCTCACCCAAAATATATGTTTCCTTCCACTGTGTACAATCTGTTTCTGTGGCAGTGGCTTGAGTTTCCTAGGAAACGGCTGCAGGTCAGACCTTGATTGGTTGTGTTGTCAGCTTGATTGCAGTGTTTCAGGCAGTAGGACCTGTAAGTGCATCTCTAAAGCAAGTAAATAGGGGGCTATACAAGAGCTTTGCATTAGTGGTCTGAAAGAAACCACACAGATGGCATTCTGGGGGAGTGTGTGACACAGGGAGCACCTGTTTGAAGAGAATAGGAGCCAGCAAGGGATTAGAAAAGAGCCAAATCAGAGGTGTGGGCAGGACAGATAGAATGGAGGGCTTTGGAAGACAGAAGTTTGGCTGCAGGGAAAATTGCCATAGTCTTAGTTGCAATGGAAGGGGCAGCTAACAGTGCTGTGGTGATCTGGACCACAAGTCCCTCAGTTACTGAAAACTTCACTTTTCTTCATCTTTGACTCCATCAATTCAACTGTATGTTTTCTGAGGTAGGTGGATATATTAACACAGTACTAGCAGCACACACAAAAAGATGTTGTCCACCATCTAGGTGTTCCAGGAAAGTAAGACATAATTATTAAAGACAGCCTTTTGGAAGGAGAGGAGGGGATTACCAAAATAGGACCAGCTTTTCAGATGCCACTTTTCTTAAACAGATCAGGGAACAGCAAAACCATATAGGAAAAGCACACAAATTGAGAAGGAAACAGCAAAAATAGGACCAGCATTTCTGAAGGGGTCCCTGAGCTTTGGCTCATTTCCTTTTCCACCTGTGAAAGTACATACATACTGAAGGACATTATGTGCTCATATGTGAACAACCTCATATACTTATTTCCCTGTTTGAGCTGCATATAAAATTTCTAAAAGATAACTTCAAAAATACAGAATATCCAGAATGAACCGAATTTGTCTGCCTTTCCTTTCCTCCCCACAATATAAGGTTTAATTTTAAACTTCAGCAGAAAAATAATGGTGTGTACTCGTAACTCCAAACACCAAATAAACTTCCACATGGTGATTATGTCTTGTTTTGACTCTTTAATGTACTTGATAAATTCTTTGGCAACCTGACATGCCCAATGCCTAATAACTAACAGTGAATCTACAGATTAAAGAAAAAAAAAAAAAAAAAAAAAAAGAAAAAAAGAAAAAAAGAAAAAGAAAAAATATGAAAAAGAAAACAGAAAAAAAAGAAAAAAGATAAATTAAAAAAAAAGGAAAAAAGGTGTTGCTTGTTTACCATCTGTATAGTTTCATTTATTTTCTCCACAATTCACAAGCAGATCACTTTCTGTTAATTAAGTAAAAAAGTACTTAGTGGAATTGATCGGAATTCAGGTCTAAGAGCACTCACTAATTCTGCTGTTAGTTTTAGGAAGCTGGTGGCAAAAAGCATCTATCAAGACAAATTTGTGGTGGATGCTGCAGGCACCACCTATGGTTAGAGTCACAGTCAAATGTCTGCAGTTTAACAGCTTTCCTGTGTGTCAGCTGAGTGCCAGGGACTGAGAGCACGCTTCAGCCTATGGAAAACACGTGTTAATGTAACCCTGTATAACCTGCTATGGAACAGGATGAACAAAAATAACATTTTTAATTATTTTTGCAAGTTTACACAGAGATTATCTCAGTTCATCTGCCACAGAGTAACCAGTTACATTGTGTTTTACATAGCCTATGATGATGGCTGTATCTCACCCCACAATAATAGATCAATCCCAGTCTGATGTATCATGAGTTAAACAGAAAAGAGGCAAGAATGTGAGATGAAGACACTCATCAGGTGCCACAAAACAAGTTAGGAGAAACAAAACCTCCTGATTTCTTCACTAATGCCCTCCCCAGCAGACAGTGCTGCTCTTCTTTTAAAAGTGCATCACTCTTTTAAAAGCAAATGTTCACCTCTTATTAGAGATAATCCTCCACACTCCCTCATCTTCCATTTCCCAGGTTTACAGATCTAACATTAGGTACTGCCCTTTTATTGCATTGTTCCATTTTGGGTACTAAGATAACTATCAGCATTACAATAATCTATGTATGTAAAATGAGATTAAGAAGGAAATTGAATGAATCATCCAGAGCCATACAGTAAACAATCAAGGAAATTTTAAACAGGAAAATGAATCACTATATTTATGCAGGTAACACCAATTGATGCTTTTTATTGAAACTTTCTTAATCATCAGTGTAGACAGATTAAGTGACACCAAATTATTTTTTCCTTAATAATAATATCTGTCTATGGAGGAGAAATACATATTCCAGACAATGCATTTACTAGCATCCTTTTTATGGTACATAGAGGGAGCTGTTGGCATAGGTTTATTAGACCAATCACTGTGAAAATTTTCCATTGTTACCAAACCCATTATAAGATTTCATTATTCCTTTAACTGGAAAAATCATGCTCCAAACAATATAAGAATAAAAAGAATATCATGAGTTTCATGCATATAAAGAAGATCTGAACTGTAATACAGTATTCTGCCTTTTGCTGGACATTTATTAGAATATGAACTCCAATGCACGAAAGTTTTTTCGCTGTCCAACAACATAAAATTGGGGAATATTAGCTTCACAATTTATGAAGTTATAGAAATTTAAGATACATCAGACAACTGAACATGTTCCAGTGTGTACAGATCTGTGATTCTCTTCTGTTATTAGTAATACTGTAGGACAGTCTGAAACCCAGGAGTGCGATACCTGTATTCAGAAGTGTACAATAAGAACACTGTCCCTGCCTCTCACTCTGCTGATCTTCAAGATTTTTTTATCCTGTTTCTGAAACTAGGGGCAAGCAAGTGTTTTAAAGGGAGGCTCTTGTCTCTAGGAAAAGATTAAATGCTGTTAATTACTACTTTAAAGACAGAAAGACTTTTTTTATTCTGCAGTGCTGCTTGTACGGACAGTTAAAATTTGCACTAGTTTGCCCTCAAGTTTAGGAAAAACATTTAAAGTTTGCAAAAACAGACAAACAAATATATATCATATAAATATGAGAGCTATCTTAAAAACTACTTAAGGATCAGCTAGGGCAGGAATATTTTTTAATAATGAAAATTAATTTTTTAAAAAAGTTTTTAAAAATGTTTTAAAAGCTACAGAATGTTCTCTTAAGTTTGATGCCTATCACATTTCATTGCTGAAATTCTCTGTGCTTCCAAATTCTAAGGGGTATGTGCACTGCTGACATCATTAAATCACAACTATTCCCTTTGAATCCCTGGTTAAGGAACCCACAAACAAGTTCTGGAAATTATAGAAGAGATATTAATTCCTAAGAGATGTCCAGACAGACTGTTTGGGCTTGGAGCTTCAAAATTCAAGAGAACCCTGGGACTTTTAGCACAATCAATGGCTTGTAAGCCAGCTCTTAAGGCTTATATCAGAGATTGACAGCACAAAGAAATAACATTTCTACATTTTGTGAGATGGTCTTAGACTTTAGGACCATCTTAAGCACTGAGTATTTTTCCACATTTCATACATTAAAAATTCTGCACAATAAGAATATGCTTACTCAATTTCACAGTGAGCACACAGATGTTAAGTTATATGTATGTGGTCACATATCTACTTGTCATTTGGTTTGTAAATGGATTCCATTTGGGACTGAACAAAAAGGAAGTTATTTACAATGCCCAATCTGTGCTTGACCTCCTCTTTATTTCAATCAGTGAGAGGTTTGACTGCTGTAGATATAACTCAGAAGGAGCCCTTCATTTCAGCTCACATGTAAATAAGATTTTATTTACTATGCAGTGCTGTGGCAAGCAGGTGCAGTAGACACCTACCTTGATGGCTGGAGAAACAAAGGCTACTGAATGATTTGTCTCTATCTGAAATTTTACATCTGTAGGGTGCTTAAAATAAGGATTGCATTTCTTGAGGCCTAATATCATCATGACACTCAAACAGAAGTTAACTTCAATACATGCACATTCTCTGTGATTTAAATAACTCTATCTGCAAGTTTAAAGATAGTATCACACTTTTTGAATAGCAATCTAAGCAGTTGCCTAGATTTCTGCTTTAACAAGCAGACAATATCTGAAGAATCACATCATTTATTCAGCAATTTGGCTTTTAGCCCAAGTATTCTAAAAACATCCAGACTGGTGGATTTTTAAAATTCTTAATACAATATTTGAAACTATGATTCCTTTAGAGTAGTTTGTGAAGGACCTTGAGAAGATATTTAGTTTAGGATAGACATTGGGGAAAAAAAGGAATTTATTTGTAAGTCAGACATTTAATGTTTGTATTAAAACTAGAAATTAAGCTTAACTAAAGGGCTTTCATTGCAGTTCATGACACTAAAAGATGCTATAATTGTCGTGTTGAGGCAAAGAAGTTCTGCATTGTGAAAAATGAATACTAAATTGTTCCTAAGTATCTCAGAAGATCATTCTGTTGGGTTACTTTACTTTCTTCCAGAAAACTTGTGTAGTTACAGCACATTTATTTTTAATTGAAAAGTGGTAGAAGCCTCATGATCACAGGCACTGGTTCTCATGGAAGACTTTAACTACCCAAATATTTACTACTAGGCCTACTCAGCCAGCCATTCAGTCCAGGAGGTTCCTCCTGGATCTTCCATTGATGATAACTCCTTGGTGCAGTTAGGAGCAAACTAGGAGTGGAGTTTGCTGGATCTTGTCCTAACCAACAAGGAGGGTCTGGATGAAGCACTGAAGGTTAAGGGTAACCTCGGCTGCAATGACCATGAGATGGTGGAGTTCAGGATCCTATGTGGTAGAAATAGTATTCCAAGTAGAGTCACAACCCTAAACTTCAAAAAAAGCCACTTTTGCCTTATTCAAAAAATTGCTGGGGGAAATCCTATGGGACAGGTTACCAGAAGGTAAAGGAGAACAAGACAGATGGTTAACATTCAAGAACCACTTCTTCCAAGCTCAAGTCTGGAGCATCCCTAGGGAAAGGATATCAAGAAAGGGAACTAGAAGACCAGTATGGTTGAAGAGGGAACTTCTAGGTAAACGCAAAGGGAAGAAGAGAACCTATAGATCATGGAAGGAGGGGCTGGCCAACTGGGAGGAATGTAAGACTGTTGTCAGAGAATTCACAGAGGAACTAGGAAAGCTAAAGCCTCCTTGGAATTAAACCTTGCAAGAGAGGTTAAGGACAATTGGAAGGGCTGATACACAGCTGATAATACACAATATATATTTGCTGATACACAGCTGATAAAACTAACACAAGAGGCAATGCAGTCCCTCTGCTGAATGAGGTGGGTACCCTGGTGTCAGAGGATACAAAGAAGGCACAATTGCTCAAAGTCTTCTTCATCTATGTGAATACAGCTGGAAGATGTCCTCAGGAGCCTCAGGCCCCTAAGGCCACTAAATCAGGGTAAAGGATGAGTTTGCTTTGGTTGATGAGGACGGGGTTGGATCAGTTAATGAGTCTGGACATAAGTCCATGGGTCCTGATGGGATGCATCCACAGGTACTGAGGGAACTGGCAGATGTCATTGCTAGACTGCTCTCCATCATCTTTGGTAAGTCATTGGGAAAAGGAGAGGTTCCTGAGGACTGGAGGAAAGCAAATGTCTCTCCAGTTTTCAAGAAAAGAAAGAAAGAAGACCCGGGTAACTACAGACCACTCAGCCTCACCTCCATCCCTGGAAAGGTGATGGAACAACTCATTCTTGGTGCTGTCTCCAGGAACATCAAGAACAAGAGGCTTAACAGGAGCAGACAACATGGCTTCACTAAGGGGAAGTCATGTCTGACCAGCCTCATAGCCTTCTATGAGGATACAGCCAGGTGGATGGATGATGGCAGGGCATAAGAAAAAAAAAAGCACATTCATAAAATCACTCTCACCATGACTGGTAAGTAAGTAAGAGTGAACATGAAGATTCTTATCATGATAAATCAGTTCTTTGACATGCTATCTAGAAGAAGAAGCTCAAGGCAACACAAAACATGTTTTTACAGAGGGAAAAGCAAATAAAAAGTGTTTCTGAAGGCATATTGATAATTCCTATAATTTATCCACCTGGATGTTTTAATTTGAAGTCTATGAATGTAAGTCCAACTCTGCACAATCAACAGCACCACCTCTTCAAGAAATATAAATCACTAAGTTTGAGTTTCTCACTTAAGCATCCCCGTTAGATTATGCTTATTTAAATTAATACGTCAGTTTTAAAACAGGTTTCAGCATGCTGGTGAAGTCTTATTTCTGTAATCTCCCATTTATAATTGGGTATGACTTTATAGAAAAGTATTAATTTTGGATTATCATTTGAGGCATATGCTTCAGAGAGAGCACAGATGGTCCAATAAAAGGTACTTTTGTACTACTCCCCTAGAGTAAGAGAATTCAATTGCTTAGATAGAATTTAATGAATACTCACAAGAATTTGATACTATCCCAAAACCAGGACAAATAAAAGAAAATAAAATTCTGGGATAAACATTGCCCCAGCATTCTTAAACTTCAAAAACTGAATCCCGAATCAAGACTAAATCAACAGGACTCCATTTGATTTCAGTCCAGATGGACATAAGAAACAATACTGATACTCTCATAGTCAGTTGTTAGTGATAGTAACTGTAATACAACTATAATTCAAATTTGGTTTTTACTCTTTTTCTGTAATTTGCTAAAACTTATTGTCAGTCATTTTAAAAATATATTATATTAATGTTTTATCATTTTAGACAAGCTATTGGCAGAGCATCCTTGCAGCAGGACATCAACAATTTGGCTGCACTTTCTCATCCCATCTTTTAGACTTCATGCATCATCCCTCATCTTTTAGACTATGTCAGCAATAGGTTTTACCATAAGCTTTAATGACACTAAAGTCCAAGACTAAGTGAGCCTCTAAGTTGAGTCCTGGCAACATTTATGCTTGAGCTTGGACACTTAGATGCTTGTTAAACTTAAAATATTACTTCATGTGACGTGTCCTTTGGCTTTGTCCCTTTCCAAAGTGTTGTGGTAATTTGTTCAGAAGTACAAATCCCAAGACACTGGAAGCCTTCAAGAAACAGCCCCTCCCTTCTGACCTTCAATGTTGTGCTTTCTCCATTTTCTCCCACTATAACCCAAAGTTGAGACTTCCCTGGAAGAAGAACCAATTACTGCTTGTATCAATTCATAGAAACACTCTTCTTCACATGTTGTGCAGCACAGTTACTAAAAAGATGTTACTTACTTTCTATAGTTTTGCTAATAGTGCAGCATTCTCAATATATATCTCATAGAACTGTATGTCTCTGAAGACTAGCCTCAGTGTTTCACAATTCTTATTTTGTGATTTCAGAAAATAATAAAAACCTTTCTGTTTGCACAGTGTTTTCTATATCTGGAGTTATAGCAGGAAGGTACTTGTAATACTATATCTATTATCTATCTATTTAGATTTATTATCAATTAATTATATTTCCCTTGAATGATTTTTAAATGTTGGTAGGGTAAGTTAACTCCTAGTCTTTCGCTCTTTGAATTAATTTGCTATCATATGAACAGAGCAGAATTTAAAAATCTTCTCTTGATATTTTTTAAGCACAAGTCCCAGGTGTTTCATTTTTAAAAGATGTTACAGCAATAAAAATGTTATTGAAGTGTCTTCATTCATGCTGTTGTAGTTGAGGTTGTGTCAGCATTTCCATTACAAGCTCATCTTTTCCAGAGAAAATGCTCTGGTCCGTTGGGTAAATAGCACATTTTACTATGACACACACCCAGGAAAGCTAGAAATATAATACTGTTTAGTATCTTTTCTTAATTCCATACACTATAGATTGTGTTGTAATTTTTCCCTATGAATGAATAAATGAAGTACCATTTGTAAGTGATCATTAATTTTCTTGTACCACAAACTATGTTAACATTATTTTTTACTTAGAATTTTTTGAAAGGAAAATCTGGAGAAAACATATTTCTCATTACTATAATACACTTTTATCATTAGCATAATGCTTTGAAACTTCAGCTAACCCATAGAACTCACGTGGAAATGGAGACTTTATGGGGTCCTGAAAGAGAAGAAAGGAAAGAAACAGTGCTAGAAGGAAACAGAAAGCAAGAGATCCAGTCTCCCAGGCCCCCGCTGAATATGATACATCTCAGTCTATTAATTTATTAACAAATCTGCTTTCTCATGAGGCAGCTCACAAACCTTTTACATAGACACTGGAACAGGTTGCCCAGAGAGGTGGTGGAAGCCCCATCCCTGGAAATTTTTAAGGCCGGTGTTGACAGAGCTCTGAGCAACCTGATCTAATGGGAGGTGTCTCTGTCCATGGCAGTGGGGTTAGAACTAGGTGATCTTAAAGGTCCTTTCCAACCCTGAAAATTCTATGATTCTATGACTCAGTTTATATGCTTAACTGCCACCCATTGCTCTTGCTAGACACTCACTGCACTAACCAGAATTAGACTGAATTCTGAGCTCTTCTCCCACTCTGAGGGTGTAATCGTGAAGTTCAGATCTTTTGGGACATTACTATGATCCTGTTGTATTTCCACATTCCTTCTACCTCATCTGACCTTGCAAAAGGCCAGGTTCCATAACAGCAGCTTGAAAACTAAGTAGTTTGAATATCATGATTAAAGTTGTCTCTCAGTTTTGTTATTAAGAAGTAATATTGTCATTAACACAAGGGATGAGGGATCTATGAGGTTAATCTCACCACGTAGGGACCAAAGTAGCCCCAGGCCTAGTTTTTGTTGTTGTTTATTAATCTCAAAATCTGTTAAGACAAACTATTTTATTGCAGCCAGGTTTATTGTAGAACTACCCAAAAGCTACTTCTGGAACTTGGGATCCAGGTGTGTCAGAATCTGTACAAACATTAAGGAGGAGTTTTTTCTTACCTGTTTTAAAGACAGAATAACATTATGTCAGATTTTCACTGCATAAGATATAGATGAAAAGTGGAAAGGAGTATTATCACTGTTTTTTGCACAGAAGGAAGGGTGGCATTAAATAATATACACATTAGGGCACATTGAAAGTCAGTGACAGAACCAAAAATACCACCCGTGTCCTGCTAGTAGCCAAAACTTGCCTTAACCCAAAACTTCTTATATTTAAAGATTAAGTATTGACAAGCAATGAGATGATATTTTAGCTCATTTAAACTCTTATGTCTACCAATAGATTGTGATTTCCTAATTTTTACACTATTTACAATTGCTGAAGACATGTTTAGAGGTTCATAATTCATCTGTTTTACTGATTAAAAAGACTGTCCTTTGACTGCTCATTTAGATAGATAATACCAGGCTGTGTCATTGGGAACAGCTTTTTTTTTTTTTTCTCATTTCCTTTTAACTTTTGTGAATATATAACTCCTCAGCTTCAGGACATAGATCACTGTTCTCTTGCTCCAAAATAAGTACTGAAGACCTGATCTAAAAATAGGTGGGGTTTATGTGTTTTTTTCCCATCCAACATGAGGGGCAGAGGGTGATTCATGCACTGAAGAATCCATCTTTCTCTCTGTTAAACCAGGAAGGGAATTTTGTCAATGAACATAAATTAGAGACCTCAGTTTTGGATGGCTGCTATTCAAAGTCCCCCATTTCTATTTCCCTTTCTGTAATTACTTGATCTAGTTTTGTTGCAATAATGCATTGACATTTTAGTCTCATCACATTTCTATTATACTGTGTATCATGTATTTTTCTCCTATAAAATATTGTTGCCTTCTAATCTCATTACTAACAAATGACCAAAGGAGATGATCCCTTTCTAGAGGTTCACAGATGTTGGGAACCAATCCCTAGCTAAATATTGACGTTCTTAAAATCAAAAAATCCAAAGAAAACTATTCCTGGCTTAAGGATGAGTTGTTTTGAACATTCTTCCTTAAATCCATTTTTCTGGAATGTTTTTTTGTCATTGACAGTTCTCATAAAGAGAAAGCTAATGATTTTCCTCTGAGCATGACATGCGGATAATTAAGATAATGTTTTTATCAATCTAAAGTGTTTAACTGCCTTTGTACCATATAAATCTTTTTTCTCCCCACACTTCATATATTTAATGTAACTATGCAACAAAACACTAGAAAATATGATGGTGGGAAGAATTATGTAGCTACCTTCAACATTATACTTTTGAAAGTCTTTTCCTGTCTTTCACTTGGTAATTTTCTCCACAACTGGGCAATTTAAGATTTTCTTTTTGTTTCTTCCTCCTTATGTATTAAATACCTGTGTCTGTGTATGAGGCATCTGCTTTCATTTTGTACATGTGTATGGAAACAGTAAGGCACAGAAAAATATGTATAGCTGTATATGTTCTCTGTATAATATGCATGTGTATATATTTATATGTTTACATACATAAGAGCTCTTGCACATAAAATTTTCAATGGATATATGTTCATAAAGTATTTAATCAACTTTTAGATGCTAGAAATGTAATATATAAAAGTGGCTATAAATTAGTGGAGAGATTCATTTTGATGAGCTTCTGAAGACGAAGGATAAACCATTTTGGGGCGCTGTGTGACTGTTCTGATGTTGTTTAGAAAAGAATTTCAGGGCACAATGATAAGTTGAAGACCTATTACATCCAGTCATAGAATGGTTTGGGTTGGAAGTGACCCAAAATATCATCTAGTTGCAACTCCCCTGCGTGGTCAGGGACAGAGTTCCAGGGTTGGGTCTGGCAACATGTTCCAGTTTCTCAACACCCTCAGTGTGAAGAATTTCTTCCTAATGTCTAACCTAAATCTACCCTCTTCCATCTTAAAACCATTACCCCTTGCCCTATCACAAGCCCTTGTAAAAACTCACTCCCCATTTTTGGTGAAAGGAAAAATGACAGAAACAACTCCAGGTGAAAATGCTGCATTTACCTGTCATAGACTAGAATATCAACCATTCAGCTGTTGTACCAGAGAATCTGGAGTATGGAAATCAGGGATTATATTTACACCCACATTTTCTAAAAAAGATTATTTGGTAATCTCTTCTCTCCCTTCCCTCTCCCATTTTGGGATGGTGATGAGGAAATCCGCCCAGAACCTTGTGAGTCAAGAACTACGAGGTTTTCACTCACCAATTACGGTCATGGGCAGAATAGTCTCGGAGGCGGGGGAAATCAATTCTCATTAATCAAATCAAAACATGGCAAAGAGAAAACAAACTAGAGCTTAAATACTTTTCCTTCACCCTTCCCTTTTCCTGAGCCCAAAGCACTTTGTTCCCGGTACCTCCACCTCCTTCCCCCAGCCGTACAGGGGACAGGCAGTGGGGTTCACAGTCCGGACCTCACAGGTTGTTCTCTGCCGCTCCTTCCTCCTCAGGCAGAAGGATTCCTCACAAGGATTCCTTCCCCTGCTCCACAGTGGGGTCCTTCACGAACCCCTCCACCGTGAGTCCCTCCCGCAGCACAGTTCCTCAGGAACAAACCAGCGCGGGAGGCCCACAGAGCCAGGGACTGCTTTGGGCACAGTCTCCTCCATAGCTGCAGCTCCACAACATCTGCTCCGGGATCTTGCCCAGGCTGCAGCTCCACAGCTGCACCAAGGGGATCCTTCACAGGCAGCGGGTCCACAACATCTGATTCTGCAGGGTCTGCTCCCCCGTGATCTTCCATGGGTGCAGGGCACAGGTTGCTGCCTCACCATGGGAAGTAGAGAAAAATCTCTGTTCAGGCACCTCCTCCCTCTCCTTCCTCGCTGAACTTGGTCTCTCTGCTCCGGCATTGCTCCCCTCAGGTGTTGCTTTCTCACTCCACCCCCTCTCTTCTGCCTTGCTCTCGATCCCCAGGGTGTTTCACCTTCTTCAGTCCCTTAATGGCAGAGCAACACATCTATTTGTGCATATCCGTTGTTCACTGACGGCCTGAGGCTGGGCCGGACATTTCGGAGCCGGGAGAGCCATTCAGAAGCTGTTTACATGAGCCACCTCTGGGGCTGTTCTCTGCTTCCAGAAATGGCACCACATCAACCTAGAACATTTTTGCCGAGTCTACACTTTTCTAGCAGCCTTTCTAAAACCTGTATATCTTCAACATCTTCAAGTCATTGGTTGCTCTCTGTTTCTTTTTCAACAACTAGTAAACACTCCTCACTGAAAAGTTGAACAGAAGTTACTTTTTATTTGCAAAATTCTGTTTAGAGAACTGCTCCAGCAGTGACAGAACTCTTGCTGTGAGGTCCTTCTCTGAGCAATCAAGGCTTCCAGTCTTCATGTACACACAGCACCATTCCCAGGTATTTCATTATCCACTGGAAACATATGAAAGGAATTTCATGCATTCGTATTCCTCTGAGTGCTTTTGTCATTATGGTGACAATCTGAGAATTAAATATTTTAAGTTAAAAATGTTGTATTTCTAAAGGGAAAAAAAAAAAAAAAAAAAAAAAAAAGAGAGAGAGAAAAAAAGGTTGGTACTCCATGCTGTTAACTATTAACATGAAGCTTGTCTTGGAAGGGAGAGTATTTTGTAGCTGTGAGATCCTGGCTCACGTTTAGCTTGCTGAGACTTCAGAGAATTTTAGACTTCGCAGGTAGAATGGATTTAGAAACACTTGAGAAATTGAGGAGTAATTTTAGTGTAATTTTAGCAGTTTCTGTAACACTCTGTTGTAAAGAACGCCAAACCTGAACTCAGCATGGTTTCTTTAAAATTTATATCGTGGTCAGTATTTTCTACTTACATAACTCAATTTATCCACAGCTCTTTGTCTACCTTCCAGAGGAGAAAAGGAATCATTATCCCCATTTCACAAACCGGTGATGTCTAAAAGCATCCAAAGAAGCAATTTCTCCCACATTCACACAGAAAGTCATCAGCTAGGGGTGAGAGTAGAAACTTTGGTCCCTTAATCTCCACAAGCTTCAGATAGACAATCACAAGTCTGTATAAACAACTAAGGCTATTTATATTTAAAATTATTAACCCTCCTGCTGCAATTCCTCTATGAACAAAACATATACAGTGTTCAACTGGAAACTGTAGCACATGACAGTCAATGTGTTGCTTTCATACTTGTTATGAATTAATTAGCTGATTTGCATTTATATAGCACACTTCATGCAGAAGCAACACATGGCATTATACACTTAAACTACATTACAATTAAACAGAATTTGTGCAGAGAAGTCGAGACATCAAAAAAAAACCAACTGAAACTTGAAAAAATTAAATTTTTCATAGATCTGATGTGAAGTAATTTACAAAGAAATAAATACAAAATAAACACAAAAATAAATACAAATCTTTAAAGAGGGCTACTGCAAGTCTCAGCTAAAGGACAGTGTCTGATCAGCTATTCAGGGAGGTAAGTAAAAAAGAAAGCAAGATGTGAGTAGTATGGAAGTACTAAAAAGAATTATATTTTTTTGACAGGATACCAGTCTAGTATCCTCAGTTGCAGTGTGATAAGCTGAGGTATGCAAGTAACCATTCCAGATACTGAATTTTGTGCAAACCAGGGACTTATATAATGAATGCTCAAGGTAGGCTGAAAACACAAAGTGGCAATAATCCAAGTGTTATAAAATGTGAATCAGGAGCTGTGCATCCCACTGAGACAGGAACGTTTTTAACCTACTAAATTCCTAAGATGGCTAAAATGAAGTCTGAACAGCATGGCTTGCATCGGCTGATTAGGAAATTTAAAATTCTACTCCCAGCCAAATGCTGAGTGAGGAATCACTGTTGAGAGAAGTACTGGACCTAAGCAAAAGAGAAAAAAAATCAATTCAGTTTTCTCTGAGCAAGGGAATTAGAAAAAAAATTAACAAAATACGAAGTTTGACTCCTGCTGGAAGCTGTTCACAATCAAATGGTAAATCATCCAAGACTGAAGTTTGAAAATATTGAAAATGTTTGAAAAATATGAAAAAAATGAAAAATTTGAAAATATTAAGAAGCTATGTCTTCTAGAATTCTCCCAGGAAGAAGGCAGTGCAATCCAAAACCTTTCTCTGTCTATGGAGCTAAAGTACTGCCCTATGCAGGAGTTCTCAGATGTTACTCTTAAGTAACATCTTAAGATGTTTTCTTGTTTTTCTTTCTTTTAGGCTGAGCCTTTCTATGGAAGTGTGCTTCTCCACATCCTTCTAGTATCATATTTATACCTATAAACAATTTTTGACCCACTCAAATCTGCCTGTCCCACCAAACCTAGTTCCCTCAGTTACCTTTACTCACACATATCTTGAAAAAGAAAAGGAAAATCATAAAGGAAAAAAGGTAAAAGAAAATAGTAGGCAAAAAGAAAAAGAAGAAAAAAACTGTTGTCTTACAGTTTCATTTATTGTGACAATTTGCAGAGCAGGGAAAGAATAGTCTGAGTCATCTGGGGGCAAATACTTGGTGCACTTCACCTTTAAATACCTATAGCAAGTCCCCATCACATTTTTCTTGAACTCACATTGTTTTACTAAGAAAATATGGTCATACCCTGGACTTACTTGTTTATGCTTTCTTCTCTGTAAGGTGCTCCCTATTGGAACATATAAATCAATCAGAATTGCTCATGGCTTCCTGAAGTCTTTCCCTGGCTCCTACAGAAGGTCTGAGATTGGTACCTCATGTGTATTCACAGAACAAACTGAAAGCTAAATTTCTATGATAATAAGAGGGAAACTTAAGTTATAGGTCAGATTAACAGCAGTAATACCCAGCAAGAAGTTTGAGGAATATTTTTACTGTATTAGTATATCCTTTGTCTTGGTTCAGTAGTGAATGATGAACTGCAAAGAATTATAAAGGACATAGGGGAACCAGAATGGATTAGCAGTAAAAAAATATGGGATTCCTATGAATCCTCTGATACATCTAGTTCCATTAATTTTAGGAAGGTAAAATTAATATACTCAAGTTACTATTTCCCAAAATACAGCAGATAGCAACCTTTCTTTTCTAAAACCATCATGAGATGGTTCCTACAATGGTTTTCCTCTAGGATATCACATAACTTTCCTCAGTTCTGTGTGGCTGTGGTGGTGATTCTAAGGGAAAGCTTGAAGACCCTTAATTTCCTCTGTGACAAAAATGTTTGAAAAATCTTCCTTCGTGTACCAGGCAAAAATCTGAGACCAACAAGGCTAAAATTAAAGCTATAACAAGTTCTCAGGCAAGCAAGTGTTAAGTTTTCAGACTTAATCATAAAAGGTGTCAAAGCACATGTTCTTAAAGAAGCTTATTTATTCAAAACTATGTTTGGGTAGAAAGATGAGGGCATCTTTTTGAGAAAGTTGTGTTCTCCGGAGGTTGTTTGTTTTTTTTTTCTTTTTTTACAGTAAAGAAGATTTACATTTAAATGTAGAGGAAATTTTTTTTCAAAAACGCTCAAAACTAGACAGATGTTTTTCAGAAAAAATATCACCAGCTCACCAGTCTCTTGATAGGCAGATATTCCTGACATTAACACACGGGAGTTCTAATTCTCTGATTTTTTTTCTTTTATTTTTCCATAATAAACAGTCAGTAATCACGAGAACACAAGCCAAGGTTATAACTGCTGTCCCTCAGAAACTGAATATAATCCATAGTGTTACAGTTCAAATATTAAATGCAACTTTCCAGTTGGATCACATGGAGCACATAAATCCCATGGATCGCATCACATCACATACCTTATGTTCTTCAGCCTGCACAAGCTGTCTGTGAGATTTTGCAGATGTAGCTTTCACTTTCTAGCACTATAAATTTTGGGGGTAGTGGTCACCTGAGATAACTTCTCTTTCCTCAGCTCATACTCAACTGTGATCCTGCATGATCTTGATACAGCAGAGAGAAAATAATAGGAGTTCATTCCCAGTGCATCCAATCTCCCTCTATAACCCTCCACCATAATCCAGGAAAGCTGCACAAATGCTGCAGTGGGGATTTCTTTCCTGGGGCACTGGCATAAGAACTACACTGTGGGAATGTGAGAAAGCTTAAAGTATTTGACCAAAATGGAATTACAGCTGTATCAGTGGTCAGCAATAAATTTGAACAGCCTAGTGTAAATGTTGACAGCTATAAGTTACACATGAATGGATAAGTCATACTGGAGGACTGGATGAAACAAAAATTGAAATAAATAAATATCTCAGAGAGAAGAAGAAAAATAAAGAGGGGGAAAAGCAGAAATCTGTGCACCCAGGAAAAACATGTCAGAATGTTCCTCCAACCATGTTGGCAATTTAGGCATGGAAAAATTACTGGAGGCAGATCATCATTATTAGAGCAAGAAAAAGATGTCCCTAATAACTGTGCTATCTGTCATCAAATCTCCAGAGACAAAAATAGACTCATTTGCTCCAAGGTTGCAGGGGTTACAGAGTGAGGCAGGAACCACAGAAAAAGAGATTGATACCAGGGATTAAAGATCACAGCTGTACAGAGAGGAGGTGGAAACAAATTGGCGCTATTTCTAAAGCCCTGATGAAAGAAAATGGTGCCTTGCTAGGGAAGGTGACAACTGAAAGATAAAAGTAGAAAGAAAATGTTTTAATATTAGAGCTGAGCAAAACGTTGGTAATGAAACTGCGCTGCAGTTTTGCTTAGTTTTGTGCTTTTTCACAAAGCAAGAGCTTGGGCTGATTTCTCAAGATGAACAATCCTAAGACAATTTATTATATCTTCAGGTGAAAATGATACAGGGGACATTGTGATTTCACTAGCTTAGATACAAACCCAGCCAAATGGTTATCCAGCCTGGTGCACTGGACTGTTTCACTTTGTTATTGAGTTACCTCAAGCCTGACAGTGGCAAAACCGAGGTTCGTACCCACGCAGGGCTGGAGCTGCCAAACTTTACAAAGCTCAGACTGAGCTACAATGCAACTAACCAAAACAGCTGCTTCAGTGCCTATCAAATCCCCTGACATGGCAGGTATTAAATTACGAACCATTAAGGATTAGACTATGAGCTACTGCAGAAAATGGTAGAGGAAGATTGCTGCAGATTCATGTATCTTGTGGGTAAGACAGGTGGATGCAAAACGCATGGCTACGAGCATATTAGACTTGCTCACAAAATTGAAACCTTCTTGTTTTAGCATTTGACCCCAAGAAATGCTAAGACAGTCACTCCTCTTACTCTGTTGGGTGCTGAGAACAGGAAAAGAAAAAATACTCCTTCAATTTGGCCCCTTATTTGAGATTATTATTATAGAAGCCTAAACTTAGCTTCCTGAGTTGCAGATATTAAATAAAGATGGTCATAATTTAATGAAAACATTTTAGAAACTGTCTCTCATATTTTTCTTTTTTTTTTTTTTTTTTTCCCAAAATGTTAAAAATTTCTGGAAATATCAACCACCTCTGATTTTGGCTGCCTGATGATAATTATGTAGTGATGCTGATTCACTAAAATGATCAGCTGATATTTACTTACTTTGCAGAACTATAAACCCTAGTTTGCATTAGATGAGCACAGTCCAGATGTACTGATACCAAATCTTCATCTGTGTTAAATTGCTTGCTTTGGTCCTTCTTGGAGCCCAACCATGATTGTTCATGTGGCACAGACACACACAAGTGCTGGAGGGGAATTCAGAAGAGTTGAACATATTGCTGGGTACTTCATCCTACAAAGACATTCTCACATAAGTACCCAAGTAGTTTGAATTAATGTATTTTTAAAATACGCAGTTAAAGATTTCATATGTACATTTATATAGCCTGTAGCAAGGAGGAAGTGTCCATATAGAGATTTTGAATTAAAAATGTGGTCTTACAGTACATTAGCTGTGACATTTTCTTCAGCGAATAATAATGACAGAATTGGTAGTGGATTTGGCCAAAGAGACAAGAGAAATGTCTCGAGTTTTTAAGGAGCTATTTGTCCCCATAGCTGGCTAGGCAATTCCAGAGTAGAAGGGGCCAATTTGTTATTTTAAGAGAGCTGCTGAAATGCTCTAGAGAAAAAAGCATGTTCTGCCTGCTGGCAAAGAAGATTAAAATTGTTTAAAATTACTAGAAATATTTGCTGTTGATGAACTTTTGTTCTCTTCGAGGATTTGAATCAGAATCAGAAAAAAAATTTTATGGTGATTAGTCAACAACCATGGGACTGTGTAGAATTTACTTATGGTAAAATGGTGTTTGTTATTGCTTGCAACTAGCCATTAATGTCCAGAAGAAGTCAACTGAGGACAGAAGTATTACTGCTCACTACTTCTTTTGCTAGGTGTAAAAAAAAAAAATTATAAAATAATTAGAAATTTTTAAAAATATATTTACTGTTTGGATTGCTTGAATTCTGGATGTCAATTCTGTGTCATGGTGCTTCCCCAGGATGCTGAGTATCCTCTCTGCCCACCTCAGAAAAATACCACTAGGAGAAGCAATGTCAGATGCACAGAGTAGTATAGCAACAAAGCAGTGAAAATGATTGAATAAAAGCTACCTTTGCTTGAGGAATACCTCAAATATTCCTCTGCTGGGGCAGTTATCTCTGCATGATGGCCATACACATCTCTGAGCTATCTGAAGAACATCCTTCAACTCCCTGTTACCATTTCTGCTGCAGATAGGTGTCTCTCAGAGATCCATCCAAAGATCCAGCTCCAGTCATGCCAGCAGAATCTGTGCTGAGAAGGAAGCTCCTGGGGAAGGCAAACTGCTCCCTGAACTGAATCAAGAGGTTTCTTATTAGACTGTTATTAGAGCAAGAAAGTCATAACTATTGTCCTCCCAACTGTAAGAAATGCAAATCTATTAGAAGGGAATTAAAAACTCCTGTTTTATCACTTATTTCTAGGTGATAGTCTTCAAGGAAGTCTGAGTACAAGTGACACTTCAACCAGTTTCACCACTACCATAAGGAGGTGCAATTCTGTGCCATTTTATCTGCTTATTCTGCCTGAAGAAAAGCAAATTCTGATTAACATGTTTCAAGTGTTCTCTCCCTTATACCTTTCTCCTGAATAAATGAGCTTCGTGATAGATTTTTGCTGAATAGTTCTGAAACATCTCTGTACCTGACTTCCCAGCATACACGATCATCCAGACTCACAGCTTCGGTCGAAGTTGTTCTATGAATAATTTTAATTCATGAATGTCACTCACAGATCATTAGTTCACTAGATGTCAGATCTGCTGTGCATGTTTTCCAGAATAACACTGTTAAAAGTAGGAAGAGAATATGAAGTTCTGAGTAGTTATCCACATTATGTTGCTTCTTAAGAGATTATTCACCATTAAACAGATTTAGGTCTTGATAACCTGAGGAAAAAAAAAATTACTGGAATTTTTTACATGTACATAGGGACTCACTTACTTCCTTGTAAAGTACCTCATGTGTCTGTTCATTCTACTTCCAGCATACAGTAATTAAGATTTATGTTGCTTGGGGATATTTGATGTTAACACTGGAAATTATGCTTTTCTGAAATCAGATTGCAAATGGGGGTTGGGGGAAAGTGCACTTGAGACTCTTTGGAAATGTGGCACTGTTGTTTATATTTATTTTGGCACTGTAATTCAGAGGTGTTTATCAAAGAGCAGTCAAGGACATACCCAAACAGATTCACAAATAATAGACAAAAAAAGATTTGGGGAGATTTGTATTGAAAATAAGGTTTAGTAAAAGCAAGGAGCCTTTCTGTTCTCCAAAGTGAATATAGTCATTGTTTCTATATCATAGAACTTAGCGGTTAATAAAAATATCTCTACTGGGAGAATACAGAGAGTACTAAAACATGAATAATCTTTAAGGGAACTTCTGCTTTCTGTAGTTTTTTCCATAACATTATTGTTAATAACAATCTCTCCCGCTGAAAAATATGACATAATCATAGGGGAAAAAAAAAAAAAAAAAAAGAGAGAGAGAAAAGAAAAGAAAATCATCTTGACATAGGATATAATCCTGCATTGTCCATTCTCTTTCCAGACATCTTAATTAGTGGATCAAGACTCTACATATTATTAAAATTTGCAAACCAGCAATAAGTATTTTTTTCTTGGTAAATATCCTGGTTCTTAATAAGGTAAGAAAATAATTTAGAATTAAATTGCAGAAAAGAATTAGAAATAAATACTGGAAAATTGACCTAAGATGCCATCTGAGAGGCTTAGGACTGAGAGAGCAGCCCAGAGCAATGTGATGCCACAAAATTCACACTGGAAAAGGGAGAATGGAGGTTTTTTAGTTAATCTGCGATAAATAGCCCTGATTCCCAATTCATGAGGAAATCTGTACTTAACTTGTTGCCAGGGCCTTACTTGTGTAGGCTTTAGAAGGTGGAAATGGATAGATTTATTTATATATCTGCTTCTTCCTCTCTTTTTTTTTTTTTTTCTTTTTTTCCCCCCTCTTTTGTTGTTGTTGTTGTTGAAGTTGGTTTTCATATGTATATATATATCTCAGAATGTCAGACTACTTCAGATCTTCTGACAAGATCTGCTCCTTGCTCAGGGTCAGAGAGGAAGTGACCAGAAGACCTGAAAACTGAATATCAATGTTCATGTCATAGGGTGATGGCCCCTTTTTTTTTCACTTTATCAAGATAGTGGCCTTTTATACCTATAATTTTAAATGAGCTAAAGTGAATGCTAGTATAGTAGAATTTTGTGAAGAGTGTTTTGAGGGCTTAAATGACATTAATCTATCAAAAATGGAATCCTAAAAACTGGTCTTCTGTGCTACAACGATGTTCCTAACATTCTGACATCTAGTAACTATTTTTTTTTTTTAAATATAGATGAGGTTGGAAGTGTTTCAGTTGAATTCAGTTCCCTTTGCAGACTATTTTCCTATTCAAGCAAATGGAATATAACTGAATTTACCTGTCTGTTTGTACTCCTCACCTTGGTATGACTGAAGTATGCTGGTCACTTTCAACCAAATTTGGTGGAAACACTGTCCTTTAAGAGAGGATACAATTCTTGCGGATTTTGTGAAAATCAGCTATGAGATGGAAGTCATGGGTTCAAATTAGTGAGAAAAAAGCAGGCAGAGGTCAGCTGACAAATATTCTGTTTGGTAGCCCTTCATGCACACATGAAGAACTCCCAACTAACCTTGGTGTCATGTCATTGTTGGTCTGCTGCTAACGTGAAGGGGCTATCCGAGGGATACAGAACAGAGCTGAGGTTGTTCTTTGAGGCAAGGAAGACATAGAGGAAAAGGTAGAATAGGATCTGTTGGAAACAAGGTTTCATTACCTCCACTGCTCACAGAACTGCTTGTTTTTAATAATAAGAAGAAATTTCCCACACTTCAAAGTGTGACTCAGTGAGAAATAAAAACCAGTACTCCTTACGAGAGTGCCAAGGTGTGCTAATTATGTCATGGCTGAAATCATTAGCCACTCTGGCATTAAGATCCCTCCGAGGAAGAATTCACCCTATGAAGATATTCTTTGATTTAGAGCCAGAAGAATAAGATATACAGTATATAACAATATAGAGAATATATATAGCATATAAAACAATAGAGCTATAAAATAGCTTATGTTAATGTTTATAGTAAACAACGGCTTATAAAAAATGACAATCATGCAGAAAATTGTGAAAAATATACCAAAAGGTAGAAGATAAATAGGATTTTTCTAAAAACATAATAATTCTCTCTAAATATAACTTTTATTCTGAAAGTGCATAAAATATTTCCTGGAATAACTGTGTTTTTGGTAATCTTAAAATTGCTAATGCATTACTCAAAGTTGCTATATATATTGGATGCAAATCAGAAGACTCAGTGATTCCTTGTAAAAGCAGAAGAAAAGAGAACATCCTGTCTCAGGAAACTGCTGTAAACACCAAGAAGACCTTGTCAGGCTGGGACTTTTCACTTCCTCCTATTGAGACTGCTCCATTTTGCCCTGAACAGTGAATTTAATCCATGAACATCATCTGGAGCACAGGTGTACAATGATATGAATGGTAATCCAAACCTCTATACACTAGATGTCCTAATCATGCTTATTAACATCTTGAAAGATTGCTTACGTATTTATTTTTTTTAGTATGATGTGAACAGGTTGGTGATTCTAAGAATTTTCTAGCTGGTGGTGGTAATGGGGCACTTGAGATGGGAGAAAAAAGGAATATAGTCCAAAGTATGTCATGTTCTGGGATGAGATTACAATCACTGAGTTGCTAGGCATGAATAGACCTTCCGTTTGCCAGCTTCTCCACAAAACTTTGTGAATCTTAACATTTCATTTCCTATTTCTCTTTTCTGTTGCACAAAAACAAAATATTTCCTCTGAAGCCGAACAGAAAGTTTCATATGCCACTGACTTTTAACGTTTTGCTTAGGGAAAACAACAAAACAAATTTCAGTCTGGATCAAACCAGTTATTTTATTTTATTTTTTTCCTAGTTTGACTGTGGAGAGGAGTGATCTATTATTTATGTCCTTATACACTATATACATAGATCTCTCTCCAGGGAGAAGATGAGACAAAGAACAAACCACCTACGATAGATGTTGCTCATATTCTTTCAAACATTATGGGAAGGTGTTCAAATTTTGCCATGGTGAAGGTGGAATGTGAAAATACATAGAGTGGAAACTATAATGGTGTTCTGAGGAGGGGAGATCGTTTATGTAAAATATTCTTCCTCTAAGAAATCATACAAGAAGCAGTCTCATCAAGGTAGGGAAACCACTGAGACACAACTCATGTTACTTCTTGCTTCCTGAGTGTCCCCCCTGCCTATTCTACATCTAAAAATTTAGTTTGCAGGTTTCTAGATTAATGCTGCACAAATTAACTACAGGAGCCTGCTGTTCACACCACCTGAATTCAAAATACATGGAGCAGAAGTGATGTGGACCTTAAAATAAGGAAATATCAGAAGACAGTAAGGAAAAAATGTATTTACCTTAAAACAGAACACAATGCAATTAATTATAGAGAGGAAAATGAAGTAATGTCAGTTGGTGTGAGTAAGACAGTAATACTAACTTGTACATATATCTATGTTAAAATAGTTTTTGAATAACTGTAATTTGCTAGCTGGCAACTTTATGTGTAGGTCTGATTCTGTGCTCTTTTGTATAGTGAAAGTCTCTCTATCCTCTCTTCAGTGCAGACTTGCAGTATATTTTCTTTTAGTAACAGCTCGGAAATTTGTCATCCATTCTCATAAGAAAACTCCATTTTCTCAAAAATGAAACTGTCTACAGGAAAGGTTCATTTTTCATGAGTGCCTCTAATGAAATATGTTTTAAAATATTTGACATTGGCTAAATATATTATCTAGGTGTTTTCAAGAAAAACGAAAGATGAAAATATTACTTCCAATGGCTGCACTTGCAATAAGAAAGATGGTTGAAATAAAGGTAAATTTTGCTATATTGAAACTCTTAAAAATAAACAATTCCACTGATCCACTGTGTAGTTTCATGAAAGTAAGTTCAAATCATACCATCATCATCATCAAAATTTAGCTCAGCTTTGGACAGGAAAGGTCCTTGGAAAGCTAAACATAATCATATAAGTTGATAGTTTGTAATTTTCAAGATCAAGCTCTACTGTGAATAAAGCTGATCTGAAAAGTTTGCAGATGAGGACAGACAAACAAGTACTGACCCTCAGAAAAGGGGAGCAGTCTCCACCTGGTAGGTCTTATCACATCCCAAATGTCACCCCCTGCTCAGCTCTGCCCAGCTGGGTCCTCCACCCTAGGGTCATTCACTTTAAAATTGCTCCTTTGAGACAACTGCAAATCAGTGAGATCAGACTCTCACGTTGCTCCACTCCCAATGTCTTGTCACTCATTTACTGGCAAAGAATTACAACAATAGAATAATATATTATCAAATTCATGATTCTGTTGCTTTCCTAAGATTTTCTGTTACTTCTGAATAACTGTCAATGACAAAATCAGATTTAATCAAAAGACATTTGGCCATTTTATATGACACCTGTCCAATTAAGAGAAATTTCTTGGCATTCAGATCTCAGTCTTCTTGAGCCAAGGAGTTAACATTTAAATGTTCTGCAAAGTTCATTACTCCAGTATTACACTGTAAAAAAAAACAAGTATGAAAATAGAAATAACATTTCTCCCATGGAACCTGATATATCTGCATAGACTGTTTAAGCAATGTTGCTATGAAACATGATCCTTTAAATGCAAAGAAAAGAGATAATCATTTGGCTCTGCAGCAAAAAAACAATTCAATATACATTAATCTAAAATGTTATACGCAAAATATAAATCACAAAAGAATCAAGAAAGTTGTTAAAGTGCTATCACCTTCACCTTCTCTCTTTTTCTTTTTTTTTTCTTTTTCTTTTTTTTCTTTCCCCCCCCCTATAATTTAACTTCAGAAAAACATCACTAAAATTGTTTAAGCTTAGTATACACAGATTTCAACCCAATGGGTTGATCCAGCAGATGTAAAGAGGCATCATCATCTTATTGCTTCATTGAGGTGTAATATCACTGTCCCAGAAAAACATTCAGTCGTGCACCTTTAAACCTCAGAGGAGTTTCACTGACACCCTTGTGGCTCAGATCCCGATTGTACAGTCAGATACAAAATAGGTTTTAGGCACAAGAATGGTGAATCACCAAAAAATGTCCATATTAGTTTGTATCTAAACCAAAAGAAACCTTAACATTCCATGCTTTTAGGAGTTTAGACTTTGCAAGATAAGCACTTTGGATTCTTCTGAAAACTTTGGTTTCTTCAAAAGGATCATCATGGGACCTCAGGCAACTCAGACAGGGCTGTTTTGGCATGTTGGATGCTTAATATTGCAACTGGTGATTGTAGACCAGTGTGTCAGCTTTTTATTGCACCTGGCACAAAATATTTTGATCAGAAAGCTCAACATTTGGTGACAGTTTTATTTTACATAGCCTTTGTCTGTCTAAACCATGTTTGCTTTGCTGAGCAAAGGCTTTATTGTACCCTTGTTAGCCTTTGAAGGTCAGTATTGCTAGAAGAAAAAATCATAGAATCATAGAATCCTAGGGGTTGGAAGGGACCTCGAAAGATCATCTAGTCCAACCCTCCCTGCCAGAGCAGGGCCACCTAGAGTACATCGCCCAGGAACGTGTCCAGGCGGGTTTTGAATGTCTCCAGTGAAGGAGACTCCACAACCCCCCTGGGCAGCCTGTTCCAGGGCTCTGTCACCCTTACAGTAAAAAAATTTTTTCTGATATTCAACTTGAACCTCCTATGCTTCAATTTACACCCATTATCCCTTGTCCTATCGCTGGTCACCACTGAGAAAAGCCTAACTCCATCTCCCTGGCACTCACCCCTTACATATTTGAAAACATTGATAAGGTCACCCCTCAGTCTCCTTTTCTCCAAACTAAAGAGACCCAGCTCCCTCAGCCTATCCTCATAAGGGAGATGCTCCACTCCCTTAATCATCTTAGTAGCTCTGCACTGGACTCTTTCAAGCACTTCCCTGTCCTTCTTGAACTGAGGGGCCCAGAACTGGACACAATACTCAAGGTGCGGCCTCACCAATGCAGAATAGAGGGGGAGGAGAACCTCTCTTGACCTACTGACCACACCCTTTCTAATGCACCCCAGGATGCCATTGGCCTTCTTGGCCACAAGGGCACATTGCTGGCTCATGGTCATCTTCTTGTCTACCAGGACCCCCAGGTCTCTTTCACCTACACTGCTCTCCAGCAGGTCAGCCCCCAACCTATACTGGGACATAGTGTTGTTCTTCCCCAAATGCAAAAGTCTACACTTTCCCTTGTTAAATTTCATCTTGTTTCTCCCTGCCCAACTCTCCAGCCTGTCCAAGTCTCTCTGGATGGCAGCACAGCCTTCTGGTGTGTCAGCCACTCCTCTTAGCTTAGTGTCATCAGCAAACTTGCTGAGGGTACATTCTATACCCTCATCCAAGTCGTTGATGAAGATATTGAACAACACCGGTCCCAGTACCGACCCTTGAGGGACTCCACTAGTCACACACCTCCAACCAGATTCTGCCCCATTGACTACAGCTCTCTGACTCCTTCCTTTCAACCAGTTCATGATCCACCTCACTACCTGATCACCAAACCCATACTTGATCAACTTATCTACAAGGATGCTGTGAGAGACGGTGTCAAATGCTTTACTGAAATCAAGATAAACCACATCTACCGCTCTTCCATCATCTATCCACCTAGTAATTTCCTCATAGAAGGCTATGAGGTTAGTTAAACATGATTTACCCTTGATAAAACCATGCTGACTGCTCTTGATGACCCCCGTGTCCATGATATGCCTGGAGATAGTGACAAGAACAAGTTGTTCCATCACCTTTCCAGGGATGGAGGTGAGGCTGACCGGTCTAATGCAGGATTTGGTTTTAGCTTTAGTATCATTTGTGATATTTTGATATGGTGTTTTTTACCAAGGAAATCCCATCGTATAATATATTTATTCAAACATATGTGATTAGACCTAAAGTCAATTGAAGCCAATTGGAGCAAGATGTTCTGTAGTATTTAAATGACTATTAGACACCCATGACACTGATCTGTGGGAGCCAGGCTCCAAAACAGTGAGGATCTGGATGATAGAACCTTTCTGATCAACTGTGCTCTTGATGGTGTTCTCACAAATAGTTCAATAAATCAAAAATTCATTTTGTGGACATGATCTATATGGGAATATTTTCTGTAGTCCTGTAGTGCTGGTTTGACTGGATCATCTCAACAGATATACATCACACATTTCAGAAATGCAAGAAAAGGTAAAGCTTTAGGAATGGTTTTTGGGCAGGAAATGAAACCAGCTTCTGAGTGGGCTTTTTTTTTTTTTTTTTTTTTTTTTTGTCAGCTCTGGGATGAGACTATGTATTGCAGGCATTTGGGACTCAAAAGTATCTCACTAACCATGTCAGCAACAGAAGCTGCTGCTTCCTTAATTCCTCCCCCAGACAGCAATTTGATTACCCATCCATACCCAATTTGTCCTCTCAAAAAATGTGCGAGAAAAATGGAAACAAAGTTCTTTGAAGCCCTGTAAAGTGATTTCTGATCAAACTCACAGTACTCATCCTTCTGCACTGAATATGAAAGAATTTTAGGGGTTTAAATTGTGTAATTCCTTCAGTCAGTCCTGAGAAGCCATGGCTGAGGATTACATTTTCTACCACTAAGTAGAATATTTTTCTCAAGATAATCTTTTCCCAGAAACTAAAAACCAAATCCAAAACACTCCACCAGCACCAAAAAACCCAAACAAAGAAACAAACAAACAAACCCACCCTGTGATATAGTGTTATTCTTATAAGTTAAATTCTAAGGAGCAGTCTCAAGACATTATATAGGTAGAAAATGTCAACATGTTTTTAGTGAAGATTATTGTTAATTGATTGGTAAGTGATAAAGTCTTAGGATCTAACTTCCCTTGTTTTGTAAGACTGCATTTAATTTTCATGTTCATGGGCCCCACTCTGTCACTTCCTTGAGCTTTCAACTGAAGATTCCTTACTGTGGGACTCATCCTCTTCTTGGAATCTTGCTACACATGGCTGGCATTTATCTAAATTACTGAGTGCTGTATTATGTAAACATCCAGTAATCCTCTCCTTATGGAGACTCTAATGGAAAGACTCTAATGTGCAAATTAGCTAATCTTGAAATCAGTGCCTAAAATAACTTAGATAAATATTGTCTCAAACTTCCTTGTTTCCTCTCCTTTGTTTATGATGAAAGTCACATTTCATATGGAGAAATCCATACTGTAAACAGATAATGTTGTATCACTTGATTCTCACTTCTGGTGCTTAGAGTACATAAAGATTTTGGAGGCATATTTTAATTTCTTGGAAAATGAGATTTCTAAGCAGGGAAGAATAGGTTGCCATAAAAAATGTCTGTTCTGGTGAAAGAGAAAACCCACAGGGACTGCTGCAATTCCAACATTTTGTAGAAGGCAGTCAAACAAACAACAGCAAAAAAATTCAATCCTGTCCTGGAAAAATAACAATGTTTTCTACAGGGATATAAGACAGAAACCAAACATTGAGGCTGTCCAAAAAAAAAAAAAAAAAAAAAATATTTGCACAGCTATACACACACACACAAACATCCAAGGCTCTTGTTTCTCTGCTACTACCTAAGCAAGTTACAAGGGTTCTTTTGCATTCGCAGTAACAAACTTGTTTAAATAAGATGTTTCTCTGTTGCCATCACATTTCTACTTGTTGGCATATAATATGCATTCTTGAAACTTTATGGATATGACAATTCCCATTATGAGCCCTAATAATGGGATTGTGATTTACTAGGTGACAAATAACACAGTGTATCTGTTCATTGCCAGGCAGATGTATTTCTGTAGTATTCCCAATCCCTTTTCTTCATATTTCCTCTCTTTAGTGAGTTGTGATACTAGGCCTCCTTGCTTTACAGTACCTGATATATCCCACAAAGAAACAGTTTTAGAATGTGATAGTCCTGGAAAGAAGAGTAAAACAAGAGCATCCAAGTCCATGTGCTTGTGCAATGCGGAGGTCTTTCATTTGATCTGTTCATTCCCTCCAGTACATGCAAACATCTGTGTGCGACTGCCATTCTCCCTCTAGCTTCTGAATAATAAGCAATAAAATAAAAAATAAGTTTGGAATGCATTTCAGGTATTTCCTGCAAGCTCTAATTCTGTATTTGTGCACCGTGTTTAATGGAGCCAGTCTCAAATGTGCTACTGTGAGACAAAGAATACATTAGTAAGAATATCTGGTTTGCTAGCCAACATTTTAAAGGATGCATCTTTATGCATCTTGTAGTGCTTCCGTCTAAATTTTTAAAAAATCTTTGAGAATAACATGATTAAGTGCAAATGAATTTTGCTATGCTAGAAAATCAGGCTTTTTCTACTGTCACTTCAAAAAAGACTGACGAAAATTTTGGATTGATAACTGCCAACCTCATAATTTTATGAACCACAATGTGAGAGGCACAGCAAGATGTGGAAAGGACTCAGCTGGTCAAAACCTTTGCTTTTATGTTAAAATCCGTTTATTCTTGAGGGTCAAAATGTAACAAAAAAGAAAGTGCGTGTAAGTATGTAGAACCCTAGTAATTTAGTCTTCAGCAGGTCATGTTGCTGCACAGGCTTAAGAGCTAGTTCACACTGTTATTGAATAAAAGCAAAAAGTGTAGTTACCATAGCAACGGCCACAACACATGATGTTGATATTTCCCTCTGAGATTTTAAAGTCCCACACATTTTAAAGGAAATATGTGCTGAAATATCTTAGCTTCACTTGCAGAACTTTATGGAGTTTATTAAAATGTACTAGATTTGATGTGTTCATCAGCAGCTATTTCTGCTGAACATTTTTAAAGAAGGCCAAGAAAGCAGTTGCAAGAGGACTAATAGTTTCCACAGAGATGCTATACAGTTTCATTGTCAGTTGTGGCTGGAAAGACATGTTTTTGTGTCTTCCTATGTTTGCAAACAGAAAGGAAAATGAGAAGATGTATAAAATAAGACACATTTCCCAGATCAAATGCACACCATCTCTTGCTCTTTCCTTCCAGAATGGTGAGTCTAACACAAGTAACAACAGTTGTATTGGGAAGGTGGTGGGCTCCCCTGGATGAATTTTTTCCATGTCTATCCTACCACTTTCCTATTTTCCCATTAACTAATTCAAAATGGGAGAGTGAAAAGTATGTAATATGGGTTATTATATTATGTTAAAATACTACTCAGAGGCAGGAGCTTGGAGTATCAACCCTGTATAAATCAAGAATTTACACCTATGTTTCAACGGTTGATATGGAATAAAGTATACTTATAAGACTCCTATTGAAGAGGACAAGAACATAAAAACTTCTGTATATTATCTCTTAAAAAACCCTCCAGCTAATCCTCACTTTTGGAGGAAATTCTAGGGAGATAACCCAAAACGACTTCATCTTGGCATACAGGATTATGGCATAATACTCTGGCAGAGTATTATGAAGCACAGTCCTACTAGAGGCACAGTCTTTGGGAAGAACTGTGAATGTTATTTTTAGAACAGTTCAGACTTCAGAGATCCTTTACTGCTTGCTTGTGAAGCACATTCAGTATTCACTGAAATTTTATTCATTTTCCATTGGCCTACACAAACACCTTACTTCAATTACTGCTTGATGAATCTTTTGTTTTTACTTTTTATGTTAGACAAATGGTGCTGTATTTTTTTATGGACATCCAAGAAAGCACCAGTGTTGGTGTACACTTCTGTGTAGAAAATATTAGCTTAAAAAATGTACAGAACACTGAGATGCCCTGAACAGATTGTTATGATCTGTGTAATAATTCTTGCACTTTACTTCTGTAGCTGATACAGATGTAGCCATACATAGACATCATATATATTTATTATTTAATTTAAAAAATAATCCAATATAGAAAGGAGTTATATAAAGACAGAGCAGTTAACATCTGAGAAAGCATTTGAGTAAGGTGCAGATCATTGACAATGAGCAATGGTTTCATATAACACAAAATGTCAAAAGAATAATTTACAGATAATATTAGGGTGGGTAAATGAGGAGACAATGGTTTAAAGTGAAAATAAGCACAGTGTGCAGTGATCCAAAAATTGTATTTGAAGGCTATATAATGCAAATACAAAGCTGGCAGGGCTGTATCCCTTTGAAAGAGAAGGAAGTGTGCAGTCTAATTGTTAAATATGGCTCCATTTACTGAACAAAGAATGTTATCAGCACAGCAAGAAGAAAGCTAAAAAGAAAGCACTAGTTTATACTGTGAGTAGTCACCTCACTACAAATGGGTAGAACAAAGAGTATGGATTTGTACAATCTCATTCAAATTCTTAGGGATTATCTTGTACAAGGGCCATATAATTTTTCATATCTTCATATATAATGCAGAAAATAATGGTTCGAGTTTTTTCTGCCTACAGTGCCAACACATAAATTTCCTTTTGCTTATGAATGGAGGTGTCTTCTTAATTAGATTCATCTGCACATTTCTGGATTATGTAACAGGTTTATTTTCGAGTCACTCATTTAACTGACACTAGAAAGCAACACAAACATACTGTTAAATTTTTTATGATATTTAGTACCAAAAGCACTCAGTTACACCCAATCAGTGTGTAAGAGGCAGGGGGAGATAAACTTAGGATCAAAATATTGATGCTGGAAAATAGAAGCACTTTTTTTTCACTGGGATGTAGATCACTGAAACAAGTCACCTGCCAGTTCTGCCAAATATTTAATATAATCTCATCTATAAATATAATAACCCTTTTTCTGAAAGCAAATAAGATGTTGTCATCCTCCTTTAATATTGGAGAGATGTTGCAGAACTTTGTGACTCTGATTGCTAGCACCATCCTCTCAGGTTCCAGCCTAAAGATATTCCTGGTCATCATAGGAACATGGTTTTGATGCCATTATTATTCCATAATCTTTCTTCATAGTATTTTGAGGACTGACATTAACTAATTTAATTTTTGTGGCTTTTGATTGGCACTCGTTGTCTCCATGTTACAGAACAGATACTTTTCTTGATAGATATTCAACTTCTTATTCAAGGATTTCAGCTTGATTTTAACTCTTTTTTGTGTAGCTGTTTATAAAAAATCAAATTTTTGTAAGGGATCATGTATCATGTGAATCCATCACACTAATGAGAGATCAGCTCAGAATTTTCAGCTCATTGCAAGGTGAGATCAACATAAACCTCACTTTTATGGCACGAATAGAGACAGTAACCTTAGTTTAAGTGGCCATACAGATTTGCCAAATTATTACAGTTCTCCCACGGTGCATGTGCAATAAAGTGTAGGGCCCCTCTTACATCGGTTTCCTTGATCATGCAACCATTAAAGCAGCTAGCACAGTTGCTATCCTTTTAGCTCACTGCTTCTGTCCCAGTATACATACTATGTTTTATTAAATTCATAATTCATATTTCTTACTATCTTGTCTCACATCAGGAGTTGTAAGCTAGTATAGTAATGGTACACATCAGGAGTTATAAGCAAGGATGGTAATTATATAAGGATGTTCCAACAAACAAAATGCTGTTCAAGTGTAATTCTCTTCCCCATGAGCTTCCGTATAACTCCCCTGGCTGCCTGCTGAAAAATCACAGACAGAAAATGCTTCCAGCTACACAAATGTTTTGTAGAGTTGGGTCCTGAGAATGAAAGGTTCTGTTTGTGTTTTTTCAAGTTCTCACTGGCCATTTTACATTGCACAAAGATACAAAGGAATCTGTTAGGTAGGGAAAGATTTGTTCCTATTTTCCTCAGCTACTATTGTTGCAGGGTATAAAGATAAAATGGGTTTAACTTTATGGAAATGTGCTTGCATATTTAGCCTCAGAATTTTTGTTGTAGAAGTGAATGATCACACATACTTATTTACTCTTTTTCTGCTACTGAAAAATCACTTCCATGAAAAGAGGGAGGAAGCATGAAGATATGTGCATTACTATGTAGGTCAACTATTAATTGGTTTCAAAGGGCTTTATTCTTTAAAAGAAATCATCCTTTTATACTTACAGGAGACATTTGTTCCATTTGCAGCATAAATTGGGACACATGCAGTTTCCTTTGTTGTTCTCCAAACCATGATGAGTAAGCAAGCCCTTAAACTCAACAAGCAATAGAGTGAGGCCTTTTGCAAAATACTTCAGAAGAAAAGCATAAAAATCTCCATAACCACAGGTGAGCAATAAAATTGCTATAACGCAAAAGTATTGTTTGCAGTATGCTCTTAATCAGTGGCTCTTCTTTTTACATCTCAGTGTGAAATCTCCACACCAGCAGTTAGTTTCATAAGAAATAATCAGGGAAACTTTGTAAAACCTAAAGGCTGCTGCAAATTAGATTCTATGTATACCAAATATTTATAGATATTCAAAAATGAACCACTCTCATTTCAGAATACTTTGTCTTTCTTTCAAAACTCTGACTTGAATAAAAGCTCTTTGTATGATTTAAAAAAAGGAACACGGTTTAGTAATAACTCAATTTTACTTAAACCACAGAAAGTTGCCTTGAGCTAGGTTGTTTGCTTTTTTAGGTAAATCTTGCAAAGTGAAATTAGGTGGCTAAGGGAACCAATAGTTGCTCATGGTAGAAGCTCTCTTCTGTGGATGCCTGGTTTGAATCCAGATTAGCCATGACTGGACAGCGTTATCCTCATTTCAAAATAAAGTACAGTCATAACTCAAAATAATGTTGCCTGCATCTGTGTTATTACACAGTACTTGCGTCATTATTGTACCATTCTGCACTTCTCATGCCATTGTAAAATAAATTTATTCCCTTAGCCTTCATAGGTTTCCCTTGTCCTTCATAGGTTTCACATTTTTTTCCTTTATTTCATATTGTATTTTCTTTTTCAGAAAGCATAAGAATTATAAGAGGGACTACATGATGCCAGAGGTTGATTGTCTCACAGATTATATGACTGTGTTCTTACATGGGTCAAATACATGATGAATGGACAATAATCATTGTTATCTGCTGACTTACTTTTCTGGTGGCTACCTGACTACTGGCAAAGCATGAGCAAAATGCATGGACAAAATGCATGGTGCAACAGGAAGATGCCTGCCTTCCTGAGCCTTTTTGTATCTATGAAATTCATGAGACAGATCACAAATTACATGATTTCATTGCTCTCACCACCACTGTTTTTCTCCACCAGTGTCCTGTATTGCCTGCCAGATCCTGCAGGAGAAATCTGGACATGGCTGAGAATGAATTCCAAGGTAATAAATTAACATCCCCAGTCCTGTAATGGGAACAAAAACTAGACAGGATCCACTCACTCTGATTGTTGCTACTCCAGCACCACAGGGACCAGGGTGATGAAAATAAGAAATCTCTATCCATTACTTCCATGCATCCTTTTCCTACCTACAAATATTTCTTCTGATTGACAATACTATTTTTGTCCAACCGTGCCAAATATCCACACTTATGGTTATATGAAGGATATTATTTTTAAATATTTGATAAAAAAAACCAAACCACTTTTTCCCTGAAGAACCTTCACATACAGCTTCTACACTTTTAAGCCTCTACAAATCACCAAACTAAACATCTATTACAGTATTACAACAGTGCAGCACTATAGTTTAGATTAAGAACCTGGTCAGATTTATGTTCTCTTCAAGTTGAAGAAATACTAGCTCACAGTTGCTACAAGCAGTCATATATGTAAAAGCCACACGGTGCTGTTAGTTTTAAAGAAAAGATCAATAAACCAAGCAGAGCAGTCTTGGCCAGTGCAACATATCAGAGACCAAAGTTTAATTTGGCCTCAGAATCACAGAATCATTCCGGTTGGAAAAGACATTTAAGATCCTCGAGTCATGAACAACATAAGAACTCAGCCTCTGGGGCAAATACCTTCCAGAAAGCATGTAGGAAATTAAAATTTATGCCCTCTTCAATAGGGAAAAAGAGGGTATTTATATTGTGAATTCTATTAAGTGTCCAAGACATTGAAAATATCTAGGATTTTGAGAACAGAAGAAGTAATATAAAACTTACAAATGGGAAGTGGAAAAATAAATTATTTGTTTATTATGAGCACTTCCATTTCTCTCACAAGCTCCACTTAACCAAGGAAAAAAAACCTGTGGAAAGCAGCTGAGCTAAATGCAGGTAGTGACCAAGGTGACCCAGAAATGTAAAGAAAAAGTTCCACAGTTAGCATTCAAGCACTTTTTTTTTTTTTTTTTTTTTTTTTTAATATAAGGATTGTAAAAGCCATTTGGGGAAAAAAATTAACTAACAGCACTGTGTTGTACAGCTCTAATCTACCAGACTAGTTAAAAGTATCACTACTTATAAATCTGAGTATCTTCTTCTATCTCCATAATTTTGTTGTCTATCCTTACCTCTCCTACTATCTAGGATCAGGTCATATATTTTTAAAGTGAACACATCTTTTTAATAGGAAGAACTTTTAAGCATGGGAATTTAAACTGTTTTAGGTGTCTCCTTTACTATTATCACTCAAAAAAAGTTGTCTTTATTTTGCAAACATCACTGTGTGAAATACAGCTACAATGAAGTCACCAAAATTACTCTGAACTGCAGGGTGCTGAATTTCACTTATCCCCTTCCTTGACTTCTATGGAGCTGGGATTTCACCCCATTAGGTTTACTGCTGACTAAAGAGGAGTTAAAGCTTACAAGCAAATTGCCAGTCTGTACATGTTTCAAAAGTACAACAATTTCCTATTAAAGGTGGTAGTTACTAAGGTGGAAGAGAGGAGTTGTAGCTCATTTATAAATGTAAACAAGTGAGACTTATTCTGATATGGGTACACTCTTTTTTTGTTGTTCTTCTTACTATTACTATTTATTTTTATTTTTTGTCTTTTTTAATTTAAACTGTTTGAAATGAATATATATTATTATGCTGGAACTTTTCTATTTACACTTAACTAGTAGTGTTCTGAAGAATCCTTATGTGTATGGGCTAGATAGATGTCCAGTGAAAGCTGGGCTCATAAAGGCAAATGAAAAAGCTTCAGATTTGGGCAAAGTTCACTTGAAAATTTCTTCAGTCCATTAATAATCAAGACATGGATAATTTTTCTTTGGGGAGACAAATCAAGCTTTTCTTTAAGTTTCAGTAACAGGAAGGACAAACTCCAACTTTCATTACAGTGTCACTCAATTATAGGGCCAAAAAAGTGATTGGAAAAGCATAATCTTTTAGCTAATTGTCATAATTTTAATAATTGTCATAATTTAAGTATCTAAAAATCAAAAAGACATAAACAAACAGGCAGTACTTTAGTGACAGGTAATTTACTGGATTCACTGTCCTCTGTATTTAAATTGAAATTTCTGTAGGAAAGACATGGCAGGGACTGTTTCATAGCTTATATATGCAAAGCATGAGAAATATAAACATGCTCACTTTGGACCAGAAAAAAAACACCAAACAATATTATGCAGTCAACAAACATACTAACTTTCTAGGAAATACTTTACCATGGCATCTTAAAACTTTCTTAGTACTAATCTCACCATGAAGAAAGTCCTAGTGTTAGCCACAAGTTTTCCCTGTATTTAGTTCTAGGTACTAAAGTACAGGTGCTTGCACTATTTCCCTAGTGCAAACCTTTGTAATACTGAATCTTTTATACCTGGAAGCCAGTACTGCTAAAAGTGACAAGTCACAGAAGCCCAAATGGCTCTCTCACTAGCTGCATACTGTACATACATATTCAAGAATGAGCCACCGTCCATAAGCCCTGTAGCTCCTAGACATACAAATCTACAGTGTGATTTTAAAATATAACTGCAGGCAGTATGGAAATTGTACCACGAGAACATCTAGGGAAGCATATGTAAAATAAAGAGAGACTGCTGTTTTAGAAGGCCCTCAGGTTGGAAGCCAGCACAAGAGCTTTATAGGAATCAGAAACAAAATACCTTAAATGGTGCTAAAACATATTAACTAAATGCTGTATTTGCATATGAAATTAAACATTAGATTAAGAAATTTCTTAATTAAGTGCTAATCAAAGCCCTTTTATAATTTTATGTCCCAGATAGGCTTATTTTCTCAGCCACCTTGGTCTGGCTTATGACAAAGACAGAACAAGCATTTATATTAAGTTCATTATCAAAGAAAACACCTCTGAAGTGAAAAAAATATTTATTCCTTCTTACTTTTTATTTTTCACTGTGAATTTTCTTTGATATTTTACTTCAAAGTATTTTACTTCAAATTACTCCATGCCAATGGAGTAATAATGGCTGAGACCTAGGATGACACATGAGGACAGAGTTTCTTCTGCCCATTGTCTCCTTCTAAACCATCTTCTTGTGCCTCTACACATTTTGGGTACATGATTTTGAAATGTAAGCTTTGGAGACATGGTGGATTTACTGCTGTAGTTAGTCTTTATTTAGCATTATGGGAAACTTTGAAGCCTTTTAGTATTACTGTAACACTGATTATGAAGGTCTATCTCCATATCTGTATTCTGCTTCATCTGGAATAATTTTTATTGCGCTTTACTAATGCTGACTTCCTTTCAGGACTTCAACACATCTGATACTGTCTAGACATCCTAGAGACCTAGACCACCTCCAAAACATTACCAAATGAATGCCCCTTCCAGCAACCAGACTGTAAGAGTAGAACTGGAAAATTTTCACTTGTGTGGCATTGTGGTGATAACTAATACTTTTTAAAACCAAGTCATAGGATATTAATAACTTGACAAAATCTATTTATGCAAATCCTCTTTTCTTTTTACCCAACCACATGATTTTTAGCTCCATACCTTACTTTTTAGACCAGGTTTGGAAGAATGCAGACCTCCAGGGAGCTACTGTTCACTAGCTAATGGCTACTTGTGGCATTTTTTACTAAAGGAAGAGGAACGATGCAGGTTAGTTCTCTCCTTTTCAGTCTTTTATTAGGTAGGTCATGAATTATTAGTACCTAAATTAGATTTAAGTACATTCATTTAGTTCTACCAGAAGCACTTAAAGACATCAGATATGCTGTGTGTTTTAAACATGATGCTGAAAGCTGAAAGTGAAACTCTTAGATTCTTACCTCAGGGTCAGATTCAAAGTGTCTTGCTTTGTAGTTTTCAATGGTCTGCTTAATAAGCTTATGTTATACGGTATAGAGTTGTAACTGAATCTGATTATACATATCCTAGAGGGAAAACTCCCAGAATGTGATCAATCTATTCAGGGATTTAAAGTGTGATTTATATAATTTACAAACTGTGATTAATACAAACTATCATCACACTTTCCTTTTTTTTAGAACATCTTGAAGGTTCAAAGACTTGTACAAACACTGATAATTAACTGGGATTTTCAAAGAGGTCCAAAAGTGAGCCACCCATCTACTGCTGAGTTGGCTAGGTAAATCCTGAAGACAGCTTTGAAAACTCCTATCCTTGACTATTTCAAGCACAGCTGACCTCCTGAGAGTAGATAATACCTCCTTATTTGCCCTACCCATTTTTCTCTGCAAGCCTTAGAATGAAAGATTCTAGCTGATCAATGTCTTTATATTAAAAATAAGATTTTCAAAGAATTATTTGATCCCAGGCCCTAAGGACAAATAAGCAATGGTTTTAACAGCCTCTTCATAACATCAGATAAGACAGGATAAGCTGATGGGAAGCTGACGTGTCAAGATGTGAATTCTGGTAATCTTGTAGGTAGACAGTAAGTGGAAATATTCTCCCACACTTAATGGTTTTTGTTGGAATGATGTGGGACTTTTTCATCCTTTTTCATGTCATATTGTGTTGTCACGGCTTTGGTAATGGGGGAAGGACCACTTAGGTGTCTCCTGTGAGAAGCTGCTCAGGCTCCAAAGCAGGATTCACTCCCAAGCCCATGGGAGACTGTGGTAACATCTCTATGACTAACATATTTTAAGAAGACAAAAAGGAAACTGCTAAAAGACATGAGGGGAAGACCAGAGGGGAAGGTGACAGCAATACCTGAGCAAAGATTCCAAGACCACTGAATAAGGAGGGGTGGGAGGTACCAGAGCAGACATTTCCCTGCAGCCTGTGATGAGATGGCATCCTGCAGCCCACGGAGGATCACAATGAAGCAGCCCACGAAGGATCATGGTGGAGAAGGTGTGGAACTGCAGCCAAGGTTGTTCCCATGCCAAGTGAAGTGGCTGGTCTTGAAGAAGAGCAAGAAGACTGTGATTCTGGGAAGCCCACACTGAAGCAGTTCTGGATTGCACCTCATGTGAGGGACTCATGTTGAAAGAGTTTGAAGAACTCTCCTGTGGGCGTTACCCCACATCGGAGAAGGGGAAGATCTTGAAGAGTCCTCCCCTGAGAAGGAAGGAGGAGCAGAAAACAATGTGAGGAACTGAGAGCAAACCCCATTCCTCATCCATCTGCACCACTGGATGGGAGGAGGGAGAGAAACCAGGAGTACCTGAAACTGAATTACCAGAAGTAATTTGGGCCCAGAAAGGAGGGAGGGTGTGGATGAAGGTGTTATTAAAATCTGTTGTATTTTCTCCTTGTCTGTTCTGATTGATTTGAGACAAATTAGATAGATTTTTTCCACTAATCAAGTCTGGTTTTCCTGAAACTACAATTGGTGAGTGAACCCTTCCTGTCCTTGTATTGAGTCACAAATTTTTTTCTTATTTTTTCCCTTCTCCATTCCAGAGTAGGAAAAGGAGAGAACAAGTGCCTGTGCAGTTCTTTGTTGACAGCTGAGCCTAACCCACAACCCGTATGAACAAATAGTAATTTTAACCTGAATTTTCCGTAGGTATGCTGACTGTTCTCACAGGATGGGCCATCCAACACACACACAGCATCTAATGGGGTTCTTATGTTCTAGGTCTAGTAACTTGAGGAGAATTAAACAGCACTTAGAATGTTGTGTTGTTTGCAACAAAATGCTGTAGGAGACAGGAAGCGTTCACAGAATTTTTAATTCTTTTTTTTCATTTTAATGTGAATTAATCCAAAAATGTACTCCACAGAAACAGCTTCACCTTTAGTTTTTGCCTTTTTCACCTCTTCTGTCCCAGAGGTCCACAGCAACCTACTTTGTTTGTTTCTATCTTCTTTCCAAAGTTCCAAGACTCAGGCCTGTGACTGAAGGGGGCAGAAATTCCTGTGGATGAAATGGTCATTACTCAGCTTCTGAACTACTTGCTCCCCAGACTGCTCACATCTCTACCCCAGTGTCAATGGGTAGGAGCAGCTGTATCATTGCTTTCTGTGTAAAAGAAAACGTCACCCACTTTACCTTCATTGCTACTCTGTCTTCTGGTTAACAGCAGAAAAGACCTTGCAATGATTATTCATAAACAACTTTTCTTCATTGACTGGAAAAATATCAGGTTTCTATATACTGTATTGAGCTTAACATGTAGTTATCATGTATAATAACTATTTAAATAAATAAAAAAAAGCAACAAGAAGAGAGTAACATGGTAGCAGAGTAATAGTTACCTGCTCCAATTACAATTTTCCATGAAAGATTCTAGATAATATAGTCCATACACAATCCTGTATTACATTGTCTTGATAGGCCTCACAATAGAAATTACTTGGAATATCATAGGTGCAACTGTGCTCTCACATAAAATCTATGTTCCAAAACCAGAAATTGGTTCAGACTGAATATGTAACTTTTTCTGCAAAAGAATAAACTCTCCTTCCATTACTGCCCTATTATACACACATTTTACAGTCTGAAGGAGCAATCTTTGCTAAAGAGAAACATAAATAAGTTCTTATTTTGGCAGTTTTATTTCAAATTGTGTTGCAATATAGCAGATGAGCATTTTTATTCATTGACAAATGGATTTGATCGGACTAGTGCAATGGTTCATTAACCTCATGATTAGTTTGGGCTATCTCAGAAGTGTTCTTGCTGTGAATTTAGATTTGATGATGGCTCACACATCAAGGAAACAAATTGCCTGGTCTTTTAAAGGAAAAAAGGGGGAGGGTTGAAGAAGTTAATTGATGTCTTTAATTCCTATAAGTAATAAAGCATTTTTTTCTTCTATGTATTTCTTTCTAATTCTTATGAGATGTGTTAGACAAAGTGCCAAAAGCACAGATTACTTTAGTTCTGTTGTTACCAATTAGAGAGAGTCAAAGAACTCTGATTACAATTATCAGACTTTAATGAGCAATTGTCTGTCAAGATTTTTTTCCACAACTCTAAGTACGTATTCATGATTTGTATGCAGTGTACAGGTACCCCTGTATAGTGAGTTTTTCTTTAGATAATCAGTACCTGATTGACAATTCATTTTCAACGGGCATTTTGAGTAACTATTTTTCGATGTCTTGTAGGAGCTACTATTTATCTTTTTTAATCTTATAAAATATGGACTAAAAAAGTTTTAAATCACAGGAAATCTGAAAAGCAAAAATGAAAGTCACACATCTGCTGATATGAGTTTACCTTCGCTCAATGTACTAATTGAAATTGGGCCAATCTACACTGGCCAATGATTCCCTAGTCCATCTGATACTTTTTCTCATCTTTGATCTTTAAATGTAACTTAGTAGAGATACTGGGTTTAAAACCTCAAAGTTCATGTTGCAATAAAAATCTTTCTTCTTACTTATAGTAAAAAATACAGTGGGGAGTAAGGAAATTCTAACTTTAATGTTCCTACATTAACCTACAAATAAATGCCTACTTCAACTTTTCTATGCAATTCAAGATCAGTCTCTTCCATAATGGTGACTTTGTGTTCCCTTACTTCATCAGATACAGTTTTTGAAAATACTTCTCCTTGAAACACTCTAAATGATAGAAAAAAAGAAATTAAATATGATTGTGTACTGTAGCTTAAGTTCCATGTTTTATTTTATGAAGATGTTGCAAGATAGAGAGTGAGTGAGATTTGCAGACCTTTGTGACAGTGACAGTCACATGTGGAGAAGGATGAGTATAGGAGCTATAGTATTTTCACTGCTTATTCTAAACAGTTGACATAAATACCCCAAATTTCTATTTGGTGGCATCTTATTTGTGTCTGTTTTCTGTATAAGAATTTGACTTCTAGGACTGCCAAGTAAATTAGTGAGCTAATCACTGTTCAGCACAAGTGCTCTAAATCTTCTCTCAAGCACATAACTCTTAAGAAAATGAGACATATGCTCAGTGTGTGTGTGTGTGAATTTCTCTATGTTTTTGTCTCCCTCTCCCCAACCCTACCCTAGTTGATTTTTTGTTGTCTGGTCTATTTCAGCCAAATTTCATAGATGGGATAGTGATTTCAAGGTTATGAAGGACTGACAGATCTCAAGAAATACAGAGACTGAGGAAAGAGCACCTACTAACAATGGGGAGGAGCAATATGAGTTCCCATGAGACATAGAGAACCCATGTAGGAAAGTGAAAAAGAGATTATGAAAGCCCCAGCCACAGAACAACCTTTAAGCAAAGTTTATGAGATAAGGTCAATGATCTAGGTTTGCAATGTGAATTTCAAAATTTTAGCAACAAACTTTATGTGCTTTGTTTCTTTGGTTTTGTTTTTTCCCTAATATTGAGGCATGATTTTTTTTTTCACCAAAAATTAAAACCACCATTTAGTATATTAAGATCTGATCAAATGCTTTATTTTCACTTGTATTTTACAGAATAAGGATTGCTTTAAAAAAAAAAAAAAAGCACAACTATTTCTCCATTTTTCTTCCTTTGAAAGAAGCTCTTCTGACAACATTTTATTAAGTATTAATATTTATGGCTTAATATTTAGCAAGGCTGAAAGGCTTACCTGTTTCGTACCAATAACCACTATTTTATGCCAGGTTTAATGTATTCTACAGAAATGTATGATGCCTCACTCCTGCCACCTTCCTTGGTGATAAACTAGATAAAGCTTCACATGAATTCTGCTTTTATGGCCTATTCATGTCTTCTGTTTCTAAGTGATATAGTGCAGAATGAGGGTCTTATTCTGTCACTGTCATTTTTACTGAGGAGGGTGCTATGTTATTAAATAGCTCCATTATAGATAGATATGGCTACTTCAGAAATAAGATGCTACTTGATTTGAGTTAATGGAAACACTGGTTCCAAAATGTCACCTTTCAACGAGGGCTAAAACTGAAAACAAAGGAGCTATAGATAATAAATAGGAACAGATGTAAATTTCTGTCACCATTCAGTTAAAAATCTACCAGAACACAGAAAGAAACTTCACGGAAAATGCTAACTGCACTGGCAGGCCTTGAAAGAGGGGTTCTGAAGCATCCTGAGCTATTATATGTTCCATGTTTCTGTTCACTTTCTGTCAATGTGTGGTTTAGACAGTTTGTAACACAAGTGTGCTTGGACACAGCAGATTCACCATTCCCTTGGGAATTAATCTCTGCTGTGCTTGAATTTTTATTGGCTAGATATCAGTAGCAAGTTGAAGTTAACACGGTCTGGTCAAAGACCATAATACATGCACAGAAGACTGATGAGTTCTATAGTAGTAATATGAAAAAGCACATGTTCTTACAGCTTTGACAATCCATTGCAAACACCTATAGACCTAAGATACAATTTATTTTTACAGCTAGATGTGGGTTCCCTAGGCCATGAATGTGAATATTTGCACTGTATTTACACTTGACACATTTCAGCAGGTTGTTAGTGAGGTCTTGGTCCTACCATTCTTGATTTACAGAGGTAATGTTAAAAAAAAAAAAAAAAATGTTTTCATTGGTCAGTAATAACTATCAGTCCTTAGAAAAGCAGAGGAAGCAGTATCTTTGAGTAGTAGCAATTTCCAGCTGAATGTCCCAGCACCTTGAATTTATATTTTAGGATTAGATTAGCTGTTCTGTGAAGGTGGCTATCTTTTCCACTAGCTGTATGAGACCTAAAATCTATGTCTTGGATTTACACGGCTAAAATTAGGTAAAGGTCCCTGTAGATACTTACCTAGGCATTAGCACATGTGAATGCATGAATGAATGAATATCCAGTTTGCATAGTTTTGCATGTTTTCAAGTTTTGGAACTTGAAAAGGTAATAAAAAAGAAAAGAATTTCAATTTCTGCATAGAGCATTGACAGGATATTCCATTATTGCAGGATTTTCCAAAATCCATGGTTTTAAAGGCGATTTTTTTACATGGGATCTTTAATGTAGGAAAATTCCATTTCTAAATTTCAGAAATGTTGCTGAATTTTATAAAGAAGAAAAATCACAAAGTGTTAGGGGCTGGAAGGGACAGAGAGATCAAAGAGTCCAGCACGAACAGAGTAGGACCACCCAGTATAGGTCACACAGGAATATGTCCAGGTGGTTTTGAACGTGTCCAGAGAAGACTCCACAACCTCACTGAGCAGCCTGTTCCAGTGCTCTGCCACCTTCACAGTGAAAAAAAGCTTTTTCATATGTTTACAATGGAACAGCTCATGCTGGAACTTTGTATCCATGACCCCTTGTCCTATCATTGGTCATCAGTGAGAAGAGCTTGGCTCCATCCTCCTGACTTACACCCTTTACATAAAAGTAGAGGTTTTTTATCAACAGCTAATATTAATAATTTCCACATCTGTTTAGTGACTGATGGACTGCACATATTTAAATGATCTAAGCTATGACAGTGCAGGATTGCGACAACATGGGATTCATTAAACGCTATATATCAGATTATTTTTAAAATGTGATTTTGTTTTTATTATTATTATTTTGGAAGCTAATGAAGCTGTATACAAGGCTTACGTCCCAAATACCTCAGAGAGTTTTACAGATCCCACAGCCTGGTAATTTTTATTATGACACCATTTTGAAGGACAATTTAGAATTATGTCCACTTTGCAGACATCAACTGTGGTTCTGAGGGATCATTCCAAACAACAACCTTAGCAAAACAACCTGACTTCATGGTTTCTGAAGAGAGAAAACTTCCTCTAGATGATACCTCAATAGCTTTCTTTCCTTAGGCAAAGGTAACTATTATGAATATCCCATCTGAGAGAATGATGCCCTGTTTCTCAAAATATTTAGTTATCTGAATGTTTCTTACGTAGTGTGCATAAAGCACTTTGGTGAACAGGAGCTATACAATTTGTTTATGATCATTTCAACAACCTGCATTTAAAAACATGTTTTCATTTTAGTGTTGCTGGACATATATTTGACTTCACTTCTTTTCAAGACAAGAATTAGAACTATTATTTCCTTCCTGGTGGTTAAAAGGGTCCGATTAGGGTTTTCCTGTCATATTAATGAGACAGATTTTTAGAAATGAAAGGTCAACTCTTTGAATTGTCATTCAATTGAATTTGTCATTCTTTTAATCTGTCAAAAGTCAGCAATCTACTTTGAAGAACTATTATGTCTAATTATAAAAGTCCAAGGCAATAATCATTGGGAAAAAAACAAGAGTCTTTGCATTCTGAAGAAGCAGTTCAAATTGTATTAGGTCTTTGTTTGGTTTTTGTTTTGTTTTTTTTTTTAAAAAAAAAACAAACCAAAACCAACTTGATTAATACAATAAGGAAATATTCTTGAGCAGTGTTATGGCCACTGGCATTTTCCAGGAATTCATGCTAGGCTGATAGTATTTTTTTTTTTTTTTACTAACACAAAGGTGACTGACTTGCTAAATTTAAAAAAGTCACATTCTGGTTGAAAAGTTGAGTGTGTGATGTTGTTACGTCACTGCAACAGAATAGGATATGTTTTAATAATCCCAAAAGAAAAATAATTGAACTGGGAAACTGGAATGAAGGTCAGACATATAGAAATGGATCTGCAAATCCCACAGTAAACACTGGTGAGGTGGATTTGTTCCCTTCAGTACTGATAGCTCATCTTTTGTTATAGAAATAGTAATTTTTCACTGACAAAGTCACAGACAGCGTGCACTGGTGCTTGCCTGCCTCTGCCTGTGTAGGCAGCCTTGACCTTCTGTTACCTACCTACATCCTCAGACTGTGCTAAAGGAGTGGAAAAGAAGGAGTCGAGCATCTTTTCTCAGAGGCACAGAAAGGGCAACCACCCCAGTCACTGACTCCAGTAATACGTTCCAGAGGGGATGAGAGCAAAAGCAGATATGCAAAATTAATAAGGTCTTCAGACTTCGGTTCCTTCTTTATCTTTAAGAGCCACATAAGGAAGCTCACATTCTTTCTATTCTTCTTTGATAAGCACATTAATAACCTCATATTACCCAAGCTGAGGAGGATGTCAGACAACCAATAGGCAGACATCTCACATGATTTCAAGTCAGACATATGTATGCCTCCACATACACCTCCGACAGATTATAGCTTAAGCCTTTCAAGCAAGCTTACTTTGCTAATATTTAAGACAGGTACAGTGATAAATAGGCTCATGAATACAGAGGAATCTGTGGAAGCTATGAAACTGCTGTCGGTAGAGATAGATTGAGTAATAACTCTGTTCTGGGAAATGTGAGAAGAAAAGTGAATGGTGATTTATTAACTCAGATGAACATATACTGTTTAACAAGTACAGCAAATGGAAGTGAATAATACATGAAAACTGCTAGGCCTTAAATTTAGTGCCCAGAAAACTGCAGATTAAATCTATAGTAGGGCAATAGTAAATGAAGAAGCTGAAGAGTGACAGGTTATAATGAGTGGTGAGGATAGAAATGAACCTGATTATGAATGTCTGGATGTCACAGAGCCTTAGGCACAAGGAAAACTAGATTGACACTTGCAAACTGGGTAAAACTTTTTTGTGCAGCTAAGGGGCCTGTTATGTGTTACACTCATAGCATGTGGTGCTTAACTTATGGCTTTGTTCCACACTGAAAATGAGTCATAAGTGCTGCTTCAAGCTGTTTTGATTCTGATGGCAATCCAAAAATATTAAATAACCAAGAGCTCTCTACAGCAAGCTGTTTCCTGGCCAAATAACATGTTGACCTATCTAACCTACAGTTTGTCTGCCCTGACTTCTGTAGATGTTCTCAGGCCCTAATACCAAATCTCACTTGTGAAGCTTACTTCAAAAATTTCAGCACTTCCAGAACTCAAGCTGTGCGGGGGACTTTAAGAAGAGCAAAATAAATGAGTGGTGATCTATGAAACTCTCTGGAAAACTCTCATCTCTTGAGGTCCAACATTGCTGATGAGTTTAATTTACACTTTTTTTCCCTCTACTGTATATGCCCACCAAAACTCGTTCACAAACAAGAAAAGGAGTAGCCTGGGTGGTTATTTATGATTTTTCAAGTCTCAGAGAAGCGTGCGTATCATGCTGAGAATCCCTGCAGGGTTTCCTTTGCTGTTGAAGTCTGGATTCTCCATTGAGTGTGGCTTTAATCCATCATTAAACACAATTCATTCACAGATTCATTGTGTCTGAAACAAGCAGGGACTACTAGATCTTTTGGTATGATAGCTTTACACCATATGTCACTAAACTTCACCAGTTCACTTCCTTAATAAGCTTAGTAAAGAGAATTTGTTTAAATTCTGCCACCTGAAAAGGTAGCTGGAATATACAAAGGCAGAGATACTAACGTGTAGTGGTACATTCCACTGGTTAATTGTTGGCACTGTGTTCTGGGTTTCCTATACTAATGCTACCCAGCAGTTTCATTTCTGATCATGTAGAAATACTCTCAAGAGTCACTTGACATTCCTTTAGCTCATGAAATAAAAACTCTTTCCTTTTCCAGAGTTTCCTCTAGAATTCTATAGTGGCTTTAGTAGCAGTATCCCTAAATGTGATGGTAATTGCCTAAAAATCGCAGAATCACAGAATTGTTCTTGATTGGAAAAGACCTCTAAGATCACCGTGTTCAACCATCAGCATCCCCACCCCCCAAAAATACAAATAAAGTAAAATACAAATAAACAACCAAACCAAACCAACCCCCCAAAAAACCACGAGGTCTACTAGAGTAAGTGCTTCATCTACATGGTTTTTAAATACCTCCAGGGATGGTGACTCCACCACCTCCCTGGGAAGCCCATTCTAGTGCCTGACTACTCTCTCAGTAAAGAAGTTCTTACTAATACCTAGTTCAAACCTCCACTGGTGGAATTTCAGGCTACTTGCTCTAGTCCTGCATTGTTTACTTGAGAGAAGAGGCCAGCACCCACCTCACTACAAATGCTTTCCAAGTAGTTGTAGAGAGCAATAAGGTCTCCTCTCAGTGTCCTCTTCTCCAAACCAAACTTTCCCAATTCCCTCAGCCTCTCCTCCCAGGGCTTGTTCTCCAGACCCTTCACCAGCTTGGTTGCCAAAGTCCTTCTTGTTGTGAGAGGCCCAAAACTAAACACAATACTTGTGGTGCAGCCTCACCAGTGCTGAGTACAGGGGGGCAATCACTTCCCTTGTCCTGCTGGCCACACTGTTCCTGATGTAAGCCAGTTTGCTGTTGGCACAGCTATGTGGGCACACTGTGGGCTCATATTTAACTAGGTGTCAGCCAATGCCCCAGGTCCTTTTCTGCCTGGCAGCTTTTCAGACACTCCTCCCCAAGCCTGTAGCATTGCCTGGGGCTGTTGTGACTGAAATACAGGACTTGGCACTTGGTCTTGTTAAACCAATTGGCCTCATGCTATCAATTCAACCTGTCCCCATCCCTTTGCAGAGCCTTTGTACCCTCAAGTAGATCAACACTCCCACTCAGCTTGGTACTGTTTGCAAACTTGCTAAGGAAACTCTCAACCCCCTCATCTAGATGATTGATAAAGATACTGAACAAGATGGGACCTGAGACTGAGCCTTGGGGAACACCCCTGGTGACCAGCCACCAACTGGGTTTAACTCCATTGACTACAACTCTCTGGGCCCGGCCATGCAGTCAGTTTTTAACCCAGTGAAGAGTACACCTGTCAGTGGCATGGGCTGTCAGCTTCTCTAGGAGAATGCTGTTGGAGGTGGTTTCAAAGACTTTAGTAAAGTCCAGGTAGACAACATCCTCAGCCTTTCCCTCATCTGCTAGGCAGGTCACCTGGTCATAGAATGAGATCAGGTACTCACTTTGTAAGACTTTCTTTGTAAGGTAATACTTTGTAAGATCTATTATATTCTCAATTTTTATCTGTTGTTATATATGTTGTTAATCACTTCACATATATCATCACCAAGGCATGAATTCATAATCTTTTGGCAAAGTTACCTTCACAGATCCCTCTTGATTAGAATCAACCAGAATTCTATCAATTCTAGCCATTGTCACACTCTCTTTTATTGTGTTTAGAACTGATAGATTTGATATTTAAGTGATTAGCATTTTTCAAATAATCTACTATAATTTTTATAATATTCTAATCATTATTCAAAACTTCCAGCAGTGGGTCACAAATCACATCATACAAAATTTGGATATAAACCTGTACATTTAAATTATTTACCACCTAGTGGATGTTGGTTTATGTCTCCTTTGGTCATTAATGGACAGAGAAGAATTCAGAAAGGAAAAGTGGATATACGTAAAAAGTACTACTGTTTTCTCTACAGTGTAATTGAAAGTTTTTCCATATCCATCTAGTAATTGGCCCAGATAAGTTCTGTTATTCATACATTAAAAAAACCACAAGCAAACAAAACAAACAACCCCAATACCTTTCCTATTTCATATGTGCAGAAAAAAAATCACAACTCATTTTTGTGATATTTTTCATGCTTAAAATCTTGAAATGTTAATACGAGACTTTGCTTAATTTAAATGTGTTATATATTCATAGATCGATAAGTATTATTTCCAGTGGAAAAAATCTGGCCTAGCTACATTTGCTGGAAAGTGACCTTTTGAAACCAAAGTAGCATTACAAGGCTTCCTATTAGTTCATAGAATCACAGAATGGTTTGGGTTGGAAGAAGCCTTAAAGATCCTCTAGTTCTAACCCCCCCTGCCATGGACAGAGATGCTTCCTACTAGACCAGGTTACTCAAAGCCCCATTCAATTTGGCCTCAATGAGTTAATGGAGAGTAATAGACAACGCTGTTGGACTAATGAATAAGAGCTATGGAAAGAACTTTACATTTCTTAATCATTCACCAAACATAATGTGAGATTTTCATGTTTGGACTCAAAAAATATAGTATCTTCCAAAGCCTTCTCCTGAAGTCAATTTCTATTGCATTTTATATGTGAACATAAGTGTATTCTTCCTTTACAGCTGGTTAAAACACTATTCCTGAAGCTTCAGTGAGGACTGGTTTTCATCAGTGGAGCTCAGGGAATGAAATTGGAAATACATGAAACTTCTGAAGACAAGACACAGCTTTGGATTTGAAGCTTTCACCAAAAAAGTGTTTTGTTTTTCCAACTTTCCTGATGGCAACAAAAAGATTGAAAATATAAATAGCATATAAACAAATGCCAAGACATTTCTCATGTAAGAATAGAAATTAGTATATGTTAGAGCCACATAGAAAGCTTCAATCTTTCATCTAAAGTTAAATGAGTTCAAGATAGGCTTCAGCAGGAGATGGTCAGAATTTCTGTTTACTTCAACAAAATGACCCCTCCGGCCACTCTGCAATATCCTCCTTTTTCAGTCTTCCTGTTTTTTCATTTATGTCCTCTTTCTATAGAAAAGCATTTTCTTAAAAAAAAGCCTTTTACAAACCTCTGTCTATACAGGCACTGGACTCATTGAATGGTTTCTAATCCTATAATTTTGTGCACGCAGAGTGCCTCATGCAGTGGAGCTTTTACTGCTTTGTAAGTGGTTCCATTTTAACTCTCTTACTCCTCCAGTTTAAGGTTACACTGTACTTGAAAACACCATCTTAATTATACTTCAATAGCAACTTCCTAGTTTTTTGTTCCTCTTTCAAGTGTTTGAAATGAGTGCATAACTATTCTCCAAGGTTATCTCTATACGCCTGGTACAGAGCTGCTTGTCTTTGTTTCAGGTATAGTATTTTGAAGGAGACAGTAGCTTTTAGCAAGCCTTAATCACGTTGAATCCATTGATTACAAGGACTTATGTGAGAGGTAAGTGGTGCTAGAGGACTTTGGCCAGGTCACTGCTTCCAAATGAAGTGTTCTCACACAAGCAATCCTATTGACTACCAAAGAGAAAGATGCCCAGTTTCAGGAGTGCCAAGTGAACTCCTGACAGGTGACAGAGCTGTATCTGATCAAATGTACATTTTAATGCAGGCTTCCTCTTTGTGAATAACTGCTTCACTTCCCACAATTTGAGGATGGTTATTTCAAGTGGATTAGACTGTACATGTCATGGGATAGAAAAGAAGCAAAGTTCAGCACCCAAAGTCAAGATGCCAAACTCAATGTAAACCAGCAGAATTTTCATAAGGGAAAGGATGTCATCTGCTGTCTAATTCACCTAATAAAATAACAGTTTAGGACTTAATGAAAATGTTTATTTACCACATGGTGCTCAAAGAATGAATTCAGTCACAGCTGATGGTTTTAAACAAGGTTAAACCTCATAATCTATGTTCAGTATTCCTTTACAGTGATCACAAGCTCCTGAAACTTAATTTATTATGTGTACACTAACTTCGTGCCTCTGAAGAAAACTATCCTCCTCACCTGGCTCATATTCTTCACTGGGCTCACCTTTATAGTTATACTTATCATTAAATATGTTTGCATTTTTTCACGTTAGAAATCCAAGACCCAAAAAGAGGTCATTGTACTTGATTTTCTGTGAGCCCAAAGGGTTTGTGTTCTGAATAGGCAAATTATATATCCATTTCAAGTGTCTATCTTGACCTTTCTCAGACTGCCAACTTCCCAGACACCTTTATGGCAATGACTCTCATGCTGGGCTAATTACCTCTAATTGTGCTATTCCTGTTATCTTGACAGGCTCAATTTTTGCCATAAAATGGCCTGATATGGACAAGAGTGAGGTAAGAAATCTTGTTCACAGACTGCTGGCACTTCCACGCTAGGACAATCGCTCTGTAAGTAACTTTGGTGATAGTTCTGGAAGAGCAATTTAGTCAGCACACTTCAGTTACCTTAAAAAAAGAAACCTAAACCCATTTAATAGCAAAAGGAATTGATTTGACCTTCAAGTGTCAATAGAGTTTTCCAAGTATTTCATAGAGTTTACAAGCAAATCACCCCATTTTGGTTGTAAGAAATGTGAAGAGCTTCTTTAGAGAGAACAGAGTTTCTCACATTTTATTCTTTCACCTTAGGTAGGAAAAGAGTTAGAAGTATCTCACTGGGCTACATTAAGACTGAATATTCACATACATATTCTGTGTAAGATTGCAAATGGCAGTGGAGGTGGTTAGTCACCTGTGTCTTTTTTGGAATTCAGGTTATTCAGGATAATAAGAAACTACAAAATAATGGTAATGGTAAATGGTGAATGACAATGAAATACAGTGTTAAATGCAAAAAAATTAACTTGGGAGAAAACAGACAAATTTACATATATAATGTAAAGGCTTACACTGTCAGAAATTAAGTCCTGGGCTTATATCTGTACTTAGTGGAAAACATCTGACTGGTGTTTAGGAGTGGTTAGAAAACAAAGTGAGATTTGGCAATTATTAGGAAAACCATTGCAGAATATGAAGACAATTTTTTTATTCTTTAAAAAACTATCATATATCTGTACCCTGAACAGTACAGTTCTGCTGTCCTTTTCAGATAACATAAGTAAAATGGGCCCAGATAAAGTTGACAAAAGGTGATCAAAAGTGTGGTATGTTTTTTTGTGGGAGGAACAGCTAGATGGACTGAGATCCTTTAATGTGGAAAAAAGATGACTGAATGTGGTATGATAGAAATCTATATAACCCTGAGTGTAACAGGATTGACTTAATTGCGAATAGGGATTGATTGTTGTCCGTCTCCTCCAGTGCAAGAACAAGAAGACAGTGACCCTATGAAGTGGGGATACAAAACAGAAACAAATCCTTCATCTTATACACACCTTGTGTGTAAAGTTTTTGAGCGCATCGATGAACTCCATGCTTCTATATGCTGCAGAGATTAAAAGACTTTGCGCAGGTTCAAAACATAACCACCCAAATCCAAAGAAGGAAAATCTAGCAAAGTCTGCTAACTTCAAAACCACCCCATTTTCCCTAGAAGTCCCTAAACTACAGTTTCCATGGACATATCACTGAATCTCAGCTTGTGTTTATTTCTTCCTTAAATATTTGCTGTGGGATGTTGTCAGAGACAGGATTCATAGGGTTATATGGTCCTTCTGCCTCTCTGTGTAGCTGTTCTTATGTTTTCACCCTTATGTTTTAGTCCTGGCTAAAATAAATGAAATAAATGTTCCACCAGTATAGTCAGATTTGACAGTGCTGCTGTCAGGAGAGGACCCAAAAAAAAAAAAAAAACAAAAAAAACAAAAATACTGCCTTCATCTGTCTGTCCATCTCTTTCCATGCTGTATATCACCTCTGTCACAAGGCTCATATCCTTCAGGAAATAAGTGATTATTTGTGCTTGGTTGTGTGTTAAATTGGATGAATCCAATGCCAGCTATCTTCCCCCTCCTGATCACTAAACAGAAATAGCTATGCCCTCTGTTTCATCATACCTAAAGAGTAAACATACATGCACTTGGATTTTTCATGGGAGTTTTTGTACCCCTGATGTCAGCCTGCCCAGAAGAGGTTTGTTGAGGACTTTTCTAATCCATTTCCAGCTTACACTAAACAAGAAATCTTCTGGTCTGGCTACACATCCACAACTAAGAGAACCATCTAGGAATGTAAATTGTGGCTGTCCTAAGACCTGCTGTGTTTTTGTTAGTTTCACTGGTTGCTGCCAGCATGGTTTCCAGCATGAGAGCTCTAAGTGAGCTCAGCAGTTCTGATATCTGACACACCAGCATTTGGCCTCCTCAGTTAGAAGTCTGAGTAAACTGTTTTACACCAACAAATCACATTCACTCTGTAGCCTGAGGAAACCTCAAACACTCACTCCCCATAGATCTTATATGAAGATCTATGCCTGTCTGACACCTCTACTAAAAAAGATGCCAACCTACATTTCTGTCCTGGTTTAAGAGGACCAGCATAGAAAAAAAAAACAGACAAACCTGCCTGGTACACCACCAGCAGCTGCTGTTCTGTTAATGTGGCAGAGATAAGGGGAAGCAGCTGAGCTTATGGGGAGGAGAGGATGAGTTAGGTGATCCAAATGGACCAATCACAGTATTCCATCCCATGGCAGTCAGTATAAAATGGACTCAATAATACCCTTTGGTGGTTTCTCTGGTTTGTGTGCTTACTAGGTTGAGGGCTCCTGCTCCTGCTCCTGCTCCTGCTCCTGCTCCTGCTCCTGCTCCTGCTCCTGCTCCTGCTCCTGCTCCTGCTCCTGCTCCTGCTCCTGCTCCTGCTCCTGCTCCTGCTCCTGCTCCTGCTCCTGCTCCTGCTCCTGCTCCTGCTCCTGCTCCTGCTCCTGCTCCTGCTCCTGCTCCTGCTCCTGCTCCTGCTCCCTTGAGAAGAACAACTTCATTCATCAAGTGAGGTCATCTTCTGCCTTCCCAAGTCAGACTAGCTTAGTGGCTCCGAGGCTTGCAAATATTTTAATATATTCTTAAATGACTTAAATGTAGGACTTGAAGGTTTACTAATTAAGTTTGCAGATGACACTGAATTAAAGGGAGTGGTTGACACTCCCGAGGGCAGAGGGGCCCTGCAGAGGAAACTAAACAGATCAGAATGCTGGGCAATTGCCAGTCATATGAAGTTTAACAAGGAGAAGTGCAGGATCTTGCACCTGGGACATGGTCATCCTGGATATTCATATACTCTGGGGAGTGAGAGGCTGGAGAGAAGCCCTGTGGAAAGGGATCTGGGGGTTCTGGTTGGTGGCAAGTTAACATGAGCCAACAGTGTGCCTTGGCAGCCAGGAGGGCCAGCTGAGTCCTGGGGGGCATCAAACATGGCATTGCCCCCTGTTTGGGGAGGTGATTGTCCCACTTTACTCTGCACTGGTAGGGCCCCATTTTGAGTACTGACTGCAGTTTTGGGCACCACAGTAGAAAAAGGACATAGTCCTCCTGGACAGTGCCTGGAGGAGGGATGTGAGGCTCGTGAAGGGTTTAGAGGGAAAGCTGTAAGAGGAATAGGTAAAGGCATTTGGTCTGTTCAGCCTGGAGAAGAGAAGACTGAGGGGAGATCTCATTGCAGCTCACTGCTTCCTTACTAGGAATGGAGGAGGAGCAGGTCCTGACCTCTTCTCTCTGACATCTGATGAGAGGACCCAAGGGAATGGTAGGAAGATGTGCTGGGGGAAGTTTAGGTCAGATACAATTAAAAAGTTTTTCACCCAGAGAGTGGTTCAGCAGTGGAACAGACTCCCTGGGGAAGTAGTTGTGACACCAAGCCTGCCTGACTTCAAGAAGCATTTGGATGATGCTCACAGGCACATGGTGTGATTCTCGGGGTGCCCTACACAGGGACAGGAGTTGGACTTGGTGATCCTGATGGGTCCCTTCCAACTCGGCAGTTTCTGTGAAACTGTCACCAAACCCTGGACTTGGACACCCCCATCTGCTGCCCAGTCTGGTGTGGGACTTTTCTGGTTGGGAAGTAATTACCAATTGAGGGGGTGAGTTTCCTGTTTATGCCAAAAGCATAAACTTAGTTCTTTATAGCAGCACTTTTGAACAGCACTCATTTGGAGAGCAGATGACAACTTCCTACATTTTCTTGTGTCACATAAGCAGCATGTATCAGTGTCAGGCAAAAGGTGTTCCTTGACTGAAAAAATCTCTAGTAATCACAGGAAAAAGCCAGGAAATTAATCAGAAAGGCAGCAGTGACAGAATGCTGCTTTATTTCTCACAGCTCTTAGGTCGTTGCCTTGCTCCATGCCTACCCATTAAAAAGCTGGAGTCAGCTTGACCTCCTGAGGCTTGAAAGCTTGCTTTCGGAGCCATGCTAAATTATCCTGCAGTAGTTTGAATCTGTCAAATAAAGCTCGTTATAGAAATAACACAAATGGAATATCGTATAGAGAAATATCAGGTTTATTAAAGAATTGTTTCCCCTTGTGGAATACTGTGTTGTCTGCCTCAACTGTTTCTTGCAGTGTTTTCAAGGAAAGAGCTTGCCAAAAATGTTTAAGGTATTAGATCTTGCTGATAAATTATCTCAAACTGACAGGAAGAGTGATAAAGACCCTGGGATAAAACTGCCTCTAATCAGCAGCCTTGTTTGCAGCCTCAGGAAACCGCAAAGGATTTACTGGGTCTGGACACAGAAGAGACCCTTTCCTTGGAGACTCTTTTGTTCCTTGTGCCCATTCTCCTGCTGAGCACAAAGCATCAGTCAGTGAGTTTATAGCCTCATCAAACTCAAACACTTGCTTCTAGGTTTTAAAAATGCCAACTGTTGCCTTCCCTCAGGAGACAATGTTTTGCAGAGTTGATAGATTCTGAAATGCAAAACTGGGGTTGATTTGAGAGTATTAGTCAGAAGCTCAGCAGTGTAGCTGGAGTTAATTTTGCATTAAGACTGAAGTGCAAAGTAAAGACAGAGAAATATGATGCAGGTTTTATTGGTTCATAAGAAGAAAAATACTTTGCATCTAAATACCAAATTACTTTAAGCAAACTACTCAGATGATATAGTAGTTTTAAGAACTGTTTTTCTTATTCTATCACTTTCCTTTCTTTTTTTTTTTTTTTTTTTTTCTTTTCATTGTACTTTATTTTCATTAAGAACAAACCTGTCTTTCCTAATTGAAAATAGGTTTGCATGGAGGTAAAACAGGCCAGAATTTTGTCCTTTTAAAATTGGCTTCCAAATAGGTGTCTTTTTGTGAATACCAGAATTATCAGTTCAAACTTTGATTCTTGGCAAAACATTTTCATTTAGGTACCACTTGTCAAAAATCTCCATTGTTTCTAGCAGTTCTCTCTGAGCCCACTTGAACTTTTGAGTATTTTAGCACACTGGCTTACTTAACTCCAGGCTGATCAAATAGAAGTCAATTATTTAAACAGAATGCAGGGTCAAGATTCCACATGGAATGACTGGAGGAGAGAGACCAGACCAACTGGTCCATGGACTGAAAGTTCTGAGGGGAGGCAGCTGCACTGTTTTTTCTTTTTCCATTCTTTTACAGCCGTGACCTATGACATTAGAAGGCTCGGAAGCAAACATGGGAGCATAGTTCAGGTGTTATGAGTGTACCACAAATTTCCTTTCCTGTCCATAATGCTAAACTCTGTAGTCCCTCCTATTCTACAAATATATGACAAATCTATGTGATCTCAAACCCATACCTATGCTCTGTTTTCTTCTCCAGCCATATTTTTATTTTGAAGTTAAAGACCTCCTAAAACCTTCAGTCAAATCCTTGCAAAATCTATCCCATGAATTTGCTAACATTATCATTATTCACTCAGGGAAAAAACACAAACCAACCAAAACCCTTTTTCTCTCCTTGTTCATTCAAGCTGACACTAATCAACAGAATAGTCAGGTGTTCAAGGAGTCCCTTCTACAGTGCTGAATTATTCTTAATGTTACCGGGCCAGTGTTATTCTTGATTTAGGGTTGTCATTTATTAGCTTATCTATCAGATTATTTATTATTATTTATCAGTTGATCTAAACATGTTGCTGACAAAACTTTTGCAATGGGTGAGTAACTGGGAAAGGTACAACACAAAAAGCTATAGATAGCAAATGGATTCTAGTGGGGCAAGCATTGCTTTTGTGCCAAGGAGAAGAAGACTCTAACATATTACAAACATATATGACATATATAACAACATTCAGTGTAGATTCACTTAATTTAATCTAAACAATCCAAAGCTTTAAGATATAAAAATGTAGGCATGTACATTAAGGAGTCTACGTGTTTGGAGGTATTTTAGACAATGGACCTCTAATCAATACTCTCAATGTAGTATATGGGGTTTTGATAGTTTGGTTTTGGTTTGATATGGGGTTTTATGGTCATAAATGACCAAATATAGGTTCAAATTATTAGTTTTCAAAGATGTCCTTAGGTATGTTGACTAGAGATTCCTCTCACTGAGATACCCAGAATTCCTAATGCCTTTTAGTAAGAAATAAAGAGTCAAAAAAAATTAGCTTGCTCTTGGCAGCTATGCCGCAGAATGTATGGAAGATCCACATCCTTTTGGAACAGTGGCTGCAGATTCACCAGGCTAATCTAGGGCATTTGAAACATCACTACATTCCCATGTGTGAGTAAACAAAGTCAGGCCATGTATCTCCAATTACTATAAAATATCTTAGATTCAGAGTTGTCATGTAGATACCTAGGTATAGAAAATGTGTACTTCAAAATGTGAGTGAGGGATATTCTCGGTTACTGAAACATAGATGCCATTTCAGATTTCCTAGGACCTGACATCCATCTGCCCTTTCAGAAAGCTATGGTTCTCCCATGGGTCTTGCGTTACATCTTCCAGGCCTTCACAGATGTTCTGGATACCGCAGGGCATTTCAAATGCCACTAAATACCTGGTTTTAGGCAACTAAATCAAATCTTAAGTGAAGGGTGTATATGTCCCTGTCATCTGAACTAGCTGCCTGTATTTTTATCCTTGACATAATAATTTCAAAGTACAATTCATCTGACCAAAAGAAGGCATTACATTAGAATATGGTCAATAACTCCTGTCTTTTTTCTTTCTCGAAATTTGCTTTTATCATTTGTGTCTTCTGAAAGTAGAAATACAGGGCTACTGCCTCAATTAGCTACTGATGTGATTAGGTGGCATTTCAAACATCAAATCTAAATGATAACCATACAAGACGAAGGTCAACAGAAAAGTGATTCCTCTACTTGTGCTGCTCAAGTACTGTTAGCAGTTACATCTGAGTAGATAATATTAGATTTACATAAGTGAATTGAAATAAAATGTAGTGAAGAATACTTTCATGCATTTACATTTGTGTCTGTTATGAATAGGCCACTGATGTCCAACTGCAAGCACTGTATCAGTTCATTTAACTCTCTATCTGCAAAGTAGAGCTACTCAAATCCAGCATAAGAGAATTAATATCCCATTGTTTGTGCATCACTGAAGTCCCTAGACCCTCTGTTATATTTCACTTTTTTCTTGTTTTGGGGTTTTTTTGTTTTAGTTAAACAGTGCAAGAATCAAGAGAACCTGTGTAATGACAAATGAGCCTCCAGATACTGAGCTCTCTTTACACCTGCAAGTAACCTCAACATTTCATCACAGTGAGCTGTCACTCTTTCCTTTTACTTGGAAAATGAAATGGCATTGATGGCCTGAGAAGTAGTAAAAAATATAGGAGGAATAATACTTGAAGCTTCAGCTTTTGCAATTGCTACTGTATATTGTATTGTTGTTAATATCCTTTTTTTTTTTTTTTTTTAATAGCAGAGAAAGCCAAATTGAATGATTAATCTTTGACCTATAGCTGTAGGAAGCAATTTTAACAACCTCTTTTAAGAAGTGTAGCCTTCTCTGTAGCATGCACATAACTTTCATTAACATTAAACAGTGTTACATGTGCACACCAGGGCATAAGCTTCTAAACAGATATTAATTGGCTAGGAAATAATCCACTATTTCTTCTCCTTGCACTTAGTCTCCGGGAGCTTGCTTCATGTTTGCTACCTTCACAACTGTTTGAGAGTGTGTTTATTAATTTTCCTTTAACTGCTTAAATGACAAAATTTCTTCAGAGACACGTGTCCATGTATAAAGCCATTTAAAAGGCAATAGAAGAAATGAGACTCAATATTTATCATCAAGAGTCTACTCTGTCCCCATGTCCCTATTTCCTGTAAAATATCATCAGTATATTAAATCAATACTGAACTAGTAAGTTCAAAGGAAAGTAATTATGGGTTTGCAATCAATATTATTTTAGAGTTGTAGAAAAGAGTTTGCAAGCAAACAGGTTGATTCTCTATGTCTGAGGTAGTCTATTGAAAATGCACAGTTCTTTGTAGCAGTTAACCAGTGCAAAATACCAAGCTGTCACAATAAAGAAACATGGTGGTACAAGGACTAGAATTTTATATTAAGCACGGAACAGTTTTGAATAGAAATTGCTTTATTGTCACATTAGATTGCCACTGGGACTGGTTTCAGGATTCCCAACTGGCTTTTAAAAATCACAGCTTTAATCTAGCCAGGTTGACCTTTATAAGTGTTTCATATCAACTTTTAAAGAATAAGAGCACAAAGTGCAAGTGTTTGCTAGAACCCAACTGCTGCTGGACCTGCTTTTCTTCCACAGAAAGTCCAGGATGCTGCATTTTAAAATCAGGGGAACTCCCTATGTTTATGTGTATTTACCAAATTGTGGTCATAGAAAATTTCCTGTGAATCAATTTCTTCCTTTACCTCCAACATCCTGTAGCTGTCTGCTGTGTTCCTTTACCTTATCTCTGCAGAATTCCTATTTTGTCCCGCTCTTACCTCTTCATCTACAGAAAAGTTATGTAGCTAGGCATTGGAGATGAAATTAATTTTGCCCCACTTAGATGTCCATGATTCAGGCATCCACATTAGATCCAGTTCCCATGGTTCTTTGGAAATTGGCAGCTACATGAAGCAAAGTACTTCACCCATTTAAATGTCACTTTAGGGAAAGAATTTGAGCATCCTGGGAATGCTCTGAGCACTGGAGCATGTTGGACAAGAGGACCTTCTGAGGTCCCTTTTAAATGGAATTAACCTCTTTCAAAGATTTTCAAAACAAGAGAGACTTTTGGGGACTGTGTTGTCAGTTTAAAAATGAGGGAGCAGGCTTTTCCTTGCACCTGTGTAAACTGAAATCTTTGTAGAAACCTTTACCTTCACAGATGATGTTTTCTAATCTTGCAGATGTAAAAGGGAGGTGAGGTTTTTTTTTCCATATCTCTCATGTGGGGCTTTGGTTCAACTATGGTTCATTGTAGAACTGGGGATTTTTGTCCCTGATATATTTGTTTTTTGCTTCTCTTTGCTTATGTTAAATGTATACCAGCCAGGGCTGTCAGGCCTTGAAAATGCTCTAGGCTTACATGTAAAGAAGGCAGAGCTGGTTATTTTTCCCCTTGGGGGCAGCCTTTTGGCCTTCAGGCAGTTCTTTCAAAAATAGCTTCACTCTACCTGATGCCTTTATTATCACAGAGACAATTCCCAATTTGACTGTCCAAATCAGAAATTAAAACTCTGTGTTCAAGAGCAATATGCTGCATGCACTGCTTTCCTCTTTTGTTCAGACAAACTCTCTCCGTAAACCATATGGCAAAATTTTTTCCTTGGTTTTTTCTTGGTTTCCATATATTTGATCATGCTTGTCATACAAGAGAAATAGCTGAAGGCAAGATGCAAGTAAGCCTGGAATATATGCGTATAAAACTGATGTTCTGCTTCCCTAGGTGTTGCTTAGGAAGTGTTGGCAGGCTGGTGGCCCTTTCATTTGTATTCCTCTTACAGAAAAAGAAAGGAAAATAATAAAAACCAAGCTGATAGCAGAAACATACCATTGGGAATGTTTCTGCTACAGACTCCTGTTAGCTCAGAAAAATAATTTAGGATCCCTGCCACAGTTCAAGCCTTTAGTAAAATGGGCATCTGCTTATTTTCAAACCTAAAAGTCTCACTGCAATCACCAGGGTGAGTGCTATATGCAGATAACATGAGCTGCTCCCAGAAGTTTCTGTAAGTTTACTGAGCACTTGAGAAAATGAGTGGTTTCACCCCTCTAAACTAAATTTTGTGTTTTAACTGTATTAACTCCCATTTTTAACAGCAATCAAGGAACAATCATAAAACTCTTATGAATGGTACTGTAAGTTTCTGATACCACTGAACTATTCATCAGAAATTGCAATGTGTATTAAAACTTAGCACAGGTTTCTCATCAATCTGGGAACTTAAAGGCACTGTGCATGTTTAAACACCTACCATAAGGGAACCTCTGAAGGAGACTTTCTTCAATGATTTTCCATCTTAGTACAGTGCTGGAAAAGGAGAGCCGTTGGTGATCTAGTCCCATGGAAAATATGAGTGGTGGCTGAACAGTCAGTTGAAAATTATTTTAACTTGGTGATTTTGAGACTTAATCTCTCTCATCCTTTTCTTCACAGAGGTTCCTCCACAATAGTACTGGGACTAAAATAAATATAATAATAAAATATATTTAATATATCAGTAAAAAATATTTATTGATGACCTGGATGAGGGAGTAGAGTGTACCACCAGCAAGTTTGCTGATGACACAAAGCTGTGTGGAGTGGCTGACAACCCAGAAGGCTGTGCTGTCATTCAGAGGGACCCAGACAGACTGGAGAGTTGGGCAGGGAGAAAATTAATGTATTACAACAAGGCCAAGGGTAAAGTCTTACATCTGTGAAAGAACAACCCCAGGTACCAGTATAGATTGGGGACTGAACTATTGGAGAGCAGCATAGGTGAAAGGGACCTGAGGGTGCTGGTGGATGAAAGGATGACCATGAGCCAACAATGTGCCCTGGTGGCCAAGAAGGCCAATGGCATCCTAGGGTATATTAGAAGGGGGTGGATAGTAGGTCAAGAGAGGTTCTCCCCCTCTACTCTGCCCTGGTGAGGCCACATCTGGAATAATGTGTCCAGTTCTGGGCCTCTCAGTTCCAGAAGGACAGGAAACTGCTTGTAAGAGTCCACTGCAGAGCAACCACGATGATTAAAGGCGTGGAACATCTCCACTATTAGGAAAGATTGAGGGAGCTGGGTCTCTGCAGCTTGGAGAAGAGAAGAATGAGGTGTGACGTGATAAATGGTCATAATTATATAAGGAGTGAGTGCCAGGAGGATGTAATAAAGCTTTTCTCAGGGGTGACTAATAATAGGACAAGGGGCAATGGTTATAAACTGGATCATAGGTAGTTCTGTACAAATATTGGGAAGAATTTTTTCACTATGAGCGAGACAGAGCATTGGAATAGGCTGCCCAGGGAGGTTGTGGAGTCTCCTTCCCTGGAGACGTTCAAAACCCAGCTGCATGTGTTGCTGTGTGACCTGCTATAGGTGATCCTGCTCTGGCAGGGGGGGTTGGACTCAGTGATCTTTTGATATCCATCCCTTCCAACCCCTAACTTTCTATGATTCTATTAAAAAAAATAAATAAATTACAGGAACTGAGAGTCTGAGATTTAAGCCCCTAAAGCACAAGGGGCTTAAATCAAGTTTATTTGAGTGAGTGCTCATTTATATTTACAGTTTTATACAGTTCTGTACAATACAACTATGAAGTACAGTATATTTTCTTCATAGGGGTGTTTTGATACTTAATCTTTGTGAATCATGATGAGACCCATAGATGAAAGACACTGTGTAGTATCCCATAAGGCTTCAGGCATGAAAGTATCATTAATAATTTAAGAGTAATGGCTACCCTAGAGGCTGCCAGATGCCTCTGGTGTTAGAAATACCTACACAAATAGATACTGTAACACTGATTGAATAATTTTTTTGATTAATTTATCAGTATTTTTAAAGACATTTGACAATGTCTTTCATTATTCACCTTACTTGTGCATTAGTTTTAAATTCTTATCTCATTAATGAAGAAGCTGCTTACTCTAAAAAGAGCTTATTTTCTCTAAAGAAAAATAAATTGCATTGAATTCCCATCTAATATCAGCATGTCCAGTGCAAAGTTTTTGGAGTTTTGCTTAACTGGGAAAGATTCTAAGAATCCTTACCCAAAATTTATATTAATGGGTATGAACTATTATAGACACTTTGTAAAGTTTTCTTGGTGAAGACTTTGGTCCCAGACCTAGTCCAGGATGTGACTCAAAGATCTGTAGTACGTGTTTTAGGTATATCCAGCTTTCTGGTGATAGAAACTGTGGTGTTACCAATAAGGCATCTGTGAGGGTATCCTTACCAATTTAGAACTTTCAATAATTTCAGTGTATGAGGTGAGTTGAAGATGTATCACATTGCTGATCTGCGGAGACTCAGGAATGATGTTGAAAACTCACATTAAGCTACCATACAGAAACATTTTGGTCGGGAATCTTAGCATACAGCTTTATGGTGATGATTCCTGGAACCTCTATCTGACTGTGTGTAGTCTGCAATACAGATCCTACTCTCAGATGTAAGGCAACACACACAAGGGCAATGTGAAGCATCAAATGTAAATGTTTATGAATTTTGTTTCTGTTGGACTTTTAAGGTGACAACTGATAGCTCAAGACTGGCAATTTATTTGCAAAAGAAATAGACCCTAATAGAAAGAACTGGCCCACCCTAAGATCTGCTGTACAAATATGAGTTTATATAACAGCTCCCAATCTCTCCTGCAGCAATCTAGCCTGTAAACAAACAAGACATTTACTAGACAAAAAACAGGCACAAACAGATCAAATTACTTCTCTGAGGTTATAAAAACAGTTACCAAAAAAGGTTTCTTTCTGTAATAGGCTTGAATCTTAGATCTCCCAGAGCTCCTTTTACTGTTACAAACCCATCCTTCTTTGTTGGATATTTGGCTTAGCTGAACGATTTCAGAAACTGCTAGTAACAAGAGTGGTGAGGCTGAAGATTTCATCATGGAAAATTGTCAAATACTCAGTAATCACTGGCATTCAAATATTCTGTCTTTAAAATATTTCCTTTACAAGATCTTTTTTTTTTTTTACTTAGTTTTTTACTTAGTAACAGAATAAAGAATGGATATGACTTATTGGTTTGTGTTTCTTTTCACAGAAGATCATATAGTAAAGGTGAAGGAGATCCTAATTTTTAACAGATCAAAGCATTTGTTTTACTATTAATTCTTTGGTACTGGCTCTCCTGAGGCCCCTGCTGCTATGAGCTAATGCAAATTGCATCAGGAAATCCAACGAGCTTAGTAAACACTGAATATTAATTCATGATGTTTTTGAACATGCATAAACAGCATCAGTCCCAAAATCCGGAGCAGAAGCAAATAACAATGTTAAATTGGTATGTCAGAATTTTATGTGTAGTGTTGTTTTGGCTATAAAAATCAGCATTTTCTTGCCACGTTGAATGATCATGTTGTTCTGCTATAATACAAGAATTCTAAATCATTGAGTGATACCCTTGCTTCCTCTACACCATACCCAGGGCTTGCTCTAATTGCTAAGAGCTGCTTTTCCTGCATTGACCAGTCAGCTTTTCTCTAAATTCAGCCAAAATACATATTTTTTGAGAAGTAAATCATCAGGGACTTAGAACAAGACTTAGGAAACCTCCATCTAGCCTCCAGGTTTCATGAGGCACTCTGGTTAAGTCATAGCATTGCTGTTGTCCATCTATGAATGTTTTCCTTTCTGCTTGGGTCCTGTATCAGTAATGGACTGCTTAGGAGAAATGCTTTCCATATTTTAGCCAAGACAAGAAGATCCAATTGTCAGGCAACAGCTTCGAAATCAGGACAACCCTATAAATAATTCCACTTACAGAAGTCAGAACAATTGCATTCAGCTAAGAGTCTACCTAATCTACAGTCTGAAAACAGGAAAGCACTTATTATTGACAGCAGCTTTGGTGTCATCACTGAAACACCCTCATTTTCAACATATGATTTGTGACAGGTTTCAGCATAATGTACTCAGTTGCTTAACACTACTTAGATATCTTTTGTGGCTCTGAAGAAGCTGTGGACATATCAATAAGAATTCTTAATGCTGGACACTTCTGATCAAAAAGGTTCAACACTGGCCTATTCAAAGTCCTATTGACTGACACACAAAACTGTTCTGTGTTTCTTTCCAAGTGTGTTCTGAATATTTCCTTCACGGGTAGAGATAGGCTGTCTGAATATTGAAATGGATAAGAAGGTTGTGTCATCATGCAGTTTTCTTTACCTTTCCTGTGCATCGTTGTGTATTTTAATATTCATCTTTTGAAGTTTTGTCATGTAAAGTAAAATATCATAAAACACAATCTACATTACAGCCTGGGTCTGAAAGTTTGAGATGCTGGTATCTTGGCAAATTCTCAAACTATTAGTAAACTAGTCTGTATTAGAGAGCAAAAAAAAATCACACTGTGTAAGTAAAGATTTCACTAAATGTAGAAGATCTAGTGATTCACAGGGACACATTATATGGTGACTAGATACTGAGTAGTACTCATTCTAGAGCGTGCAGCTGCTTTCCTTGAAATTCTAGAGATTAAAAAGGCAATTTAAATATTTTATAGGCCTCTGACCTGGTGCCTGGAATTGGTCTATCAGCCTGCAGATGAACTCATGCTATCTCACAGCTTGTTGGGGACAGTTACATAAATGCCTTGTGAAACCACAAGCAATTGCTCAATTGCCCGAGATGACAATCAGAGGTCCTCAAGTCACAGGTTCCACTTTGCAGGATAGAAAAGAAGCATGATGCACTCTGACAGCAAAGGAACATCTTTTTCTTCCTCTATTAGCCTTCCTTTTGGACAGACTAAAAGATACACGATGCTTCCAGGGTCTATTGACAGCAAAAGCAGTTTGATACAGAGTGGTACTCAGTTTTTCTACAAATATAAAGCCAAAACCAGTATTATTGGTTACATCAGTTATATGCCTGTTTTCTGATAGGAAGTATATTGAGAACAACAATTTTTCCTTTTTTTTTTTAATAAATACATTTAATTTTATGTCTGTCATACTGTCAGCTATAACTTTTGTGTCTGGAGATGCTAAATATTTAACAGCATTGTAACCCAAAACCTTTAACTATTAAGCACTGCTTATTCTATGTTCTCTGACCAGCTAAATTTATATATCTTTTCATATATTATTTGCACAGAAATATTTCTTTCATTCCTCACAGGCAGAGCAATACTGAAAGGTAAAAGCAAGAGTAATAAAAAAGTTTGGTGAAATTTAAAAATGAGTACCTGTTTGAAGTGGTCCTGGGATTCAAATACTAACAACAATTAATTGAAAAGTTCCTGGTTTAATTTGAAAATTATATCTCAAGAAAGGCTTCATTCTGCTTTGGTTTTTTTTTTCCTGATTGATTTTATTTGTTTTTCAATTTTGGCTTTGACAAAACAGATTAATTTTTTCTGTGAAATTTACAAGACAAGGCAAATGTACACTGCATTTTATTTCTCATGTTAGTAATGTACCACAATAACTATCAGACATACAAAGACAAGAAGAGATGTATTAAACTCCTGTGGCCACCCTGGGAGTCATTAGCTAAGCTGATAATAAAACTGAAGATTTCTTGGCTTCTAAGCCCATGTTTTGAGCAGAAAACCTCAGTACTTTCTTAGAATCCAGCAGTGAGCTGTCTTCTGTTTCAATATAGAAGCTGATCTTAAGTCATCCAAATGATATATAGTTTCCCACATGAACATTTGTCATTGTTTTAAACAGAACTCATTAACTTCTATGGTTGTTGAGCACCTCCAAGTCCTATTTTTCATTTAAAGGCGTATGTGAATTTATGTAAGACTTCCACTGACAGCAATGGTCACTGGACAGAATACAGAGTCTTTTTAACAAAGAACTAAATGCCAAAAAAAGTTCTCAAACAAGTTGAAAATGTTACCTGTTTATTAGTACTTACATTTTGACCAGTGGAAATAACTTTTTAAAGAATTCTGTTGACACTAAAATTAATACTAATATGATGTGATGGCACAGAAACAGCAGTTTTTAAGTACTTAAGACTACTCATCAGTTGCTTAAAAATATGTCAGTGAGATCAGAACATCAGATATCTCCCTATTTGAATTACAAAAGGCAAAACTTTTTTTTCTTTTCTTTTTTTTCTTTTCTTTGTTTTTCCCCCTAAATAAATCACTCAAGTTAGACTCCAAGGAGATAATTTGGCACTTCACACCATCCATATGCAAAGATCAGTGGAAAAAAAAAAGTTTGCTTATCCTTAGCAGAGCTGAACTTTTCTACATGCACATTGTATCTGAAAGCTGCCAGCACTTTCAGTTTTGGGAAGATCTTTGAAAAGAGTTCAGGATGAAAAATTATTCTGTTTCCAAAATCTGGCTTGCTTAGCAGAATAAAAGGGGTAGCCAAATTCTGATACCATAAGTAAATTTCAAAGGTGGCTGGGCACCAAGCTCAGATGCAGGCTGAAGTGTAAACTTTATTCCATTTTATCTCAAAGGAATGTGTTAGAATTTATGTAGCTTATATGTACTGGTTGTTCTCTGTAGTATGCAAATTCAAATAATAAAAACTAAACAGTGTCGGGAGAGGTGATGAGTTAATTTGGCTACTTCAGGGTAAAAAATGCTTTATATTTAAGAGATTATACAGTCAAAGATGTTAAAAAGAGTTACACATTTTTTTTTTTGTCAGCATCCCTCCAAAAGGAAAATTCCCTTTTCCATTTCACAGAATGGAAGTGGAGAAAGACTTGTTAGCATAACAGTAGAGGTTTGTGAAAACCACTTCCCAATTTGAGGTCCTGTGTGCTATATAGCCATGTACTTCAATTCATTTTCTATTATTATATTTACTTGATCTGACACTAGGGCCCAGGTCCAAGAATTGACCATTATAATCCTTCGTACTGGAAGAATAATTGCTCCAAAACTTCCCTGCTCTTTTCTCTACATTTTATCCTAAGTGTCCATACCCTTGTATTTTCAGCTTCCATTTTACTGACTTCTTACATACCCCTCCTGTCAGTGTGCAGACTCTTTCAAGATACCAGCACACAATTCAGATGTTTCAATGGTGCAATGTCTTCGTGGATTCAAAATTAGTTACCTAATTGGAAGTCCCTGGTACTAGATCATACTAACAAAATGCAATAGGCAGCATAGTAATAAGCAGTTTCCAATCTGTTTACAAAATACATCAGTTTGATGTGGACATAAAAGGACAGTATTATTGCAATCCAGTTTAGTATTTAATTTCAATATTAGAAGTTATAAGTTTTATCAGTCTTTACCTATGTTCTTTTTCTTTTTTAAGCTATCCTTAATTTACAAGTAAAGTACTCTAAACAATAAACACAATTATTTTCAAGATTTTTTTCCCCACAACATATGTGCTTTAAAGAAATTTCTTTCAAAATGAGAACTGGGAAACAGGAAATATGATGTTCTCTTATTTGTGGCTTTTCTTCATTGGACATTTTGGGGGGGTTTTGTTTGTTTGTTTGTTTTTTAATCACTCTTCCTTTTTTACTGCTTTGTCTAGATAAAGATTAATCCATATTCCCAGGAAGTCCCTGGATTCTATTGTGAGGCTTCCGGATAACACACCATTTTTTTGTTCCCTAGTTTTATCTGCTTAAGAAATCTCACATTAAATGTTACTTAGTTGTTGTTATATTTCCAAAATCATGTCTCTAACTGTATATTTTTCTGAAACAAACTCCTTTTTCTCCACTGAATTTCTCGGGAGTGTGATCTACTCCTGGGGCTCATCTTCATTCTTAATTCAGGGTAAACTCCTAGGTGTTCTTACTTCACTGTATTCTTACTTATCATGTGCTAGGGGAAAAAACAAACAAACAAACAAAAAAACCAACAACAACAACAACAAAAAAAAAAAAACAAAAACAAAAACCCCAAACCCAAATAACAAACAAACAAACAAGACAAAAAACAAAAAAAGAAAAATAGAACACATGTTGAAAGATTTAAAATGAAATAAATAATACTGCGATGTGATTAGCTGACTTATTAGTATCCTAAAGTAGATTTCTGGTCCCTCTCTACAGTCAAAAGGGAGGGAGAAATCTTTACCTTTGATACAGCTATCTCTGTGCACTACTGAGGAAACCTGGGTGACTGGCAAAGCCTAGGTGTCTAAACCTTAGATGGTTAAATTCAGATGTGACAAATCCCAGACTTAGTACAAATTATTTGAAGATTTAGGTACTACTCAACTTTCTGGGTTTTCCTGGGAATGAACTGGGTTACTGCAGACCTTTTCCTTCAGTGCAAAGTTAATTAAGAAAATTCTTGAGGATTGGCCTAACAACAAAATTCTTATTCTCCTGGATACCTCAGAAGGGAATAAATATCTGGAAATTGTACTATGACAGACGGTGAAAAAAATATATATTGCAGAGCCTTTGGCATCTAGGACCTTGCCTTTTGAGTAAGACATATTGCTGCCTAAATCTGTATGAAATGGTTTTTCAGCCTGTGTCTTAGTGGATTGAATTATAAAAGTACTGGCACCTTCAGAACTGAATCCTGAAAGATGCAGACCTCTGTCACTTCCCAGTGCTCACAGTGAAAACTGATGATGTTCTGCCACTTGTCAGTACTCAGTCCCACCTGAGTTACTAAGAGCTGTACAGGCAAGGGACCTCCAAGGGAACATTGGGGAACCAGGTGAGATTCATGTGAACATCCCAATCTCTTCAGCAGTGAGAAACCTGAACATTAGCTGTCAGCTTGTTTTCTCCCACACTTGAACATATTATATATTAGGAGGAGAGCAAACTGATCTTACTTTTGGCCCAGATTTTTTAAATTCTTGGATGAAGCTACATGAATAATATTCTTCACACTGCATTGATGTGATTTTGTTAGCCTCTGCCAGACACTGGTTCAGTAATTCCTGAAGTGCTTATAGCTTCCAGTGAGAGATGGTTGACAGCCATTAAAGTGCTATACCTTGCCTTTGAGAGAGGAAAAATGATTACTGATGAGAACTAGAAAAATTAACTATGAAAATTATAAAACTAATATGTGTTTTATATTGGCTCAAACAAAATTTCTTTTTCACCATGTTTAATCATGGGCTGAGACTATAATTTTTGTCCTAATAAATAAGAACAAGAAAACTATATAAAAAACATCCATCTATGCAGCATGAAAATTCAACTCTGCTTATAGCTCTGCTGGTGTCTAAGTGAATTTATACGGATGACTCCAATGGCTCATCAGACCAGAATTGGTCTTTTATCCTTGTCTTCTTCTTTCTGACCGTGTTATCTATTTTTCAGAACTGTAAATTATTATTGCACTTCTACAACCAGCACAAAGGCTATTTTCTTTTTCTGGAGAAAATATTTCTCTCTCTTTCTCTCTGTTGTTTGTTTGTTTGTGTGTTTGTTTTAAAGCTGGTGCATTGTTTTCAAGTGCTCTGGATATCACATCACATAACAAACCCAGCTCATTATTATGCATTATCTACTGCTGCTTGCTGCAATGCAATATTTACACTTTGGCATTAAGGCAGGAGACAGCCCTTGTTATGCAGCACAGCCACTGCTGATAGATCGACACAATGTTTTTTCAGAAACATTAAGAATTGAAAATGGTTCATCTGGGGATTGCAAGTGCTATGAATTCTTTATATCTAACAGTTGGCCTGCACTGACCCAAAGGATATTAGATTTCTTAGGAGCAAACATGCTATTCTGAAATGCACTTAAAAAGCCTGATCTCAGTGGCCTGCAGTGGCTGCCCCCCCATTGTCATTGGCCTTTGCCAGACAGAGCTTCCTCTCCCTCTGTGCAACCCTTGCTCCCTGCCTTATACCTCCTGCTGTCTTCCTTAGGTCTTCCATGCTGGCATTATGCAGGCAGGAGTGGGGAGGGGTGAATCCACCATTAGGAGCTGGAGGAGGTTGCCCCCAAGCCTGGATTTTATTGCTGTGCCACTTGGATTGTTTTTACAGCTGGCAGGCCAGAGTGACCTTTGGCTGCCTCTTCTCATTTCTCTTGGCTCCTTCCCCATAAGTCCACATCAAATCTGCTGCTCTTGTGGTCTTTTAAAGGGCTGCTCTGCCATTGTTGTTGCTTCCTACAGGGCAGGAGATGCTGACCTCAGATTGGAAAATGGGGAGGGGGGAGGGGGAAGAGGAATGCTGAAAGGGTGTTGATAGGCCTAGTTCTTACTATGTCTTGCTGTTCTAATGACATCTGGACTGAGGCAGGCACTAATCTGCTGTTGCTGGCATGGGCAATCCACCAAGGGATGAGAAAGCATTGCAGGTACCATCCATGCAAGGAGATGCTGTAGAGATGAGGGGGGCATGAGCTGACACCCCACCTTGTGGGAAATACAAGGCAAAATCACCTTGCCAGGCTAATAATACATATCTTTAATAATTTCTCTTTGAGGATCCCAAAGAACTTTACCTAGTAAACTGAAACACCATAGTATCATTCTGCAGTTGGGAAGTATCAGTTTCACTCCTATTCTTTATTTCAGACCTATCTGTTGACTCATGTTACTATTGGTCAGTGAACCTGCTTAAGGTCACCTAAGCACTGGACAACACCTCCTTCTCCAGAAGTTGCTCCTCCTTTCTATCTGCAAAGTACCCCAGCCTCTTACTGCACTTTTTGTCCCCAAAACATCCCTACTTCAGTGTTAGAAGCCCATTACTGAAAAATCCTTCATATTAGGAGAAAACAGGATAAAATTTTTTTTCCACAAGGACTACAGAAAATCTTTCACTTCTGCCAACTCGTAATGATTTTAGAGACATGCCCAGGTAGAAAGAAAACTTTGTGTGTATTGCACTGGCTTCCATCACCATCACCCAAACTCAGATTCTGGCTCTGTCAGTGTGGTCCTTCTCTTTCCCCTCATTTGAATGACAATTAGAAGAGGGTGGAGGAGACAACAGAATTTGGGGGGGGTTGAAAACTGTCAGATAATCGAGATGATTTTTAATTAAACTGTGTATTTCATCTACTGCTATACACAAAGAGCTTTCTTTATTGTAGTGTTGCTGTGGCAACCTTGAGTATCCTGACGTGTGATTAAAATCTTAGATATGAATGTTCCATTAACAAAGAGAAAGGGTTTGTTTTTTTTTTTTCTTTTCATGGGGTAGCCACCCAAACTGCTGATCGTGAAGACTGAGGGTGAGATTGTCACCCTGGATTTTAATCACTGGAGGGTAGGGATGGAGAGAAACAGCCATGCAGATGACTGAAAGCCTATGAGGGAGAGATTTTTTTCTGATTATAAAAGCTTGCCCCCTTCTCCCCCCTGCCCCATGTCTTTCCACTTCCTAAGGATGCTATACCAATCAGACTTAGTATCTTAAAAGGCCACAAAGGGAAAAATGTCAGGTGTGAGCTGCTCTGCTCAGCACGTCAGGAGTTCAGATAAGAACACAAAAAGTACCACATGGGGTTAGACATAAGGTTCGTTTAGCTTGCTAACCTTTGCCTGGCAACAGCAAGTAGCAAATGCTTAGGATATGTATAGACTTGACCTTTCTCTCCCAGACCCTCCCAGCTCCTGATAACCACTATTTAAATCTGTCCTTGCAAATCTCCCCCAAATGCTGTTTTTGCCTAGTAAAAACCTTCTGAGCTAGGAGAGGCATACTTCATTTTTTCTTTTTTTCTTTTTTTTTCTTTTTTTTTTTTCTTTTCTCCATACATGGCCAAACTTTGTCCTTTGAAGAAAAAAATGATTGCTGCTTGTATTATGATGGAATGGGATCAAGGATTCAGGGCAGCCCTGTAGGCAAACAATGAAATAGAGGCATCCTAGCATTAAGGCAAGATGCTTTCTCCTCTCTTTTGTTCTTTCTGTACCTTTTAAGAGAGAAAAATAGGATGCAGTCTCTAATGGATGTTTCTGTATAGAGATGGTGATCTGTCTTGACATGTCCTTCTTTTTTCCCAGTTAACTGTCATAGCAGCTTCATCCTGAAAAGCTGGGGTCAGATCACCACCTCTGATTTTAATCATCAAAGGTAATGAATGGAGGAAGAGTCACTTGTACAGCTAAATTCTATCAGCCAACAACCCTGAAATATTATTCCACAGCTCTCCTTTCCTTTAATTTCTTTCAGCCACAGTTCTCATTTAAATTACTTAGGAATCTGATATAGTGGAAAGATGTTATATGTTAAATAATGGACTTAGCCTGGAAAATGAGGTCTACATTAATGTAACATTTATCTCATCCTTTACAATGCAGGATTTCTTCATTGCTTCATCCAACAATGGAGATTCACTCAGTTCTTGGTTTTTCCTTGTGTCAGGAAAAGAGGTAAAAATTCAGAGGACCTCTAACCATTTCTGTAACACAGGAGCAACACATAATTTCCTGACCTGCTGGGCAATTAGCTTATGCCCTGAAGTGTGATGTTTGATTATGATCCTTACAGACTGAGTTTGCAATGCTAATGGCAGTAAAATTATTGAGTTTCTTATTCGATGCAGTAACAGAATTTGTCTGCATGATTTTTAGTTGCAGTGAGTTACCCAGACTGACCAAAAGCTCCATGGCCTCTTCTGTACTTGCTCTCTTTTGCCTTCCCGGGACCACAATTATATACACAAGACCACAAATTTACTCTGACTTGCATAGTTTTGAGCAGCTCAATCACACCAAGACTGTTTTCTTATTAATCTGATCCCTAATCTAATCTGTCTGTTAATTTAAAAACTCCTGCATTTAGAGATTGATGAGAACTGTGTTTTATCTGTTTGTGGGTTTCTTTAAAATGTGTTTTACAGTTTTTTTCTCTATACTGGTTTGGACAAAACCTTGTGACCTAAAAACTATTAATGAATTTACACACATATAGAAGATCAGCTTTAGTAAACTGAACTATTTCATAGTATGTATCCTGTGAGTCTGGAGATGCAAAGGTTAAAAGAAGTTAGGAGAAATAGTAATTTTTTATTACAGAAGCAGTATATTAAAAAGAAAGGAACATGGCAGATATAATTTAATTCTATCCTTTTCTGTATTAAGAAATATTCTTGGAAACACTTATTTAAATTAACTCCTTCTTGATACTTTCTAACTATAGCCTAAATTTACAAATGTTGCAGGATAAGGTATCTATGTACCATGTAGGTGTTTCTTCCCAAGAATTCAATTATTTTCATTTTTTTTCCTTATTCCTATTTTAATGATAGAACTGTTTTTCCAGAGACATTCTTTCCAGCAGCTCAATATTGTATCCAAAAAAGAGTGAGTGAATTTAAAATTTCCCAGTGAGATCTACCAATCTTCTTTGTCCTGAGATAAAAGGCTGCTGTGTAGCCAAAAGCTTAAGTAATGGGCAAAGAAAAACACAGAAGAAAACTGGCTGTATAGTTAAGTAGCTGATATATATATCTTCATATTTTGTATCTGTGGTGTGCATATAGGCCTCTTTCTCTTCACAATGTTGTGACCACACACAATTGGTACTTGTTTAAAAGTAATTTTAAAAGTAAAAGTTGAGATTTTTCACTTTCTCCCCTGAGCAAAGTCTAAAAGGAGAACACCAAATGCAGTGAGATGTTAGTCAAAATAAGTCTCCGACGTTTGTTTTAAGCAATACATGCACTGAACTTTGTAGCTATTAATGAGGAACTGGTGATTCTTGGTCTTTGTTTGGAGACCTAAGGTGCAAAATGGAGAACTATGCTCTAGAAAATAAATGTATTATTGAAAAAACCAAAATATTTTTTGCATAATACCAAAAGATGTGTTTTCACTTTTTCCCTTTGCAAAGTTTGCATCCCTCTTTGCAAAATGCTGTAAATTATATATTTTAAAACATATGAGATTTTTTTCCCCCTTTTATTATGCTTTTAGATTCAGTTCAGTTTAGCTGCATTTTATCTGCCAGAGGTGGGAATTAAATAGTTTCTGGAAGATCTAAGGGAAGCTGGAGCTTCCCTAGTTGCAATGCCTATTTTTCTTTTTTGCATGTCTCAGATTTTGACATTCTCCCTAGTGATGGTTGTTATGCTATTCCTCAGCACACTGGATGGTGATCCTTGCAATGCCTGAGGTGCTAAGAATATTTTGTACAGAATATCATCCTTTTATTTTTCTTCTTCTTCTTTTTTTTTTTTTCTTTTTCTTTTTTTTTAATTAAAAAAGCCAAACAAACCCCCAAAAAACCCCAAAGTTTCTTTGCATGGGACCTCAGAATTTTTCCTCCAGAGATACTGTCAAAATCCTTGTCACCATGCAGCAGAGTGAAAGGCATAAAAAGTTAATAAAGACCAAAGATATTTTGTACACAGTCCCCTTGACTGTTATCATCAAGAGGGCACATGGAATTATTTAGGTTGAACTAACTGCCTGGTTCATTAAAGCCAATATCCCCCTTCTGAGAGATGTCAATGGGAGCTTGCAGAAAGAAGGAGAAATCTTTGCTTTTGCTAATAACCAGGTGTGCCATTCCTACAGGGATGCTGTCTTCCTAATAGCTTGCAAACTCACTTTAAGTCTGAGATTTCAAAGTTGTCTTACACAAGATATATATGAGAGATAATTTTTTCTTCTTGTCCATTTAGCAGTGAATTTCACTTGTATGTGCAAATAACAAGACGAAAAAAATTTCTTTTCACAGGTGGCCCTTTTTCACTTATCATCTATCTTTTCTCCCAGCCCAGCCTGTTTCCTGAGCATCTGAACTGCTTTATGGAAAAAACAAAACAAACAAACAAATAAACAAAAAATGAAAAAAACAACAAAAAAACCCCAAAAAATCAACAACAAAAAAAAAAAACAAAATGAAAGAACCCACGAATAAACAAACAAAAAAACCCCAACCAGCACAGTTTGTCCTCGTTTTTTGTGAACTTTGGCAGACTCTGGTCTCCTGGAGGGGTTGCTGGCAGGTAAAATTGACAGCAGGCTATAGTTGACTGCATGTCTGCCACAAGGATCAGCTCCCACCAGGCCTGACACTTGTTGTCACCCTTGTTGCACAGGCAATAAAGGATGCACACGCTGGTAGAGTCAGAGAGGAGAGATCCTTTCTGAGTATGCAGCAAGGTCAAGAGATCCATGGCTGATTAAAGCCCAGCACCAACTTATATTCTTGAGTCAGTCTGTGAGAAATATTGATTTCTGGGAGTTGGCTGCCAAATGGAGGAAAACAATGATGGCAGCAATCAAACAAACAAACAAACAGTATAAAAATTAATTCTCGAAGCATAAAACTGGGGAGATTACAAAAGGAGGAAAGGTTTCTTGCTGAAATGAGAGATCTTGCTTTGCCTGACCCAAAATTAAAAGTTCTGTCATAGACACCTTTAAGGCAAAAAAAAAAAAAAAAAAATTGCAATCACTGAGATTGCAAAATCATCCACCTTTTACTCAGTATCTTAGGAGTTAACACATTTAACCTTGAGTTTAAGACATCCCTGTGTGTGAGGAGGTCTGAACCCATTTGTACCTTTAATGAGTTTGCTAAACTCACACTGTAGTATTTGATCCCAAGCATTCACATTACCCCTGACTCCTACTGCTTCACCAAAAGAGTATGTAATAAAAAAAGTTACTAAGGTAGCTAAAAAGAAGCAAACAAATCAAAAGTAGGAATCGTCATAAACTGCTTATCTAGGGCTAGTTTTCATCTAGAGAAGATGGGAAAGAAAATAACTTAATTTTTCTTCTTCAGCATTTGGTTTTTCATTTGCTAATTTTTTTTCCCCTGCTGTGACTGACTTTTTTTTTTTTTTTTCCAATTTGTACATGATTTATCCATATGTCTGGGGGTGGGTGGAAAACTTCATTTCAAGTTAAATTCTTCAAACAGCATATAAGAATATTAATTGCTGTAGCCAGCCTGTTTCAAGAACCCAGTCTGATAATCAGCTCTCCTCTGTTAATATCCCTGACTGATGAATGTCTCTGCCTGATGTTTAAACATATCCACTGGGATATCACACTATTTAACATGCACATGAAACCATAAAAATAATCCCAGGGAAACTCACATCCTGAGAAGAGTGTAGTGCACCAGTGTGGCCAGTTTATTTGTATTCACATTAGGTGATTTGTCCCAGTTTGCTAGGTGCTGCTTGGACTAGTTCTCCACTGTTTGCAACAAATGTGCCCCACTAGGGTATAACACTTAAAACTGGACCAGAGCATCTCTTTTGTCATTATGAACTGAGAAAAAATTTGCACTGCCCTACATTGCACATAAAGATACTGAAGTAAAAGTCATAAGAAATGCTATTTTTAGTAATCGTTGAATATTTCTTTGACTTCTATACATGATGGTTGACTAATATCTTCTTTTTTTCTTTTTTTTTTTTTTTTTTTTTTTTTGAATAGGTATAATGTCAGGTTCTAAGCATGGTTTAGGTTTCTAATCTGAAATAAGTTATTTAAATGTGGGGAAATGAAGAAAGACAATTTTGGCAATCATAGTATGAAGTTTATGTTGTATCTAAAAGAAAAGGATTATATTGTTATCATCAGTTCTAGAAACTGGATTTTCTTTTTGACTTCCATTGTTATTTCAGTATCAAATATCATTCCATTATACACTGTCTGGAATCTTCCAGTATAATGTTAACATTTTTTAGACACCAAAGACGAAATCAACAATTACCAACAACGATCTGTTGAAAAACAACACATCTTTTTTCATGAACACAGTAGCCATCCAAAATATGTAAAAAATTAACTTCATCATCTAGCCATGCTCCTGGACACCAACATGTTAACTTGTAGGAGAACACTCATGTTACCCACCTAAATAATTAAACAGGAATGTTATCCAACGTAACACCTTTCCAGAGGGAATAAATTCCTTTGCAAGAAACATTCAAATGCATCGTGAGAATTATTTCCATGCATTGAAAGCACAATGTGTTAGAGGCTATTCTACCCTGGAAATGATGTGGGAAATCGATGAACAATATGATGAAATGGCTTGTTTAGTTATACATTAAACTTCTATGGGAAGATCATATCTGCTCAGAACTATTCCAGCCGTTTTCAGTCTGTAAATCACTCAACTCATCAGAAGAAAGCACCTCCATAGGCCAAAAACATGTCAAAGGGATTTAGATCCCTGAGGAAGTCTAAGCCTTAATAAAGCTTCTCCACTACAGCCACAGTAAATATTCCCAAAACTGGCTCGTAAACCCACTTGTCTTTTTTGGCATATATTATACTACCTGAAGCTCACCAAATGTCCTACTCATGAAATGAAAGCATGAGAATGAACCATGTAAATAAAAAATAATGGACAAAACATCCTACAAAACAGTTATGCAGTACTATTTTAGTCTTGACTATGAAAAGAAACTTTTAAAAGTCTTCTAAAGATGAATTTGAGAACTAAAATTTGTGACTTGGTTGATTAACAAAACTCCAGTTTCAATTGAAGTCTTGATTTTGTAATGCGTTATAGTGTTTCTCCCACTGACCAGCAATCTCTGTGTGCTTCTCTAAAAATGTGCCTTCTGTTCCTCAATACCGGTCACCTAAGATTATGACCTGATATTTATTTAATTAAGCTAATAATTTACTTAGTTATAATTCCATTTGAAAACCCATCACTATTAGTCTAATAGAAGTTAACTCTATTTAGATTCCCTCTATGATTAAAAAATAGTACATATTTCCAAGTGTTCTTTTGAATTTTAATAATTTTTATGAATAATTATTTTGCCCATTTATTGTACAAATAGTTTTTTCCAGTAATGTCTTTCAACTGAAAAAAATTTTTAAAACATTTGCTGAAACTCCTAATTCACCTATATAATTTTTTTACAGATTCACCCAAAAGTCCACATCTCCTAGGCTTTTTTCATAAAGAAAAATAATTGTCAGAGGAAAGTTTAACCTACATCCATTTCAGTTCTTTTTTGGCCAAGGAAAGCAAATTTTTTGTAAATCATTTATGAAAACTTTCATGACAAGAGGGTGCCTTAATTATCAAATGATGTCTAAGAAGTCAGTGGCACACATGCAATTAAAAGTAATAAAGAGTGCAAATGTCTTGCAGTACTATAGACATCTGAAATACAACTGCTGCTATCTGATCCAGCCTTCTTCATCTTTTTGTAAAGCCAATGGAAAGAAATTTAGACCATGATTCCTCGCAAATACTTTAGCCACTGCCTTACAGTGCAGACATTGCAATATTTCCCCAGGTGATTTCCACCCCAGACTCTGAACAATTTTAGATGCTTTAGACTCTTTGCTGAGGTCAATCCAGCTTCCAGTTAATCACTACTGGAGCAAGGATAGAGGGGGAACAAAACACACCAGAAGAAGACCCAGCAGTACTTAGATTAGGTTTCTACTTGTTGATAAACTTTCAGTTTCCAACTCCACTTTTCCTAACAGAGGCTGATTGCATGAGTTTTTATTCCCAGGATTTCCACATGCAGCGTATAGACTAAATATCAAAGGCCTCTGAACTGTGAGTGATATTTACCCACAGCATACGTGTCATTAAGAAGTAGCTAAGAAAAGATTGATCTAGACTCTGACCTTAAGAAAAGATCTGGCAGTCGTGTGTGTACAACTTGTGTTACTAGCAGAAGTATTATCCTAGTAAAATGTTGAGGCTCCACTCTCTGAGCTATGTGCATCATTTTGTTTCCACGTTCTTGGATAAATAATAGCAAGCAATTTCAGATTGACCTAATTGTTGTTTACCATCATAAAATTTACTTTGTATGATATAGATATATCATATTCTTTTCTAATCCATGTTTAAATAACAAATGTGCCCATCAAGAGTAAAGCCTTAAAAGATACTTCTAACAAAATGAGTGCACTGTTTCACAGTCTAAGCACTCACATATCATTTGGGGTTACTTGTAGCTGCAATTCTTGCCTGTTTGTGTCTCTTTCAGAGTAGCAATATGAAATTGAGTCACTCACTTGAAGAAGACAGCTATTTCTACATCTGGGACAAATTCTAGCATATCTAAATTCCTAGTCCTTTCTGGAAACTATATTTTACCTTAGAGTAACAGTAAATTGTCTTTAGTTCTTCTAGATAGGTCACCTGCCTGCAGTTTGTTGGTGAATGATGGTTTCAGTCACTGACCCATGTCCACTAAACTATTTTCACAAGGGGATATATTTCCCTGACATCAATGGAGTGAATATAATCTCAGAATACCTGTAAAATGAGTACTGGGAAGCCCATGTTGATGTGGTTTCCTTTCCAATTTATCACACAGACCTCAGGCACTTATCTGGAATGTGTGACTTACCTTTTCACAGGTACCTTTTCCTTTATGTAGTTGACACCACTTCTTCTTTAGTATACCAGAAACAGAGTGAGTAATTGTAATGATAATAAAAAGGTGCCCCCTCCACTCCTTTTGATGTATGTCGGCATATTTGCAAAGTTTGCAGCAAAAATCAGAGACAACACAATTTCTTGGCTAAACTAGAGTAGGAGTACTAGCAAACAGCCATCCATCTGTTGCCTCCTCACTCCCCAAACACCTGCACTTAGCCTGCTTCTCTTTGGCTCATGATCTGCATAAGCCACACAAGACTGGAGAGGGCAAGTCTGTAGCCTCAGCCACAACTATTTATCCTCTACACAATTAACACTTACCTGTTGTCTGAAAAGATTTAAAGTTTGTCTTGCTGGAAATCAGAGCTCTGGAGCAACATACAATTAATGCAGATATTATAGATATCAGATGTAAGGTTGCATTTTATTATTCTTGGTTAGGTTGCATTTCTTTGTTCTTTGCACTCCCCAGATTCCCTATTGATGCAGCCAGAAATTTATAAAGGCAAGAAGAGAGTAGTTTAGCTCCTCAAATGACGTAATTTTGCAGGTGTGCATATGAGAGTAGAAATAATTATAAAAATAATATATACAGAGAAACAAATACTGCAGTTTAGAATAGCTTAAAAGAAACATTGGCTACCAAGAAATCCACCACAATCATTGATTTTATTGGGTAGGGAAAAATGATGAATTTTTCTTTTTTAGCAGGTGGCAATATCTTGTTGAATACTTACATGGATTGGATTTAAAGATATGGCTGCACATTATTATCTTTTATCACTGTCAGAGTAAAGCCTGGAAGACTTCATTTTCCAAATGAAAACCACATTGGAAGATGCCATTTTATTGGGGAATGGAATTATACATTAAATATTACCCTTGGCACTCCTATGGTAATATCCCTCCAGTGATAATCTGAAGTATGTGCAGTTTTAAATGTTATCAAAGGAAGATGGAGGGATTAAAACTTCCAAGGATGCAAGTCATTTTACTAATTTTCTCCGCTGCTTGTGTCATCCACCATAAGAGCAGAAGCTGCAGTTTTTGTGGTTTCAGACATACGGCTGGAATGTGGCATGCCTCAGTATATTACTTATGCAGCTTGATATTTGTCTTGTATGATTATTTTTTCCTTCAGCTAAAATAATTTAATCACACATTAAAGTAATGAAAATTCCATTGCTTTTGCAGACTAGATTCTTCAGATTTATAACCTACTTGACTCACATGGTTTTGTTTTGAGACTTTGAGATTGGCTTTATTTATTATAGAGTCTATAAAATAAAATTATTCTAAATCACTCCTGTGGAACCATGAAAATGAAACCTCGAATAGGCTACAGGATTTTTATGTCTTTTAATTAGAGCTTATGTTGAAACTTCAAATGCTGTTGCAAAATGTTCATTGAACAGCCTTTTCTCAGGCTTGACTACAAAGGACAGAACCTCAGCTGAGATGTCACAGCTTTTGAGTAGTTCTAAGTGATAAATATCAAAATTCAGAATCCTTTACTCTTAACCGGGAGTTTTACATAAGAAGTGTGTTGCTTTAGCCCCATTTTACAGATAGACAATCTGAGGAGAGGTGAATGTTTTAAGTGTTGTTACGAGCCTCCTTTCTAGAGGTGTTCAGGCTGAGAGTAGGCATGAGGTTGTCTAGGATTTATTACAGGCTTTCAATCTAAAGTCAGGCAATGCACATGACTTGCTAAAACTAAACCTCAAGCTTCCAGCTTTCAGCAAGCCAATTGTGATTCAGAAAGTTTGGTCCACCTCATGCACAATTAGCTCACAGTATTTAGATTTCTCTACTTTAGGTAATCATGGACCTAAGACAAAGAAATCTAAACACTAGGAGCTACTATCAGATAATCTGTTCTCTGTGTTTACAGTCACCTGGACATAGTTGTTACCTATTTTCTCTCCTTTTTCCTTCCTGTGACACGTGGTTACATAAGATTGGGCTTTGGGCTTAGTATGCTTCATGCATGTGAAACAGAATGATCTATGATATGCATACAGCCAGTTCAGATGATCTAATGGTACCTTCTGTCTATAAAGTCTATGAAATTATTAAAAATATGAAATTGCAGAACATAAAATATGGGATACTGTTAAGCCAATGAGAGGAGTGGAAACTAAACATCATAGTTATTAGACCACACATATTTGGTTTCATTAAACTGCAAGAACTCGAATTTCTTTCTTGCAATACCATTATATAGGATAATAAAAGAAAGAGGAAGAAGCTTTAGGGACACTTGACCAATATCTCCCAATATTTGGTAAATGCACACACTAAAACTCATTTTCAAGGAATTAAATGCCTGAGAGTCAATCCAGAAAACAGTAAATCCTGTCTCACAAAACACCTGCAATTCAATGAGAATTATTTTCAATACCGCTTTAAAAAGCTTATGTGTGCGAATTCAACTTGATATACAGAGAAGCACTCAACTGTGAATTAGTATAGAGCTTTTTAAAGAATGAAGGAAGAAATTACATTGTGAATATGGAAGGACTTCTTTTTCTTTAGAGCAAGCATCTAATATAGTTTGATCAAAATACTTCATAGCGTATTTACTTCAGTTAAGTTATTTTAGTTCCAGAAATATACATTTATTTGTCTGTTTATTTATTTGTTGGGTTTTTTTTCTTACTATCTATTGAAAGCAGCTTTTGCTGGTGATTGTTTCCTGGTCAGCAATGAGACCAAGGTATCACAGATAAAGCCATGGAGAACCCTTTCTCCAAAGAGCCTGTATTGAAAGAAGCAAAAGCTGGGACTTCAAAGCTCTTCTCAGGGCAACATTAGATTAGTGGCAAAGAGGAGCTAATCTCTGGACTCCCATGTCAGTGCTCTCCTGGATATGCTGATTTTCGTGGAAGTTGTCTTCTACTGTAGTACTTGTCTTGCTCACCAAAGCAGGAGCACACAGGATAAGGCTATCAGAGCATGGGTCTGCATGTCATGAAAATTCACACACTTGGTGCTTTGCTTTTGATAAAATCAAAGGCAGTTTGTCTCTGCAAAGGCATATCTAATGAAAGCAAATATATACCTGGAATCTAAACCTCTTACAGGTGAATTTTCTGAGACTGTAGTTCAAAGGATTTCTAACAGAAAGCTTATTAGAAATGTGTTGCAAATATTTTTAAAATATTACCTCTATGTGATGCTTTAAAGAGTTGTCTGTTTTCTCTGACTGAACATACAGATTAATTAAAGAAGATTTAAATTTAGCAAGGCATGTGCATAGTGAAAATATTTTATCCGATTGCTTTTAATATGGAAAAAATTCCCAAATTCTTCAGCATTTAAAATGCATGTTTTCCCAATATCTTTTCTGATTTCCACCTGAAGCAATGAGTCAACTTATATACCTTAGAAAATATTACCCTGATGCATTACTTCAGAAGTGCTTTATGATTTTGGTGACTCCCCTTTCTGACTATCTATTTGAAACACTGAGGAAGGGAGAGCCTGGAGAATGAAGAAGAGCTGAACTCTGAAATGGCTTAAAGTCAGACCATAAGGGCACTTCAGAATAAAAGAAGGTGCCCTGTTCACTGTTTAAGTGACAAATTGAGGCTTGATATTCTATTTCAATTTTGTCTTCTGCTAGAGAACCTTGAAAAAAATAGCTGAGACTTGTATACCCCAGGCCTTCCCTCTAAGAGGAATAATAATGATAATAGTAATAAAAATCTGTCTTTGTTTTGAAGATAAATACAGCACAAGATGGAGCTATTTGTCATGATAATGGAGGTCATATAAGTTAGATGAATAATGTACTCAGACCTGAAGTTCACTGAAAATCCTAGCCCCTGGGCTTGGCTTTTAGAATCAGCAATGTTTAGTCTTTCTACTGTTGTTATTATTACCTTTGATAACTTTAGATTCATCTGTATGTTCTAGCAATTTGTACTGCATGTGAAAATTCTAACTATGGGCTTGACATTTCAGTTTGATGTTATAGATTTGACAGAGGCTGTTTAAACTAACAAATCTGAAGTATTTTTATCAGCACTTCATTTAAAACTATTTGTTTTCCTTATAAGAATGGTAGAATTACATTTACAAAGACTGGGCCAATTTCTTGTGGGTATCAAGGATATCATTAATAAACCAACTTTGAAATAAAGACCTGATTCTATGGTAAGCATCATTTCCACCTAGTGCTGCCTCTGTGGATGGATGCTTATACGAGACATATCCTGATATGTGTTCCATATCTACTTCTCTTAAAGTGGTTTAGAAGGACTTTCTGATATCTGGCAGAGGTTTGAGGGCTTTATTCTCCATCTATGTCTTTGTTTTTCTTCTTTTTCATGTAATGCAGTCATTTTCCTTCAATAAGAGCTTGTATCTTCACATTAACTCATTAACTACACTTGTAAACTGTCACTGAAGCAAGTAGAGCTTACAAGAATCTGGACACAATGTTGGCTTTTATTGGTAAAATGCAATTACAAAGGTAATTGGCTCCTATATATCTGTGTGACACTTTCTTGGCACTAGGTTCTCTCATTTCTGGATCACCTTCCCCTCTTCCTCTCCTTCTCAATATGTTTTAGTATCAGAGCCAATAGCCTGGTCACCATTCAGAGGTTATACTTGGCAGGTTTAGGACACAGATGCTGCGTTGCAACTTTCAAGGGTTTGCAAGAGTTTTTATGTCAAGTACTCTGAGTGGCTTGGTCTCTTGGACCAAATTACCTTTAAATATGATGAGAATTAATTTGTTGATGAGCTAACTGCATTTTGTAGACCATCAGTTTATCTTTCCTACTTTTATATGGAAAGAATTAAGTTCTCTCACTTTCAGGATCAGGTTTTCCAAACATTCTGCCCAAGGTGAAGTTATGAGGACTTGATTTATGTAACTTTTTTGATAGAGTGCCTTGAAGGCCACTCACCCAAGCCCCTATGCATTCACATATTACCATTTCTGCACCCTTCTACACATAATCCAAAGTGTAAGAGAAAAAAACGTTCCAGGTGGGTGAAGTGGGAAGTGGAGGTAACAGAATGATGTGATGCTGTCAATTCTTCACCAGTCAAGAGTGGTAATCACAGCACACAAAATGCAAACAAATACAGTCTTAGTCACCTCCATGAATCTTGAGAGCTCCTTTGCACAAAATCTACTGTATCTCAGCAGTTCCAGTATCAGTACAAGCTAGGTACTTCTTTATGGTGCTGACTTTAGCTTTAGTGGCAGGAGTTTTAAAAAGGGCATCTCAAAGAAAAGAAAAATGTGAATTCATCAGCCCCTTAAATGTCTGAGGGTGGCAGGCAAGCTCTTCAAAACACAGGTGAGAAAGCTGAAGGCCTGCCTGAGATTTGCTTTAGAGGTAGATGAGATTTGCTTTAGAGGTAGTGCTTTGCCCAAGCTCATGAAAACCAATAAAATGAGAAAATCTATAGATGGAGAATGTAGAAGCCTCTTTACTATTAATTTTTTTTTTTTTTCAGTCAAAGGAATATCTGTAAGATTTTTCAACATAAACAAATTAAAAAAAAAAAAATGTGGAAAATAGAGCAGTTTTACTACTGGTGGAACCAAGAGTCACATCCATTTGTACTCTGCAGAGACACAGAAACACAATTTTCATCTCTGGATCCATTGAGGTCAGCGCACTTGGAGATGTCCACCACTTCCAAAACTTTTGCCTTCAATTCTGAATTAATTTATACAGAAACTAAACCAAAGCTTAATTCTTTGTAAAGTATAAAACAAGCCAAAATTCTTTGGTCTTTGTAAGCTGGCTAAAGAAAACGATGTCATAATTCTCCCACTAATATTTGTCAGGGAATTCCTAGGCTGCTGTGGAAGACTACATTTTTGGAAGGTTCATATGTAGTTAACACAAGTAGGTGTTCAATAATTAACAAGCACATTCAAAAGCTAAATCAGGACAATTATCTGGACTGGTATTACAATCTGTGCATGAAGTAATCTCTTTGTTTTCAGCTCTACTGATCAGAAATTCTACAGCTTGTTAAAAAAGTGGGTTAAAAAAGTTGAACAGCAAAGAACAAGTCCATAAATACAGAAAAAGCTTTAAGTAGAAAGAATCAGAATTAAGAGAATGCAGATGATACTGTGCCAAATCAAGAAATGTTAATCTGAATAATGATTTTGTTATGGAATTTCATTTTTCTATATTTTAGTATAAAGAAATAGTCCTACAAGTAATGCAAATTCATATTTGACAAAGAAGAAAGACCAAAAATATGTTTATGTGTGTGTTTATGCACATGTATGTGTGCTTCTGTGTGCGTGCCTATTCCTACTGCAGAAGATCTATTTTGTCCTGGAAGCAAAATAGCAGTGTGACTTAACTCTCTTACTTTGCAATTGGATGTTTATGAATAGAATAACTGTGGCAGCAAATATGTCATAAGCAATCAATAGGTTGTCATACAATTGTATAAAATATTCATCAGATAACCTGCAACTGAACAAATTCATAAAGCATGTTGTATCAACAATGCTTACTCCAAGCATTGTGCGAAGTAGTAGTTCCATTTGCATCCACAGAAATGCTCACAATTGAGTAAGCACAGACTGGTCTGGTCTGGGAGAATTTTCTCCTTTTTTTTCCCTTTTTTTTCCTTTTTTTTTTTTTATTTTTTTTTAATTTATTTATTAATGGGCAATTAGGTAAATAAATACACTGGCAATTTCCTTTTCCCAATAATAGATGGTAAATTGCCAGAAAAACTTACCTAGGAACACAATGGATTTTCCACTGATGAAAGATATTCAATCACATTATTATGTATTGCAAAAGAGTTGTTTGATGCAAAAATGACTGAGCAAGGAGCTCTTTTTGTTTTCCTGTGCTTATGAAAGAAGTTAGACTGTAATTTTCCTTTCTAGCCCTAGAATTTATGAATCTATAATACAGAAAGTATATTTGCAGATGGTTTCTAAAAAAGTGGAAATGGATTAATAATATACATTGTTAGCTGAATGGATTTATTTGCCTCATGTTATTCGTGGTATACTGTCTATATACATCTATAGATACATCATATGCTAATGTTATAGAATATTTAAATGCAGGTGTAATTTAAGTGAACATAACCTTTTGATCCAAAAAATAAACAATCTAACAATAGGAAAAATTGCAATCTGTCAAGACATATTTGAGTTATTTTGCAGTAATTGGCTTGGCAGCAGCTTCAGTCACAGATTTCTGTTTCACAGATTGTCCCCAAATGAATAAAAGGTTTGCTTTGAAATATAATTAATACTGCGTTCAGCTGCAAGACTTTCTCAGGTTGTCAAAGGAATTTGAAGAAGGTATTTAAAAAAAAAAAAAAAAATAGAAGAAAAAAAAAAAAAGAAATAGCTAAGCCAAATTCAGATATGAAGGACAGAAGGAAAAAACCACAAAGTGGACTGAAATAAATGACTAAAGTAATTCAGGGATTCATTTTTTTTATCAAATCACCCATCAACAAACACTTTGAATACGTTCCATGAACTATACAGACATTTTCATTTTAGTTCTTAAGGCAATATATGATGGTAAAAGATTCGCCTGTATGTAGTGTATATACACTACAAAAGAGAACAGACTGGAAAAACCTACTTTTCCTGTGATAGAATCATAAATATCTGCTTCACATACACATTCATTTGCACTTTAAACCTATCTATAATTGTTTAGGGTTCTGAAAGATTGTTTTGGGAAGTCTCTAAGTGACAGTACAAATGGAGAAGTGGGGGTTGCTTTTGAACCTCTTCCAAATTGAGGGGTTATTCAGACCCTGAGTTTTCAGCCACTGTGTACAACACTTGTTTTCCCACATTTTCTGCAGCATGAGATTCTGGATGTGCATACAAGGCAGGGGACACAAATCCTTGTTGTCAGTGAGTTGAAGCCAGGAATCTGGCGTGCAGGGCAGGGCTGTAGTAGAGCTGGAGATGGCACCCAACAGCATAATTGGGGCAAGAGCTGATGGACCCAGTTTGTGGGCTATGGGCAGGGGTAGGAAGAGGTGCCCTATGAGGGTAAGAGTCATTATTGCCATTATTGACTCAGAGTCAACCCACTTTTCCTCCAAAGATTTTCTGTATGACTACTAAGAGAAGGTGGGTCCTGATATTTTAGATGCCAAAGTCCCATGGCCAATTAAGCACCAAATATGCATAACACTCTTTGTATTAGTTCCTTGATAATTACATGCATCTTTCATGCATCATTTAAAATGTATTGCTAATGTTTTTGCAGTGAACTCCTCCCATTAAAAAACAAAAACAAAACCACAAAACCATCAAAAGTAACAGCACTCCCTAGTAAACATTAATGACTGTGAACAGTTCAAATCAACACAAGCCATACAAAGTATAATGGACAAACACTGTTTCCTAGTATGTTCTTGTGCTGCAGCTGTCTTGTGCTGGTGACCATTCCTCAGCTAGTATTGGAAGGCAGATCTTGTTGATAAAGCTCCTTACCCCTGGTTTAGTTTTTTTTAGGGAAGTCCACATCTGAACTCCTCACAAAGTAGGTTTGGTTTGGTTTTTTTTTTGCATTGCCAGGAAAGAAACTTTAAGGTTGAATTTATCCTGTGGTATATCAGATGCACCATCCTTCTGATTAGTACAAAGAGGTGATCACTTCAGACCTGTAGATATTTAAGGTCAAATAAGAAGATAAACATCATTCAATCTGATTGCATCTTTGTTCATGAAAAAAAGCAAGCAATTGCAACAGTTGATGACAGAACAATTTTCCAGATGAAGGGCTATAAAGATATAACTACATGTGATAAATATCTAAAATGAATTCACTTTTCTTCAGAAACCAAAGAGTGAAAATCCTCTTTGCTTTACCTTGGCTTTAATTGAGTAAGTTAAGCACACAAACATATGTAAGAACCACCTCATTGCTTCAGTCTTTTGTTGATGGTTATGACAGCATCTGGGTGAGCTTTCTGTTATTCCTGTGGGTCCAAAAGTGTTGCAGATAAACATATACAAGGATATTTGATTGTCAGTCAATATTGGTACTTTACTGGCTATCTCAAATGTTTTTTTCTTAACAATTCAAGTAAAAAATTAAATATAATTTACTTCATTTTCAGGCATATTCCATTTATCTAATTTGGGCAGACTGACTAGTTTTGTGCCAGAGTGTCTGTATGAAACAAATTACCATTATATTTAGCAAGAACTTGATACTGTCAGAGATTATTTACAGTGAGTTCCACATATTAGCTAGATTCCTTTTCTGTTCAAATCATTACTTGCGGGTTAATTGCATATATTGTTTGTCCAGGAGAGTTTTGGGAGAGCAAGGGTGTAAGTATAGTTGGTGTGCTTCAAGTTAGTTTTACTGAGAGGCAAGGATTAGAAAGAACCTAGTACTGAGACAGGTTGATGTACGAAATGAAGCTGTTTGCAAAGGATACTGTGAAAGAGTAGAGAGAAGGGAGAGATTGAAGATGCAGCTTACTGTATATCCTAAATCTGGCTGGAAGAAGGGCTTTGAACAAGCTGTTATTTTCCACATGGGAGTAGCATTGCTACAGTAAAATGCCAGATTTCATCCATCATAATGTCATGCCTCATATTAAAATGTCTGGAGGGACCTGAGGGAGGGATGGGCGAAAGACATCAAATCAATTTTCAGGCAATTGCTATGGTTTTCAGAACCTAAGCCCTATGTGATAGTGTTATGGTTGCACAAAGGGAGGCTATAAATAAGGTCCATATATCAAGAGAGGAAGTAATTTAGAAAAAGACAGTTGATTTGACTTTTGCATGAGGCTGAACATATGGAGAAGTACAATCAGGTTATCATTCTATACATTCCTCACAGAAATAAGCAGCAATTCTATACTTATGAGAAATTATCACATGTGTGTGGCCTAGTAATGAAATATGCAAGTCAAACACAACTATATAGCTAGTTATTTCTGGAATATTGAACCTTCCTGCAGAAATGGGGCTTGTTTTACAAGATGCTTTTAAATACAGAGAATGGGAAATTAGCCCCAGGATAGTCCTGCATTATAAGGAACTAGACTTTTAAAGTTTAATAGTCTACATGAACAATTATAAAGAGATTTATTATGAATTTGTCAAGACAACAAATGGTATACATACCACAGCAGGCATGGGGCAATGTTTTTACAAGATCACCAAGCAGGTGGCTTAGAAGAAATTGACATAACTAACGGCTTAATATTTCTGGATGCTGCATCCACTTAGGAACTCTCCTGTTTCTAAGACTTTTTTCCTGGAAAAGGTCCAGCAGATAGGAAAATCCATTCAAGGCATCTGGGTAGGTTTATATTCCATCTGGAAACAAAGGATTCAGAGAGCTGCTTTTGAAGCATCTTAGAAAAAATACCTGTTTGTCAGGTATGTGCCTGTGGATATTTGCCTCCTTTGTAAGCCGTGTAGAAGGAAGTGAAAAGAAAAACATCAATGAAAGTAGTTCCATGAGGGTGTTTTTGTCTTAAATGGTCAATACAGTTGACATCATTGACCTGCAATAATACCTAAAGAAAGAATTTTTCTTGTTAATGTGTAGGTTTAATCTTAGGCAAGCAGATATCAAGATTTGCTACCCAGCAGCTGTTTATGTCTTGTATAAAATTAACAGCTGGCCTCAATCCTAGCCAAAGTGGACATATGGCTGAATAAAAAAACTACAATACTTAACATTAATTGACATTCTTGTTGGCAGTAGAGCTGGTTGAATAATTCAATTTTTTTCTGTTTGGTAGCCAAACCAGAGAAAAAAGGTGGGGGAATTTAATACAGTAAAGTGTTTCATCAAAAAGAAAAAAACCCAAACAATTATTTATGCTCTACTCAAGTGTGTTATCAATCCAAACACCTATATATATTTATTTTCTTTCCAAGGCTAGTTGATGATTTTGGTCTTTTTCTTCTTTCAGTGTCGATGTTTTGTTTAAGTACAAGATATTGGTCCAAAATATGAAAGAATATAGTTCTGATGGAAGTATTAACATTCTTTTTTAAATTGTGAAACAAAATACTATGACATTCTAAAAGGACTTCCTTCACCTTTTGCTTTCTTCTTGGATGAAAATAATACTGAGTTTGTCTCAATATCCAGGGCATTATGATCTTCCTTAAAAGCTTTTTTTTTTCCATTATTTATTATTTACAAGTAACAACAAAAAAAAAAAGATTGGCCAGTTCTCATTGTTATTCCCAGAATGAGCCAATGTGCATGGAGACCAAAAGTAAATTTAAGTATAACTTCTACATGTGGGTTACATATATCTAATGTCCAGTTCAGACTGAGGATTTTCTTCCTTTGGCTTTATTTGTCATACTAACAGTTTGGATGTGTAAATCAGTTTGATGGTTTGTTTTTATTTAACAAAGACCTCATAATGACATAAATTATTTCAGTATAAAGTCTCAGTCTTTTCTATAATGGCCTTTTGGACAATGTCCATTCTGAAGCTGTGCTTTCTGTGGTTAATAACAGCTTCTTTATAATGAAGAAAGCAGTCATAAGGCACATAAAAAGTCTCTTGGAGTATGGATTATTTCTGGGAAAGAAACATTTCTTTATTTGGGCCAGGAGAGATATTTCTTTTGTTGAGCAGCAAAACACAATTAATAAACCCTTTAACCCTATCTACGGTATCTATACTTATTTGTCCAGAAATTTCAGTATAATGAAAATATATCTTTGCCTACAAAGAGCAGAAAAGGTGGATTACACAGTCAGTATAGCTAATGCACCTGGCAGAAATTTCGATGCTTTCTGGAATCATTGGGCTAAGTGAGCTCTGACTGTATTGACAGGCAATTATTTGTTTACACTTGAAGGCTAGAATTATGGGAAAAAATAGCTAGTGATGGCAATTCATACCTGGCCATCATCTGTCTCATACTGTCCTCACCTCCTCAGTATATCATAATCAGAGATGCTCCTAATCTATGAAAACAAATGAGATCCAGAGAGTCCATAGAATCATAGAATCATAGAATCATAGAATCCTAGGGGTTGGAAGGGACCTCGAAAGATCATCTAGTCCAACCCCCCCTGCCAGAGCAGGGCCACCTAGAGTACATTGCCCAGGAACGTGTCCAGGCGGGTTTTGAATGTCTCCAGTGAAGGAGACTCCACAACCCCCCTGGGCAGCCTGTTCCAGGGCTCTGTCACCCTTACAGTAAAAAAATTTTTTCTGATATTCAACTTGAACCTCCTATAAGATGATGTGCATGTACCATTGAGTACAGGATATACTTTTTATAAGAATGTTTCCCAGTCTGCAGCCTCCTCACCGGACTTCTCAGGATGGAACACCAAAAAGAGGAAGCCATAAAACTTGTGAGCGGTGCACTGTTAAATTTAACAGTCCGGTTTCTCAGCATAGATTTAGAGTTAACAGCTTGAAGTATTAGTACATCTGGCTCAGGAGACCCTGGCTTTGATATAAAATAATTTATTTTTTTTCCCTCCCTTCCCTTGTGCCATGTTTAGGATAACATTATCTGCCCTTTGTCTTCCAAAGATAAAGTCAAATAAGGCCGGTTGACTCAGTTGCATCTTTAAGGAAAACATTAATTTAGATCTGGTTAAAGGCAAACAATTATTTTGACATAATGAAGAACTTCAAAAGGGGTGATGTTAATGAGGTTTTTGGTTGGTCTGAGTTGGGATTTTTATTGGGTTTTCTGGTTTTCTGTCAAGGGTAAACATAGAAGTTCTGGAGGAAGCCTGAGATATTTTTCTTTTCTTATGGTTCTCTGACCTTAGGCTGGTAACCTCATCTCTCTCAGTGCAGTCCATTTTCAGACAAGTAGTTCATGTTTATGCAGAGTTGCTCTGTGATACCTGTGAATGAAAAGTTTACAACCCCAAGTAGAAAGGTCACACAGTACTCTTCAAAAATCAACACTGTTCTATGGCTTTTTACTTGCCATGGACCAAATGTGAATATTTCATCTTATTGCAGTGAAGGATTAATTAATCTGTTTGGTTTGCAGTAGGACTTGGTTTCAGGATTGAGCTACCTCCATTATTAGTTCACTTCAGTGATTTATTTATATTCTAAGGCTAATTTGTGCACTTTCTGCTCCTAGAATCCTTTCCTGCTTTCACATAATTAATAGAAGCAATGTTATTGATTGCCCAGGTCTGAATTAACAAAATGCATTAACTAATGTTTCTGGGCAAATCTGTGTATATAGTATTAAATTCAATTCAGGTACTTGAACTCAAGTGTCAGTTGGCCTCCAGTCACCTTTCCTAAAGGTCACAGGTCTCCCTTAGGTCCTCGTCATATTTGTCAGGTCTGTACAGATGTCTTGGATACCCCTAGGCATCTCAAATGGCACCAGATGTCTAGTCACAGGTAAGTGAATATATATCTAAGGACTGGAAGCAGTTTCAGGTTCAGATAAGATGTCTAGTATGGAATGTTCTAACCTCCCTGTTTTGTCTACAAAGCCTGTAAAGCACTTCAGGTCATCAGATGTAGACTTCTCTAAAGGGACCAGTTAAAAAGCTTTCATCTCCATTGAGTTCAGTTTGGGTGACCACATAGAGATTTAGTATTATTTGATATATTTGAATGTACTTGAAACATCCTCATGGTGTTTACATGGTGTATAACACAGAGGGAGCAGCTTCTGGTACCAGGTGGGATGCTCTATGGTATCTCAACTGCAAGTTCATGTCTAAATAGGAACAACTGATTCAAACCTTTCTGACTATATCGGGAAAAGAGTTGATTTTGTTGGTAAAATGGGTATTTGATGACACTTGAAATGCCTTAGATTAATCTCTTGATCTCCCTAGGACTGGCAAATATGGTACAGACCTTGAGAAGACTCAGATCTCCCTTTAGCAGGAGGTGGATGTAAAAGTGACCTGGGCTACCTACAATGTCATCATATGTGTGTCAGGCACCTTTGTGCCTGTAATGTATGGAGCTGGAGCAGGAAGTTCTTGCTGTCACAGAAGCAGAAGTCCCTGCAGAACAAAAAACAATTGTCAAAATCCAGAGCTGAATCACACACAAAACATGGTGATCACCTGAATTGGACACACAGTGAAACAATAAAGCATTTAAGTATGGCACTTAGAGACTTAAAAACATCCTCTTAGGCAAGTGTAATATGCATATGCTTAAACTAACTTAAAATTCAGCACGTGCTTAAGTAATTTGCTGATTCAAACCTTGAAGTGCTTGGCCAGTCTTTCCCTCTGCAAAACTCCGATTAGAAAAGCGTGTGATTTTCTTTTTCTCCCTTTTTTTTTCCTCCCCCCCCCCAAGGCAGGAAAAAATTTCTCATCTTTTTAAGTGCCACTTGTCTGTGGGTATGGTAAAAATCATTACATCTCATGGAAGTGCCAATTAGAGACAATAATTACTTGACTTGTCTGCTTTAGCATTAAAATGTGTAGAACTCCTAATCCTTGGCAGCTGGAATTTTTATTTCAATGATTATCTGAATTAAGAAATATACTTTTTTTATAATGGAACCTGATTTAATGATCAACAAGCTTTCCCAAATTGTAAAATCCACTCTTGTTTAAATCAATATTCCTATTCTCTTTACTTCATATGCTAATTCCTTCCAGAGCAGTTCACATGATCACTTTGTATCATTTAAAGTAATTTATAATAACTGTAACTGTAACATGGATTTTATGTAGGCTATACTCCTAGATCAAATATTCTAAAGTTATAATAGATTTTCCCATCTTAAGTAGTGTTTTATAGGAAAATTAAACAAGCCTATACTAATGAATACCTAATTTACTTGAACTATATGCATCTAAATGAAATGGAGTGCAAAGCATAATTATATTATTTTATATAAGTCTGTTTTCTGGTGTTAAGGATCAAAAAATAGAAAAACCCTAAAACAGCAAAAGCATTTTGATGTATTTCTGCATTTTAGCAGATCTCCCTACAATCTCAAAATTCATAAAGGTATTTTTTTCTAGAATGTTTTTATGAGCTTTTAATAATTCTCGTGTGTAAAATAGAAGTTCTGTTTCAACTGCAGATTATGTACTTTTGCTGGAAAATGCTTCCAAACAAATTCTACGGGGGTTTTTAACTAGAACTGAATATTTTAGAGATTTTATTCAGAAGTATTCAACACCACTTCTGACTACAAAAGTGTATGCATAGGTGGGTGTTGATTAATGGTGCTAAAAACACTTTGTGTAGGATCCTATGCTAATTACCCTTTATACCCTAACCTGTGTCAGTTTTAACAATCTAAATTAGCATTTTCTCTTAGGACTAGAGGAATGTGAGAATTGTGAAATTGGCTCAGTAAGCTGAATTAACAGTGTGAAAATTGAGATGTTCTGTCTTTCTATATTAACATCTGCTGCTTGTACTAAATGTGATGTTCTAATCTAAGTGATAGAGACATTACCCCACCCCCTTAGAAGAATGAAAAAAAAAAAAAAAAAAAGAGAGGAAGGAAAGATAGGTTGGAGAAATAGAAATAAAAATCTTGCTATACTGTAGAAAAGTGTAATTGGTGACAATTGTTATCTGCAGTTCCAGGTAATCATGTCTGGAATAATGGATTTTTGACATGCAAGTCAGAAATTGGTTGCATTATTGTTGATGCAAATAGTTTCGTTTCTTTTCTATTACTCCTGTAGTATAATGGAACACAATCATATAGGCAGTGGGTGATACAGAGAGCACATTGCTCAGATAAAATCCTGATTACAAATGGTTCCATTTGGCTTATTTTATATCCTAATAGGAACCTAAGTCTTTCTGGGCTCATTACATTATTAAAATAAAAAGCGACGTTTCTGAAGAAAATAGGAATTTTTCATTATTGTTTCTTCTTCTAAAATACTGTGATTATTCAGATTTTGCGTTTTAGACACTGAGCTGATAAACAGCATTAATCAATGGCAGTGAGAAGAAATTTCTGTTTTCAAAATACAGTGATCTCCCCCAGACTCATGAACTGCCCATTGTTGCTTGTTATTATCCTAATCAATACTGCCTTAAATATTTCTTGGCTGACAGAATGGCATCTGTGTAAGAAGCAACATCCAGGCAGCAGTGCCTCCCTGCAGCTGAGTGCATGTCAAACTGCAATGTCCTGCAGGCTGTGCTGACTGATTCTGGGAGTATGAGGCTGTAACTGAAAACTTATAAATCCAACTGATGCTTTAAGATTCAGCTTTTCCCAGAAATTCAGACACTTGGACGTCAAAAAGAAGAAAAACCAACCAAACACACACACACACAAAACAAACTAACAAGCAAACAAAAAACACCAAAAAAATAACCCCAAAAACCCCACCAACCAATAACTCAATGACAACCCAACAAGGAAAGGCCTCATATTTGAATGCAAAGAGCATTCAAATTCAAAGTAACACCAGGAGGATGATGCCACCTTAACTTAACCTCAATGGGACCAAGTTTGTTCATGACTGACTAGGAGAAACCTACTCCTGCAGGGCTCAAAAGGGGTTTGAAAGCCCCATGTGTTCTGCTAGGCAGGAGAATGTGGAATCACCAGAAAGATGTCAGTCACAGGGCTTGCTTCCAGCTCACATCTAGTTCATAATGATGCTGATGGCCTGAGCTCTTGGAGTAAACAGAAAGGTTTGACAGAGCTGGTTCAAGGTCTTAATTCTCATCCTTCACTGCTAGGAAGGAAGGAAGGAGGAGATAGAATTTCCAATTTTTATCTTACTCACGGCTTTTGCTCAAACCTGTAAGAAAGAAATAATAAGTTTGGCCCCCAGTCATCAATTCATTAAAATAAAAATCCTTCCTGACAACCCAAATGTGATCTTTAAAATCTTATTACATGTCAGAATACACTTTTGTTCTATTTCTAGCTAACAGTTTAAATTTTTTCTTTTTATTTTATTTTTCTCATCTCTTCAGCATTGCTACATGGAACCCTTCAGAATGATTGCATCACTTTCCAAGAGTGCAGTTTTAATTGAATTTCCAGATCTTTAAGGAACTCCTGACAACACAGATAACAAATAAAAAATTAGAGAAGGCAGCACTGTTACTCCAGTTATGGTAGTTACATTCATGCTTTTTTGTAAACTACTACAATCCAGGAGATCAACAAAATAATTTTGAAAGGTCTGGCTGACTGAAAAAGTAAATGAGTTGTCATCCCACTGTCATTTTAGGGTTTAAGCATGTACTTCCATTAGACACCTGCTTAAGTGTTCACCTGAAGAAACACTTCAAAATCCAAGCATCACTCCAGCCTGAGTTTTGCTTATTGGAATTAAATTTATGTGGAATTCAAGCAGAGCCCAGTGTGTGAATCACACTCTGTACTTGCTACTCCAGAATGTCAGGCAATGCTCTGTGTTCAGGGAACTCTCAAGTTAAATGCTTTTTTATTAAATTGCATAATCCTAGACAGGGCACCAGTAGCCCAAATACAGTAATAGATATTTATGTACCTATGTCTGAGTTACAGGTCTTTTGTGCTTGGACTCGATGATTTTAAATACTCACTTCCAACCTAAATGAATCCATCATTCTTTGTTTAGGCTATAGCACAGCTCACAGCAATTTTATGCCAGCTTAGCATATAGGCCTACATACCATGGTTTGCTAGTTTGTTGTCTAAATCTATGAGTTAATTGTTCACTAAACATGCTACTTATATTTTCTATCATCACGGCTTTAACCTCTACAATAAGCATCGCTATAACCTGACGATCAGATACTGGTAGACATAAAATCAATCCTTAAGTACCTGTGAATTTTCTCTGCTTTCTTCCATTTCCTCTTAAAGAATGATAAAAGTGAAAAATTGCAGCTTAGTTTGTCACCAGAAAGGATTTCTTCCCAAACACCCAAAAATGCTCAACAATATCATGTGCCGTTCCCACTCCATCAGCTCAGACAAACCTTTCCTGAACTAACAGACAAACTAACCCTTACAAGCTACTTTCTTATGTTGCTGGATACCAAACTCACTAGTCATGGGGCCTGTCTATCAGCTGGAAGCAGACTGATATGTATAGGTTAGTATCAGCTTTGCCAGTTCATCTGCTTTCTCCTTACAAAGTTCACATTGGCAATAACTTGTACCTAAAACCATCTGTGACCAGATTCTCTTAAGAATGGGGAATTTAATCAATTGCATTCAGAGCTGTGACAAGGAGATCGTTCTAGAAGAGTTGTATTGCATGTCCTTCAGTGCTGAACCTTTTTGGAAAACTTAATTTTTATTAAATATATCTCATTTATGTTCCACAGTCTTTTGGGGATGAAAAGGCAAATTAATTTAATAATAGATTTACTTTCTTCCAACATCTGTTTGCAATCTGTCTAGGCTGGTATAAATATCATTTCCCCCTTTATCAAAATGGAGTCTTGTATTACTTATACTGAGTTCTACAAAAGATTCCCCAGCTCTCTCACATGGGAAGGATTTTTTTTTTAATCCCATTTTAGTTTAGTTTAGCTTAGTTTAGTTGAAGTTTAGTTGAAGACTAGTTTAAATTTAGTTTAGTGACTTTAGTTTAGTTATGTTATGTTTTATGTTATGTTATTTTCTACGATTAAATAACGTCACATTTGGACCATAAAAACCAATGATTTATCATTCACCAGATATTAACATATGCAATGTTAGTAATCTTGTTGTAAAAGACTGCAGAAGCTAGGAAATTAGGGAAAAACAATGCTAAGCCAAAAACTTATGTTCCCATCTCTTGAAAAACAATGGAAACAACCAGTCCCATCAATCCAACTGATACACCAGTAATTTCAGTTGTTGTGCAGCATCACTAAGCAAATAACATCATCTCACAAATTTCAACATTGCTGATGAAGAACATGTGCTCAAAAAAAAATTTGTCAGGTCAGGGCCACAGCCCTCAGATCTTTGAAGTGGCAAAACCAGAATAAACATCCCAGAGTGGAGTAGAAAGATGTACAGCTGCAGAGGACATTAAAAACTGGGAAGAACACTTTGATTTTTAGAGATTTTTTTTTGGTGGTGGAGGTCCTCTCTCCAGTCCAAATACCTGAAGTGATACTTCTGAGCCTCCTTTTAATTAGTTAAAAAACCATATTTGTTTCATGCTATTTGTTCTTCTGCTTTTCTGTGGAAGTAGAAATGACTGTAATGACTGTCTTTTAGCAGAACTGTTAATTTAGAAAAGCTACTCCATCTTTTATGCTGAGGAAAGCTAAGACAAAGGCAAAGATCTTATACTCCAAGCAGAGAGAATGAGGTGCATGATGGGTGCATGTGGATCTGTTTATTCCACACCTTTTTCTTTCTCTTTGACAATATGAAAGCATTCCCTCTTACATGGGAGGTGATGTTACTACTTTCCACTCATAGTAAAAACAGTCTGCACCTGAGATGTTGAGCTGGTCATGAAATGAGGCATAAAGAGGTGGACTCAAACAATTCTGTGGGAAGTCATTTGAAAGAAGAGAACATTCAGTTCAAACCAAGCTCCTATGGTCCCTTGGAAACAACTACTATGATTTTTATCACTGCATTTTTAAGGAAAAAAAAAAAAAAAAAGAAGATTTACTTCTAAGTCTCAGTCTATGGTTTCCACACCTGGTAAGTTCTTACCTCAGTGACAATGATTTGCTTTGGTTTCTTATGTGTCCTTCCACCAAGTTCCCTGTATCACATTTATCTATCCTTTTCATAATTTTTACTTATCCTCTTTTATCTTTGTCTTCTAACGTTGCTCTAAATAACTGAAATTTTTGCATGTAGGTATTCTTTCCCAAGGCTTGGAAGAATCATCTTCAGAGGAGGTGATGTTTGCTTCTTATTCTCTTCAGAACTGAAAGCTTCAAAACTATCTTCCAGCACTGAAGTATTTATTGGTCTCTTGAATTAGCAGTTTCTTATCAGCTCCTTTCCTGCAAAATTCTTTTCTACTTCATACATACTCATCCGGTGTCTTGGTTTTAAGAGGATATTACACCATCCCACACCTTTCTTTTTAATTCCATTGGATATCTTATTTACATGTTTTGGCCTCCTCTGTGCAAACTGGTATAATGTTTGCCTGAAAATGTTCCTCTTTCCAGATAACATATCTGGCACTGCTTTACCTTTTTTCATCCCAGTTATTGTGCTCAGTGTTCATATGCACCCATCTGGAATGCTGTTTGGGAAGCATGGGCCAAAGTGCCAGAGGTAGAAAGACAACCCTGGCAGTTCTCATTGGCATGAAATATTTTCATCACTCTCTTCCATGTCTGTTGATGTCAGGTCAAAGTCAAGACCTTAACAAGGATCTCAGACAAAACTCACTAAAAAAGAAGCAAAGGTAATATGGAGATGATGCACATTGAAGGAAATGGCTTCTTGACACTTCTCTCAGCATCCAAATTATTTGTATAAGATTTTTACCATTACCTACTATTTAAAATCCTTTTGCAATCCTGTAGACTCAGTTGCCTTGGCAGCAAAACATGTTATCCCAACACGTAGCTGGCTATTAAACTGCATGCATCTTACCAACCTCTGACTGAATACACAATATGACATTAAAAAGAATGAAATCCCATGATCTGAGGAAACAAAACAGGATAAAAGCTCTCCAGTTTACTACAAGGAAAAGAGAAAGAGTTATTTGGTTGTGTCAAACAATATTCCACTCAGTTCTTTCCTTGGGTCTCTACATAGGGTTTGACTCTGTGAAAAATTCTTATTAAGACAAACATTAGAAATGGGAAAGCTCTGGCCTACAGGATTTCAAGGGTGTGCCAGAATCATAAAAAATGGCTTACCCATTTCCACCAAAATCTTCATGATGAAAGAGATTTTTGTAAAGGTACATTTAATTATTTCCACTTGGTTTTCTTATTTTTACACTCACATAACAAGTCTCACTTTGAATGTTCTGGCACAAGGTAAACAGCCCACTGTTTCCCTTTTGGTCAATCACTCCTCAAAGCTAGACTGTGCTTTCATTTAACAGGTCTGGGGAAAGTGAGGTCTTGACCATCTGTAGCTGCAAGATCCTGCCTGTAAGGAAGTCATGTTAATCGCTCAGTTGCTGAGGTTTATCTCTTGACAAGTGTTACCTTGAGTTTCTTTGGCAAATGGTAAGCTAGTAGATAAAGAGTCAAATACAGGGATCTCCACAAACTCACCCACCACCTGCAGCCCATCTGCTTAGCAACTGTGCACAATGAACTAAATATTTCAAGTTGTAGTTAACATACAACTGAATAAAAGCAAAGTCCTAGTCCTAACATACCAGTCCCAAAACTCCAAATTTATTTAGGGTTAAGCTCACAGCCTTGAAAAATTCTTTCTTTCTACGTGACTCTGCCTATGACAATGAAACAGGATGCTTGTTTAACAGCACAGCACCAGAACACTTTGCTCAAAACATAGAAGTTTAGTATACTATTTTTATTTTGCTTTCAAATATTGATTTCCCATGTGAAACTTTACTGCACATGAAATATTATAATGCCAGTGTACTGGTCTGTGCTGGAAATTTCCATAGTTCAATATTTCTTTGACTTCGTTTTCCTTCCATAGTGTTTTCCAAGCCTTGCAGGCTACAATTTCACAAGGTGCCACCTGACCATTTGAAGCCATTTGTATGAATGTGAACTGAGAGTGCAAAGATTTTGAAAGATAAGGATACTAATTACATGGCATTATGAAGAGGTAGATGAGAACTGCTGCAAAGTCAACAGACCTGGGTTTGACCTCTGTTCTGAAAAAACCCAAACAAACAAAAAACCACCACCTTTACATGATCTTGGACATATCTATTTAATCTTTGTTCTTCCTCTGTTGACTTTTTCAGCTTTATCCTTTCAAATACAATACTCTGTGGGACAAGGATTGCTTTTTCCTGTGTCTATACAGTGCCTAATACAAGAATTTTCAGCCCTGGTGGAAAACTTCAAGTGGAATTGTAAGAATAGTAATTATGGAGTCTTTGTATCCAGTGTCACAAGTCCTTAATGAGTTAATAGAGAAGTGTCAGTATTAATATCAAGGGAAAGACAACAGATACTGCCAAGAGGGGAGAAAAAACCACCTTCAGTGCTTGAATAATCCATAATAGAGGAAGAGTTTCTTGTGGAGTCTGTTTTATTTAGACAATAAGACATTTGTTCAAATTACAATAGACATTCAAACACTTCTTATTAGAAACTTTAGAATCCTGAAGGAAGCTTTTCTTTTCTTTTTTTTTTTTTTTTTTTTTCATTGAAGTCTTCAAGAGAGAAAGGGTCTTGCTTTCCTGTTGCCCTGAGAGAGATTTTTCTACCAGAAATGTAGAAAAGTTTGGGGTTTTACATAAAAATCTTTTGACCATACCCCTACAGCCATTGTTTATAAACATTCACCAGCTTCTTCAGTGACCTTCCCTTTTTCTCAAAAGCCACAGTTACTTAGAGTGGAAGCTAACAATGGGGCCCTGAGCAGTGCAGTGTATTGAATGCATTGTACTGAATGTCTGCATGTATTTGAGAATGGTGAAAATTATAGAAAGTTTGTACTGCTGGAAAGAATAGCATACAATAGTGCAATTCCATTGATATAGAAATGTTCTTTGGGTTCACAGGCTAAGCTTGATTATAGGGAATGAATGTGTTTACATTTCTTAATTTCTTTGAAGTAGAATATTTACTAGTTTAGCTCCTCAGTGCGAATAGAGAGCAGGGTTTATGTGGTTACTGAAAGCAACAAAAGATTTTGATGAGTTTGCAGCATAATTTCCCTGAGCTTTCAGGACAGTGCTGCAGTAGGAAAACAACATATCCAATAAGCTACTTTTTTGTGAGCAAGCTAGAGTTAAGAAGATGTGGATTAAGAGAAGGATCCTGCAAATGATGCAAATCCTGCAAATTCACAAATAGTTCTATTGCTCTAATGGTTCAGTGCCACAAGAACACAAGCATGAAGTGTTTGAAAAGTCCAATTCACTTCAATTGGACCACTTACAATTTGAAATTGGACACATGCCTGGTATTCTGCTGGGCCAACACACCCAATCTGATACTTACAGTGAAAAATGAGGAATGAATTAGATTGTCATGAAAAGAAGCAATTTCCAGGACAAAGGGATTAGACTGCAGGAAATTTCTATTCCTGTAGATGAAAACTAGCTTGCAACATTTGTCTTTAGAAATTTCAAAACAGGTAATATCTTCAGCAGAAAATGGTGTGAGTGTGAGCATATTAACATTTTAAAATACCTGGAAAGAATGGGGTAATGGCCTCTGCCATGAGCCATCCCACTGATATTCACACAAATACAATCAGGCCACGAGTGACTCTGATGAACATACCCTGCTTCCCTCAGCACTCTATGCCCTTCTCTGGTTCCCTTCTGCCCACTTGAGAATATCACAGCAGAAATATTTTTTGAGAGCTACTTCTGAATCCACATCTGTGTCATTTACCCACCCCGCATTGTAAGCCCCTGTGCATACCTGATGCTACTACCATAGCCCTTCTCCTGTTATTGGAACTGAATGATTTATCTGATTATACTTGTCACACTTCAGAATAAAGGAGGACAACAGTTGCTGAACCATCCTGGAAGGGTGCTTTAGGAGGCTGAGGGTGCCCAGATCTCATTATACTTTCCAGTCCTGCTTTGCATGCAAGTTACCTACATGGAGTGGTGTCCACATTATACAGCTCCCAGATTGTGAAGATGTGTGTAACAAAAGAATGGTGTCTTTAAGCTGTGCCATAAGCCTGTCAGAAAGAATTTCATATTACTTGTGCTCCCCAGGATTCCTGTGTCTAACGTTGCCAAACCACAACATCTTTGGCCCAACAAGAAGTCTGCACATAGGTTTGGCCCCTTATTGACTGAATTACATTCAACACAACCGGGAATACACACAAAGCATTGTGTCTCCTAAATGTTTTCTTAGTCTTAGGGCCAAATGAGAGATCATGCAGGCCATTGGGGAGGCTCCTCTATTTTTATCCCATGCTCCTCTGCTGTCTAACAACCCCTTCCAGTGAAGTGCTCTGAGGGGAAAAAAACTCCATGGGGCAGGTAGTAATAGAGTTTGCCAAGACAATGGGTTGAAGTTACAGACTTGGGTCTTCTCCAGCAGTATACAGAAATAGAAAAGTTATTTGGCCTTTCTCCCTGCCCCATATCTTCACATTTTTGGCTTCACAGGGTCCCTGATGCATCTGTGCAAGAAGAAAGATTCACTCAGTTATTAAGATTCATAGCTTCAGGATAATATTTTAGTGATATTTTCTGGGGAAAAAAAAAAAGAGCACACACTGCTTGACAGTTAGGTATGCTGTCAGTGCAACTCACTAGAGCTAAAATAATATATAGCAAAACATAAGATTATACACCCTTGGTCTTGTTCCCTCATTATGCTTCAAAAAACTGGAGAAAAAGGACTGATGGTGGTTCTGCCTTTTTTTTTTTTCTCTCTCTCTTTTTTTTTTTTTTTGTTTTGTTTTGTTTTGTTTTGTTTTTAGAGAGATTTCATTTTTTTGTGGCTGCATCACATTTGGAAATGTAATTAGCCTTATATGCTTGAACTGTTCTCTGCAGACATCAGGTACTAAGCAAAAACTGCTAAGAAAATCCACAAAACCTCTCTTGCATAGCAGTTGGCTGAACAGAGAGAATTTGGGTTTCTTTCTGGAAGTGGACAGGCCTTTGGAGTCAGCAAAATAACTCTTCTGGTTTAGATTCAATTTTCAATCAGTTTCTGGTCAGATTATCTGCAGGACTTCTAGTTTCTTACTGGTGATGAGCTAAAGTAATTAGATGCCTGAAGCTTGTCATCTCCTTGTTAACAGGCTTCTGGGTATGCCTGCAGCCCTCTTATTTGCAGAAGACTGTAATTCAAATGACATCTGTGAGTTATTTATAGGAAACCAGTGCTGGAGCTGTAACCCATATAAAATCAGCTACTATTTTACTTCTCTGCCAGAGATGCATTCTCCAAGATTTCAGGATGCTCCTGATTTCAAATGTTGGGTTAAAGCTGACCCATGGTTTTTTTATTTTATGTATTGTGCAGCTGTATCCATATACCTTTCTATTATTCTGTGTTTCACCTCTGTTGGAGGCTTAGTCCTGAGCATACTGGTTGAAGGAAATTAAAGAGTGGACAAATGTGTAGGGGTCAGCAGGTGGCCTCAGGACTCTGTTAGTAGTGAGCTGCTGGACAGCCCAGCACTGCCAATGTTTCTCAGAGGATGCTCATTCACAAAGCTCATAAGGAAAGCACTTGGGTACCAGGGAGGAAATTCAGGAGGAAATCTACTCAGTCAGCTGCAGAGATGGAAACGCTGGCTAACAGCAACATTAACTGTGAGAAAGGAACTGCATCTGCCCTGTCACTCATAAGCAGACACATTTTCTCTGCTAGCTGAATTCATCCACTAGTGTCATTATCCTGTGCATCATGCCTGCTCCTTCCATCCCCACACCAGCACCAAATCAAACTTTCTTGCTTTTCACTTGCAATACACAGGAATTCATCACACCAATTCAGCTGTCTAGTCCAGCAAGACACCTTCTGGGTTAAGTCCACAGAATGAGTTCAGTGAATACAGTTATCCTTATTTATCAGACTCTATTTCAATAATTTCCTTTCATTTCTCCTCCATTTCCCATTCCCCCTAAAAATGACCTGGAACAAATTAATATTCTAATCACAAACAGATGTTTAAATTTGAGTTGAACAAATTTAATTAGTGCGTAGAACTAAAAATTCAAATAGTGTCAGTCCCTTGTTCTTAATATGTATTAAAAGTGTTAAGATTAGGTGCAATTTACTTTGGAGCATAAAATTGATCTCATCAATGCATATCAAAATGATGCACAAATGCTGAGATTATGGTAATTAATTAATCACTGAAATGTATGTTTAAAATGACGCTTGACAGAGAAGAGCCAAGAAGTTCAAAATTAATCAGTAATCCACACAAAATGTACATCTATTTTAGAGTAATTTCTGTCTATCTTTCATAATTCTTTGCAAATACTAATAAAACAAATGTTTTGACTCTGGAAAATAGCCTAAAAAGCACCTTGGAATCCATTTTTATTACCACTTAGTTATCTCTAGGACAAATGGGTTTCTGTTATGCACAGGAAGATGCTGGATTGACAGATCCATTCAGGAGTGCCAAACTGTGTTCTTTCTGACTGCTATATTGCTTCCAGTGAGAGGTTCTGTCACAGCATCTTAATTAAGGCTGCTGTTGATACAGTTCAAACCAGATTAAACACAACACATTGGTCATTGCTACAGTCCTTCCTCAGTGACATTAAGAACAAGAAGTAGAACCAGCTCCTACTTAGAGGTAGAAACTACTTATATTTTGATTTTGCAGGGGATTTAGGCTGTTGTGATTGCCTGTGAATACCTCAACTAACCATTAGTATCAGTTTCTCATTTCTCATACTCATGCTAGTGAGAATTTATATATTTATAATATATGTTCATATTTAAGTATGTGTATATGTGCTTCAGGTCTAACCTCCTACTTTAACAGAGGTCTAGCTAATACATTGGACAGAGGCTGGAAACTAAATTCACCCCAAAGTGGAGATTTATAGTGAAAAGCTGAGAAGCTTTTTACTCTTCACTGACTGCACTATATACATGCCCAGGGACTGTAATGACAGCTGAGATTTGTATCTCACATACAGAAATGTACATCTCAGCACCTAAGTCAAAGCAACTCAGTGACCATGTTGAATATCACTCCTGGCCTTTCAGTAGCACCATTCTTCCCAATTATAAGATAATATTAGTAATATTTTCTTTCGTAAAACCTTAGTTTATTAACTGGAATCTGGTTTGTATTTAAATAATTATTTTCTCACCTTGAAGACTGAAAAGCATGGACATGCAAATGATTCCTAGATGAGCATGTGACAGGCACATGAGAATAAAAAAAATTCAGATATTATAAAAATGTGATATGACCAAAAAAGCCAAAACCCAATTGAGAACTTCTTAATATTTGGATTGGCATAGTAGATAATTATTTGAGTTTCTGATAAACTGTCTCACCCTCTTTCCATATATTCACATAATGCCTGTGGAGGAGCACTGGGGAAGGAACCATTTGGATCATTCAGGCACAGACCTTTAACCTCCCATCACCACATGTGCACTGCAGCAAACAAACAGCACTAATACCTCACAGGTATGGTAATAATACTAATATTTATATTCTAGATGAGAGGACACTGGTTAGGACATTTAGGAGCCTTGGAATTTTCTTTCCAGCTCTCCTGTTTGACAACTGTGAACCCTATAAAGGAAATTCATACTCTGAAACCAGATGTTTTCCCAGATTCAAAAGACTTTCCTGGTTTTGGAAGTCTTGTCTTTTTAATTTGCAAATTCTCCAGGGTAGAGGCTGTCTTGTTATGCACAGAAAAGGGCCTTGATGTCACAAGACCTCCACCTTTTGCCATAATATAAATAACATTAATCTCATACATATTTGCTCCTGTTTAACCCGGTTATTGTGTATGAGCAAAGCATCTCATTTGGGAAGACCAGTTTGAAAATGAAAGGTATTTTCTGAATTGCTTCAAATGATGATTAATATCCATTTTATAGTCACTTCATGGTAAAAAGTGAGCTTTATTTACAAAACAGAACTGGTTTACAGTTGGACTAAAGCATCTCGTACAAACATTCCTTTCTTAATGTTTATAGTTCACTATATAGTGGCACAACCTGGTATGGTCAACATACTGGGAATGAAGATATTGTCCACTGCACTGTAGAAATTCAAGAGACCCATAAAAAGATTTTGACATAGTAATACTGACAACACCGAACTACACCTTTCCAGAAGGCACTTCAACAGTTTAACGTATACAGTCCTGTTAACTGTTTGATAAAATGTTAAATGTTTGCTTTTATTATAATGGTTCTGTTCAGTCACTTGTCTCTGTCATAATTGGTAAGACCTCATAAATCGCTTGGATATAACTCAAAAAATTCCAAGCAACGGTAGTAAAGACGAATGCTGTATAAAACACTTCAAAGTATCATGCAAAAACAACTCTAACAATTCTGTGGTAACTTCCTTCCATCATCTGATATTAAGCCTTTGTGCAGACAGTGAGCAGCAAAGGAGAGGTGGTGCTTTGCCTTTTTTTAGCATCAGACCTTGCTTTTCCATCCAGTTTTCCTCACAATAGCCCAGACAGAGTCAAAATCTAGGCTTCTTTTTCCAGATGCAGAAACAAATCCAAGACATGAGTCTGGAACTCATGTGATGGAGAAAAGAAGTAGTTACTGCACTGAGTGTGTACAGAGATCTGGCAGGAAGCTGTATTTGGAGTCTAGATGTTAAAGCCTACAATTAGAGATAGGGATCCAGAAGAAATAGAAGTAGGAAAAGGGAACAAAGTTGGGAAAATTTTGGAACAGGAGCTATGCAACATTACATGTATGTTTTTTCATGTGTGTTCATCCACTTGCACATGTAACAGAACATAAAGGCTCCTCTGGAGTAATTTTTGTCAGTTGGATTTAGTTGTTTAGTAAAACCACCCAAAAAAATTCAAAAAAGCAAACAGCCTGAAAGCATCATCCAGGTACCAGAGGGCCTAGACATTACATAAATTCTCCACTCATTATTTCTGAAAAATTTTCTGCTTCCCTTTTACCAGTTTATGCTGATTGTCTTCCAAAATAAGAACTATCCCTGGCTCTTTAGCATAGGAAAGAAAAGACAGTGTAAAAGCTTAAGTGATGATATAGCAGGCAGAGTTGATGCCAGGGGCAGGCTGGTGTAAGCCTTCCTTATAATTATAAAATTATAATAAAGCAAATTTCCTAATTTGGAACTGATTATTTTTTTGACTTCATAAAACTGTAAGGATAATTCATGCATTGCCCTTTTCTGCTCCCTGTAATTAGGTATTTTCGACAAGTCCCTTCTTCAGCATCAAAGTTGTTATGAAGCAGGGGTAAGTCAAGCTTTCTTTCTCTGAATCATTTTAGATAATAATGGCAGGATACTGAAAACATTTCCTCAATGGGGAAAAACTTTCCACATCTTCAGAGTACTTTAACTTATAAAAAACTGCTGCATAAAAGTAAAGAAAAGTCCCTACATATAACACTAGTTGCAAGAGCAAAATATGAAATTGTACTTACAGGTCATCCTAATGTTTCCAGCACAGCAACAACATCCCAAGGGATTTCTGGCATTGTACTGCTGGTAGTCCAGATTATAACTGTTACCTTCCTCATCCTGACCAAATCTAGCCTCAAATGTCCTTCATATTGTAACAGTGACCTTTCTGCAAGATCTGGGAACTGGAGAGGGAATAGTCATTAACACAATGAAAGTAATATTTGGGTTTAGAGAAATAAAACTTACAAAAGAATTAGCTATGAATTAGATCAGTTTACCTCTTGATACTTCACCTATCTAGTCATTTTACAGTAAGCACACCCTGAATACATTTCATGAACAGGCCCTGGAGCCGAATCAGAGGGATCCCTACTCCATGGCGGAACCTCAAGAGATTCAGAGATTCTGTCTCATCCCAGCTCTCTGTCTTAAAAAGTCTTACACATCTTTCTGCATCCCTCATGAATGTAGGTGTCACCTCCTCCTCTCCTGATATTTTTCAGAAATTGCCTATCATCTTTTTTTTTTTTTTTTTTTTTTTGTTTTTGTGAAGATCAGTGTTTTCACTGAGTTAAGTACATTCTGAGTGAACTTATCACACTGGGCCCCCCAAGAGACGTGAGATGAAAGAAAGTTTTGATGATGTGCTCTGGGCAGACCCGGTAATCATAAGCTGAACCCTGCCAAAGTGGTGGCAGCTTTAGAGACATGTTCCCAGACATGCTGGGAACTATTTCATGGAAACATAAGTGCCAGTGGATTTTCAAATATCTAAATATTTATGGAGACTTATTTGTTCCCTGTAGGTGACCTGAAAACCAAATGATCCAATTAAGGACTGAAAGGTAATGATAGACCTGGAAGTCATACCAAGGGATCCAGAGCATCCAATCTAGTGCTTAATCACTGGTACTTTCACAAACCTAGTGGAGCTTAAGGTTTGCATTTGCACTGATGAATTGCAAGCCTCCTCTTTTTCAAATTGACACGTGTCTAAAAAAAGCTCATGTGAGGACCCAGCCTGAGACCAGTGCTTGGTTGTGTGTCCTTTTTATTTGGTGCTAATTTTCAGTTTCATTCAATCTAATTTGTTCCAGTGAATATCTGGAATAAAAATGCTTCTGAGGCAGTGGTCACAGTCATCCCTGCTAGCACAGATTGTGTCAGGAGAGAGAGCACAGCCTAAAGCAGACAAGACCACTTGAGATCCCACTTTTGTAAGGGGAAATTAGTAAAAATTCTACACCTGGACAAATTGATCAAAATGCCTCCTTCCTGAACAAATGAGTGAAAACGAATTTCATTAAATTATAAAGAATGTGTTATATTTAGTTACTTGATTTTTAATTTGCTTTGGATTTAAAGGGAATGTTTTTAATGATGCTGAACATCGACACTGAAAAATGAGTAATGACTGGAAGAGCAAAGTTTGTATTAGCTTCCATTTATATATATGTATATAATTGATTATTTCAGTGAGAAAATGTCTTTTTTGTGTGTTCCTCACTAGGTTTGTTTGTGATACTATGACTAGAGGAAATGCCAACAACCAAAGTGTCAAAAACGTTGCAAAGGATTATAGCGAGGAATAATAAGTTCAGATAACTACAGAAACAGACAGTGTTCTGTGGTATACACAAGCAAAAAGCCATTATGAGTATTGTCAGGGACAAAACACCATTGTCAAATATAGACAAGCTCCTGAAAGGTTTGAAACTCCAATGCAGCTTCTCAAATTCAAAGTTAGTGAGTAACCATGCCAAAGTATACTTGAAGGAAACAAGCACTGTGAGTTTACAGAACATAGATTGACTTTGATTTTTTTGTCCTTTCAAATTGCATCTATTCATTATGATTTGCCTCATTTTCAGATGTTCATCACTAAAATAATTACTTCCAAAATGCTTTTAAATAATAAACGTAAGTTTTGTTTAACTGTTTAAAGGTTTTCTTCAATTATTTAATTTTACATACTTATGTTTGAAGACTTTATGGGTGAGGGGTAAGAAACTCTTAGTCTCAGAGAAAGTATAGACAGATTGAAGCTCTGTATTATTTTGCTGCTAAGGTAGTTCTGGGGAATTGAATGGGCTTCTTTACAGGGTATTCAAGAGTCTTAATTAGAAATTACTGAATAGCTCAGAAAAAACTGTGTCCTCTTTATTATGATGCCTAGGAAACTTGGACTCAAATATTAGTTATTCTGTTGTGAATTCAAAGAACACTAAGCACATCAGAGGAACTGAAAATAAAATTGGGCCTAGGTATGTTAGTCCATTGCTAATACTCTTGCACTACAAAGCCCAAGATTTTTCCTCAATAACACTCTTAATGCAAAACAAGCTGTCTTTTCACAGTGGAACTAATGAGGCTTTCTGCCCTGAAGTTTGGTGTCCTCGCTCTCTCCACTTCTCCCATCACAAAATAGTGTGGAGTCACTGCAGTATAACTTCTTTCCTGCAGTATCACCAATGTCCCCAAGTGCCCCAAAGTCCTCCATCAGCTTTTCTATCTGATGCCCACAGAATTTCATAGTTTAAGAGATCCACAATCTGTTGAATTGGCCAATGGATTTTAAAGGGATTAGAGTACAGAAAGCTGTGCAGTTATATAAAACCCCTATCTTGGGTTAAGCAGACTCCACGTGCTAGGTCTTTAACAAATTCTCATCAGATTTTAAAGTCAGAAATTCCTGGCCACAAATATAATTTTTTTTAATTATTTTTATTTTTATTTATCTGGAAAGGTTCCCTAGGATCATGCTTTATCCACTTAAAAGCATGAAAAAGAACCTACCAGCTTGGATGACACTGAAGATTAAAATACAGACCTCTGTATTTTTACTAAAGGTCATGATATTTAGTTATGCTTGAATTACATTTTCACTCTCTGTGGATTACAAAAAAACAAAAACTTCAAACCCCCCCCCCCCCCCAAAACCTGCTGAATTTTAGGTCATCATGGACACAAGCTTATGTCCATTAGCATTTTATTTCCCTGTGTTGGCCATACCAAGAGAATCCCCATGTGGAGATGACTGAACAAATTCCCACTATGGAGTGCCTTGTTAGTGCATGTACAGCTGCCTACTAAGAATAATTTTTTTGTAAATTTCCAAGAAAATACAACATTTTCTTAACCAAATTCAAGGGTATGACATGAAAATCATCCCTAATTGAAGTGAGGTCACAAATTCTTTCATATAGGAAGTGTTATTTTTAGGCCATAAAGTGTTAACTGAAGTTCTTTACTTTCAGGAGAATTTCTGATGAACTTCCCATTGACTTGAACTTTGATATGAAAATCATACTTATCTATTAATTTCAATTAATTTATAATAGGGAAAAGACCAACACTATCTTAGAAATAATTTCATAAATAATCATTCCTAGAGAATAAAAGAAAATATCTGAAAATTAGAAATCTTGAAAACAGTCATCGCACAGCTCCTTATAAAAATTCTACAGATTTTTGTCCAGAAGAGAAGTATTGTAGTGTTAAATTTTGTCTCACAAGAAACCTCTAGAAATGTTTCTATTATTATTTTCCAGTGATTTTTACAGGATCTTCCACTGTGGTCCTAAAGTGTGTTAATCTAGAATGATGAATCTCTGAAAACAACTATTTGAATTGTATAATAGATCATGTCACCTTTGGAAACCTACTAACTACAAAGTACTCTTGATTCTCAGAGCTGTCATACTGACAGTCCTATAACGTTTGGTATCTTGAATCTCATTCCATCCTATATTCCCTAATTTAGTAAATTTAAAGCGTCCATTGTGTGGATAAGTTAGCATTTTAAAAACACATACATTTTCCTCCTTCACATTTTTCTAACTTGAGAGTAAAAATTTGCCCAGTGTTTCATGTTGTTCACTCTTGCATTTTAGGACATTACTTTTGAAAATGTCATTTGATGTCTTTTTAGAATAATTTCCCCTCTATTACCTAAATGAATAAAGCACCAAAAATACTGATATGTTTGAGTGAAGCTTTTCAGTTCTTTTGGATTCTGAGAAATAATTTTCAAATCCATCTTTGTTCCATTTACAAAGATATATAACTACAAGAAGAAGACATTAGGGCTTTTTTTTTTTTTTACTTTGTCTCTGAGGGTGGAATTCATTGCACTAAATTTTAAGCATTTAAAAATTAGACACTAAAATATGAACTACTCAGTGAAGGCAGAATGTTCATTTACAGTCAATTAATGTAGTATCTGCTTCCAAGGGTGATTCATCTGACCTTAGTTACCTGTTTGAAGCTTTAATGTCTCTCAGATGCCTTTTTCTCTCCAATGACTAGAAAGAGACCTGTTCAATCTTAGATGGTCAAACTTTTAAACATTAGATTACTTGTGTGTCTCATTACCTACATATGTCTTCAAAGAATTACCTTACTGTCCCAGTCAGGCTAATATTCGGGATGGGAATTTCAGAAGTTCTGGCTGACTTCATAATTATAATGGCAGAATATGTCCTGATAATTTCAGTAAAGAAATATCAGGACAAGATTATTTTTATGACTGGTGAATTTTTTGCATTCTTATACATGGAACTGGTATGGTTTTGTACTTTCTATTTAATTTGGAACAATGTATAATTCATATGAAAATCAATTCACTGAATAGCTTAAAGCACAAAAACATTGTAAAATTCACTGGTTGTATTTTGACTCAGTTCTTTGCTTCCACTTCTGCAGATGAAAATACACCTGGGTAAATTCTTAGATGTTAGAAACTCAGTGAACACTTACTAGCTTCTCCTTGCCATGTGAATGGATCTGCCATTTCTATCTGTGATCCTGTGTATAAAATGCTCTCTATACAGGATGACTGTGATCCCCAGCTTTCATAGGTACAGATGCCTGGGCAAATAAAGACACCCAGTGAACGAAATTCAGGTTCATCTCACCTCCATGTCCATGGAACAGAACTTTCTGGAAGATGTACCAAAACATATGAAAACAGGGAGATTAGAGACAGCCAACATGGCTTCAACAGGCAAATGGTGCCTGACTATTCAGTAACCTTCTATGATGGAGTCACTGCATTAGCAAACAAGAGAAGAGCTACAGATGCCATCTACCTGGACATCTGTAAGGCCTTTGAGATTTTCCCCCATAACATTCTGGTAGCTCAGCTGGAGATATATTGGTTGAATTGATGGATTGTTATATAAGGAATTGTCTGGAAGGTTGCATTCAGAGGCTTAAAGAAAGTCAATGGCTCAATGTGAAAACTGGTAATTAGTAATGTCCCTGTAGGATCCATGCTGGGATCAATACAATTTATTGGTAATTGATATTAATACCTTCATCAATGACCAAGTGGAGACCAGTACCAAGCGGCATTCCTCAAGGGTCAGTACTAGGACCAGCACTATTTAACACCTTTGTAGTGAACACACTGGAAGGAAGGAGGGCCATACAGAGGGACCTTGACAGGCTTGAGACATGGGCCCATGCCAGAATCCTAAGGTTCAGTAAGGCCAAATACAAGGTCCTGCACCTGGAAATCCCAAGCACAAATACATACTAGGCAGAGAATGTATTTAGAACAGCCCTAAGGAGGAGGACTTGGAAGTGTTGCTTGAGGAGAAGCTCAACATGAACCAACAACCACAGAATCATAGAATCATAGAATCATAGAATCATAGAATCATAGAAAGCAATGTACACTTGCAGCACAGAAAGCCAACTGTATCCTGGGCTGCATCAAAAGAAGCATGGCCAACAAATCAAGGGAGGTGATTCTGCCCCTCTGCTCTGCTCTTGTGAGACCTCCTCCCTGTAGCACTGTATCCACTTCTGGAGCAACCAAAACAAGGTTGAAGGTAGTTCAAAGAAGGACCACAAAGACGATGAGAAGGCTGGATCACATCCCCTATGAAATCAAGCTGAAAGAGGTGAGTTGGTTCAGATTGGAGAAGAAAAGGCTCAGGGAGACCTATGAACAACCTCCCCGTATGCAGGGAAAACCAGGGAATGGACCAGGGAAAACCAGGGAGTGGTAGGATGACGGGGAACCTTTTCAGACTGCAGGAGCGTAGATGTCCATTAGATATTTGGAAGAAATTCTTGACTATGAGGGTGGTGAGACACTTGCACAGGTTGCCCAGGGAAGTTGTGTCTGACCCATCCCTGCAAGTGTTCAAGCCTGGTTGGATAGGGCTTTTAATCACCTTGTCTAGTGGAAGATGGCCCTTCCCATGGCAGGTAGGTTGGAGCTATATGTTTAAGCTCCCTTCAAACCCAAACCATTCTATTATTCTATGAACAACGGTTTTCCCCCTAAACATTTTGTAAAATACAGTTTCTGAGGCTAGAGGCACTGTATTTTTCTCACCTAGTTTAATCTGCAGACAACACAAGTCAAGCTGCATTTTTAGGTGAGGCCCCACATTGCCAGGTTTGAACATCCTAGAAGCAGTTTTGAAGTTATGCTACTGTAAATAGTTGATTATTTTCTAGTTTTACAAGTTAAATATTTTAGAGCCATGAAAATTTAAATTTTAGCACCATGGAGGTTTAGTCAAGCACAACCATACAACCCGCTGAAACATTATGTCAATATTAGATTAAAAAACATCCCATCCTGATCCAGTCTTTTCTATAGAGCTCAAAGGATGTTAAGACAGCAGTGAAACTCATACTGTCCTCAAATCAGATTCCTGAAAATTGGCTCATAAACAGTTCTTCAATGTGGTTAGTGTACGCTCCTCCGCCACTTCGTTTCAAGGCTCTCTTTAAATTTCTCTTCACCTCAGTTTGGGAAAGCATTTGAGGCATCAGACATGTCTTTGCCTCTTGCCACCACATTGATAACTCTCTTTTTTCCAGATACTCAGTTGAGCTTCTTTCAGTTCATTTCCCCAAACTGCATTTGTGTAATGCTTGAGTAATAAAAGTCAGTAGAATGACTAGATGGAATTTCATTCTTCCACATTATCATTGAAAAAGACATTACTATTCCCCTATCAAAAATATCCATCAACCTAATTACATCCTTTTTCTTCACAAAGTTTTAAAATAGGATACCTAAGTATGATAGGCAATGTAGAGTTATTATTTAATGATCATAGGGGAGATACATTTTAATTCATTTTCTTATGTATTAAAAATTTATGACAAACATAAAACCCTGTTATAGCAACTGGATCATTTGTAATGGTCATAATTTTATTTAAATCATATATAGATAAAACATTATGTACATCTTAAAGCATTATGCCATTCTGAACCACTGGGGAGACAGTCTGGTAGATTGGAAATAAAGTAAATGGTAAACATAATCTTAGCTGAAAAAGAGGTGAACTCTGAAACTTGTTATCTAACACAGTTTGGGGGTTTTTTAGCCTTTTTTTTTGATGCAAACTTTTTACTAATTTTTATAGTATGACTGGAAAAGTCTAGTTTTTCTCCTTTTAGCTTTAAAGTTGTAATACTGATTTTACCATTGGCTTTATAATATGACCTTGCTGTGCCTGATTTTTCACCACCAGTTATGTTTGCCTCAACAATTAAGACAGAAGTCAAGGCCAATAAGTAAAAGGGGGAAAGGGGTGGAGGGGGGGGGGTGAGAAAAGGGAAGGAAAAAAGAAAAAAAAAAAAAGAGGCAGGGATAAATTTTCAGAGAGTGTATATCATCACATCTAATTTATTCCAGACCCATTTTACATCAAACTAGAATTGCAACACCACTTTCCACTTTATGGGTATCCTAACAAATTTTAAACCAAACACAGATGGTTTCTATTCCACTGGAAATTATGTGAATAAACGCTCACCTGTTGCAAAAAGTTGGTCCAGGATAGTAGAAGTACAAAAAATGAAGAAATAATTTTAAAATATAAAAGACATTTACCCTGGAATTTTCCTATAAATAGAGATGGTGAGTTTGCTTCCTTCTCCAAATTTAATAGCTGCTTAAATTTAATAGTGCTGGTTAAATGATTGCTACTAATACCTGTGCTTTTTCTAAAGAATTGTGGTTTATATATTTACACTTAATGTTTATTTAAAGGAAAAGTAAAGCAGAGAATACAGAGGGGTTTAAAAATTCTCATCTCAAAATACTTGAATTTCGACTTAAAAATAACCTGTTGCCAGTGTATATGGAAGGGAAGTAAATATATAAAAGGAAACTATATCTTAGCAGCATCTTCCATGGTTTATAGGGGAGTTATCTCACTAGAAAAAACTACTGCCTCTATTTCATCAAATCAGGCATTGGGCCTCTATAGTTAAATGATACTCCTCTTTGCAGAGCCTCTTGCAGAATCCTAGGTTTTAATTTCTAAGCCTTAACTGATATAAAATGGTGAATGAATAGACTTTCCTTGGAGCTGTGCCCATCTTCATCAGCTGAGGATCAGACCTGTATTTTTAATATTATTAAAATATATTCCCCCAAATCTTTCACATGGGAAACAGCTACCAGTTACCACTACCAGAATTTGGGGGAAATACTTAGAGTGAAAGAAATTAGAGCAGTAATAAGGGCAGAAACCAGTGGATCTGGATGGGAAGCAGCTTAAATGTGCCATAAATTAAAAATTTGCATTTCTCTATGAATGCACACGTATCGGCAAGTAATCATTCAGACTATATAATTCTGGTTTGGATAAAGTATTGTCTTCCCTTGTAGGCTGAAATTGCCCTTATAGAATTGGGCAATTCTGTAATGCTGTGGAAACTGGCAGGATGACCTACTTGAAAAAATCTTTTTTCTGTCTCTAAATCATGGATTTTTCTATCATATTTTAAATCATGCAACTGCAAATTTACTTCATATTTGTGAGACTAATAATAAGCTTTACAAGATATCCCAAGAAGTCATTCTCTTTTCTGTGAGAGAAAAAAAGTAAGGTACAGATGATCTATGAGTTATATTTTAGAATTAAATTATCACCACTAAAGTCTTCTCCCAACTTCCTTTATTTTTAGAATAATACGAAAATGTACCCTTCATATCCTCCATTCTTCTACTGGATAACATTTTGCTGATGAAGGAATTTTTTTCTTTGGGGATTAGTCCAAAATGAACGTTTGGGATATTTTTCCTTCTTTATATTTCTATTATTCTATCATAAGATTCCTTAGGGAACAGTGAATCGCTAATAACTAGATGTTTTATCTAAGACAGATGACAGGGTTACTTCTCTGTGGCTCATGAAAAATTTTTTTGTTATGGCTGAAATTTAGTTTGAGGATAATTGATATATATATATAATTCTTTTTCCATAAATTATACACTATGGCAAGTATTAGCTTGTATAACAATAACAAGAAAAAATTCTCAAGAAATTACTTACATTTGCAATACTTATCTGCAATACATATGAGTCAAGTACCTATATTGCTTGTTTCATCGCCATCAATATTAATTACAGCAATAAAAATGACTCCGTTATTGCTGTCCTGGAAAGATGTTAATGATGTGGTCATCACTGAAATAGCTAAATTGGCTAATGTGATGGCACAATAAATTCAGGGTATAATTGGGCTGATTCTCTTTTCCCTGACATCTGTGTAAATTAGGAGCTCCCTAAGCATAAAACTCCTGTAAATGAGGTAAGATTGAGATCTTTGGTTTTTAGCTGCAGAGACTTGTCTGTAGCAGTTAGGTGCTACAGCACTCTGCTTTTTTAATACATTAGATGACATTTATATTCTGAATGCAAAGCCACCTGCATTTAAGGGTTTGTATGCCTAGGTAATACCTAACTTACTAATTTATTAATACTATAGCTTCACTTGTATTTTCCAGAAAGCCTTCAGAAAGCATATAGTGATGAATAAATATAAACACAGGAAAAATCATTTTATATATTTTACATATTAGTACTCATACAAAAAATATTTTAACTTAATACATTCTTAAAAACAATTCTTTAAACCTTAGGAAAAAAAGGCTTACTTGCCCCCCCTTCCTCTCCCTTATTTTAACTCCATGACTGCATATTTTTTACAAGGTGTCATCGTCATTTAGAGAACAGGCTGGACAGTCCACTATTAATGAACAGCAAGGCAATACTTTCTTTTCCTATTTAATTCAATGTTCTCAAGCTTTATTTACTGAACAGTATTAGGACTTTCTTCTGAAGACAGAATCATTGATTTCTTCCCAGCATTTCACAGCATTTCCACTCTGCTTGTCTTCTGTTACATTCATGGGTTTCACAAAGATTATTGAGGTTTTTTGCATATTACTTCAGTTAGACAAAGAGATTATTTTATTCCCATTTTAGAGAAGAAGACAAGACAATGGTTGACCTGGTTTTACCCCAGTTTTTTTCTGTTGTTTTACTCTGGTACCTAAGTCAAGAGCCTAATAATTTCAGATTTGATCTATTGTCAATGGAAAGAAGCAAGATCTCTGCAGAACAGCCTAGATGGGCTCTTCTCTGTTTCAACTGTCTGTAGAGCATAAGGAAACAATGATTCTAACTCTAATCATGCCCAAAATTCAAGAGGGTAGATTCAGACTTCCACTTACCAGTGATTTATGCAAGGCTTAATTTTTATAGGAAAAAAACCAAACCATTAGAAAGCACATGTGTTTCTATAATTTTATTCTTTTATTGAGTGAATGAGCCTGATCAATTTTGCTTGTGAATTCTTTGATTTCTTCAAAGCAGATAGCCCGCAGATCCTGTGACACACACCAGCAAAGTGCAAAACACATTTAATAGCCAACAGTAGGAGTTTTGCTTTAAACAATTTGCCTAGGAAAGCCAAAGGTGACCTGCAGTAGGAGCTCTGGGACTGGTCCTCTGCAGATTTCAACTTTTCATCTGACTTTGTCAGCAATTTACTCTATACCATGTTAGACATATGGCAATTTCTGTTAAAAAAAAAAAACATAAATAAAAGGAAAATTATAATTCCAACAGCTCATTAAACTGCACAACCTTCACTTATCCCCATTTCTGGACCTTAGTGCTGAAGAAATTGAAATGGAGAATTCAGCCTCCAGCATGCAGGCTCTGAAATACTTTGGCACTGCAGTTTTTCACCACTTGACGCCCCTTGTCAAAACATTAAGGGGGATGTAGAGCAGCAGCATGTCATTATGTAACATTTTTACACATCATATTTATAAAGAGTCAAACACATTTTATTCTAGATCTAGAACTCTGCTAATTAGATGCCACTGACAGTTTTGCTGCAGACTTTGAGTCTCAATACTGTCATGTTGTTCCCCGCTGGCATTTATAGTTGGCTGGCCCATAGAATCATGGGCCATTCTGCTCAGGTTTTCAAAGCAAGACAGAAAGAAGCATGAAAACTTTTCCCCAGTCCTTCATCAACTCTTCCTTGTTAATTGGAACACACGCACACATGGTTTTGAGCATGTTGTCAGAATTGTTGTTTATTTCCCTGATGGAAAAGTCTAGAAAACACTGTATTGGATGTCCAACAATCAACTCCACCATCCCAGCTGGAAAAAAAGAAAAGCCAGATACCAAATCATCCAAGACTAAGGCCTTTTGCAAAGCACATATATCCCAGTATTATTTTAGCAATACTCTTGTAGCAATTGCTCTTGTGATTACAGGTTTGATAGATATATTACACTTAGCCAGTTCAGGTCCAGCAAAAAGCTCAGCAGACAATGTAAAGCCATCCTGAAAGCATGGAAGGATAATAATCTAGTGACCATCTAAACTAAAGGTACAAAGTAGATATCATTTTCCCTCCTAGAAATTGTGTCTGGATGATGTGATGTCCCAGAACATCCTGCTGGAAGCTGGAATTTGTCAAATTCCTCACTTAGCTCTAGCCATTCTGCTAAATGGACCATGTCCTGACCACCTTCCTAAGCTATGTACAAGTCAACTGTGGAGTGCAGACACTTTGGGAATTCACCAGATCTATTAGAACTGTTATTAAAGGTATCCATTGTAATTCCATTCTTCAAAGTCATTATCTTTGTAGATTACTAGTTTTCTGTACAACTACATACCATACCAACACAAAGGGATCAAGTCCTCTTCAATGAACTTAAATAGGACTTTTACTTCCTATAACTCTGTATTCTACTTCTATATACTTCATCATATTTGCTTTTGAGAGCTGCATGCCTCTAAATTTACTATGCACTTTCTATTGAAATTTTCCTAGATGTCAAAATTTAGTCACAGTAATGTAGGGAAATGGATGTTTTGCAACTAAAAACACTGCAGTATAGATCAGGAAGAGGGGCAGCTAAGCTAGAAGTGATCAGAACTGGGAAAAGATCTATCCAAAATGGCATTAATTCCCTCCTTTCCTTGCATTGTCAATTTATAGTGGTATCTGCAAAGTGTGTGTTCCCTAAATTATGTGGTCATCAGTAGGTTGTCAAAGCTCTTACAACTGTTTTCTCCCCCTGTTATCTAAGACTTCTTGTGACAAGACTCAGTGGAAAGAAAGCAAAAGAATTTACCCATTTCTGACAATTTTAAAAGTAATAAATAATGTTTCATGCTTCTTTCTACTAGTAAGGGTACACATGCAACTTCTGAGATGGTCTATCATTTATTTAAGGCCTAAATACACACTTATTTCTTAACTTGGATGCACACATACAGAAAAATGGAAAGAATATATTGTTTAGAAAAACTCTTCAAAGCTGTGGAAACATGTTTACAAGCAAAGGCAACTTTTAAAGATGGGGTTATTTGTTTATTACCTTGAATTACTTCATGTGCCCAAACCACAGGATTACTTTGAGAGCTCAAGGTTATCCAATCTTTGTAAAGAACTGGCTGCTGCTTTAGGACTAAAATCCTGGCTTTATATAAAGGCAGGCTTTACTTTTATCAGTTCAGCAGTCTTAATTTTGATCTCCTCCTTTGAAAAACTGCAGGAAAGTCTGTGAGAGGGAAAACAGGGGCATAATTGATCAGGAGAATGTTAACCTCTTAGTTTTATTATCTTTCTTCTTTGGAAATCAAAATTACTTCATATTTTCTCCCAGTGAAGAAAAGGTCTTTCTCAGCTATGAAATTTTACCCCGAAAGTAGTAAATAATGCAGCACAAGGTAATGACACTGACACTTTAGAGCTTCGTTTGAATTCATGCTGTGTTTTGTGCATGATGCAGAATTCAATGGACAGCGATATGAAGGGGGGAGGGGAAAGGGGGAGAGGAAGAGACTTGTTTGTGTTCAGATTACATAATCTACTCATCTTTGTTGTTACCATTCTAGGCATTTTGTCCAAAGATGATCTGCCTCTCATAAAGTGCATTCAGCCTTATCTGGAGCTCAGAAGCCTAAGGCTTTGTTACAGTAGTTATTTATAACTTAACTGTAAAAAATGATAGCTGAACAGGAAAACACTACTTCAGTCATAAATAAATAGCTTATTTGTACCTAGGGAGGGGAAGAATAGCTTTCAAAGATCTTCCACTTCAGTTGCAGAAACATGACTTCCAGGTAGAAACTATTGGAAGAAGGCTCTCTAAAACAAGATTTGTGCAGTTTGTTAAAAGCTTATTGGTAAGATTTCCAAAATTGCTCTGGGATTTGAATACCTTTGGGTTTTTAGGTGTTCAATTTGGAACTAATCTGAAAGGAGCCATTATAATACCAAGCATTTCCAGTTCCCCCCCAAAATTCAGATATCTCTGCCAAATAAAAGATTAACCATCTAGAAATAGAGTAAAACTTTGCCTAAGAGATGCAGATGTAGGAGCACATCCATGTGAGATAATTTAGGCCTTTGAAATACAATGGAGGTAAAGAAAAGCAATCTTGAAAATTTTCCTATCAATTATCTAAATAACAATTTATGAGCTATTGTAAATATTGATTTTGTACTCAGAAGCTTATTTCAGATACAGGCCTGGCTCTTTATTGAAACATATAAATCAGAAACTATGCCATGTTTATGAGGATACTTGTATACTGTGTTTTCTATCATCTGTATTGGTTATGAAACTAAAGCACTGATAAAGATTTTTCTTATTTCCAAAGATGAATTTCCTACACCTAAATAACTATCTCCCATAGGTGTTATCATTTCAGCTATGATGGTCAATAGTGCAGTAACATGATAGTTGAAACACTGTAGTTCTATGTGTTTAGCAGACTTTTCAAATTGACTCCAGCTAAATAGTCAGATGAACACACTCAAAAGAAGTTTCAAAAATTATGAAAAACCCTCAACTGTATTTTCCTCTCATGTAAATCTTTTTCAAATATACTTTTCCTTCAAATTTCAGCAGAGTTCTTTTGGGTTTAGGAGGTAAAAGAAAGGAAAAGAAGAATCAGAGTTCATTCAGTAATTTGATTATGAACTATGTATAAGCAAGCTTTGTTACTAAATTTTAGTTGAAGATGGTTTTGTTCTATCTGATCTGCTACACTGATCTCTCAGCTTGTCATCCATGTTATATTTCAGCATTTCCAAACCTATCAAATAAAAAGTGAGATTTTTTTCCTGCTCTTTTTCTCCTATTAGGCTAGGAGAGTACACATACAATTTCTCCCGGCATACAAGATTTCCAAACAGCAACAGAGAAACCTTTTGAACTCTCCAAAGTGTGTGCTGAAATGCAGCATTTCTCTATTCTTTAATTTCTTTCAGTAGGTGTTGAGACCTTTTATAGTAAATGGCATTTTACATGTTAGGAACTTCAAAAGAAGGTGTTAATATAATTGAGATATGATCAGTTTGACAGTTGGTGACATATGAGTTTCACTCATCAGCATTCTGAAGCCAAAATAATAAAAAAAAAAAAATAGATCTGTCTTCCTAAAGAAAGGAAGCTCATGCCTATAACGATGAAATCACTTATTAACAACTTGTTTTAATCTATGAAGTCCTAGTCCCAGTCCCAACTTTCAACCTTTTAATGCGTATTGCATGTAGTTAGTCTGACTCCCATATTTCTGTTATTATCTTTTGCAGTAATGTCATTGTATTATCTACTTATTCATTTCCCTTATATTTGTATAAAAGTATAGATGGCAAAATATCTTAGATTTAGCTGCTTAATAATTGCCTTAAATCTCATTGCCCTTCAGTGTATATCAATAGACCGGGGTCCTGCCCCAAATCACCACTCTACACCATAAGCTTAAAAGCTGTAACTATTATGAAGTACATTCATCAAAGATCAAGGCAAACAACAGAAAAAGACCTGGGGACAGCCAGGAACAGAGCTGCCAACAATGTTATTTGGAGAGCCTGGGAGCAGGAGACACTCACTCTGAGTGTCAATTAGTTGATTCATTTCCTGCTGAAATTTTTCATCAACAACATGTGATTTAGTTCATAAATAAATGTTAGAATTCAGAATGCTAAAAAGGGTAGGAAGATTAAATTATTTTTGGTCTGTTTGAGGTCTATGAGGACAAGCCAAAAATAATTGATCAACAAACCCAAATGATACGAGATATGTAAATACAAGAAGAAGTATCCTTTTGGCTCACATATGCTAATGTATCATGAAATCAAGGACAAATCTGATCACTAAAACCTTAGGAATATTCTTGGAATGTGTCATATGTGAAATCAATCCTGCTTTGCAAAGAGCTCAGAGAGTTCCTGGGGCTTGCACCATCTCCATATTTCTTGCTGAAACATGTATTGTGTTGCCTAATTTGCTTCTCTGTTCCCTCCAGCCTGCATTTTATAGAACATCTTTCTGAAGGCAGAAGAAAGTTTTATGAATTCTAAATATAGGGGAAATCTTTTTTATGCTGTCACATTATTAGACAGCTAACATTCACTTTGCAACAAGATCCATACAAAGATCAAACAGGACACAGTTTACTGTGAAGTCAGCAGTGGACACAGCAGTGTCCAGAAACATTGCATTGTATAAATATTTTACAGATACAGAAATGATACTTCAGGTGTTTTCAGGACTGCCTAGCCTAGCAACCTTCACAGCAACTTGTTTTTTGCCTAAACTCGTCCCAGTGTCACTTAGCTTTAACTCTGACCTTGGGGCTCTTACTCCTTGTTGATATGAGTGAATCAGAATTTAAACCCAAATGCTTGTAAAACAAGATCTCCAGCTAGGTGCTGCAGGTATGTATTACAGAATCACAGAATATTTAGAGTTGGAAGGGACCTCTAGAGATCATCTCGTCCAACTCCCATGAAAGCAGGATCACCTGCAGCACATTACACAGGGCTGCACCCAGGCGGGTTGTGAATATCTGCAGAGAAGGGGACCCCAGACCTTCCTGGCAGCCTGTGCCAGTGCCTTCCCACCCTCAGAGTAAAGAAGTTTGTTCTTAGGTTTAAATGGAACTTCCTGTGTTCCAGCTTGTGCCCACTGCTCCTCATCCTGTCACTTGGAACTACTGAAAAAAGTCTGGCTCCATCTTCCTTGCACCCCCCCTTTAGATTCTTGTAGACATTAACAAGATCTCCCTTCAGCCTTCTCCCCTCCAGGCTAAAGAGTCCCAGCACTCTCAGCCTTTCCTCATAAGAGATATCTTACAGTCAATGATTCTTGTACCACATCCATCCCTGAAAAGGAAGACAGAGTCTATTTTATAGAGCCCCTCCCCCCTTTCAACAGTTTGAATCCTGAAGACAGGAGAAATATTGTGCACAACTGAAAATGAGGATAGCCAGGACCACTAAATTTGACAGCATTTCTGCCTTATGTGCCACCTCACCCATTTTACAAGCCTGCTTTTCTGTGTGCTTAAAGACAAATGATGCTTTGGTAGATACATGTGTTGTGTTTGTGTTTTCTTAGCATGGTAAAACCCATGCGCTGTGAAGAACAGTGCTCTACCCAGACTGTTGTGTAGGTCATATTCCTTAGGTTAGTTACTTTCACCTCACTCAGCCAGAAAATACTACTTCTGTAAGAATACTTACAGCATGTCAGACCTTCACAAGTACCTCAAAATAGAGTTTTCTGAATTTACCTCTTAAGAGTACAAACTTTACACATTCTCGGTTTTTCAGTAGAAAGCAAAAGGTGGAGAGAGAAGGAAGAGATTTTGATGTCAGTATCTCAGACCAGACCAGGCACCAGACTGAAAGCAAGTCTGGGACAAGCAAGAATGCCTAGAGACATGGGTGGAGAGAAGCAGGAACAGGAACACAGTAGGCAGGCAAGGATATCTAAGCAACCAGGTCTAGTCCTGGTTTATAGAGGGGTCTCACTCTTGTGTGTGGCATGCCAAGGGAAAAGCGTTGTTGTGGTGAAACAGCATTTTCTGGGTTGACAACATGAGTTATTTATTATTGCCATGGATTAGATAGTTGATTCTTTGAGCCTTACCAACTCAGTGTAAACACTGCTAGTCATTTACCCAGTCCATATAAAAATACTCACTCAACTATTTCACATCCATGATGATTCTGACAGATCCTCTCATCTGTAAGGGTTTTTTTGCATTCACATTGCAGACCTTTCCAAAGACCACATGAAACAACGTGCCAATGTGTTCCTAGCATGGTCTCCCATGTCCATGACTTGCCTATGTGCTTATCATTCCATCACCTGTCAGAGTGATAGATTTTCAGTAACCATCCTTACAGTGCTTTCATCAACAGCTTTTCTGTGAGAACACTCTATTTTGGTTCCTGTGGAGAAGCTTCACCTAAGGCATTACCAACTCTTGAAGGAACACTCTAACCTGCATGGTTTGCTCTGGTTGTCCAGCTTTGAATTGTTTTCATGTTTTCTGGACATTAAAGCTACCTTTTCCATTCTTCAAGTCTTTTGTCCATACCTGAAAAGAAAGAAAAACCAGAGCACTGCAGGGAGAACTTGCTCTGTCATTGTGAGAAAGACACATCCTCAAATTACATTGGGGATAATTGAAACATGATGTGAGAAGGCCTGTAAATGTACTTTTGTAGCTTTTTGTGTCTTACACAACCCAGCAGGGACATCATGAGGGAAGATGACAGGCAAGCACATGCCTCAGCTAAGGAGAGGGGAAAGGAGGTGAGGAAGCAGGAGGTGGTGATAGAGCATGAATAACTTCACAAGGCATCCCCAGACTATCAAGCTGACAGAAGGAGTGGGAGTTTGCAGGCCAACTTTCTGCAGTCTCATTAGGCTGGGAGCAGGCTGATGAGAGCTGTAAATAACAGGTGCTTTATTTAACAAGGGAGAGACAACAAGAAAATGAAACGAAAGAAAAATATTTAGGACTTCAGTTTCACCAAGAGTATTGGAAGATGAGGCTATGACAAGAAGAAGTATGGTGTTGATCTACCTCTTTCTGTACCTTTGGCTGTGTGTAGGCTTTGAACACTGTTGTCCTCTTTCCTGCAGGGATGGACCATACTGTGCCCATCCTTGCAAAGTTCTGCAGCCTTCCATAGATTCAGAACCTACAGTGTTCCTTTGAGGACAGATTAACAGTACTGTCACACAGGGCTCAGGACAAGAGGCATTTCTAGTAGAGCTCCTGGATCAGGTGTCCAGTGCAACATTTCACCAGCTTCATGTTGTGATCTGCAGCTGTGAATAACCTCCTCTCATCTTGGAGCTCTTTCCTGGAGAATCAACTTCTGAGCTGTCCCAAAGTCTCTGGCATATAGGGCACCTCTGAGGAAGAGATATACACTTTCATATGTTTAGAAAAATCAATTCTTGGTTTGAGTCATAGCCTGAAGAGTTTTTGTGGAGCTTCTTAGCAAGGATTGACATTGCTCCTCCACCTTACAAAGCCATCAACAAAACTCATTCACCAAATAACTAGTTCCCCCCCTTGCAGACAATATACCATAAATTTAAATTTCATAAATTTGCTTTTTAATAAATAGGATTTACCTATGAGGATTTTATCTCTATGCAGGTGACCAAGGAAATTCTTATGAAGTCTGCTATGAAATAGGCATACAAGATACTCCTCATCAGAACACACAAGTAGCAGTTTTCCTTTTTTTTTTTGTATTGTCTGTCAAAAAAATGGTAGTAAAGAAAGTGAAAGAAAGTAGGAATAAAGAAATGTTAAGCTTCTCTTGTCTTCACTGTTCAGAATGTAATCAACATAGCTGGCTACTATGTCACCATCTTTAGGTGACTGATGACAACTTTTTTCTAAGCTAATTCTGAAAGAATGTGACTCTATCCTCTTATTTTCAGTACTTCAAGGTGGGCATTCTGACAAGAAGTGGGAACTTAATTTTGCAGAATTCCTGACTGTCTCTAAACTTGAAGGGTAATGAAGTAAATTGAGTCTGCTTCTTTTCTCAAAGGAAGGTAATGTTAACAGGTTGAGAAGTGTTATCCAATCTTGTCTACACCAGCATCCAGCTACCCTATCTAGTGGGACTCCAAAGTAAACAAGAGCTGCTACAACATATTTCAAGAAGTTACCACTTTGTGTCTGGACAGATGGATTTTTGTTTTGTGGAGAGGAAAAAGAGAAATATTTTTTTTTCACTCAGCAGATGTTTGATATATATGGGTAAATATATATATATACACATAAACTCCTGTAGACTCATTTCAGTCTTCATAGTAGGGAATCACTTAGAAATCCTGAAAATATTTAAGTTTTTTTTTTTAATTAGGTTACCCTTTTACACACCTTCCTACAGGTAGAATGAGCTAACTTGCTTTTGAAGTCTGGTTTATGTCCATACACCACTAGATATACAGGAATGCAATGTTTCATCTCATCTGACTTTGGCTACCTGTGGCTCTCTTTGCAATCACTTCAAAGACCAGAGGGCTTTGAGGAACAATTAATTTGACCCATTTTAGACACTGGCTTTAGCATGAAATAAATTGCACTCTAGAAGTTCCCATTTCTCTCCAAAGTGAGCCTCAGGTGATGAGCTCAACCACAAATGCCTTTGGTGCAGATGTCTTCAGCTGTGTTAAATCAGCCTCACCTATGAATCCCACTCAGTGCTTGTACCCACTGAAAACAATGGTTAAACTGCCTTAGGCTTTGGGTACAGTTCTGCCACATTTCACTTTTGAGAAGAACTGGATGTGCTTGCAGATATTTTAAACACATGGCGGGCTTTTACTCTCCCAAAGATTGAGAATAGCATCTTAAAGACTCATTAAATATCTGTATTGAGTTGCTCCTGTTCACTGACCTGTTTGAAATGAAAATTAAGTTAGTGTGATGGGGTTGGAGATGTAACATTCCTCTGCAGGTTTGAAAGTGTAGAGGTAATTGTTTTATTAAAATCTTTGCTCTTTTGCTCCTTACAAGGTTTTTGATGGCCTGGAAGTCATTGTATAGCACCATACTAGCCGTGAGTGCTTTGATTTCAACAATACCTTTCTTTATTTAATAGGCCTGAAATATTGATTAACATTTAGAAATTCAATTCCAAGCACTTGCCAGGGGTTACAGAGAGCCAGAGAGAGCTGGTTGTGCCACTCAAATTCAGAGGTGTAATGAAATCCCCTACTGTGCCTGTCAACTTATCCAGTGTACAGGTCATTTCCCACAAGGTCTGCAGTGTTGAAAGAAGCAGTTTTCACTTGAAACATTTCATAGGCAAAGGGAAAATATGACTTCAGTATTGTATGCTTTTTCCCTTTGTCTAATATTGAATAGGCTCATTGCTTCACACAATTTTTGCCCCTAAAGCTTTCTGAGTCAATAGAAGAAGAATATTTCAGGTGGGCATAAGTCAAGAGTCCCAGTGTAAATGCTTTATTACTGTTGTCAAGGAATTTCACAGTAGCTAAAGTTAGAGATAGACAAACTTCAAAAGGACTGGAATCTCAGTTCATTTGAGTTAAGTATTAAATGAATCTTTTATTCTTCCATGAGTTACAAAGCTCCCTTTGAAAGATACTTGCATCCTTCTTCCAAAAATGTCCTCTTTCTTAATTTGTTCTGAGACCACATTTTTCTTTCAAATTCAAATTCTCTTACCTATTTCAATCCATGTTCAAATAGAATCTATTCTATTCCATCCAGTCTTTATCTGATTTTTTTTTTTCCTGATCAGGATGCTTTTGTCTTCTCATCGCCTGCAGAGAAGAGGAAGGATGTGCAGCAAAATGTTTTCTTTTAATAGTATTTCAGTTTTTCTCCTGCTATTAATTTTTATATATCTGTTTTCAAAAAGGTTATTTTAGAGAAAGATGTCTTGTTCTTTGAGCAACTAACTTGTGAAGGTCCTTGTGATGGTCTGTGATAAAATTTGTTATGTAGACTAAGAGTTTTCCCCAGAACAGTAATGTCAGTTGCAGGATCTAATTTTAGATCAACTATAACAAATGTCTCTATAACAGAAAATTAAAGTTGCTGACATTAATCTCTCATATGAGGCTATATTTGATCAAGATCAAAAATTCTGAATGGTGCAATAGAAAAGTATTTTTGTTTGCCCTCTGTTCTCTAACAGAGAGGACACATATATACAAGTTAGTAAATGCTTCCAGCACCCTGTCCTGACCTGAGTTCAAAATGTATGCTTTGATTTACAAGTTAATAGTTGACTTTGGCTAGCTTCTCTGCCAGCTTCATTTGAAATGGGACATTTGACAATGATGCATGTTTGGATAGATCTACCAATAGATCAAAAATAGGTTCTTCAGTATTTGCTGAGTATATTGAAAGAAGAGGGAAAATATCCATCTGAGAATGATTCATTGGATATTTTAGATATGAATAGGCACTGGTACAGGAGGGAACAAATCCACCCGTTTAATTGACAATTTCTAGCTATCTAAATGCAATAGATATTGCAAAATGCAAAGGGGCTTCCCATCATGAATATATGATGAGCAAAATTCTACAATTTGGCATTTCATATAAAGTGCACATTTTTCTCCCTCAAACATGTCTTATTTATTTATTCATTATTAGATACTTTGTGCTAAGTTGCAAACATGCAGCACAGATGAATAGTTTACTACCAGAGATTGGTTTCCCATCACCAGGATCTCAAAGTATTCTATTATTCTATGAATGAGCTACAGTGAAACTACAAGCTTCCCTTGACCTGTAATACACACATACAATTCTGCTGATGAGAAATTAATTAATAATAAGAAATAATAATTATTATTATTAATTATTAATTATAACCTTTGTTTCACTCATTATACTTAAAATTCTTCATTCTTCCCTAAGATCAAGGTGTTCCAATAAAGAGTTATTCTGGAAATGGGAATGAAAGAGATTTTTTCTGGTAGCCAGCATGTGCAAAGTTAACATATAAAATTTTAATGATACATCAGAAATTCCTAAGGGTAGGATCCCATTTAAGAATAAAGAAGCTATATTTAGGTGTCTGTATGTGAGCTGCATATTTAATTTCCTGATAGGTACAGCCAACAAGCATTGTATCCAAGGAACTATTTAGCTGACCAGCCATTAAGAGTAAAATTCAACTGTTAAACTTTCTGAAGCTTAAATATCAGGGGCCTTTTGAAATGCCTAAGGCATTCCTACTGGACTGACACACATAACATAGGATTTATGGAGATGGCACTATCGTGAACAGCAGCTAGAGGCCAAGAAAGATATTTCTCAGAATCCAAAATGACACAAGACTGTATTTAGGCCACTGAAAGACACCCAAGATAACTACTGCAGTGTGAGCTGGTAATCTGCATCACAGACATGTTTTCAGACTGGGAGACATCCTATGAGATGTTGACATATTTTGGGCAAACATGACAGAGGCCCTGTAGGAGTGTCAAGCACTACTGAAAATGCAGGTGTCAACCAAGTCAGATACACAAGGGAACCTCAAATGGCAATAGACACATTCATTTAGACAAATTAACTGAGATCTAGAACCAACTGACTTAATTACATTTTCTCTAACAATACCAGGAGCTTAGACACACTGGTGTGTAGACATCTGCAGGCAAACTGTTCTGGGGCTTTCTATTTTTGTCATGTCAATACATGTACTGAAATTTCTCAGAGTACCCCATTTGAAGTATCTCAGGATCAGATTGGGAATAAGAACTGGTTTTATGAATCCACAAGTCTATACTGAACTCAAAATCAATATAGAATCCTGCTACTGTAACTCCATTCTCTGTCAGGAGATGAATTAATCAGAACAACACTTTTTACCTTCGGCACTTTTCTCAATATTTTCAGAAAATACAACAATTTCTACCCTTGCTTAAAGGAGCTGTGTGCAGAAGGAAGACTTCTCTGCTTCTTGACCTACTGGGTTCAGGCCTCACTACATCTCATCACAGTGCTACAGTGAATATGCAGGAACAGATAATCTATGAATTTTAAAAGCAAAGTTACCTAGCATGTTGTTTAATTGTGGAATCTCAAGTCAAAAGGGCCCCATAATGATCCTCAAATCCAACTCCATCCTCTTCACAGGCCTACCTAAAACTAAACCATATGACTAAGAGCATTGTACAGATGCTTCTTGAACCCTGACAGGCTTGGTGCCATGAGCAATTCTTTGGAAAACCTGTTCTAGTGACCAAACACTCTTCTTTTAAAGAAGAAACTTTTCCAAATATCTAGTCTGAACTTCCATGTTATAGCTTTATCCGATTTCTTTGTGACCTATTATTGGTCAAAAGGCAGAGGAGATCATCATCCCCCCTTGACTGCCCCCCTTGAGAAAGGTGCAGACTGCAATGAAGACACCTCAAAGCAATTTCTTCTCCAAGCTGAATAAGCCAGGTGACCTCAGCCAGTCAAGTCCTGCCCTCAAGACCTTTCACCATCTTGATGCCTCTAGCCTGGACACACTGTAATAGTTTGCCGTTGATCTTATATTGAGACACCCAAAACTTCATAGAGTACTCAAGAGTGGACTCCTCCTAGCAGGGAAAGACAAGAATAACCTCTTATGTAATTGAGATTACTACTTCATTTCCCTGTTTTTCCTACCTAATTGTTACTCCTTGTTTCATAATCTAGATCAATTCTCTCTCCACTCCTTTGTTCCTAAGTTACTCTTGGAAAAGTTGACAGTTCTTTGCACTGGTTCCTGTCCTCTTAAACTGGGTTAATGCATCCATGTCTTCTTGTTAGTAGTGTAATAGTCTTATCCAGAGAGTAAATATATCTGCTGGATGATATGTAGTGTATCTGTTCTGTGTGTGGTGTGGAGACCCCTGAGCAAAGCCAGTTTAGGTCTGTTTGCTCATTTATTTGAGTTCTCACATCTCAGATGATCCTCACCTTTCTTCTAGGGTGGTTAGAACTCTGCCTTTTGTTTCTTCTTCCCAGTTCTCTACTCTCCTCATCTCTAAATCAGCTCAAAGTGAGTTTTCTTAGAAAGTTCTACAATTCAGAGTGTAGTCTCATATTGCTGAAAGACCTTAACCCAAGGATCTGTGTCTCTGTAATGCTTCTCAAATGAACTGAATTTCTTAGTATGACCATTTATTTGACCAGGGGGATGCTATTTCAATACTGATATTATTTTCTTCTGTACAGAGAGTTAAATGTGAATGAGTGTGAGAAACGTGACATGTCTGACTTTCACTTGGAAAATCCAATCAGCAGCATGATGGAAGTCTTTTTGCTTGGGTTTCATCTGTAGTCCACTGAAAATGTCTGTCTTGTATATACATATTGTAAATAAGTTTTCAAACTTAAACACTGGAATAAGAAGTAGATTTCTTGTCTGTGTTTTTGCCAGATGTTTGAAGGAAGACAAGACACCTATTTTAGTAAAATGAAGGACTGAAAAAGTCATGGCTTTGGCATCTCCGTTTTATTTCTGTTTGCTTATAGGTGGCAACATTCCAGCATCATTCTTGGCTTAGAGGAGCAGTGAACAAGAGGAGGACAGCAACAAGAAATTGAGAACAGGTTACTTCAGCGCACTGGATTGCATAGGTGAACTATGTTCCTAAGTGGACAGACAGACTGATTCACATTAGTGAAGAGAGAAGGTGAAAAAAATATATAATACTACGAGTTTGCGAGTGAAAGATGGGACTCAGCTCCATTTTCTGATTCAGGACTTCATTTTAAGAAGTATATGTCTTTGATACTTCTCTCCCACATAATTCCATACCCAGTTCCATTCCTTACAGCAGCTATGTACCTCCAGTTCCTGCTACAAAGCTTTATGTTTCAATATTTCTGCCTTTTTAAATTTTTTTAATTTTTATTTTTTCTATTAAGATTTACTAGGCTTGAGAGCTATGAATTTTATTTTTATTTTTGCTAAGAAAATACTATGTTTGCTCTCTGAGTTGCATTTCTCGATTCTTACTAATTTTATCACTCTGCTGCCAACATGAATGTAAACCCCCTCAGGTTAAATTATTGTCTTTTTAGAGTAACTTTGTAGTATTAAAGGCAAATCTGTAATGCTTTCATGATGTTGACATAATAGAACTTGAAGATACCCTCGACTGCAGCAATGCTGGGGGCATGAATTCTAACATTTTGCTGTAGGCTAAATTGTAAAAAAAGTCTGTAGCAGCTGTGATTGACCATATCTGGTATAAATCAACTATGATGTATTTAAGCAAGTGGAGTTTAATTAGATGTACACATGGCTGGGGAGAACACTGAACATAATCAGGAGAAATCTCCACTGCAACTCAGAAATTGTATTAACATTTGTGTTTTCAGGTCTCCAATTTTGATACCTTTTATGAAGATCTTTATTGTTTTCCTTATGTAAGGAAGGTCTGTATTGTTTTCCTTTCCTTTCCACACTGTAAGCTCACTTCACCTCTCTGACCCTAGCAACATGGTGTTCTGACTTCTTGCTGGACCCATAAGTGTCTTCTCTGTCTGTGTTTCTTCCATAGTCTATTCATCAGCCATCTTCTGTATATTTTCTGGGTCAAACCATCATATTTCTTTGATTAGCTGTAAGTAAATCTTACTGATGACTTTGAGTATGAGTTTTATTTTTTATTTGTTTGTTTTATGTAAACCAGAGAGATCCTATTGACTTCTGCAATGGCAGTGTACTCCTGTATATAATAAAGGTGCTTTGAAAACTCTCCCTCTGGGTGTCTCAGATAGCACTAACACTGTTGAAACTTAAATGGAAGTGAAGATGTAAAACAAATGTTGAACACCCACATACTCTTTCAGTTTTAGTAGTTATTGCAGGTTCTTTATCACTTCTAAAATGTGCACATTTTTAGTCAATTTGGAAAGGCCAGCACATTTGCTGAAGTGAAGTCTCCACCCTAAAAAGTTTTGTGTTTCAATATATTTGCTACCAAGGGAAAAAGAAGATGGCCACCTCATGATGCCTGTCCAATTTCAGACTCTTTTAAGAAGAGCCCTTCCTTTAATGCTTCATGATAAATTCAGTCTGTTATTGATCAATTCCTAAAGCAGAAGCAGGGAATCTATACCTGCAGGACCAGACTCAGCTTGATATTTCTTTTTACATGACTCACAGTCACTTTACAGAGTGTGAGAATGTGTGGTACAAGCAAGGTGCCTGAAAAATCTGCCACACTGTGAGCAGAGCAAATTTACCCATGCCTACCCTAAAAGACCCTCTTGGAGTTTTCCATTGACTTTTATCAAGTTCCACTAGACACTGAATCCTGGAAGAGAATTTGAAATCCCAAATAATTTGCTATATGTTCAGTTTACAGAAATGTAAGGGCATCTACATCTAATTAAGAGCTGACTTTTTAGAAACACAATACCCATTTAAATGAATTGTCATTTACTTATCCAGTATCCTAATACTTAAATATTTCCATGAGTTATTTTTCATGGATCTCATTCCTGTTCTTTCTCCTTTTTTTTTTTTTTTTTTTGCTTGGCAGTCCATATCTTAAAGGATATAGATTTTTGGACATACTGATTTTTGAAAGCCAGGTAAGAAATCTGAAAATGCTTTGCACAGTTAAAATGAATACAGGACAAATCCCAGAAGAGTTCTTTTCTAGTATGGATATATTTTATAGTAGATGGTAGAAAATCTTTCCTTGAAAGACATGTTCTAATTGAACATGACCTAACATATCTTTGGGCTAGCTCTTTATTTTTCCTCTCTTACCTTAACAGAAGATTATACACATTATCAAAATTGTATTAAAGGGCTTTCATTGAAATGAATGTTTTACTTACTTATATTTATAGCCTAACCCCCTTGAGTACCTTTTCACAGGGAAGGTCAGAAGCTCAGTTTTGCTAAGCCAGGAGTCCAGACATTATGTAAAGATTAAAAATGTGCCTTAACTTCTATGGGACAATTCAATTTATTTTTTCACTTATTGAAACCTCGGGAACTCACATTTTCCAAGTTCCCTCTGTGTCCCAGAAATCTAAGAAAGTACTATCTTCAATATTAAATAAAAAATTTGAAATTTTCCAAATGATTGTCCCAATACTAGCCATTATATGAATGTAAATTTAAAGTCATACAACTTACATACTTGTTTTTCTCAGTGATCAATTCCAGTGGTCTGAATTTCTTTACCAAGAGGATACAAGTAATATTTTTAGTCAAGAATTTACATCATCTTGAGAAAAACTTTTTACTTGTTGATAAAAATTCATCGTTTTTCCTAAGTACATATAAACAACTATAAATCTTTTGAGAAAAGTGAACTTTATTTTTTATTTTTCTTATCTAGATTTTTCTGAATTTTAGGTAGAAAAATGAGCAAACATAAAAGGGAAAAGAAGAAAGGATTAGAATTGGGGGAGGAATTAGAAAACTGTACTTAAAATTTCATAGTTTCAGTACTGAACTCATTTGTTCTATCTTTGTCCTCCCCTTTTCAGTCTTTTTTTTTTTTCTAGTCATAGCTAGAAAGTATGGTAGGCCAAATTATAGATCATTTATATTGTATTAATATTCATCATTCCTTATTTTGACAAAACACTGCTAAAAGTTGTTTGTTGAAGAAATACATTAATAAGTGAATAATGAGTTCACTTAAGACTTTCATTATCTGTACATTCAGAAGTTTGAAAGATGATTATGATAACAGAGCAAAAATATTACTAATTATGTTCTCAGCTCAATCACCAGAGCTGCACATCTTTTTCTAGAGACACACCAAAAGCAGAAATCAAAATATCAGCCTTGACTGTCAGAGTGGAGCTGAAACCCAACCTCAGATTCATCGCTTTGTTCTAGCTTTAATCTTTATCGTGCCACAACTTTCTAAATATTTGTTGAAATAGCTCTTGGGAGTTTCTGTGTTTGTTGCAAAAGACTGGCCATACTTATTCCGGTAAGGGAATCACTGCCCTCGCTGTAAACAAAAAGCAGCTGGACTGTGTTGATGAGCTCCAGTGAGAGCACAGTTTATGCACATTTTGTTGTAGGTAGGCATTTGTGTATTGCCTGCCTCTCCAGCAGTTTTGTTTTATCTTGGAACCTGTACTCCCTGCACCAAGACTCATGCAAATAATCTTCCCATGAGCTCTTGGAAAAAAAGTGATTGCAGCATAAATCAAAACAGTCACAAACTGACTACGCTTCCTTAAAATTGGTCTGAGAAGTAGTTAAGGACCAGAGAACAGCTGGACTGGGCAAGTGATGGCCACCAAGGGCTGAGATAATTCCCTTACTGGAGTCTGTGTTTGTTTATTTTCAGGAGACGCAGGAGAGCAAAGTCCACCCTAGGAAAGTTTTCCCATTATATCATTCATGCTTTTGTAAATCAAATTGCACAATATTTTTTACAGGAAGAAAGAAACAAAACCAAACTAAAACCTTCCACAAAACAGTTTTACTGTACATTTGAGGACAAAAATAATAAGACCAACTCAGTCTTCAGTGCCAAGTAAAGTCAGGAAGATAATTTTCTTCAGTGTTTTTGACTGAGTCTGTTAGGCTTCATTATAAAAATTCCGGTATCGTTCACAGCAGGAAACATTATTCCAGAGTAACTTGTCTGTCAGATTTGTTCTGGTTTAACAGCATGAAGATTGAATCTTAAAATTAATGTAGGAACTAAAACAGTTGAAATGGCTGAAAGATGCTTTGCCACGAGTTTATACTTGTGGAATGTAAATATTTTTTTTCTTTATTTGGACATATCTATTGGTCTGTCAGCTGGAAACTTGAGCTAGCCCACCTTCGGTCTCATTTGCTCTCTTAAAATCTCTATCATGTGTAGTGATGAATGCTCATATTTCCAAGGAAAATCTTTTAATTTCCTTGATGCAATACTGACAGATTTTTCTCAGTGGGCTACATGACTATTCCAGGGAGCAAGATCAATCACCACATAGTCCATTAACAATAAAGAAAAGTATGTGCTTATTTGTAGTCTGAGTGAAATGCTCTAATTTAAACACTGTGAGTGCCTTCCAGTACGATTATATGTTAGGCAAAACAGGCAAAGTATGGTATTTTGTTTCATTAGAATTATTTTTACCTTTCCTTTCCAAGCTGGAGCTAATATGAAAGTATTTCAAGATGAAGGCATTTATATTTGGAGGAGCAAAACACAGAGATTCTGTAATGGCATATGTGAGCTACATTTACCCTGAGGCATTTACCATAAAGTTCAGTTTATTTTTTATTACATCATTCTGACAGCTGTGAATAGGAAAAGGGAACATATTGGAATTGTCACTGGGAACTACCATTTATGTCTTTTGATGCATGTCAGAGAGAATTAGGAAAGGTATCAGCATCTGTGTGTGCACACGCAGCCACATAGAGACAGGGTGCTCCCTCAGTTCTGTTTGCAAGTCAAGAGGGACAAAACAGTTAAACCAACAGTTTGATGATTTTGTTTTGTTTTGTTTTGTTTTCACACCAAAAGGAGGAATGGATGGAGGTTGTAATGAAAGAAAAGAAGAAGGACTAGATGGAGATTGAGGGAGAGGAAAAGAAGAAATTAGACAATCAGGCAGGCAAGTATGCAAGAAGGAAAGACAAATGGAGAAAAAAGAAATTTAAAAAAAAACACAGAAAAAAAAAACCCACCACAATAAAAAGAGAAAAAGAGAACAAAAGAATCACAGAATGCCAGAGAAGACAAAAAAGAAAGAGAAGGACAAAAAGGACAAAAAGAAGGATGGAGGGAAGGATGGAGGGAAGGAAGGGAAGGGAAGGGAAGGGAAGGGAAGGGAAGGGAAGGGAAGGGAAGGGAAGGGAAGGGAAGGGAAGGGAAGGGAAGGGAAGGGAAGGGAAGGGAAGGGAAGGGAAGGGAAGGGAAGGGAAGGGAAGGGAAGGGAAGGGAAGGGAAGGGAAGGGAAGGGAAGGGAAGGGAAGGGAAGGGAAGGGAAGGGAAGGGAAGGGAAGGGAAGGGAAGGGAAGGAAGGAAGGAAGGAAGGAAGGAAGGAAGGAAGGAAGGAAGGAAGGAAGGAAGGCTGAGTTATTTCTATATATTTGCCAGGTGGAACACACACAGGCAGGTTTGCTGTGCAGACACAATTTAAAATGACCCAAGATGCCCTGGTGCACAAAACAAGAAAAGTACACTACTTTAAATGTCTGGAAAAGTTCATTATACTTTCTCTGTTCTCTGTGGAGCATCTTTAAGCAAAAGCGTAGTAAATAATGTATCAATTTTCTATCGCCACCTATGAGTGAAAATATAAAACTGCAAATTATTCTTCTGTGCATAATAAAAATATATGATGGCTGTAGTTCAATTATTTCAAGACATTTATATTTCTAACTGAGGTGAAACCAGCTACCACCTTTCGTCTCTGAAGGAGATGCATCAATTTTCAGCTCATGTAAGGTTCAGTCATTTATTTGGGCTTACTTGTATCGTAAATTTTGAGTTCTACTGTCCTGTCCTAACTGAAACCAAAATGTGGGTATTGTACAGTCAAAGATAGAGACAGGATTCTTTTTGTGACTGTGCATGCCATATGGAAATATGGTTAATCTCAAACTCCTGTACCTACAGTGTATTTGGAGATCATGAGCACTAAGATATAAGTGGAGATTTAATGGCAACTGGTGCAAGGGAGAGGGAAACATGGATGAAAACTTGCTAAAACCAACAGCAGGCAGAAAGTGGAATAGGACAAAATCTTAATGAATGTAAACCAGTGACTTACTGAGTGGTCAAACAGCAGAGATGAGAGAAGACTGGAGATGGGACAGGATGTGCAGGATGACACCTGCACCTCGCCACACCTCGAGTATTGTGTCCAGTTCTGGGCCCCTCAGTTCAGGAAGGAGACTGAGGTCCTGGAGCAGGTCCAAAGGAGGGCAACCAGGCTGGTAAAGGGATCCAGCACAAGTCCTGTGAGGAGAGGCTGAGGGAGCTGGGGGTGTTCAGCCTGGAGAAGAGGAGGCTCAGGGGAGACCTCATCACTCTCTACAACTCCCTGAAAGGAGAGTGTAGCCAGAGGGAAGCTGGTCTCTTTTCCCAGGCAACTTTCAACAAGACAGGAGGGCATGGTCTTAAGTTGTGCCAGGGGAAGTTTAGGTTGGATATTAGAAAGAATTTCTTTACGGAGAGGGTGATCAGACATTGGAATGGGCTTCCCAGGGAAGTAGTGGATTCTCCGTCCCTGGAGATATTTAAAAAGAGACTGGATGTGGCATTCAGTGCCATAGTCTAGTAACCACAGAGGTAGTGGTCAAGGGTTGGACTTGAGGATCTCTGAGGTCCCTTCCAACCCATCCAATTCTATGATTCTGTGATTCTATGACAGAACTGGGAACGAGATGGATATGGCTGTTGATGAGCATGAGGTTCATAGATCACAGGGTAGAAAGGAGGGAATCCTGTGAGGTGGCAGCAGCATGACTTGAGGAACAGAAAGGCAAAATGAAGACAAGAAGGGATGTGTTGACACACTACTAACATGTCATGGAAATTTGGAGATCATATTTGTCTGAACCACAAGTTTCCTATGTGATTGGAAAAATAAGAAAAGGAGGGGAAAAAGATAAAATAATTGGAAATTATTGGAAATTCATGGAAAAAATACTAGTGGGAATCATTAAATGAAGGAATTTAAGTCTGAAACTTTATATAAGAGAGATCTTTGAGATAGCCACTCCAGGCTTCTGAACAGTCATTGAGGAAAAGCAAATACAGGTGTGAATCACCTGCATACATTAGTTGAGATGAATTGCATTTGAAAAATGTTTATTTTTTTCCATTGTCTATGGAGGCAGTCAAGGGTGACTGACTCACATGGAGACTCTTGAAGCAGCTGTTCAACTGTATCTTTTTATGAATGAGAGAAGCAGACACTTCCTGTGTGTGATTCATTCCACCTATTCCAAGCACTTGTCTAAAATGCCTCCTGGAATTGCCTTATATTTATTTAAACAAAAACTCAGTCTGCTATTCCCGAGTGACTAAAAGACTTCGATAACTCACACTTCCATGTCTAAAGTTAGGTGAGATGAATCCTGCTCATGAAATGTGAATTCCCAATGGACTCCTTCCTGCAGGCCGTTAGTTTCCAATGATCTGAAATGAGCAAGGCTGAAGGTTTACATTAAAACTCTGTTCAGCTTTTTCTCCCATCAGCTTTAGGTAGATTGTCATCCAATATCTTGGTGTTGTGAACGCACACAACTCTTGATGCACCCTACACAGGCAATGCTATGGATATGCCTAAATGCTCAACATTTTGGTAGAAACAGTGATGGTTCCAGCCTACAGTGTCCCTGTGCCTCACTTCTTGGTGGCTGGACTGCCTTACTTCAGGATTAACATATGAAGGTTCCTAGAAGGGAGGGAAGAAGACACATTAGGCACATGGTGAATGCTGAAGCAGGTCTTTCTATGCTTGTGTTGGATCTGTTGTCAATTGTATTTGTGCTCCTCAGCACCAAAAGTTGGGCACTCTTTTCTTATACAGCATTAACAAAAATAGAACTTTCATTTAAATAAAGTTATTTGTCCTCATTACAATTGAGAATACAGAGAAAGCTTTCAAAAGGCAAAAAGGGCTTATTAGGGTCATAAACAAAGGACACCTCTGACATTTTCACTTTGCTTTGCACTATTTGAATGGAGATATAAAATATGAATTTTATATCATGTGGTATATATTAAAGGAAACACAGAATCAGAACCACAGAATGCTTGAGGTTCAAAGGAACCATCTACAGACAGTTGCCCACTTTCTGAGCAGTACAGATGTTTGTACTGTACAATAATTTGAGATATAAGCTTGAGAGAATTGTCAGAGAACCAGGAATCATGCTCTGTGAGAAGTAATCTCTTATATTGACCCTAATGGACAATAAAGGATTTCTATTTCCAGAAGTTGTTTATCCTGCAGAAATAAAATCCCTTTTTTTCTTTTTTTTTTAATCAGATGTACTGTTAAAAAGGTTCAGTTAAAACGTGTGCAAGTCTCAGACCATTCTATTGCACTGAAGATATAGTGGAATATATTTAAATTTGAATGAAAGGATGTTAAAAATATAATAAGAGACTTTGACAGGTTTCCCAGAGAGCAAATGAAATTCAACTATGTAGACCCTACAGGCAAAAAACTATTGTTCTCAGAGATCTGTTTAATACACTTCAGTTCCACAGATATGACTTTACCATTAATCCAGGTAAAATATATAAAAGGAATATTTTAAAATATTTTTCTGCAGCCTGGTGTGGTTTTCCTGAGATTTCTGAGGACAAAATAGAACATGGAAAAGCTCACTCAAGACAGTTTCATGCCTATAAAGCTTTCAGGGAAGGACCAGAAATGACCTTGCATCAAAAGGACAATTATTAGATAATTTAATAGTTAAAATTGCTCTTACTACTTAAACTTCTTCTCTTGTTTCAATATCTGTATACAATGTCAGAATAGATAAGTACTGTATGGAGTATATCCTGTGAACTGTACTTAAATATTAAACCCTAATTTTACAACCAAACTAAAAAAGTGCCTGAAACTCAAACTGAAAAGGAAATTTGGAGATTCTGATGTTTCCTTACTTTGTCAAAAAGGATACAGTGGAAAAAGAGCTTAGAAACTGGACACAAATCACTCCGAAAAAATTTCTTAACCAATTTAGACTACTTAGTACTCACTAGGTACTAATTGGTTGAACTGACTATCCAAGCTGAGGACTAGCTTTCAGTCTTCAGAATTTACTAGAATTAAATATAAAATTATCATCAAGCTGAGAATCCATGATGTTAAGGATAAATTATGAAAAGCATTAGGCTTCCATTTTAAAAATTTCACAGGGTCAGATTTTCAGAGGTGGTTACATAGGTTACAAGAACCTATGACTGTTTGCTAAAATCTTCAAAAGCCTTGAAGCTCGTACCTCCTAGAAAAATGCTAATTTTCTCTTAAACACAAATGGTATGTAGGAGTATAATTGTTTTCATTAGCAGAGCTTAGTTTTTTAGAAACTTTATGTTCCTTTGAAATATTATTTCAAATTCAGAGCTGACAAGAACTTAATTTTATGATGTTACTGACGAGCATGAGACTCAAACCGGCTTTTTTTATTCAAACACACCTAGCTCCAGGAGTTGTGTTGTGAAAGGATCAATGTTTATTTTGTGAAAGATTAGCTTTTGCTTCATCTCGTCCCGAAAAAGTCTGAAAATATTAAAAAAAAAAAACAAAACTCAAAGCTAGATTGAAAAACAAATAGAATTAGTTTTTCAGTTCCATTATACTTAGAAAATCTTCTGATTTTTTTGACACTAGACCTTATCTTACAAGGAGACAGACTCATCACTTGTCAAATGCTGAGGTTATCAATACTGAGCTCTCCTGATGTACAAAAAAATTCCACATGTTGTTCTTACAGTGAGTGCAGAGATCAGCATTACTCTGTCAATAAGTAAGACAGAGCGAATCAAATAGAGTGCCTGTATGCTATAAATACCTTTAAATCAGCAGAAATGTCATTCCAAAAAAGGGAGAATGGGTTTTGCAGAACTGAAATAAACAATTTTACATTGAATAGCCCAAAGGGAAAAATGGGTTGCAAAACCATCTTTCTCTGCTGCTTTCTCTTGGCTTTTCAGCTGTCTAGTGTTTTCTCTCCCTCCTTTTCTCTCTCAGCCCTGACTCAGTCAGACAACTTGCTTATTAAGTAAACAGCCTTCAGACCAGCTTGTCTGAGGAATTCAGTTCCATTAGGTAAAAATATGGAGCGAGAAACTCTTGCGAAGTGATGATCAGAGATCTAAGAATACAAATGAGCAAATGCATTTTCTGATTTAAATATGTTATTGTTATTAGCCTCATTATTCATCTTCCAGTAGCTTCAGAACAAATGTCTCACTGCAGTAAACTTTCATAGGCATAAACATTCATTCTGTCCTAAATAACTTCCAATGTAATTGAATGTTAGTAATATAAAACACTTCTCAGGAAATGAGACTGACTCATACAGAGAGTCAACTCACTACGTGACAAGTGGGAATTTTTTTAAGTTGGAAAAATGTTCTTTGTGTTGATACTGCAGTTTCTTGAAGACTGGTTGTTTTTTAACACGCTCCCCTGCAGTGGTGGCTGCCAAAAAACTTGTCTTTTCTCCACTGAGCATTCGGTTTAATGATCCTGTTTCCTAACAGTTTGAAGCATTTCATACAAGAGGGAGAAAAGCCTGCAGAGCCCTCTGACTTTCCCTGAAGGAAGACCCATGTTGCTGCACAAGACGTGGGACAGGAGCAGCACTGGGACTGTGGTCTCCTGCAGCAGTCAAAGTTTCCACAGGTCCACCACTTCATCCTTCTTTCTTATAGCTCAGTGCTGAAATCAGCTCTCTTTGCCACTCAAACATATTTTTTTTTTAATGTTTTAATTTTTAATAATACAAAACACACTGGAAACAGAATGCATTTCAAAACATACCTGGAGCATCAAACAGCAGACACACAATATCCCTGTGAGGCAGAACAGTGCTATTATACTAATTTCACAAATGGATAAACCTGAACACAGTAAGGTAAAGGGCTGGATCCTGTTTGGTGCTGTGCTTTGATATTTTAGAGGATTAAGCAGCACAGAGAGCCTTTTTCTTTAGCAGGATAGCTGAAAAATGACCCATTAAAAAACCAACCAACCAACCAAAAAAAAAAAAAAACAAACAAAACAAACCAACAACAACAATAAGACTGCTATTTTAAATGCATTTACTTAGAACATGTCCAGAAAAAGTATGGTTTTCCAGCTAGAAGGCATGCTCATTTTTTCTCCTGAGCTGCACAGGTAACAAAGGCCCCAATGCACATTTTGCCAACAAACATGCTTATGTTTTTTTAAACAGTGCAAGGCCTGTCTGCTTCACAACCTCTCTTTTTCCATGCTCTCCAATCTGTCATGACTCCAAGGTAGATGTTGCCTCTACTCCTCTCCTCACAAACAGGGCAGGATTTGCCCAGAATAACTTTGCCTGAGAACACAGAGAGTATCCAGGTGTCATGTCTTCATGGCCATGTCCTGATCTCTATCCAGACCCTCCTCTGAATATAAGTGCCTATCTTCTCACATGTTCCCAATAAAAGACTGCACATTGGCAGGCTGGAGAATCTTTTTGCACTTGCTAGGCAACATGATTGCTGAGTTTGATCTCACTCCTTCACTTTTCACAATATGAAATTTTTAATAGTTTAGTTGAGAAAAGGTGGCAGCTGACAATTGTTTTGTTCAGGCTCACAGAACTGATAATGCTCTGTTCATGAAACTGGGGCCCTTAATGATTTGTGAGTGGATATTTCCTCACACTCAGTTGTGCACTGTATACTTCATAATTTGAGCTTGTCATTTTCATTTTTCAGTGGGAAAATACCCAATAAAACCTATCATTTTTCATGGTAGACTTCTCCATAAGTGTGTAATTATATCTGATGTTCCCTGTGATTCATGCCTTATTCAGCCCATTGAAAGACTCTTTTAATACGTTTTCATAAAATATTTTATTTCCCAGGAAAAATACGATGGTTTTCTATGTGACACACCGTGGGGGTACTGCTTTTATATATATGAGCACTTTACATACATGCCCTTGCAGTGTAGGAAAGTGGGGACCATTCTTGTGCTTAGAATTACTGAGAGGAAGGGACTTTTCACTGCTGCAAGAGACAGTCACTTAATTTTGTAGAACCACCTCCATATCCATCCCAGGTCTTCACCATGGAGATGGTAGGAGTCTACTAAAAGAAGCCTTTCATATCTAACAAAGTTTTAATAATTATACCTTCACTGTCAGTGTAAGGGCTGTTACCAAAATCATACAGAAATAAACTATTCCAAATCATGAATCACCCAATTGCTATGTATTTGGCTGAATAAAGTTTGTGGCTGATAGATAAAGGACTTCCAGTATCTTAGCAAGCCTGAAGACTTCTTTTAGCATACATTATTGCTTATAATTTAATTAATTTTTTTCCTTTGCAGGCCTAAAAAATTGAAAATAAACTGTTGGCTTGAGGTCTCTCCATGTTTTAGATGTGTGAAGTCCTGTACTCTGGAAAGCAGATTAGCTTCAAATGTTTTAGTTTAGAGAATCCGTATTGACAATCATCTTAAAATAATCTTTTCTACAATTACATTTTAGACAGATAAAACCAGAATGATAATAAGGGGTATATTATCTAAACAATCTGTAAGACAACCACTATTTGAAGAGTACCTAGCCCAAAATGAGCAGATTAACATTTCTATTCCATGAGCGCTGAAATGAGACAAGGAAGGGCTTAGAATCTACCCAAGGTTTGTGGCTTGTAGTATCAGGGAACAAGATACAAAAGGTGATTTCAGACACCAAAGAATATGCAAATCTATGTAGTAAAATAATAATGATAATAATTATTATAATTTATTATTATTATTAAAATCATATAAGTATGTTTAATATCTATTTATATTTATGCATGAATCAAATTTTAGTTTGCACCATCAACTTTAATGTCCTGCTACAATAAATAAACACAATTTACTCTCTATAAGCCAGCCAAGCCTAGAGACAAGGTTTCTTGCAATCAGCTAACAGCACATGTACCTGACTACCCAGTGCATTCTAGAATTTAGGCATTTAGTATGATAGAAAGGGGAAGATTTTTCTCAGTGGTTTTAAGAACGTGCAATCCAAGCTTGTTATCTGCCAAAATTGAGAGTTTCAACTCTTTTAAACTTAGAAAATTTCATACTCGCATTTTCCATTTCTTAAGGCACTTTTCCATCCACTAGGCAGACTGAAGAAACAACAGTCATTAATTTTACACATAGTGAAGAGACTGATTTTTAACACGATTGTTAAGAAATGTCTTATAGGAAAGCAGAAACTGAATTGCAACCCTTGATAATTGAAGTAATTTCTGTGTTATAACCAATGACTGTCTCATGTGAAATACAGTGTAAGGCTGAGGTTAAAATACTTTTGTACATAAGTGGATGGTTTGGCACAGCTGTGTTCAGAAGAATCACAAAGCATATGTAGGTGTAGGCACTTCACCTGCTAGAGGAACCCAACAGGAAACTTCTTAGGTCTTACTCAGTTACTTGCCAGAAGTATTCCAAACCCCATGAGAACCTCTTCTCAGCCTTACACAATTGTTCTTATTCAAATATTTGCTTAATCTCAATGACATTTCTCCATCTTCATGCCCTGAAAAAGATACACTGAAAGAAAAAAAAAATCCAGTATGCTAACATTTTTCTTAAGCATGAACAATATCTCCATGGTACATATTCTGAAAGTTATGTGATCAACATTATCGTTAACAAATCTGTTGTAAATGCATAACATGCTTCTTTCTCTGTCAATTTTATGCTTTTAGAAATCAGTCATGCAAATACCATTCGGCTGATTTAATTTAGCAAAGCTGATCTGCCCTGTTCTAAAGGTAATGTAAAGAAAAAAAAAAAAAAAAGGTTTAAAAATCATAAGAACTCTAATCCCCATTTCTAACTGAACTCTTTTAATTACAGAGATGCAGGTAAATACTTATGGACAGTTAATTCTTCCTAGAATTGTTTCAGTTATTGAAAGTATTGAAATAACCCAGACATTTTATAAAGTACTACAGATAAACCACCATTTGCTGTGACTGTTACACAATAAGGACATCCACAGAATAGGATGTCAATTTAATAAACTGAGATTCATCTCACCTAGATTTATCTCTTAAAAAGTTAAAATTATCAGTTAAAATCTACCCGAGTTATCTAGAGTTTCTCAACAGCCAAAGGAGAGAGAGACATCTCCAGACTGTGATTCATCCCTCCTATCTTAAATACCTATCTCACTTTGGAAGCTGATGCAATTTCTCCTGACTGTTCAAAAGCGATGTCTTATTTTTAATCTGAATCTGTCTAGTTTCAGCTTCCATTTAATGGACCCTGACATGCTAGATAAGTGAGCTGTTTACCATAAAAAATATCTTCTCTCTGTCCACGAAGGGTGAGACTAATCTACTCTTCAAAGAACTGAATAGATGGAGATTCCTAGTTTCCCACTAGATGATATTTTGGTTGCTCTTCAAACAAATCTTGAGAGATAACGTCTTATCACCCCAGCTGACACAGATGTAAAGAAATAGACAGGTCTCTGGGCCCATAAGCACTTCTTTAAGTCTCACCGAGTCCAAAGCTTGAAATGAAAAGCAAATTTATTTTCATTTTTGAAAAACCGTTTAACTTGACAAATTAAAGCTTTGCAAGGAAGAAGCACTTGTTACACATTATTGGCATTCTAAGGTCTTAATTCAACAAAAAGCATCACAATAGTGAAGCAATTTGTCTTCCCTTGCCAGGAGTCTCTTTCCAGTATGTACACAGTAAATTCTGTACATTGATGGGGTGATTTAAGATCACACTCCTGAAGTTCAGAGGAATCACTGGGACTGTTCCCACTACATGACTTTCATTTAAGTCTTTTCTTTCATACAGGATGACAACTTTCATGGACATTGAACAGTAGTCATTAGGAGCTTATAGTGTGCTTGTAGGAATAAAATTCACATAAATGGTGAAAGAAAACACACTGTAATTTGCCTTTTACTTTAAAACTCAGAGTGCATTCTAGAAACCCATGACCCTATTATCAAAGGCTAGAAAAAGATAATGAGATTCTAAATAAAGCTCTGAATAAATCAAGGTTTTTCTCTCAATTATGAATGGGAGCATGCTTACTATTATAAAGGCATTCTCAAGTCACTTTTCTGAGGTCTTTGTCAAAAACTTTCATTTTGGCAGATGAAGGTCAAGGATACGTTTTTATTTTCACAATTACAAGATCACTGTGAAAAAGGTCCCTAATAAGAAAAAAAATTGAATCCCTAAGTAAAGACATTCTGACAACTAGAGGGGACAACTTCAGAACATTTGACTTTTTCACCCTTTCGGAAGTATAGATCTATTACTTCATCCTTATTTAACAGTCGAATTCTCGATACATGGATAAAGTTTAGACAGATATCCTGGGATCCAAGAAATTATCAGGCAAAGAAAGAAAATAAAGCTGAAGCTGTCAAAAAAATGTTAGCTTTTGCATTTCATCAGAGAAAAAAAAAATTAAACTATTTTTCTGAAAAATTCTATGCTCTGTTTTTCCTTTTTTTTCTTTTATTCCTTAGATTTTACAACTGGTATTTACTGCAAAAAAAAAAAATAATTATGTCAGTAATCCACACAGGAAAACATGTCAATCATAGCAAACTTCTGGATATGAAACTTAGAAGATATTCCAAAGGCTTTTCCCAAATCTATGAACAAATTTTGATAAAAAGCAATATGTTGTTCTTAATTTAATCATGGTAATTAAGGTTTTAAGATGCATTGTTTGCAGGAAAAACATTACAAATCATCCAGTCTATTAGTTTAACTCTTACGGAAAATAGACAATATCTTATGCTCACAAAATGCCAATTACTATATCAATAAGCATGCAATAAAGAAACATACAGGGGAAAAAAGGATATAAAGCAGGAACAGAGTTTGGTCCCAACTGTACATAGCATGTTTCCCTTTTGTAAAAAAAAAAAAAAAAAAAAAAAAAAGCAAAAAAAATCTTCTTTCCTCTTTTGTCATGGCATAAATATTGTTGGCAATGCATCCTTATTTATTGAATCTACATTGGGTTTTACCCAGGGCATAGCAGCTGAGACATGCTTGATTCTCTTTTCATGTCGCGTTACTTGTCAACAAGCTAATGCAATTAGGACTTTTCCTTCCTGGTGGTTGGTTTGAGTACCTTGAGTGATTGTCTTTACTTATAGATGGACCAGATATAGCATTATTCCTGGTGAAGGGTTTCACAAACCACAGATGCAGCTCAGATCAGAGCCCAATCACAATTAGTTTGACATTTAAAGTATTTCTTTGAACCAGCTCTCCAGTGGAATTCTTGTGTTATTTTGAAAATAGTTACAAATGGAAATTGGCCGCTGGATTAAAATAGAAACTCATAAGCTTCTTATAAAATATCCCTGCTACGAATAAGGGTTGAGCTGAAAAGTCCAACTATTCATATTATAGACAGTAGGAATCTTTCCAGCTGAATGTTTTTCCTTTTTTTTTTTTTTTTTTTTGATCATAAAACAAACGAGAAAGCTTCTCCTGAGTCAGAAACAAGACTAACTGCTTCAAATCAACCAATTTGAAGAGAAAAAGAACAAGTCATTAATTTTCTATCCATTTTTATTTAAAACTGTAACATTTATATCTGATAAAATATGCAGTTTTGTTTCATTGACAGTTACAAAGCCCTTTTGTGCTACTTATCTTGTTCTTTATATTCATGTGTCTTTCAGTTCAAAAACTAACAAATGACAGATTTTAAAACTGTCTCAAATCTTTTAGAACTCCTACACTTTCAAGAACTTTAGTCACTTAAAGCTGTAAAGACTAGGAATTGTGATAGATATTTTAAGAGTAATTTTGCAATTTGCATTTCTGATTTTCAATAAAAATCCCATTATAGCATCACAATGGGTTTGGCTGAGTATAGCTTAGTGTTGTCAGAAATCTATTTTAGTGGTTTCTCTAGGTTTACGTGAGACCGCTTAATCACTTTTTAAAATTTCAAAACATGAAACCAAAACCAAAACCAGAATGAGACAATTATTCACACTAACTCTTGGAATTTAAAATTGGTTTTCTATATAATCATTATTGGATATGTCTTTCATTTTTTTTGTGGTATAGCTGAAGAACAACACCTGTAGGACCTTTTTTGTGTCATCTGAATTCTAGTTGCAATACATTCACTAGGAATTTTCCTTTTGACTTGGATACCGTCAAAATTAAGTTGTAAGGGAAAAAATCTGATATTGTTTTAGTTTGAAACAGTATGTGATCACCATTACTCAATCAAAAACAATCCTCCCGGTTATGTGTTATATGAGGAAAATGTTTATAAACCCCTGAAGAGTCATAGTTTTATGATGGATATTCATGCGATCGCTCATGTTCCATCAGATGTATTCTTCATCTCACAGTATTTTTGCCACTTGTAGTAATTTCTAGCAGTTGGATTTAATGTCACCAACCAAGGTGACCTTGATTTTCCTTGGAGTGCTCCGAGCAATGGCCAACTCACAGAAAAAGTGTTTGGGCAGAAGAGAAGATGGATAAAGAGAGGTGAAGTGATTTGCTTGTGGTCACGGGATGTGTGACTGGAATATGGGAGTTGTAGAGCTAGGAAAGGAACAGTGATTCCCATTTTGGAGGACAGGGACGATGTGTGATCTATTTGCAGCATCTATGTTGCTCAAGGGGAACTGGAAAGAGAAAAAATACTTCTCAGAAGCGGGTTAGGTTTACTGTACAGTTTTGAGGACACTACAAATAAAGGCATCCACTTCAGATAATGAATGTGCTTGGAAGGAAAGAAGATATAAAAGAAAAGAGAAGAGTCCAGTGTGAAAAGCTGACCAGACCACATGCAGCAAAAAAAGAAAATTCAGAGAAAACTGAGCTACACATACATAATAGTTCCTAATAAATCTGATAATACCACAACCAATAAAATAGCAGAACCAATCTCATCTCACAGTAAGACAAAACTGCATCTCTGAAACAAATTAACATTATTTTCCAATGGGACAGATATAATATTCTGTAATACACATTTCTAGCAAATGAGATTTTTAAAAATAATTCTACAAGTGTAAGAAGTGCTTTTCATATTTCTCTGAACAGAATTATTCACTGACTGTAGAACTTCTGTTTTTTCATTTGGAAAATATCTTTAAATATTTAGAAAAATATCTATAAACAGCATGCAGTTTTAATTACAATTTATACGCTTGCATTTTAATTGCCTTTTAAACTAATTTAGCTTGTTCTTAAAGTTAATTAAACTCATTGGGGAGAAAATGTTCCTTAATTCAGTTGTGAAAATGGAACAGATGTGGAGATGTATTTGTGATTGTGTCTATCAGTCTGAACTTATAAGAACCCAGTTATATTAAACTCTTTAATAGACCTTTAAAACAAAATGTTTCCCACATGAGCAAGGTGCCCTGTGCATTTTCTCTGTGCTTTCAACATTAAAACTATATGTGTACAATACATTCTATTTTAATTGGTTTGTCCTCTCTAAAATACATAGAAGTTAGATCTAGAGGAGGATAGAAACTTCAGGTTTGGAGGACTTTCTACTCTAATCATACAAGCATTTCAGTAAATAAAATTCAATTAAATTTCAACAGTTTGATTTGAAAAATTCTGACTTTTGCAGTGGGCTTCTGGGAGGTCTATATTTTGGCAGTGCATAGAGGGAAGGCACATTCTTAGGAAACAGAAATGTTAGAAGTTGAATTAGAGGTCACTGTGGCACCTGTGATTCAGTCCTTGACAAAGCTTCAAAGTGGCTAACCTGATGCTCACAGCAGTTCTGCTGTTGCAGAATTCATTTGGGTCTGGCTGCAATGATGTTAGCAGTTAGTCCATGCTGACCTGGATATTAAATCAGTTCTTTAGAGCTGCTTCAGGCACCTCTGCTTGAGGCATAATTACAGCTGTCAACACTGAAAATTAAATTATTTGTTTATAAAATTATATGGGAAAAAATTAAATTCCCAGCTATCAGCTTCTCCAAGGAAGTTCCTTCCAGCCAAATAGCCCTACCAGATGACAAGGTGGGCTTATCACCCTGCTGTGGTGGTAGGCTGTGTATAATTGTAACCACTAATGAAGAAACTTGTAACCCATTTGCCCTGAAGTTACCTTTTCATATTACTTTCCAGAAAGAATTTTTCTGCTAATGGATCCAAACATTATTCTCATGAAAATGGTCCCATGAAGTTTTGTAGTTATAGTGATATAGTGATAGTATATAATACGTATTAAACAAATAGAATATTTCAAGCAATTGATCTTTTGATAGGTAGACAACACTGAAACTATAGAATGAATCAAAGCTTTCAAAAAGACCATTAAAATTATCAGAAGTGACTACCCCACAATGCTCATTAGAGCAGATTTTAAATGGTTGTTAACCAACATAAGCAAACAAAGGGAGATTTATCAGGAGGGCTGAGGGAGAATAATAGCCAGTGTTTCAGTTACTTCAGAATGGAGTGCTAGATACCTAGAAATTTTAAAGGAGAAAAAATAAAAGAACATAGAGGAAAAAAAAATATCCTTTCATGCTCACGGTATACTGCATCTGTGGGTCAGTGATTCTGAGGTCACTGACATAGCCTTACAAGTTTTAAAAGGAAGCCTCACTTAGCCTATGGTTCTGTTATTGCAGCAGAAACAAGCTGGCTGCTGGTTTGTTGACTTGTTTTGATTCTGCTTTACCCTTGTTTCATTGACGTACACAAGGCTGACATCCAGAGACACTCTTCTTGGGCACTCATGTGTAGCAGGCCCAGTACGCTCACTGTCAGCTAGATAGGACTACTAAACGATTGTGCACTGATCCAGAAGCAAGTAGTCCTCATACTGTGCAACTTGTTGGAGCTTTTATGCATACTATATAGTGTGTGACAGCTACTTTTGTGCATGTGTAGCTACTCATTATATACACATTTAAATTCCTTTGCAGTACCGGCTGCATGTATTTCACTTACAGATAAACTTTTTTTTTTTTTTTTCCCTTCTCCTTTTGTCACGAGTCTTTATTTTTTATGGTCTTTAGATTTGCAAGGATTCTTTTACAAGCTCTTTCTTTACTGACCATCTGTGTTTGTGAGGACAATTTCATTAACTGTTGCTGCATATAAACCCCATGGAATTAACCCATTTTTTCACACCCAAAATTAAAGTGTAGTTACCTCAGCAGCTTTCACAAGACATGGCAGAGCCAGTATTTTTTAGATTGCTGAGCACAGAGATCTGTGCATGCCCTCACAGAGCAGATGCACATTTCCACAGGCAACGTTCTTTTCTACCTCATCGTTGTCTCATTAGTATTTCTCCTCCCGTGCTGCAGCACTTATCCCCCAAAAATTCATGGTGAGAACCACAGTGGTGTGTAGCTCTCTCTGAGGCAGCTTAACCCAATTGAGAGATTCACGTAGGACCCATGCAACCTACAGGGCCTTCTTGAAGAAGAGATCACTTATTTCCTTGCCTGATAAAATGCTCTCAGGTGTCATGAGTTACAATTGCATTATGCACATGAGTGAGCAATTAAAACCTCAAATTCTCATTTGTTATAAACATTTCTCTAGCTGTTTAGCTTTGTTATGAGTATTCCTCACTGGTTTAGCCCACTTGGTCTCACGGTGGCTCCTAGCACATAAACTTAAGGCTATAAACTTAAGCCTATAGCTTGATGTCAGAATATGAATTTGCTCTGCATTGTGTCTACTTAGCAACTGTGATCTCTATGAATTACTAATAACACTTTCTCAGATATCTTCATCCCAACCATGGCTGTTATTTAATTCAGTAAACCCTATCATTTCAAAAGTTAGGCATCACGTTAAATAATCTAGGAGCTTTCTTTAGTCAATAGGCTTTGAAAAAGTTGTGAATGCCATCTAATCTAAACAAATGTTTTTGAGACAGGAAATTACTGTCTTCTACCTCTAGAGGGTTTTTCATGGTAAACCTAACTCAAAATTCTAGTTTAAATACCTCCTGTTCATATTTCAGACAAATTCATATTTTTAAACAAGGCTTTTATATCAATTGGAGATTTGGAAATCCACCAGTCCATCCAAGTTCAGCACAACAAACCAATCATTTCCTCTGGTCCCTAAACAATGCTGATTTGGTGAAATATATTAGTCCAACATGCCTTAATTTTGTCATCATTACAGACTTCTTTTGAATCTTTTGATACACTTGCCCTTGGAAAAAAAAAAAAAAAAAAACTGTCTTAACCTTGCTAATACCCAAATCCCAAAGCAGAAGCTGTCATGACTATGCAAGCAGTGAAATAACCATAAGGTCTCTGTAGAGTTTTCGATTACTCCTTGCTTTCACACAGATTAACTGAGATATGAAAGAGAAGAAAAAATTATGTTGTACTGATTCCTAAAAAAGAGCTGGTAAAAGTCAGCAAGTAGTGCCACTCATTATGAAAGAGCTCGAAATACCATTTCTTTCTATCATCCTTTAGTGGCTTCAGTGTCGTTTTCATTTTCTCTTCTGCTGCTGGTCACACAAGCTATGAGACAGGACAGCAGTGCATGAAGTACAGTGATTAGAGCAGTGCAAAGGACAAATTTAAAGGGGAGGATTAATTTCATCTAACTTTATCCATTTACATCTATCTGAGCTATACATCTATGTTAGTTTCTAAAAAGTGAGGAGGAGCTGTTGTTATCAGGTAGCAGTTTATTTTCATCCTAACACAAGTTCTGTAATAAGTCACATAAACATGCTCCAAAAGCATGGGTTTCTTTGTGAATAGTAAATGAAGTCTGGACATCTCATTCAGCAGATGGTATGAGACTTCTACATTACAGAAGATGAATTCACCTTAAATAACTTCAAAGCAAAACAGAAGCAGAATGAATTAAGTATTGTAAATCATTCAGAGAATAAACACAAGGGTTTGCTATATATTGTCTCTGTTTGAATGAAGATACCCTAATGTCATTTGAACAGAAAATACCTGAACTTGCATTTTCAACAAGCTCACATTGCATAATGTGCCCTGAGTCACATAGGAAATGTCAATATGTTTTCTCTCTCCATTAACTTTAGAAGGCAATTAGAGGACTAGTTTACACTAGACAGATCACTTTTTGAAAGCTGGAGGTAAAAGAGATTAATTCTACTCTACATGTTTGCTCTGTGGATTTATTTATTTTTTTTTAAATCAGGCATGTGCTGTCACGCAATGTGTAGCCTGGCTAGATCTATACCACTGACTGACATTTTTAAGAATGTACAGACAACACAATGTTCAAAAGGCTTTCCCTGCAAATGGAAGCAGTCGTGTCATTAGAATAGCCTCTCTTCTACATATTCTTTTCATCCTGACAGCCCAGCATAGATCTGGGGATCAGAGCCTTCCAGTATCTCCAGAGAGAGGAATCTGTAGCCACTAGCACAGGGAGTACCATTTCTCATTTTCTCTAGCCTTACTTACATTTAGCTGTCGATACTGCATTTTCACTTCTGCAGGTAGTTTTTTTTTTTTTAGTGGTTCCATGCTAGGAAGAAAGAATTTTTCTTTGGGAGGGGTTTCAGAAGCAAAAGGCAAATATATAAGTGCTAAAAATACCTTCTGCCATTAGTCTGTTCTGCATAATTTAACTTCTTTCTCACCACTCTCCTAATATCTGATAGGACATTAGGTCTGATATGCCCACAAGCATATATTGATGATGCTTATTGACTGCCTAGGCACCCCAGAAAAAATTAGGAGCTTTCACCCAGCATGTGATTCAGCATTTTGTAAATATGCATCATAGATCACGGATCTGTGCCCAAGTGCTGAAAGTTACAATGGTCATTCACAGGTTTGCCTTGGTCTATCTCGAACATAGCAGTCTTGAATATATTTCATATATAATTCCTGGAACTGCTATTAATTGTGTCTTTTTTGTATAGCTAATAGGTAATCTTGATTCCAGTTCATTTCACTGGAAGATTGTATCCTATATCCCAAATGTATTGTTGATCAGTCTCAGAGAGAAAAGCCACTCACTTGTATTTTGGCCATAGCATATGTCAATAGTTGTCAGATGTTGTAAAGCCCATACAGAGCATCTCCAGATAGAATATTGGTAGGATTTTTTCATTATTCTGGAAGATAAGCTGTAGTGTATCAGTTACGATCCCACATTAATCCAATTAGCAGGAAAAAATATCTTGATTCAGTAGGAGAGACTGTGAAGCTCAAGAGAATAAAAAGTTTGGTTTAGTAACAGAATGAAATAAAACTACTTCCACCTAACACAAAATTAGTTTTACTTTTGAACAATTTAAGAAGCTGGTACCAATGCTCCCAAGCGAAATCAGACCACTTGTGATTTCTACTCAATCTAGACAAAAGCAATTTTTCACAGTTTATCATCACAATATTGATTCCGTCACATTTTTTATGAGATAAGATTGATGTGGAGGTTGGAAACTGCTAAAGGGAGTTCAAGATTATGTTATGTCTCAAGGAATGGTTTGTAATATATAGTGTAAACTAACATTTTATATTGTAGTGAATTTTAAAACTTACACAAAGAAAAGTGATCTATGTATGTGTTCTTTGTCAGAAACAGCTCATTTGACTAATTTAAAGGTTGATAGAATAATTAATATGGCATCAGTTAAAAAAAATACCAAAAAAATGAATTAAATAAATCTGAAAAAATAGAATTAAAATTATGAGCAGATGAGGATACTGTAGTAGTTCATACATTTTCTAATAATAAATTTAGATTAATATGAAAAACTTTATAAAAGTCTTAATTCTGATGGACAGTTTTCCACTTTTTAGCTTTTTAAAATTGTTTAAAAGACTTAAAAATTGCTTTCAACCATTATTCGTTTCTTCCAATTTTATCTGCAATAATAGTAGCTGTAAATGTCATCACACCACTTTAACAAATTTTTTCAGGGACTGTTCACATATACTTCTAATATTGTCTTTTTAATTACCATAATATATAGCCATTAAATCACAGAATGGTCACCATTGAAGAAGACCTCTAAGATCACCAAGTCCAGTCATTGACTCAGAAAAACCCAACAGGTCCACTAAAGCATGTCCTGAAGTGTCACATTTACATGTTTTTTTAATGCATCCAGTGATAGTGACCCCTCCACCACCTCCACAGTCCTGACTATTCTCTAAGACAATTTTCCTACTATCTAATCTAAACCTCCCCTGATGCAACTTCAGACCATTTGCTCCAGTCCTGTCATTGTTTACTTGAGAGAAGAGCCCAACACCCACCTCCCTACTACCTCCTTTCAGGGAGTTTGTTACAGAGCAATAAGGTCTCCCCTCAGCCTCCTCTTCTTCAAACCAAACAATCCCAGTTCCCTCAGCCTGTCCTCATAGGACTTGTTTTCTAGATCCCTCATCAGCTTTGTTGTCCTTCTCCTTGCAAGGGGCCCAGACCTGAACTCTGTACTCAAGGTCTCACCTCAGCTGTGCCAGGTAAAGGGGGACAGTCACTTCCATAGTCCTGCTGACCTCACAATTAATGATACAAGCTAGGATGCTGTTGGCTTTCTTGAGTACCCGGGCACATGGCTGGCTCATATTCAACTTGGTGTTGACCAATAACCCCCCAGGGCCTTTTCTACCATGCAGCTTTCCAACCACTCTTTGCCAAGCCTGTATTGTTGCATGGGTTTGGTGTGACCAAAGTGCAAGACCTAGTGTCTGGCCATGTTAAACCTCACAAAATTGGACTCATCCCATCAATCCAGCCTGACCAGGTCTTTCTGCAGAGCCTTTCTGTCCTTGATCAGATCAACACTCCCACCCAACTTGGTGTCTTCTGGAAATTTACTGAGTAAGCACTCAATTCCCTCCTCTAGATCATTGATAAAGATATTTAAAAATAAATTAATGTATCAATAAGATGTAGCTTTCTTTTATATTTGTATTATGTTAAAATAAGACTACCCTGTATCATTTTGAACTTTCTACAATTTATTAGAGTTGTTCTAAACTTGTTCTAAACACCAGTCATCCCAAACAAGACAAATAAGTGATAAACAGCTCAAAATTGATACTGTGACCAGCATGGGTAAGAAATTCTCCATGAGTCTAGATTTTTTATTAGATAACAGCTAGTACAAAACTTAGGTGTATGAAGGTGCTTCTTCCCATGGAAATGCAAGTCAAAATACTTTATCTGGTAGAGTTGAAAAACAAAATTTCTAACAACGTTTAGAAGTTTTCTTACCAAGTTTCTCCCTAACCCCAGATTTTGAAGATGGCTTCAATCAGTGAAGTTGACTTCCCAGCCTATGAGGTCTCCTTCCCAAAGCCCTCAGTGTTTGTTCTGTGGGTAATAGTGGAGGTGATCCTTTTCCTTATAGGTATTCTTAAAGTGCATATTGCAAATACTGAATTCCATATTCATCCTGTGCATTTTTCCATACTCAGATAAGACCCAAAGGGTGCAATCCAATAGTTCTTGGTTGATAGAAAAAGAGAAACACTTTTGGGAGGCATGCTTATCGTTCAGTAAGCTGCCCACAGGAACAACCCTAACTGACTATACTCCCAGATTGAGCATTTCAGATATATTTAAAGTAAAACAAAAAAAGAAACAAAAAACAAACAAACACACAAAAAAAACCCAAAAACAAAAACAAAAACCCCAAGCCTTAACTTGCTAAATATAATGAAGCAGCAATGTTTTCATGAGCTTAGGATATGAAGACCAAGATAACCATCTTCTATTTCCATTCTGCTGTCCAAACTTATTTCCTCTTAATGCAGAAAATGAAGACCTGTATCCTAAAACTCTTTGAAATTTGTTTAAATTAAAAATAACAAAGAAATTGAAAGCATGCATGAGAAATGAGCAACAGTAGCACACGTTATTTTTACCTAAAAATGTGGTGAAATGTGTGAAACTAGAAATTTCCTTTTTTTTTTTTTTTGACAAAAATGCATGGTATATTAAAAGTATTAAATCTTTTTTCACAAAGTTTACAAAGATTACATCAATGCAACAAATTATGAACAAAAACATTGTGCAAAAGGTCCCAGTCTTCATCTAGCTACAAAATCAATTTTCTCTCACTAGAAAAATAATGAAAAATAATGAAACAGAGCAGTTTCTTTTTCACACATCCGCTCAGAAGGCTGAGTACATGTGGTGCTTTTAAACTGTACAATGCTGATGGTGTGACAGATCTTGAAAGCCCATCTGCCCTAGTATTTCAGCTACTGACACTTTTTGTTTTGTAGGAGTCTATTCATAAACTTTTATTTGCTGATTCTTTTCATCATAAATGCTTAAAAAGTATAAGTGAATAATCATTTTATTATAAAAGCCTAACCAAAATCTAACTGAAGTCAATGGGAGTTTTTTCTTCATTTGACATCAACAGGCTTTGGATCAGATCCATACAATGCAATTTAGAACAGCAGTTAAACATGTGCTGAAGCTCCATGGACTTCAGAAAGCCTTTAGACATATTCTTAACAAATGCTCTCAATATTAAGCTGTCATGGGAACAGAAGCATTTGTTTGGTGGTTTTTGGAGGGATAGAAGGCCAAGAAATAAAAAGGAATTGAGGTGGATTCAGGATCATAAAAATTTAAATTAAAAACTGGTGAATTTTTTACAATGCCCACTAAAACTGAGATAGTCACAGACATAAATGGGCCAGTAGGAAAGTTTCTAAATTGCAGAAAGCTCTTATTTTTCCATAAGACCCACTTCTGTTAAGAAAATACTGTCTTGGAACTGCTGTTGATTTCTGTGCCTATATAACATTCCCAGGAATGTTCCAGTGCATAATATTGTCACTGTCTCTCTGAGCCTTACAGACAATTACAATAGAATACTGGGAACTAGATGTTCTTATGTACAATACAATGATTTCTGCCTGAGCAGCCATGTAATATCTTGAAAATAAATAAAAATAAATTAAAATTAAAATAAATTAAAAGAAAAAATAAATTAAAAGTCATGTAATGTCATTAGATGGCAAAGCTGTCATCCTTAAAATATCTTCTTTTGATCTTAGCCGTCAATTTTTTATTTTTTTTTTTTTTTCAGCCAGCACTTACCTGGTCATGTAATTAACTTTTTGAAGTAAAATTGGGAAATGTATATGAGAAACAATTACATTTCAGGTGTCAGGACTAAATTGCTGCTATTAAAGGACGACTGACACAACTGCATGAGGCAGTTATGCAAAAAAATAAATGTTAAAATACATACCAAGGAGTGGCTGTTTAGAAGTGTCTAATAAAATGGAGTATACAAAAAGTAGAACTTGGGAAATCTAGTTTTGTCTCCTTCCTTTAGTATTTTAATTAAAGAAATACCAACCTGTCCCTGGACATCCCCCCCAAAATCAACAACAGACAACTTTAAAGTAGACTGGGAAAAAAAAATCTAACCTTTTACAAACTCTTAAATAAAGGAAGATTAAAAAAATGTGTGATCAATAGATCAATAGATCTTTTCTGAGTCTCACGTTTCTCCTGCCTTTAAGACAAAGACATGTTCACAGCACACTACCAAGCACAGAAATACTAAGGGCTATATTTTTCTGGCACTGTAGAAAATGAATGCAAAGCATCTGGCTCTAAGTTAGTTCTTTCTATGCAAAATCTAAAAACAAAACTTAAAAACTTCTTCCATTACAACTATAGACTCTCCTTTTTTTGTTTTATTGTTGGGTTTTGTTTTGGTTTTGTGTTGTTTTTTTTTTTCTGGGTTGCTTTTTCACCCCAAATCATCAGGTCTTAAATTAAATGCAAGGAGACAATCCAGACACAGTAAGAAAAGGCTGTTCTCAACAAAGAATGAGTCACTGGAAGTTGGAAACCTAATTCTTAGTAAAGGGGAAATGAAAGTGTTTTGTCAGTTTATTAGTTCCAAGAAAAGGTATTAAGGGTCACCAATTCTTCCTGTTCTGCTAAAGTATTTATGAGAGAGTTCTGGAGAGATGTGCTCATTTAATAACTTTTGGGGGATTATTTCTGAACCTGTATACCAAAGATCTTTTGGCCTCTTTCTACCAATAGATCTGATGAATGACTGGGAATGCCACCCTGAACTGACATCCCTTGAAGTATCTGCAGTCTCTAGTGGTGCAAACACAGAGTGTGACCTTTGGGATTTTTCACCAGCTTTATCACACTTTGGAAATGTCCTTTTTTCCAGGCCTTTCCAAACAGAATGCACATCATCTATGCAATCTGAGTAAAACCAGGGAATATTTCATTCAGACCCTGATGAAGAAAGTTGATGGAAAAAAATAAAGCCGGGGTAAGCCATTTATACACTGAGGGCCATGCCCTGACATATTTTAATTCTTCTCCTTATAAAATAATAAATTTTCATTACCATTAGTGAAATGCCTCCACAATCTAATGGTCTTTTAGTTTTTTGCTTGCAAAGTTATGGTAAAAGGACTGAGAATGTAATATAACTTATTAATATTCTTTATTTGTATTCCAGTAGTAACCAAGCCCTGGTAATCACCCCACCCCCTCTGTGCTCTGACAAATGACCATTATTTGGATGTCACTGTAAAATGTGTCTGTAGCTGAGTGCACCATATGACTTAGTACAAGCTTCAGAATAAGCACATAGGAAAGCTGTTGCAAACTCATCCTTTCTTTGGTAGTGGAGCACATCCCTAATGATGAGAAAGGAAGATGACAATTTCATGGAACATAAACTATTTGAGGTCCCTGTCACAACCTCCTTTCTTTTCACTCTGTGCTGGGATGGTAACCATATTTTGGCAGAATAATTTCCCCAAATACAAATGTGTCTATCCTAAAGCAGAAGAGGTTAAATTTATGGATATTCGTCTTTCCTTAAGAGTTTTTCAGCTACAGTTACTGTAAATTAGTGGCTTAATCTCTCTTCTCTAGAGCTTAGACCCGTTTTAGGTACTTAAAGTTCTTCTGCTTTTCTTTTCTTCATTCACACTCATTATTTTCTCATTTCTTCTTGCTTGTGCCCTCGTGAAAAACAAAATATTCTATGGAGATTAATTGATTTCTGTGCTTTTCCTGATTGTTTTTATTGCTGAGAAAGTGAGGAGAGGTCTGGGGTACACAGTACACAGGATGGTGGCTGGAGCAGGAAATGAGGTCTCCAGGAATTGAATTTGTAGTTCCTGTCTAAACTGGAACTCTCTTAACCATCAGTGTTCATTAATTGTTCTCTCTCCTTTTCCTCTCACTGTAAAATGAAAACAAGGGTGCTTCTTTCCTCCCAAAAGTTTCTTTACTTATTTATTAATTTATAATGAGAATTGTTAAATTTTTATTTGGGTACATGGTTTATTATCGTGCTTGAAATTACATAGGCAAGCTAAGTCCCCAGTGAAGGAAATAAGGTGATTGGGGAAGACAGTAACATTTACCACATAGGTGTGCCTAGTTAACTTGAGGGTTTGGAAATCTACTAGGATATAGTTTAGATGAGATTCTCTATGCTGCTTAGCATTGAGTAACTGTCATCTTGATGATGTGTAGGGTAAAATTGGATTGAGATTGGATTAAGCATGTAGGAAAATTCCACACAGGTGAAACATGGAAAGACTGGCTCCAGGGGAAAAAAAAAAAAAAAAAAAAGGGGGGGGGGGGGAGGGAGGCTATGGGGGTTGGGAAAGAAGATTGACCCTAAACACATAATAATGATGTGATTTAAAGTGCTCTAGGGTCATCCAATTTATTCCTAACTGTCGTCTTCTAAGTACCCCATGCAGCTCAACACACCTAAAACTAGATACACGCTAGCAGGTCTGTTGAATATTTATTTTCCAGGCTGTTGTGTTGACTTGATCTGTTTCAACAGTGATGTAAGTATACACACCTTGTCAATGGTTAGAGAGCAACACATAGACACTTAAATTTACAGCCTGAAGCTGAATCCCAGCCCAAGAGTTTGAATAGCTATATTTTAAGTATGTAGAGCCTAAAAGTGATTTCTGTGAAAGACAGGAGGCTGCCAGAAAAAGTGGTTCTGCTCCAATGTTAATTCTCCCTCTCAGTGACCCAAACCAACTCTGAGTTATAATGGCATCTGAAGCAAGGTGAGTTTCGAGTAGCTCCAGGCTTTCAAATGTCATGCTGCTCCACTAATTGCTTAAGCAGCTGTACTTTTATATCTCCTACGCTTTTTGAAAAGATATTTTATTTGAACTTGTCCTTTTCATACAAAGAAACTAAGAAAACCCACATCAAACTATTCTCAGAGAGTAGTAGGCAAGTGCAGAAACAATAAACAATGCCAATAAAAAGCCCATAACACCCTTCTACCATATTGGAAACATAAAGAGCAGCAGCAGCAGAAACAAAAAACCCACTGATCTTGGCATAGGGAGCAGGGTTACTATATTCCACTGAACTGTTCATTGCTTCTCTTCTTGAGTTATGTTGGAGATTACATGAAAGTTAAATAAGAATAGTAGAAAACATAAAAAATAGGATAGAACTGATTTGATGGAGAAAATTTGATGGAGGAGGGCAATTAAACTTTGCTTTGATAAGTAGTATTTATCCTCTGTGGCATGAATACTCAAGCATCAGAGCATAAAAAGGACTTTGAGTAATGAGGCCTTGGAGGTGTTCTGACACCTGGGCTATTGCACTGCCTCACAGCTGACATCATTTAATACTACATTCAAGATTTACCATGAAGAAGCCCATTGCTATGAGCATTAATTAAATACAATTTACAGATAGAAATAAATATTTTTTCATTGTTGTTTTCCTTGACTTTATTAATACTTATGACCAGAGCTCTTTAAACACAACAAGAATCTACCAAAAAGCCCATCTCATAGAAATGGAGAATTGAACTCAAATTAAATCAAATTTGATCAAATCTTTAGACAATTAAACTGGATATACCTTTTATTATTAACTATTGCATGATAGACAGACAATATTAATCCAAATATATTCCTTATGAAAAAAAAAATACTAAAATGGGTCAGGTCAATTTTGTGCCTTAGTCCTTAAATTTGGTCTTTTTCGGTATTGACAATTTTTCAGGACATTTTTTATCATACTAGAATTTTAAAGAGATTCTTGTAAACTTAATATAGTACTTAGCATCACTTGCTGGCCTTGGGAGTGGGCGATATTTTTAGATGGGAGGGCTATCTTGTCATTTTTTTGATTTGTTTTTATATTTTATTCTCTGGAACTTTTATCAGCTGTAAGAGAAAATGAACAATGTGAGTTCAACAGGCAGAATCTGTACAGATTGCAGTTGGACAGTAAAGTACTCATGCCTGCAAATTGACTAGATTAAGGGCTCAATTTTCATTTTAACAGAGAACATGTAATATTTATTTGTGGAAATACCCTTTGGCTTATCAAAAAGAAGGTTAACAGGTGGCTTGATCTGAGAGTACCTAAAGAGTGACTAGAAGAGAGCTCTTTAATCAAGTGGCCAGACACAGGCCAAGATCCAACTGCTGGAGACAGAAGATAAAATTAAATGGGAAACAAATGCAGATTTTTGCTCTGGAGGGTAATTAGCTGTTATTTGCTGTTTGTTATTAGATTGCAGAACGAAGTGGTTGATCACAGGAACACAAGATGTTTGAGGTTGAAAATGGCCTCTGGAGATCATATTGTTGAACCCCCTCCTGCTCAAAGAAAAGCCATCTACAGCATGTTGTTCAGAGCTGTGCCCAGCTGGGATTTGAATATCTCCAAGACAGGGACTCCACAATCTCTCTGTGTAATTTGTATTTCATCACTCACATGGTAAAAATGGGTTTTTCATACACTTAAATGGAATTTCCTGAACTTGAATTTGTGCCCTCTGCCTGTTGTCTTGTCATTGTTCACCACTGAGAAAGGTCCAACTCTCTCTTCTTGACTCCCACATCAGTTATTTCTATAAATTGTCAAGACCCTTCTAAGCCTTCTCCTTCCAGGCTAAATAAGTGAAGCCCTCTCAGACTATCCTCATTGCCACCACTTCAAATTTCCCCATCAAGAATGGAGATCTTTTCACCAGTCTTTCCTTAGAACTAAGTTATGGTCCAGTTCAATGACAAATTATCATCCTTAAGTGCATGGGTTATAAAGTGATATTTGTCATGTAGGACATCTGATAATTAGAATAACACATTTTGCCATTAGAACCTTTAGAATAACACCTTTACCTTACAAAAAGAACAACCTTCACTAAAGGTACAGATGAATTTTCTTTCTGCCTCAAAAAACTGTGATTTTGAGACATAGGAATAAAAAAAGAAATATAACATTTTATTGTACCAAATCTTTCATGTCTCATCAGGCTGTGCTGTATTCACAGTGTTCTCCAGGTCTAAAGCCACTTGAGGATCTCACTACAGGCACTTGTTTCCCTCCTGGAGACACTGGCATTTTATATTTTGTGGGTCAGCAAAAAGGCAATGACATGGCAGGAAATCCTAGACAATTATTGCCTTTACCTCCCATTAGTAATGTGGCTGCAGCAGGGCTGCACAGCTTGAGATGCTTTACCAAATGATTTTCAAAGTGTGGATATTTTTTTGACATGACTCATTTCTTTGCTTGAATAGGCAATCACCTTAGGATCTATCACTTTTCTTGGCACAGGGTTAATGCTATTACATTTCTGATCTTCCTGGGGAATTTTTGTTTGTTTTTTTAAAGCCTTTCATGGGAAATGAAACTCTAGATTTAGTTCATCAGCATGTTGTGCTGAAGCTGTTACCCCTCATACACTGTATAACTCTGAACATGGGCCTGGGATTAATATAGGAACTGGATCACATAGCTAATTATTTATAACTATTTCAAGTAAATTAAAAATTGGGGCATTCAATGGTAAAAACTCTCAAACTGGTGATCTCCAGCTGCTGGGATGCTACAAACTGGGAGTTCTTCAAAAGTGGGGAGGGTGGACATCACCATGAGGAAGACCATGCACAGATGAACCATGCCTCTTCTTCATCCAGCCAGTTTGCCCATTATGACTTTCCCATCTTTTTTAAAAGGGATAGTAAAATGGAGCATGGGGTGTGGGTACTCCAGGACTGCCCTAAATGGGGACATAATCCAGATGCAAGAGTTCAAGAAGTTGCAGTAGGAATCTCCTTGTTCTTACAGTCTTTATTATCTGCTATGTGTTCATGCATGCTCTCGGTCTCTAGGTATGTGCTGTTCTCTGGCTGCCTCCGGACTCACACTGCCATGCAGCTTGTGTTATTTCATAGAGTCATAGGATCACAGAATGGTTTGGGTTGCAAGAGACCTTAAAGATGATCTAGTTCTCCCTTTAGCTTTGAGCTCTCTCAGTGCAAAGGCATCTTAAGAACTTTTGCCCTTGCACTCTTACAAATTAACACATTGGAAAATGAATTACACCATTCACATGCTAAAAAAAAAACCACAGACTAATCTAAGAAAGTCATTTATTGATCTTTCTTTTGTTAAAGTGCATTTCAGGGTGCCAAATACTAACTCAACTAAATCAATATCCCTTTCACTACCAACTTGCTCTTTAAGACTGTCGGGCTATCCTGAAGAGTGGAGTTTAATTTGAAGAGATGTCCCTCACAGACATCACCTTACTTAAGGCATGTGTTGGCCAAACATGGAGGAAGATTCTAACAGTGATGTGTGTATCTTCCACAAACAGTTCTTTAAGATCTCAACGACAGAGTGAGGTATGTTGCTGAAAGCTGAAATTGCTTCTAAGTACAAAGGAAATTTAAATCCATTATTTAAAAGTAGAGTTAAAAATTCTGGTGAAAAAATTTTTCCTTATCTGAGTCCTTAATTGATGTATTGAGTCTTGTTGGAAATCTGGTTCTCTTTTTCAATAGTAAGGAAGTATTTCTAAACATATGTATGTATAGCAATTAGTTATATGTTATTTACAAAAGATTTTGGTTTTAAAATACTATTTTATAGCAACCTAAACAAAAATATCTTAAAAATAATATATTAAAGCATTATTTTACTTTGCTAAGGGACTTCTGGGTATCAGCTGTGATTCATATCTTACAGTAATGGGCATGACTGTAAAATGTGAAGTAATAATACAGTATACAGCTGGAATACAGTCCAACTAGAGAGATGTGAGTCAGGAAGTAAATTGTTGCAGTGTTTTTTTTACCAGCAAATTATCCTACCTCACCTGGAAAAATTAAAAAGAACAACCTAAACACTGTTTCTATTTTATTCTTTCCTAGTCCATGATTTAATTTTTTTTTCTTCTTCTGTTTTTTTTTTTTTCCTTTTCTGTCTTGCAAAGAAAGTTTAATGAGGCATATTTGCTTGTTTCCATGGTATTTCAAAGAAAGATTACTTGCTGAAGGCAAAGAAATATATAGAATAAAGCAGGGAACAAGTGTCTGCTCTTTGATAACAGTATAAACCTAACTTTCAGAATTAATGATATAGAAGTATTTTTCTATACTTGCAATAAGTGAAACCATGTCAGTCATTTTTAACTTTGATATAAGGTCTGGAGACCTTACATCAAGGTCTTTACAGAAAAATATATTTCTTACCCAGTAGTTCTCTTCTCTGGTCTTTGGTCAGAATGACATGTGCATGTATAGCTTTAAAGAGCCATTAAAAATATCTTTTGCTATTGAAATATTTCACAAATACATGATAAACAGGATTCAGATTGCAATATTCATATAGCACAACATTGTATTATGCACTGTTAATGAAATCTGAATTTAAATCTGTGAATAACACCTGATCAAGAACAGCAAGAGTGTGCTTATGGACCTCCCAGCTGTGCCCAGGTTCTTAATTCATTGCACACTCACTAATTCCCTGCCTGACAAAAGAAAAAAAAAACAAACAAACAAAAAAACACTTGCACAAATGCAGACAAGAAAATGCAATAATCATAAAATCCAAGTATTATTAAATTCAGAGACAAAAGTTCATGAAGCTCAGGTGATCACATATATCATATCCTTCATTATTACATTGTACACTTATTTCAACTAATTGTATAGTGCCTGAAAGTTCAGAGAAGGGAAGGACCTCTCTCTGCTGCCCTTGAAGTCAGTGCTGAAATAGATATTGATTACAGCAATCCAGATTCAAAGACACATAAAATACTGAAATTAAACATAGACAACATCAGCAGAACTTGAAGCAAATACTACATTTAATGCAGCACCTAATGAAAAATACAGACAAATGAAGCACAAATAAAACATAGAGATTCATCAAGAACCTATAACCTGTATAACCATGAGCAAACCACTAAAGATTGGATCCTGACATTTAGAAATTACATACCTGAGGTAGTAGTCCCAGCTTTCTTTCTGGTCAACAGGAAAAGATCAGTAACTTCAGATGACAATTTAATACTCTAAAGACATGAACTTGCCTCATGGCCAGGAGTCTAATTTGGGGGCCTAAAGATAGATGGGATGAACCAGGAAGAGCAAATGCACAAAATAAATCGTAGTGGCAGTTGGGACAAAATTGATAAGGGCCTTCCAAATTCCCTTGAAATCTAATGTGCCTTATTTCTTACCTCCAAATTGAGTTGGAGTTACTATACTGTCTCCAGAGGTTTGTTAATACAATGTATTTTGTTAGCATGAAAAAAAAGAAAAATTCAACAAAGGTGGGTTGTTGTTTTGGGGTTTCTTTGTTGTTGTTTTTTTCTTATTGGAATTCTAAGAACAGTATTTTCCAAAGATCTGGTTGACTCTTTCAGGTTTTGTTAAACCTCTTAAAATGTCTCTTTGAGCTATATGAACTCACTCTTGCTGGTGCTTTGTTTGTGTTTCAGTGAGGGATCTGGCTGTCTTTGTGCAGATCCCAGCTCCAGACAGTAATTATCCAACTACAGTAAAAAGCATTAATTCTACTCAGTCATTGCTGATCAACTAGATTTAATCTTCAACAATCTTAATCGGATAATTATGAATAAGCTAAGTGAAGCTGCCAGCAACTTCAGCTTGAGGGTATATCTATGCAAAGAAAAAGCCCTAAGTCATAACACTGTCAAGCTACATATTTGAATTTATGAAGTATAGTTCTTTAAATATGATTTTAAATTGAAAAATATAGGCTACCTGCTCAGCAGCATACTGAAAACATATGTATATTTCTTCTTATCTATGTGTAAGAAACAGTTGCTTCATCTGTCATTCTTTTTACCCACTTTCACAAACTTTTATGTAACAGACAAGAAGGAATTATTCATTATATAGGTGTTAATTTATTGCCCTGAAAAATTAAATTACTTTTCTCAGGTACAGTGGGTTGACAACTGATTTCTCCTAAATTCCTCCCTACTGTTTCACAGCTCAATTATGAACATTCTCTCTTACACCTTGCAATTATTTGTGTTTTGCAGGTCTGTGTATCTGTGTGTTTGACTACAGTCATCATGAACGTGAGAGCATCACTAGGGCCATACTCACCCCCACAGATGCTATTCATACAGTCAGCTGCCTCAGAGACTACATGTTTTGTTTTTCTGCAGATTAAACAAATTCGCATCATCAATTCTAGCCTCCTGGAGAATAACAGGAAATTCAGTTCTCCAGCAAGGTTTAAATCAATTTCCATAATTAAACAAGAATGTAGGTACTTGTACATAAACAAAAATTGTGAAATAAAAAACAAAGTGTTTTGTATGCTATTCTTGCACTTGCCACATTTTATGAGTAGATTTTCCTTCTTTTTTGTGAAAAAAAATTTAAAACCTCCGTTCAACCAAAGTGTTAAATATTATCCTATATAGACTTCCAACAAGCAACTTCTCGGCATGGGTTAGACTCTACTTCAAAAACTATTGTCATCCAGGAGACAACCTGTAGTTTTAAATGACTAGGCTGTCAGTTCTTTAGCTCTCTGCATTTGCTTTTTCTGCTTTACTGAATAGTAACAATTACATGACAAACAGCATGTGATTTCCAACTGTGGTTTTTTTTGACAGAAATCTTTGTGATATAAATATTGCAAAGTTACATTCATTTGTGCAATTAATTTTTATGTAGATTTTTTAAACCTCTACATTCATAAAACCCTGCAGATTTTGGAGCGAAACTGAAGAATCTTTAAAAAAAAAATTTTTTTTTAAAATGGATGCATTAAATAGTGCAGATTTGAGGATTTTCTTTTACTAGTTTTGCTATTGTTTTGTTGAGATATGCAAGCACTATATATCACATCCTGGAAACCAAGCAGTCAACAATAAGAATGAAATGTAAAGTAATTCTGCCTCAGAAAATGTTTACTGATTACATTTTACCTGTCTTTATCAATGCATGTGTAACATTCTACATAGTAAATAAACATGTTTAAATTATAATTAAATAAAGCTTGAATGTCATTCATGCAGGGTGTTAGAAGCCACAGACCCTACTCTGATTTGGCAGAAAGCATTCTTAAAATTTCCCTTAAGTATTTCATTTTTGAAGGACAAGTAGGGATTTAAATCATTCATCAGTGTCATATTTGAGAGATGTGTTCTTGGCTTCCATTCCTCCTTGTTCTGTCTTCTGTCCCAGCTGGAACATCAGATGTATTTCAGGTGTCATTTTCTCCCAGCCCATTGACAAAGCTGCAACTTCTGTGCAGCTCTGCAAGAGCCTCCATCATTTAAGGGTACAGTTCCCAGAATGAGAATCCATCCCCAATGTTTTGAGACATCCTAACTACCCTATCACAATTGCAGTGGTTAAAAAACCTGACAGACAAGGCTTTACTGAGGATTGTTGTGAGGTTGAGTATTTTGACAAAGGAGGAAGTGTGACACTGGACTCTGTTTTTAACCCATAATGAAGCTCAAAGCCCAGAGCAGTTTTGCAGCCTTGGACAATTTTTATTATATCTTCCCAAATTTCTCTCACTGTGCATACAACATTGCATACATGAGAATTTATTCCTTTTTAGTTTTTCTTCTATTAATGCACTGTCTTTTCATTCCAAAATCTACTTTGAACAGCTCTGGTCTTCACATGCATGTCAAACTCTGCAGCTGCAGTTCTTAATGAACTAAAGCCTTTTATGTTGTGGTATTTTAGTGCAATTATGAATTTTATGGCAAAAAAATGAATTTTGCATCAGGATTGACACCTTATTAATATTTTTTTCCTTTTATGATTATATTTTAACCGAGGAAAAGGTTTCAATGAACCTGTTGAGGCTGTTTGATTTTCATTAAAAAACTTTAAATTAATCCTGTTCTTTTCCTCATATATTGTTACATAAACAGACACATAATATCTTTATATATTACCTGTTACACATGCACAATAACTAAAATTTTTAGTTTGAATTAAATATGTTATCCTGACCACTTTTAGTGATAGTCTCCATGACTTGGTTTCTGACTTTATTAGTTTTCTAAATGTCTATGTAACATTAAAATGATAAATTAAAATAATACCCTAAAATTCAACATGGACATAAAAATAAAAAGAAGGAGCTGCACGCTAATAAATAATTTGAGGTAGTATTGTGGGGTTTTTTTATTATTCCATGCTTCAATCTTGTAGAAAACAATTATATAACAGCATTTCAATTAAAATAAAATATTTTAATCTAAGATATCACTTCAAATTGAAATTAATCTTTCCATTACACAGTTTATTTTTATTGGTTTATTCTGGATTGGAACTGAAATATTCAGAATCTATTGTTTTCTCTAAAAAAATTCAATGCATTCTCCAATGTCTTTTGCTTAAAGCTGAAACAGCATTATTTTGGCTTACTGAATTTTCAGGTTATGTATGTTATTTTTCCCCATTTATTTCTGCTTTGTCACCTCTTTCTGTATTGGGAACACATGGAAAAAGATAAACAATTTTAAGGACTTTTTTTTTTTTTTTTAACAGAGGGAATAACTGAGAAAAAGGGAGGAAAGACAGAAAAATAAGGGAAAGAATAAAAAAGAGAAGAAATGGGAAAAATATTAAAATCCTAAATTCTGTCCAGAAGCTGAAACAGTTCCCGAGTTTTTAAAAGTAATTTATGGATGCAACCAAATAGTTATTTTCAATAGTGGCACTACATTAAAATATAAGTACCTTTAACTGTTAGCTAAAAGACCCAGGCCCTTCACTGAGTTGCAGATGTTCTGCCTGCATGGGGCTTGAAGCATACACAGACCCAAATAGATGGATTTTTGAACCCTGTATTGCAGTCCCCTAGCATGTTTTCTTTTATTGCATCAGTACTGTGGGGATGTCTTATTAACACACATTAGAAGAATTGCAAAGCAATTATTGAGTCATGTCCCCAGTCTGAAGGTTTCTTTCAAAACGTCATTCAAGTTGCAATAAGCAGAGAGAGAAAGTGGACGTTTCAGTGGAAACTAGAACATTTAGCAGTCATTGTGGTAAACAATTTTTGTTCAATTAGTTTCTCTGTCAATGGAAAAATGTCAACTAGCTCTACTCTGAATTAGCAGAATGACTTCTTCAAACATTAAAATTCCTTCTCTGCAACATTGCAGATGCCTCTTGTTATTTGTATGGGCTCAGATTTGAGCCCATTATTATTCACAATATTTTCATTAAAATTTCTACCTGAAGTTTGGCCTACTTGATCCTTTTTAATAGCATTTACTTTGCATTATTAATGTCTGTGCCCCCACCTAAGTAATGCAAGCAACACAATAAAAATCCTTTTCCAAAGAACTCCCACTCCAAAGCAGAAGGTGGAACAAGGGGTAGTTAGCCCTGATTAAAGAACAGCTCACCACTCTCACAGAGTTAAGTGAGCTCCCACATGATGCTTTTTGATATCTGCATGAGTAGAGCAAGCCATGATGCTCACAACCCACTTGTAAGGCTGGAAATGCAGACCCTGTGGCTTTGCTTAACATTGTGCAACCAACCTCAAAGAAACTCTGAGGCAGAGCAGGAGGGTTTCCTTTTCTGTCCACAGCTGAGTGGTCCCATCCAGGAAACAGCCCTGCTGAGGACATGAAAACCTGAAAGACTGCTTGCACTGATGGAATTTCCTAAACTCTGTGATTTCCAAGGGTTGCAGCAGGCACCAGTGGGAAGCCTACCCTCCCATCATTGCCTGCCCTCCCATCTCCCAAGTTCACTATTAATAGTTCTTCCCTCCCCCATTTCAAAAACCTCTGCTGTAAAAAAGTCAAGGAAGCAAAGACCTGAAGCTTCCTGTCTGGGTTTACACTGAAGATCTCTTGAAGCTTAGTCCAGGTCTGGTCACTAGAACTCCAGCTGTCTTCTCAGATATAAAAGTTTTATCTGGAGAATTCTAGGCAGTTGGGAGAATTCGGGTAAGTTACTTTATGTCTGAATTTCTGAGTGATTTTTCTGAACCCTTTGGTATTTGGCCAATCTGTGATTCTTTTACACTTATATCTCTAGCAAAAGGACACAGAGATCAGTAGACATTTCAGATCTTAACTGATGAAAATAACCTTATTATGCATAATCGAGCTGCTGGGTAAAATTATATAAATGGACCCTATTTGGAGACAGAGCAGAGATCAGGAGATCAAGAAACCAGATTAGAGTAGAAAAACTGATCTGTCAGTTACCAGCAACAAAATTAACTTTGTCAAATGTCAATATGAAGTCATTCCCCTTTGAGAACTGGTGCTAGACTTATAAGATTAATCACCTTTGAACACTTTTTGTTGCTATTTCTGGATAAGCTTCTAGTTCATTCTTCTATACATTAGGGCAAGTTTAATTCCAGCAGATTGTTCTGTAAAACATATGCTGTTTATCAGTTTCCCTTCTTTTTCAAAGCTGCTGTTAGTTTCACAGTAAATGAAGAATATTAGTTTAAAAAGATAGAAAAAATCATCAAATAATTGTGGCTAAAAGGACAGCAGAGCTTTGCCATTCACTGGCTTATACTTTTGAATCTTTCTGTAGAGATCTGTATTTATTCATGTTCCCTCTTTGCTCACTTAGAAATCTATACATTTTATCCATATCTGTCAGTCTGATAAACACTTAGGCCAATATGTCAAAGGAAGATTTGACCAATAAGAATTTTATGGTGAGTAGGAATTGAAACACACAGCAAGGAATGCATTAGCCATTTCTTCTTAATATTGACAAGAGTTTTAAACAAGATACAGTACTATAACTGACAGGACAGAATTGGTATCTTTCATAATCATACACTATTCACAAAGAAATGTAGCATTAGCAAACTGAAGACACCAGTGGTTATATCTGCAATTTACTGTATCATTTTTCAGGTCTTCCACACTAACAGATCCCTGAAATCAAGTACACCAACATGCAGAAAGAGTGATGTTTTGGCTCCTAAGATGGCTGTAATTGCAACTCCATGTATATGAACAGAGAATCAGTGCAGCTGAGCATTCAGTGCCAATGATAATGAATTAAACTCAAGAAATCCCACTTTCTTATGAATTCCAGCGAGGCAGGTTATATCAGAAGAACAAAAGAAACAAGATTCTAAATACCCATTATCTTCTGAGGGGTATGAATCAAAAGAAGTGAAAGGTCTTGCACCTGAGAACACATAACCATAACACATAACATAATCCTTGAGGTCCTTTACAACCTGATATTCTGTGATTCTATGATCTATGAAAACCTTTCCTATTTATGAACTGATGCCTAGTTGGAGTCACGTAGATTAAACAGGTAATGATAAACACTATTCTGGTTTTGGCAAATAGGATATTATAATGTATTACTAAAAATAAGCTAAGTTTTAAAGAGTGTTCAGAACTAAACACAAGGAAAATCAGTAATAACGATGACTCACCAATAGTGGACCAAAACCAGACCTAAGGCCAATAAACCATGTCTGTTCTATACACAATAAAATGAAGGAACAACTGTAGTACTAGGTCAGCTACAGATGGTTAATCAGGTAATTAACCAGTCATTTAATAGCTAACTGGATAAGAGCAGCAGAGAAAATCCATCTGCCTGGGTTTCAGCATAGGCTTGAATGGCAACAGGAGTTTCCATGCTGTTAGTCTGTTCAGGAAGAAGTTGATACTGCATCCTGATTTATATTTTTAGCAAAATAATCTGAAGTAAAGCTAGAACAGGTATGCCTATATGTGCTAAAATCAGGATCTTCTTTTGCTGTCTACATGCTAAGCAGAGCCAATTATAACATTAACTACCATCGCAAACTGGAAGAGAATTTTTGGGAACTGCAATGGAGAAATATATAAAATAGTGTTCAAAATAATGAGTGTGTCTCATCTTTTTCTAAAATGCAGCACAGCAAAATTCTCCAGGATGTAATGCCAAATGCAAGTATGGTTATGGCTTTGCAAACAGGTGCCTCTGACAGCAAAATGGATCTATCCAAGCCACCCACTCCCACGAACACTATTCGATTTAGCTCCTCTAGTTAGCTATGAAATTTACAGAACAAATAAATAGTTCTTTCCCAAGGATCCTGTCAAATAATTTTATCAGCAATGTAATGAGTGACAGCAAGTTGCAATAGTAGAGAAAGAGAAGACTGATCCTTGTCCTTAAAAGTATGCGATTATCTGGCCTGAGCTAACAAACACTCCTGTGCTGTACATGTAATCTTTTTGGTTTTCACAGCAGAAGGCTGAATTCTGGACATTAGTTTTTCTATGCCTTTGCTACTGAGATTTTCATAGCCATCTCAGTTAAAATCAGATAGTTAGTATACACAATATAAAGAAATTCTGTATGACTGCCAAATTTTAAAAGTATATTCAAAAAACCTACCAGGAAGGAAACCATAGAAACATTGCTGAGTACATAACACTCAAATGAATTCCCATAAATTAAAATAAAAAACAACCAGACCAAACCTGATTTTTGAGAAGACTTAAAAATTAAGAAACTGTTTCTTTTTCCAAAGTAATAGCTCTATAGCATCTTTTTTACTACCTTCCTTTACATGCCATCTTGTTAATGTAATGACTTTCTGTTCAAGATAATACACAGTTTCCACATAGCCTTGAAACATACAGAGCTCAGGGGAAGCCTACCGGCAGAAATCAATGCTTACTAAGTAAGGATATGAAGTTATACCAAAGCAGCTACTCTGCAGACATTATTAATGCAGACAGTGGACTTTGCTACATCTCCCTTTATGTACCTGAGGGAATTGAATTAGAGTATGGCTGTCTTAATCTCCCCGTGTGGCAAATGGGTAGAAAGAAGAGTGTCCAGAAGGAGACACAGATGTTAAATGGACTGTACTCTGCTGCTGAGATAGTTTTATCTCTCTGCTGCTTTTATAGGGAGAAACTAAACCAAACTGGCTTCAGAGGAACATATGTCCCTTGAAAAGGAAATAAGGTGCTTTTTTGCACCAGGAAGACTCAGCACATCTTACCTGCTTATAAATTTTTAGAAGTTACAATTTGGTACAATCCTTATGGACTGATGACAAGGTTTTTCAGTCCACTTTTTTCTGTTATTTGATTCTAGTGGAACTGGTACTTTGCATCACAGCATATATTCTCCACACAGAATTTCTAAAAGCTTGTCTGAATTTTGGATTTTATTGTGGCTTCATTTTTATGTAAGCAGACAGGTTATTGATACAGTAATTGGACAGTTGATTTGCACACATGCCTTACATCCTTCTGAGTTCCTTCAGTCTTGGAATGTACTTTATCTCTTTGAGCCTAACCATCTAATATTTAGAAATACAGTCAAAGCTAGTCCTGGAGATGCCCTCTGTACAAGATGGGAACAGAGGGGACCTCTGTAGTTCCCCTAGTCCAAACCCTGCACAATGGGGAGTTGATATTGACACTAGATAAGGTTCCTCAATGTATTTCCCAAATTTTTCAGTGATGGAAATTCCACAAACTCATCCAACATATTCCACTTTATATTCATTCTTACTGTGATTTTTTCCCCCTATTTGTCCAAAAACCTCACCTATTTTTCTGGTCATTTGCCCCTGTCCTTTAGCATGGAGAGTTTTTTTCCAAGGGACAATGAAATAGCAGCACTCTCATCTTGCTTTAGTAGAAGCAAGGTGATTTGCCAGTGAACTATGAAGATTTTCTTTTTCTCTCTTTCACTTGGGCTAACATGACTATTGTGGTTTGTCATGATTGTCTAGATTGTGGTTAGATGTGGAAACACAGTAATAGCTGCTTTCACGCAAAGATGGAAGGTTGTGACACCAGTGTCAAACCAACTATTTCAGCATTCCCAAGTGATGCAACAAAATGTCAAAATAGTGACAGAAGTTGAAAAGCATCTCTAACAAGGGAGGACCCTGAGCACACTTTCCAAAGAAATAAAAAGGCAAGGCAGTTTCAGTTGTGTTCTGAAACCCGGATTGTCTTCTTAATGATATGGCACTGGTTCTGGTACCGACTAGTTTAGAAGGGCAATCAACTGGGCATGCAGCCATGTGTAAACCACACATTTCTTTGTGGACAAATAATGAGAGGATGCAAAATACATCAGAAAATAAGAAATAATAATTAACAGTTATTGTTGTCTTAAATAATTAACAATTATATAATTTAAGTAAAATGGAAGAGTTGTGGAAGTACCGAATGTTCTGGCAGAACAAAATAGAATTAAGTGTCTGGCAGAATGAAGTAGAATTCAGCAAGAGCACTTGATAATTTTTTTTTTAGCCTTCTTCTGGGGATCTGAAGTACCTGTAATTTTGCTGTACTTTGTTTATACTATGGTAGCACAGTAATGGCCCAATGTGCCGAATGAAAAACACATAATAATAATTAATCCTTGCACTACCTTATTTGTAATGCAATTAGCTATGATGAGTGAAGAATGAAAGACTGGCCTTGGGAATATATAATCTTACTTGGAACTAAAACGAGATTTACCCCCAGTTACACTTAATGACTCTAAGACACTGTTCAAGGAACAATTCCAGGAATTGATCATATATTTCTCTGTCCTATGATATGTTTTGAACAGACTGTCATTTCCTATTTCTTCTTCTAATAGCTGTGTTTAGAGTAGAGCAAGAAGTTGGATCTGCTAAATATTTAGATGGAAGACAGAGGCTTGAAGTCATGAGATTCCTGTTCCATGAAGAGATGAGACTTCCTACATGAACCAGTGGGGTACCACTATGCATAGCTGAAAAAAACAGGATGGCAGGAAGATAATTCATTTTTTAAGTGCTAAAAACACTTCTTGTCAAGAGACTTTTGACCCAAGGTTTTTCTTTAAACCTGTCTTAGCTATCAGTTTAGATGAAGGTCTGAGTAACACCTCTTAGCTTTACTAGGTTTGCTTCAGGTGGACCATCCTGAAGTTAGTATAGAAGTCAGAGACTTATTTAAGTACACATGAAGTTAGTGTTATTTATTGCTGAAATCCACATAATTTTTATTCTTGTTTAGCTTAACACTACTTGGCAGAAACAACTCAGGGAAAGCTGCAAAGGTAGTAACTCCATTAATTAAGACATTTTTAATTTACTTAATGTGTTGCTTTTTAAATGATTTCTTAAGACTATTTCCCAATATATTAGGGTATCAATTTTATTAGTTACAGCAATAAGTTACATGAAACTTACCTCATCATTTACTTACTACTGTTGAACACTGAGAGTATTATTATTCTAATAACACTGCAACTCACTGCTGACCAGTCACTCCTAGCAAAAAATTAAAACCAACTGTTTCAATAGAATTATCACATTCCTTCATTAACTCAAATTCATTCCTTCTTTAACTAAAACAAAAGACTCATCACAGCCATGTTGTTAACAAGATGATTACTATACTAACTCATTGCTGTATACCAAGCAAGGTTCTTGAACCTACAGTTTTTCTAGTTCAATTTCTGAAAAACTAAAATACCTCAAAAAGACAAACAATTGATTTTCTCAAATGGTCTTGCCAAAGGTAATGTAAATTCTTATTACATGCAGCAGAGAAAGGAAGTTTTCCCTGCTGCCAAGACTAATCTGACACCTCTCAAATATCATACAGTTACCTGTGTGTACATTTTTCCTGCAATTGATTTTGCTAAACATGGTACAGAGTTTTCAATTCTAGAACGCTTAAAATTCAGTAACCTGTTTTTTGATATAGCCTAGTTCTCTACAGAGAAATTTCATATCCAAAATGCAAGTTCTGCTGGATTATGCTATTTGCATTAGATGATATTTGACTTATCCAGCCACACAGAAGAGGAATCAAACACTTTCTTTTTATTGTAAGAGCAAAGCTCTTTTGGACACATCAGGGGATGATTCACTGTGCAACCATCTTCCACCACTGAAAATATCAAAGGTCTATTTTAAAAAGAGGCCAAAGTGCTTTGTCTATTTCACAGCCAAAGACGACTGTGGATTAATTTTCTTCTATAAAGGTATAAAGTTCAAGTTGCTAAAATTAGCGATTTTTTCACCTGAGCCTCTTCTCTATGGTCCTATTCAAAGCAGTATTGTTTAGTTTTTCAGTGCCTGCTGTTTAAAATGTAACATTCCCCATTTAACGTGTCAAAAAGCTATAGCTAATTATTCTCATAGCAAGGATAATTGTACCAATTATGATTCTTTCAAAAAGAATGGTGGAAACAACGCAGTAGAGATAAGATTTAACAATGAAAAGACAAATTGGGGAGGCAGGGAAATCTTAAATGTTGAAAACCTACAGTGCCTTCTTTTCTACAGGGAAAACTAAAATTTCAGCTTTATCAGAGAGCCAAGTTATCACCATTCAACCTGTGGAATTATGGATTGTTATTATAAGGTTCCTGTTGGTTTAGAATGAAGCTCATGGTGGTCCCTCCAGTCTCAAAATCTATGTCTCTAGCATATTACATAGAGCAAGGTCTAATGTTTCTACCTTATGTACCTTAAACTGAGGGGAGGTATAATTCTGAAGGCACCATTCCACTCTTCCCAAGATAAACACCTTATTTCTCAGGATAGTCTATGAAGAGAGGCAAACAGCCCTAGGATTTTGTGGTCTTCCTATGTCAAGCATCTATATCCACTGATTGCCTCAGGAGCTCAAGTATTGCTGAAGGACACTGCAGACCATCTAGGTTAGATGTCTGTTTCTCTTGCTTAGGGCACAGAGTGTACAGGATTTTTCCATCCAGCTGGGATATAGGGCTGCATACTTCACTTTTTCAGGAAACGTACCAAAAAGAGTAGATCTGTATCTTGAAAACAGTGGCAACGATGAGACATATCCCCAGCAAAGGCAAATAACCAAATAACCAAAAAGTGGAAGACATAGGTTGTCAGCCTAGAGGGTGAAGAGCTCTGCTCTCCCACATCAAAAAGACTACAGTAGAATGTAGGACACTGTCAGGGAGAAGCACTCTGTGATCCAGATAAAAAAATCACACTTAATACTGGTAGAAAATGATTTTTCCAAGGATCTATGAGACAGTGGGGAATTTTGCTCATTTTGTCTTCCTGCAAGACCAAATTTGGAATCTACCAACTTTTCAACTCAGCTGGTAATCTGCTCCTGCACCTATTACCTCAGGAGCAGATAGCAGTCCTGGAAGTATGGGTATTGTTAATCACTATAATGGCTTTCTGACAGATTTGGATTTCTCTGAATCTAGTCACAACTTCATATAGAAAATCACAAAGCCCTTGGTTCTGATCCAGATCACACAAACAGCATGAATGTACCTACTGTCACTTAAAAAATGAATAAAAGCATTGCACAATTGTCCTTTTGTACCTACCAAATTCAAAGCTACAGATTGAGTTCAAACAAGTGTTGCCCTATTCTTCAACACTGATAAAAAAGATACCATGAAAGTTCTGGGCACAAAAGAAAATAAGTCAATATACACATCAGGACACCACAACAGACAATATTTAGCTCTATTATATCCAGGTATTCAAGCACTCTTAGAGAAATTGAATCTGCCTGCTGCTATTTCTGCCATGCTTGGTTTAAGCTATTCTCTTATCCAACTTCCCAATTGTTTATCAAACAGAAGACACCATCTGGATGTTAAGGAGATATTTCACCATCCAGATGAAGTGTGGCCCTCTCTTAGAGATGTCAGAGTAAAGGTGCTGAGAGATGGGAAGACTATAACATTGTTTTATATCTCCTCTTCCCATTTTTCAAAATATTTTTCAAAATCTTCTGTTTCTACCAGGCAAGTTTTACATTAAGAGAAATATAAACCAAAGTTAAAGAAAGAAGTGAATGGGATGAAAAGAAAAACTGTAAGTGTAAATGTTGCCGGGACATTTAGAAAAACCTCGAGGGTGCTATTAGAAAGTTGGATTTTTGCTTATCAAGATTTAAATGAAACATAGTTATGCAGGGCCACCTTACCTTTAGAAATACTGTGATTTTCTCATAACACAGTGGAATGAACGCCTACCCAGCAACTGCTCCAGGCTCCTAATTACTGTGGAGGTTATGACATCACTGTTAATTTTTGGTTTCTAAAAGGCCAGTAAACTCAAGTCAGTCAATTGGGCTTTGTCTCCTTAACCAAAATATAGTTGCCTCTTGCATGACACAAAGGTTTTACAACAATCTCACTGGTAGGTGGTTCTCTGTTGTACAGGACAGTGTATAGCTGAGAGTCACATTTTACAGTTAGAAAATCAGTGCTGTAGCACTGAGTTCTGGATATTTAATAGTGTTCTAAAATATCTTATATTCCAGGATCCTTCTCTGAATCTATTCCATCCTACTTCATAAATCTTTGAAGTTTTTTTTCCATTAAGAATTCAATTTTTCTAATGGGTTTCCTTTCCATTTTCTAGATGCAAAATACTAGCTTCGGACTAGTTAGCATTGTCTGTGAAATGCCAGTTTGCCTTGAATTTACCAAAGATGGCCCTTTGGGGAACTCATGGCCATGATGCAAGTTTCAAGGACCTATAAGAGAGTTTCATCTCAGCTAATAAAAATTATGTAGAAGTTTTCTAGTTATCTGTACTCTTTTAGAAAATAGATAACTACCTCCAGAGTAGAGATAACTGCCTCCACAAACACTTATTTTAGATTAAGACACATGCTCCAGAATATCTTCATACCCCTCTGTGAAGTACAGAAGAAGCTTAGGCCAAAAGTTTCCCTCCCGTTAAATAATTAAATATGAGGTCTTGTAGAATTAAATATAACAAGAACACAGTGAGAATAAATCTAAAAACCTTTTTTATGCTACCACTGGTAAACAGTCCACCTGACAGCAAGGTTACTCACAGGTTACTGACACTTCCTTTTAACATTTTTTTAAAAACACTGCTTTCTGTATTGTCTGTCATAGAGCTATTTCAAGCAATCGTGTACCAGAACAGCCTGGACAGTTAAATAGTTCAGTCATTGCAGATTCCATACATGAATCTTTGCAGAATTCCCCTCTTTGTGGGATTCAGGAGTTATCACTTCAGCCGGTTCTGCTAGAAACAAACCTCATGTTCTGACACTAACAAACCTATTTCAACAAACCTAACAGCTCTGCTGAGTTACCTTAGTCTTGCTTTTGCATACTGTCATTTTGCACTCTGGTCTAACATCAAAGAGGGAATCAGGAAACTGGTGGGTGAAGTATTTAATGATGTTGTGATTAGGACATGGTTCTGCAAGGAGAACAGCTCAAATGGCCTCATGAGAGCATTCAGAGATTCTGCTCAAGGACTTGAGGGTTTCATTTCACAATAGTGAAAGCAAAGCCTTTTCTTTAACTATATCAAAACAAGAGGAGAAATAGTCTGCTCTCCCTTCTGTTTCTGAAATGAGAAGCAGCAGTCCATTCCCAATGCTCCCTACAAACAGCAAAGCATAAGGAACTGTTTAGGTGTGAGACAGGAATTCCAGGTCATTATTAATCTGTTTGACATGCAAAGTGCTGAGGTAGAAATTGAAAGCCTCAATGAACATCCCAACCCCCTGAGACATTTGGTCTCCCAGGAATCATTATTTCGTCTGTACAATCTATTGTTTCATGAGGAATATCATGTTTCAGCAGAAAAGTCAAATGTGTCCTCCCATAACTCCATGTGGCTGTTAGCTTACTGCTGAGTTAATACTTTCCCACATAAATAAAACTGTACAAAAAAGAGAGAGCAGACTTGCAAAGAAACATGGGGGAAAATATAATTCATAGGCGCTCAGGGCTTGAAAAGCTGGTGAGTTTCCTTCCTTTCCTTTTTTCTTCCCTTTACCCTTACAAGTTGATGTGTATCCAAACAGCTTGAAAAGTACTTTGAAATCCAACTTTAGTCAGCTACGATGAAAACATAAGAGGAGCTGTTTTTTCCTTTATGGTGCTTTGTTTTCTTCTCTCTTTTATTCAGCGTTCATTTCAGCAGTGGCTGCAGGATAGAAGCAAAGTGATTTTGCTTCAGATTTTTTTTTCTTTTTTGGTGCAGTTAAGCATATACTTCTTGAGTTACATTGAGCAATAGTCACTACGTAGTGCTTTTAAACCAAGCACAGCTAATGAGCTGAGAAAGGACTTCAATCAAACTGCAAGCCTTCTCCAAGCAGGGATAGCATAACATTTTGTCTAGGGGCTTTTTAGTCAGGTAAGAAAATGTTACTTTTGGTAGAAAGATGTCACATAGCTTTCATTACAGAACAAAATAAGGAGCACTCCATTTATATATCGTTATTTTTGTTGAAAACTGTACTGAAAAAATCAATTCATCACACACTTAAGGTACCATTTCTATGAGCATTTTCATCAAATTGAGAAACAACTGCACTCAAGGACAAGCTGCCAGTCAGAGGAATCTAGACAGGTTCAAAGATGGAGGCTAAAAGAACTTCATTAAATTCAACAGGGTAAAAAATACAAAACTCTGCACCTTCTATGAGTTACCACTGCACAACTGGGTAGCTGCTCTGCTGAAAACAACTTGGAGGTCCTGGTGGCCAAGCAGCTCAATATGAGCCAGCAGAGTGCTCTTTCAGCAATATTCTGGGCTGCTGATGCAGGAGCAGAGCCAATAGTTGGAGAGAAGGGATTATCCCTCACTTATTAACAGTCATTAGCTCATAGATACAATACAGCATCCAGTTTGGGGACTTCCAAACAAGAAAGTCATTGGTAAACTGGTATGAATTCAATGATGGGCCATCAACAAGTGAGGTGGGGAGGGGAAGAAGAAACTGGAGTAATTGACCTTCACAAGATAATGGGGGATGTGGACTTGTTTGGCCTGGAGACTTAACACCATTCTACCCATTTGTACAAGGAAGTCATAAAAAATGCAAAGTCAAGCCCTTAAACGTAAAGTGGCGTAGGAGGATAAGAGACAGGTTTAAGACCAAGAGACTTTCAAAACTAATATAATGAAAAATGAGGAAAGTCAGGCAGTGGAACAGGTTGTTCTTGGTGGTTTTAGAAACCTGGACAGCAAAGTTCTGAGTCATCTGGTCAAATCTCATATAAGGTCTTGATATGAAGGAGCAGGCTTGACATTCTTCCCAACCTAGGTTGGTCTAGATTGCTACAAAATCTCTACTGGCTTCCCATTACTGTGAACCTGGTCAGTATATTTGAAAATGCCACCATTAGCTTGTTGTTTTCCTAGTGATAAAGTAGTTTTTGAAAAAAATTCAAAATAGCATAATCATTGCTCACATATTTTAATACTATTAATAAGGTGACCTATGCAGACAATCAGGAGTTTCTTCAAAATTAACTGTTAAAACTCTAGTTCAGCAAAGCACTTAAACTCATATTCAAATTTAAGCATATCTTTATTTCCTATTCATTAAAATCTCTCTGCTAAATTTAGGTATCTATGTTTTCTTTATTCTGGTCCCTCTAATGCACTCATGCTTTTCTATCTTTTTAACAGATTGTAAACACCTACTTAAAGTTGAACAAATATATAATATCTTTCCTGTGATGAGATATTTTAGAATATTAAAATATGATTATCATTCATCCAATTTGTGGATTATGTGTTATTTCATTTTCTTTTTACAGCTATATGCAGTATTACCCACCATTAGTATGTAAGACATGATGAAATTATATGGTAATAGCATAAAATGTAATGGCATGAAAATGATGAGTTTTGACTCTGGATAGTTTTTAAAAGCAAAAGGATCCAGTGCTATGAAATTCCTTTGGCAAGCAGTCTGCTGTAACATAGTGTTCAGTGGGTACACTCCACAGTCCTCACATGTTGTGCACACCTTGGCCATGAGAACTTGTGCTGACTGAGAAAACAACACACATGACTGATTACTTCCACCTATTAGTTCAGGGTTGACTCCATGTGAGTATATTCTAGCATATATTTTGGTTTCCATCCTCCCCCTTCAGCCTGGTTGTTGCTGGAGGAAGCACAGACACACAGCCTCTTTGGAGGAAACCCCATGGTCTGAGGTGGCCTTGGGGCTAGGAGAGCATTGGACAGAGGAAGGAAAAACATCTGAAAACTATTTTAATTATCTCCAGTCTATGTAACACAATAAATGCTGCTCAGGATAGAAGATGTGACTCCAAAGCATTGGCCAGAGCTGTTATCTTATCCACAACTGAGAAGAAATGTTGCCCAGGGTCAAATGGAGGCGTTCTACTGATTTGGGAGTGCACAAGATGAATTGTTGCTTTTAAGTGTCAGTCAGCACAAATTACTTGCTCTTTATTTATTTAAAAAACTGCATTTTTCATGTTCTGACATGATCATGGTGACATCCTATTTGAGGTCTCTGAATAACAGCAAGGAAGCTACAACTGTGGCTGACCATAAATAATACATACAAGATCCCTGTAATTCAGTGCAGTCCCTGGAGGTGCTTAGGGACATTAGGGACTTAGGGTTTAGTGGTGGAATTGGTAGTGTTAAGTTTAAAGCTGAACTTGATTATTTTAAAGGTCTTTTCCAACCTAATTGTTTCTATGATTCTATGATTCATGCATTGTGGTGAGATAGCTCCATGAGACAGAACAGTCCTTTGGAGACAGACAAGGAACAAGAGTAAATTAATTGCCTTTACAAAAATGCCCTGTATACTGGCAAGGATAAGAAATGCTAGATAAAATAAGAGAAATTAATATAACTATCTTATAACTATCTACCCAGATTCTCAGAAGCATCAGCTGGAAAATGACAAAATAGTCTTGTAACAGTGTATAAATGAACAATATCTGAGCGTCTTATACTGTTTCCTTAGGGTAATCCAAAAGCAAAACCCCCTATGAATTAAGGGAAATAGAATGATGTAACTTAGTTCTGAATACTCAAAAAATTATATACAATACTAATACACATGAAGATGACAAGAGAAATGTTTTCAGAATGTTTAATATATGCAACACCGAACAGTGTGTGTTAATATTAATTACAATTTTCACCATTATTTTCTTGATGTTCCAGGAAAGATCAAGGGAAACAATAGCAAGAATTTTTCAGTTACATTGATATGCAAATTAATTTTCCATGAGACAGCATGCAGTTTTATGTGGCAAACTTCATCGTTTTTGCTTTTTCCATGAAAGAAAGAAATGATACTCTGTGCCTAAGGTATTCGATCAAAATTTATGACCCCTTTCAGGTTTCATGAATCACATATGCACAGTGACACCCTTAGCTGCATATTGCTTCATGGTGGGTTTTGAGTATTTTTTATGTCTTTTTAAATTTTTTCCCTAATAATTCTTCATTACTTTTATAATTTTTTTTTTTACAATCATTAAACATAGAGAGAAATTTTTCACATAAATATTCATTGTGATTTCAAGATCACATCCCTCAATGGCAACAACTATTTTTCAAGTTTTACATGGAAAATTTAGGATTACTTTTTCATGTACAGTTCAGTTAACATTTACTCTTATACAGCTTTATTTCCTCACTCATGACCTGCTCATCATCACATGTTGTAGATCACATGTATCAAATTCCTAAAATGTACTGAATTGTAGAGCTAGAGGTCAAGGCAAGGCTTTATTTTAGTTGTTAGGCTGTGTCCCAGCATTCAGATCTTAGGTATCCCATAGATATTGTGAGGCATTTTTCTACATGTTTGTCCTTCACCAAAACTGGAGTATCAGAACTTCAATACCTGTGGAACTGAAAGTTTTATTATTTGCATCCATGTATGAAATCTAGTATTATTCTGCCCCAGATAACAATTTTCTCCCAAAGAAAGGTGGCAGTAAAGAAAAATTCAGTCATGGATTTTAGATGCCTCAGGCAGGTTTCAATTCACCAGATTTTAAGTATTTACAAATTAATTGTCTGCACTGAATCTAGGTGGGATTTTTTTGACTCTTAGAGATCAGGGAGAGAAATGGGTACTTACATCATATGATTTATCTCATTCAGAGATAGACATCCGTAACAGATCAGATGAAACATGCAATTTGAGTGCCTGTTCTGTCTGTGACTATTAAAAAAGTTCAGATATATACTGGACCATACTGTTCAGATGTAGATATCTACACAGGTGGATAGCTACACATCCTGAGATGAGCCTGACATCCTGAGTTTACAGTGATGGCTGCTATTTCAGCTACTACGTAGATACCTATTGGAAAGTTTATGCAATATATACATCTTTGGGCTATCATATAATCAATATTTTAATAACCACACTTTTCACAGTTAGAAAATATATTTCCCAAAGCCATAGGAGTATGATTTTGTTTTAAATTAAGATTCAGAGTCTGTTGTGAACCACAGAAACCCAGAGAAAAGTGGCATCATCACATATTAGATCATGACCCAAAGGATGCACAGAAATTCATTTGCTCAATTCTGAATAAAATAGCACAAGTGCAATGAGATTACTTTAAAATTGCATTTTCATTAAACTATATGATTACTTCTGAATTTAATATCATTAGTTAAAAGTAGCTGAAAACACCAAGAGGAAACACAGTAATATAGAGGGAAGAAGTGGTAATATGTGTATCAGAAAGATAAGGCACGTTAAGACAGTGAAAACACATTGTTCTGTACTAAAGCTAATGAGTAAGAAAATAAGGCCTCAGATTCTTTGAGTGTTTAAAATTTTAGAAGGAAACAGGAAATGGCACATGTACAAGAAGAAAGGATAGTAGAAGCCTACCTGGCTTTCATGAAGGATGGTAGCATACATTCGCCATATTTTTAGTACAATTTATCTAACAGCAGTGAAAACTCCTGCCTTTACTTCAGATACACATTCAGCCACACTGTAGGAATCAAACATTTATGGCAAAAGTGTGCTAAGCTCTTTTTAAAAAATGACTCAAGCAGCATTCTAAACTTTGGGGAAAAAATATTACTTCATAATAATTCAGTAAATTGGATTCACTAGGCCTGAGTGTGAGAATTACCCACTCTTTTCTCAGGTTCAGTCTCTGTAAGAGCAGGGTGAGAAAGGAAACTTTGAGATATCCTGCTTGTTCTTGAGAGTGCGTTCTAGCTTCGTCTAGCATAAGAAGAGACTATCCTGGGAAAACAGAAGCAGTTAATTCCATCCAAAATATAAATATATTAACGAAACACACCTAAATCATGGGGAGAATAAATCAGAAATGTATCAATCTTTGGCAGACAAGCAAAGGTATTGTCCAGTTTCAATGCATGATGAAAAATATTATGGACATGGAAAGAACACTATCCTGTGTTCAACAAGAAGCTATAAGGAATTGGATTGGAAACAATACATCATTTCCCAAAACATAACTTTATACTACCTAAAGATATTGGAAATGTTAGCCTAGAACAAATATTTTTCATTATTACTTGCTTGGAATCAAACATTGCCTTCTCCCTGCATCTCAAGGGCTACGTATGGCAGCAGCCCAGTGATGATTTTTATGAAACTCCCTCACAGCAAATGCTTTCAGCCAGCCTCATCTGCAAACCCAAACTAGTTTCAAAGTTTTTGTGAAGGCAGTTTAATTAAACGCAACAGAATTACCCTTTAAAGCCTCCAGTAGGATTCCCATTGCTTCTTTCCCCATTCTTAGGGCTGCAAGTTTGTGGCTGGAAGTAGTAATTGTTCTGCAGAAAATTTGTGGTTTTAGGGATTGCTGTGAAAATATTCCTCTCCCAGAATATGTCTAAGAAAGCCATGATCACAAGCTTTCTGTCCTGCAGATTTCTAGACCCACCATTCTCCATGGATTGAAGGAGAGCCAGAAGCTTGAATGTTATAGAAGCTTCAGATGCACTGAAAAACTCACGGCTTCTTGCTCCACCTCTCAGTATCTGGTCAGCCCTTGGGACTACTAATCTGTCAGTTTTTTCCTGACTCCTTGCCCTCTTTTCTCAGTGTGTCTTAAAAAACCTGTGGAGTTGCTGAACAGAAGAAAGAGAAACTAATTACTGTAATTATGCTGAATCTGTCCCCCCCACAGAAAACACAGTCCAGCAGTTTAGGGAAGCCAGGCTGATGTTCTTTGCAATTAATTATATTTAAAAGCAGTAATTTATACACAGGTATAAAACTCTTCTGTGGGAAATTAATGTTTGTGGAAGATTTCAACTCTCTATCTCTGAGACTGAGGGGATATATGATTGCCCATGGGGTGTGGATAACAAAAATGCTGGCAGTGGACAACAGTCTGCTTTGTAGAGATAACTCCAAGAGCTAGGGCTCCTGGTAGCCACACAGTCCTGATCTTTCTCTGCTTAGCCTTCCAGCTTTTGCTCCTTTCAGGTGTTAAAGTGCCCACTTACAGATGAACTGAGATCCATTTCACATATACCATTGAAAAGCCACTAGAGAGGAAGAGTTTGGATCACCACCAGCTTGGATGCCACAGCTTCTCTCATTCCCTGAGCAATGTAGCTACTCCAGAGCTCTTGCTGCCCCTGAAAAGGTGGGGTTTGTAGTGGAAGGAAGCAAGCACCTTATATCATTTCGAGCTAAAAGGAGTAATCCATGGCAATTAGGCTTTTATCTTTTGTTCCAGTGTGTCAGCAACCAAATTGCTAGAGGATTTCAGGGTTAAAAAGGAAGGAAACAGAAACTGAGGAGTGAGAAGAGGAAGCAGATGTGATCACAATGTGTACTTTGGCTCTAATTATTTCCCAGGCCTGTTGGTATATTTCATAGGGAATAGTCTGTGTGAACTTGTGGGAGCCAAATAAAGTTGAGTGTCACCAGTTACACAACTTTGCTTTGCAAAGGAAAAAAAAGTTTCTGTTTTGCCTCTAAATTTATTCCTTGATATTGCCTGTGGCAATTTTTTTAAATTTAATATTACTACTCCAGTTAATGACTTCTGAAAAGATAAATATAAACTTTGATAACTTCAGTGATGATTTTTTAATAATTGTCTAAAATCTAAGCTTGCAATAAGTTACTTTAAACCATTTTTCTTTGACCAACTTTTAATTTATATTCAGTCCTGAAACAGTGTTCTTGCAATATCTTGATTAAGAAATATTAACAGCCTTCAAAGTGTTGGTTTCACAAAGATAAAAGCAAAGACTCCCAGCTTACACAAGCTGTCACATTCTGTGAGCTGATAACATTTTAGATTAGTTGAGTCTCTAATATTAACATTTTCTCCAGACATTCCCAATTTTCCTAGTGAGTTCTCTATACAAATAGATAAGCCCTAAGAGGCCTAAACTGAGATGACTTAAGTAGTCTGGTTTTCCAATGGAAAGCAGACATCCCTCCATCTACTGAAAAGTAGATATTTTTAAAGAAGTTGATTTATTTGAACATTCGTAACATCCAAGTATGCAAAATGATACTTTTCAATAAGGTTAAAAAAAAAAAATCTCCCTTTGTTCTATATGTACCGTAAGGATTTGTAAAAAATGCAGTTGTAATCTCATTTGTAAAATAAAATTAATTTCACATTTTTCTCCATGTATATATGATGGTTTGAGTAATAAATGAGAACTTACCTTTCTGTATTTTTCTTTTTCTTTTTTTTTTTTTTTTTTAAAGCACAAGGAAAAATATGAGGGAGAGAAAGGAGAAGGAGTATATGAACAAGTATCCACTTGTGATATATATAGAGAGACCAAATATTACCTCCAGTCATATTCATACAAGATAACAAGGTGACCCCCTTGCCACTTTCCTTCAAAGCTGAAAGGGAGGTTTCATTTTTGCACATTTAAAATAAATGTCTGCCTTCTGTTAAAAAAAAAAAAAAAAAAAATAAAAAAATTAAAAAAAAAAAATTGGTCTTGCTCAAGGGAAGCCATCAGCACTTGAGAGAACCATAATCCCCACCATCTGCTACCACAGAGACAGAGCAACTATTCACAGCTTTTGTTGCAGTCCTCAGGCTGCGATTGTACTGCAACTGAGGGTGGTCACAGTAGACCTGAGTAATTTTATATCTTTACTTCTTATTCCCCTGCCTACCACTGCCTTTCTTTCTCCCTGCTCTGCCCATTTTTTTTACTATAATAGGCAAAATGAGGGCAGGGAAGGGATTGGGGTTTTTTGATCTTTAAGCCACCTGCTGCCACCAACAGAAACGTGAAATATGCATTGTATTTTGGGCCTGTAGGAGATGTCCCCTAGGCTGAGATTCATTTCATTTAATTATAGCCATCTAAAAAGTATTCAGTCTAAGCTAACTAGGCTCCTCCTATAGACAATAAAAAAGAGGCAGTTCCAAAGGCAATTCATCCTATCCAACAATTGGTATTAATCCTATATTGAGTGCTGTGTAAAACGACTTGTCCTGTCTGCTACAAAAGCAGCTCAGCCTCCAATTTAGAGGAGAAACCTAGGATGGGCTTCGCAAATGCAGACACCCTAGATGCAGTTGTCCTCATCTGAGCTGGCAGTTCAGATTTATTTTATAGCCAGTGGAAAGATCAGGAACTTTTGAGCCCTCTTTTCCTAATGCAGGTACAGAAAGATTGAAATGTTGTATTTCTCTTCACTAATGCCAAGGATTAGCTTGGATGTAGATTTTTTTTTTAAGATAGATTTATACAGTGAGAAGAAGTGACCTGTGTTTCTAATTGCCAGATGGCTAAAATGAAGTGAGATGAATATGGGCTTCACTGACCAGCCCATAAAACTAGAAATCAAGCTTTGTGAACAATGCCACTAGCTCCAAAAAATTAGTCCCCTTAACCAGACAGCCATTGGCCAATACTATCAGTGTCTGGACTTTGCAGGTTTTCATGTGCTCTCCAGAATAGCACATAAAGGCTGACGACTGTTCCTCCTCTGTCACATCAATGTAAAGGCACAACAATTTATTTGACATTTCTGTGTTATTGAAAGGAGGAGAATTCAATGGTAGAGGTAAAATGTGTGTATTTTATTTGAACTGTCTGGAAACATATAAAAGGCACAACGTTCAATTGTCCATAGTACATAATTTTCATAAGCTGGTTGGCTTATCTTAAATACATTATAGGAGCTACACATTTGTAAAGATGCTTATACACCACAGTGTGCCTTTAAATAAGTACTAGTTCATTATAATCTTTAAAACACAAACATCTTTACTTCATTGGCATTTAGGTATTGGATTGAGCTGTATCTCAATGAGCTAATTAGAGAAAGTTGAATGTATGGTAGGACAGTTCTTCAGCCTTATTTCATTATAAGTTTTATAGGTAATTATTAGGACACAACACTAAATAAGAACACAAACAGAATTACCAGTTAAAATAGAAGGTTCTGTGGAAGATACAGCTTTATAAAAAGAATAAGTTAAATGCTAGGAATTCATTCATAACAAAGAGCAATTTCCCAGGTATTATGTGCTATCTTCATTATGGTTAAACATCATAAAGTAGCAGTGTGCACTCTAATTCGAACATTTTGTGTTCTCCATCATTCTTAAAAATCAGTCAAATCAAAAGTCCACTAGTTCTCCAATGGAAGTAATAGAAGACAATTTAATTGACAGAAATGTGTTTTAGATAATACTTCTTATCTTCAGGCAACACATTTTATTACCTAAAACTTCATTACTGTGCAGAAAAAAAGGAGAAAGAGAAACATGTGTTTACTGGTGGTGAACCATACATTTAAAATGATAACAGAATTGATTTATTCTTGTATTTTTTATCTTGACTGTATACTTCATGACCTACATGCTGAAATGTGAAAACTTAGAAATCTGTTGCACATTTTTGTGTTTTCCAGGAACAGAACATTAGCATTCTAGGAAGAATCATATTTTTGCATTGTTATATTGTGCCTTGTTTTCCTAAGATCAAATCTAAAAGGAAACTGACCTCCATATCATCCACAGCATTTCTTCTGTCAGCTATTGTAGTTATATTTGCTGAACAAAGACAGTTTGGAGTATCAGCAGGAATCCCCAGCATAACAATAAGAAGAAGCATGTTGGTCTTCATGTGCAAGTACTGTGTGTGAAGTTGCCTTTAAAAGTAACAGGGTGATACCATTGATTTTGATCCTGTATAATCAGTGGGGAACAAAATAAAGAATCTGAACCCACTGGCAACAATTACTTGCAGATTTTTGTTGTCTGCTCAAGAGGGAACAAAATGATGGGCATTTTCTTATCCTCTTGGGCTGCCAGTTATGAAACAGCCTCTAGGACTCCAGATCAGTGCAACAGAATACATTTTGATAGGCACATAGGACTAGATGGCATGCTAATGATAAAAAAGAATTAAAATTAACATAATCTTGCAGCAGCTCTTCACATTAGGAACTACAATCTATGAATTGTCCTGGAAAAACATCTCATGTTTTCCACATATGAGAAAAGAGGTTGAGTCTAAAATGAAAAGTCCACTTCCTAAAATTATGAGACAGTTAAAACCTTGTTTGTAGCTATGAACTGAAGCTTAAATTACCAAGCTGAGATCCCCAATTCATGGATATATTCAAAAGTCTTAACTCCACTAAAACCCAAAGAGAGTATTGTCAGTATTATCAGACCCTTTAAGAATCTGGATCTAAGTCGGACAGCAGAGAGGTGCAAAGGTGGTGATTGATTTTGGTTCAGAATTGAAATTGTATTACAATTATTAATACAATGCTTCAATCCACAGTAACTGAATTAAAAAAAAAAAATTGATGGGGCTGGAGGAAGAACTAATCACAAATAATTTTACAATTGTGTGGAAAACAGAGAAGTTACCTGGATTTATTGGTTAGTCAAGCAGAAACAAACAATGTGACCAACAAGAACACAGTTCTTTCACAAAAAGTATCATAACTAAGTGCCACGTTCTAAATATCTGTTGAATCCTTTGGTGAGAAACAATAACTCTGGGAGCACAGAAGACTGTCTTATGTGGAGAAGCCTTGTCTGTGCTCCTGTAGTTAAATATTAGTACAACACATGAACTGATAGAAGGATAACATTTCTTCTCCAAGGACAGTTGCAAACTACAGAAGAATCATAGAACCATAGAATTTTCAGTGTTGGAAGGGACCTTTAAGATCACTAAGTTCCAACTCACCTGCCATGGGCAGGGACACTTCCCACTAGGTCAGGTCGCTCAGAACCCTGTTCAGTCTGGCCTTAAAAACTTCCAGGAATGGGGCTTCTATCACCTCTCTGGGCAACCTGTTCCAGTGTCTCACCACCCTCATGGTGAAGAACTTCTTCCTAGCTTCCAATCTAAATCTACCCTCCTCTTGTTTGAATCCATTCCTCCTGGTCCTATCACTACCTGACAGTCTAAAAAGTCTCTCACCAGCTTTCTTGTAGGTCCCCTTCAGATACTGGAAGGCTACAATAAGGTCTCCTTGGGGCCTTCTCCTCTCCAGACTGAATAACCCCAACTCTCTCAGTCCCCTCATCATCCCTGTGGCCGTGCCTGGACATGTTCCACCACATTCATATCCCTCCTGTAAAAGGGGCTCCAAAACTGGACACAGTACTCCAGGTGGGGTCTCACAAGAACAGAGTAAAGGCAGAGAATCACTTCCCTTGCCCTGCTGGCCATGTTTCTTTTGATGCAGCCAAGAATCTGGTTGGCTTTCTGGTCTGCAGGTGTACACTGATGGCTCATGCTGAACTTCTCATCCACCAGCACTCCCAAGTCCTTTTCCTCAGGGCTGCTCTCAAGCCAGTCACTGCCCAGCCTATATTGGTGCTTGGGATTGCCTTGACCCAGGTGCAGGACGTTACACTTGGTCTTGTTAAACTTCATGAGGTTGACATGGGCCCACCTCTCCAGCCTGTCAAGGTCCCTCTGGATGGCATCCCTTCCCTCCAGCCTGTCAGCCACACCACACAGCTTGGGGTCAGCAGCAAACTTGCTGAGGGTGCACTCAATGCCATGTCACCAACAAAAATGTTAAACAAGGCCAGTCCCAACATTTCTCCTGGAGGGACTCCACTTGTCACTGGCCTCCACTGGGGCATGGACCTGTAGACAGCTGCTCTTTGGGTGCGACCATCAAGCCAGTTCTTAATCTACCAAGTGGTCCATCCATCAAACCCATGTTTTACCAGCTTGGAGACCAGGATGTCTTGTGGGACGGTGTCAAAGGTTTTGCTCAGGTTCAGGTAAATGATATCAGTCGCTCTTGCCTTGTCTATTGATATTGTGACCTTTTCATAGAAGGCTACAAGATCTGTCAGGCATGATTTGCCATTGGTGAAGGCGTGTTCATTATTCCCAGTCACATCTTCTATTATTATCTGCTCCAGTAGTGCCTCCAAGAGGATCTGCTCCATGATCTTCCTGGGCACAGAGGTCCATCATCTTACCAGGAACAGGGAAAAAAAATTATAGAGTAAAAAAAAAAAATCACAAACCCAAAACAAGCAAATAAACAAACAACAAAAAAATTCCTTAGTGTTGTAAGCTTAAAGAAAAACAAATGGCATAATGAAAAGATTGAAAAATAATGAGAAATCAGGATCTTGTTTTTACACTATATTTACTCCTGTATTGCTTTTGAGCTAGCTCATTCCAGAAGCAGTCTAAGGACTGCTATGCTTCTGAGACACAATTATATGCATTATTAAATATGTTGGCAATTTGGGTTGAATTCAGGTTGCCTACAAATGCTGTCTGTTTCTGTGTGATTGCAGGACAATCCATCTGACTGTCATGGACCGTGGGATGCTGCCACAGCTGCTCAAACACAACATCATGAGAGATGCATGGAAGGAGGGAGCATAATCAACATTTTCCCTTTGAGTTTGTCTCCAGGTTCAGATATATGCAGCTCAAATGCACTCTTATGAATGAACACTAAGAACTATTTATCCATTTGATCTAAATGTCCATTTCAAGGACCTCTCAAATCACAGTATGTGTGCTTAATGGCGTCTCAAAGTGCCAGCGTCCATTGAGTAATGGTGGTTGGGCACTGAACCTGCAGCCAGCAGAGTTAGGAGAAATGAATTCTACTGAGAGTGATCTGTATTATTTCTCTTTTGGTTTGGGGCTGTGTTCTGTCATGTCCTGCATTTTTAATTTATGTTATCAATTCCTTCCAACTTTTTTTAAATTAAGATGGGTTGAAGGAAAAATAAAAATATCTAAATATCTTTTTCTTTAAGAGCTAAACTATGTTGCACATATTGTTTTTTTGTTTCCTCTAACATATTTATGCAAATGTCTGGAAACAGTCTTCCCCCTGCTAATACATGTTATTACTCTGTTCTTACCCTCAATGTCCTGATTTCATCCTCTTTGAAGAGCTGCGCTATTTGTAGAGTATTATTAGTGGGATGAAAGAATAACATGGGTTGATGGATAAACAAATAAGTAACAATAAAATGCTAGCCTTGCAAAGAACTGTACAAACATCAATTAATTTTCTTTGCAGCATCCTTATGCAGTAGTTAAATTCCCGTTCTGCAGATGGAAGAAAAAATGAGGCAATTTACACCGCTGGGACATGGAATCAGTCAGTTTTGAGGCCTGACTCCTTCCTTGTGTGCTTTCCCAAAAGCACTGGAAGGCTCTGTAAGCTCTGGAATGAGCTTTTGTTGCAACAGAAACTAGATCCATGACTTTTCTCTCCTGTAAAGAAAACTCAAACTGAGACAGAATAGAAATAAACCAGTTTATAACTAAACCTTCCCCTGTTCCTCTGTCCCTGTGGAAGAACTTTCAGACTTTCTAATAGATAAGCTGCAATAGATCCCAGCCTGGCCCTGCTGGGTCCCTAAGCAGTCTTTTCTCTAGTGTCTTCACCTTCACTACTAAGGTCTCCTTGATTGTCTGCACCTTCTTTTAAACAGTAGCCCTCACTAAAAGAGTCCCTGTGTTTTCTCGCCCTCTCTTTTCTTCCCATCCCCTGCACCCACATTTTCCTACAAAAGCCCAACTTTCCTCCTTGAGGCTCCTGTATACAGCCAGAAAAAAGCCAAGAGGCAGCTTTCCTCTTTCCTGCTTCATTGCAGCCTTTTGAAAGAGCAAAACATTGGATGTACAATGGGCTGCAAACAGAGACATAACCCAGGCATCACTCATCATGCGTGGCCACAGAGTGATTCTTGTAATTCTGATAGTCCAGTTCATACTGGGAGATCAAGATAAGGGAGGTTGCTCCTCAAAAAGCCTGTAAGATTTTCTTTGGTCTAAGTTGTGAATGTTTTTACTGTTACTCATAAAAGTAGGCTTACATAAGCTTTTGAGCTAGATTTAGTTTTTCTGTGTGCAGCTTAGAAATGATGGAATCATTCATGGTGAATTTTAAAATTTACTGAATTAGAACAAATCATCCCTTTCTTTCCAGAAATAAATACTTCGTCTTCCCAAACCACAGCTGTCTTTTAACTCTGCTAATGTATGTGATGGTGTTAAAAATTGCAACATGCCTGTTTTGCCTTCTTGCTCTTCCGTATTTTCCCTATGGAAGCATGGACTGGATTTCCTCAGTGCAATTACAACTTCCTAGAGACAGAGGGAGAGACAGGGTGAGTCCAGGGTGTAACTTAACACTGAAGAAATAAGCAAGGCAGGAGCTCCCAAGACATGACCTTCAAAATGAGAATCACCCTGGAAACACCCAGACTTGATCTACATGGGTCAAAATTGTTACAGAAGCCAATGAATATATATTTTTAGCACACTAGCATAGTATGTAAACAATTGTTTATTTTTACAGAAGAAAGCATTCGAAAGTTTTTTTTGTTTAGATCTAAGGATTAAGCTTCCTTGCTTGTACATTTTGTCACCATACAGTCAAAAGGAGTCAGTCAAATTCCTGATTTTCTTAGAAATCACTGTTCAGGCTCTCTGTGTTGGGCTTGAACCCAATACTGTGCCATTCTGTGCAGCAGGTTCTCCAGTTCCAGGCTCGGGGAACAAAGGTGAAGAAGTATTTTCAAATTGAAGCTGAAATTCTGAGCAAAAAGAAACTTTATTCTCTATAGCATTTTTAAGTACATATATTCAAATAGTACATTTATATATATATATAGTCTCAAACCATTTAATCTTAAGAGAGTGGATAATTTTTATCCACTTACATGATTTTTATTTTTAAGAGTGTTGATTGGTTTTCCGTATGCTTGTCTTACACATCTGTTCATTACACATCTATCTGTTTCTCTAAAGCTAATCATTCAGAAGTTCATCACATTAAATATACACTCAAGGCAGTTCCAGCATATTGGCAGCCAATCAGAGAGGTTTGCAATGAGTATTAGATTATTTCCCAAAGTATTTATGTTAAAAAGCATTTTATTTCATTGATTCTTTCCTTGTATTTTTATACTAAACTCCCTCTTTATACAGGCACAAAGAATTTGAAATAAATCTCTAAAAATAGAAAACAACACTATTAGTTAAAAATACATATTTTACTAAAATAAATTATCTTGGAGACTCAGAACTTTTCCAACCGGTACCTTGGCTGACTGGAGCTGATCACGTAACATTTTTAGCATCTGGACTCCACCAGGCTCATCCTCATCCAGTTAACAGAGAATTTGGGGACTGAAATGAGATTGGTTTAGTACATCCCTCTCATTCAGAAAGTTGTCTGTCTTGGGCATTATAACACAGTGTGTAATCTCTAGATCCTGATGTGAACTCCTACATGTTGTTATGGGAGTAGTCAGCATGGCCTCATCAAGGGGAAGTCATGCTTGACTATCATGATAAACTTCTGCTATGATATGATTGGTCTGGTAGATGAGGGAAGAGCAGTGGATATCATCTACCTGGACTTCTAAGGCTCTTCATACTGGGTCCCATAAGACAAGCTATGAGTGAACTTGGCAGTATGTTAGGTTTCCTGTTGGACTTGATGATCTTAAAGATCTTTTCCAACCTAAATAATTCTATGATTCTAAGCTTTTGATGTGTGGGCTGGATGAGCAGTGAGGTGGGTTGGAAACTGAATGGCCATGTCCAGGTGGAGCACTGTCCATCAGTGGAGCAAAATCTATTTGTAGGCCAGTAACTAGAGGATTCCTTAGGGATTAACACTGGGTGCTTTCACAGCAAAAAAGAGGAATGGTGTCCTGGGTCCCATTAGATAAAGTATTGCCTGTGAAGGAGTTGATCCTTCATTCTGGTCCTGGGCTCTCCAGTAGGAGAGAGACATGGACATACTGAAGAGCGTTCAACAAAGGGTCACAAAGAAGATCAAGAAGTTGAAGCATGTGTCCTGTGAGGAATGGCTAGGACTGTTCATCCTGGAGATGAGAGGGCTCAGGGGGATCTTATCAGTGTATATAAATTCTTGAAAGGAGGGTGCAAAGACAACAGAACCAGGCTCCTTTCAAGAGTGCCCTCTGAACGAACAAGACACAATAGGCACAAACTGAAACAGAAGAATTTCCATCTGAACAGCAGGAAACATTTTTTTTCTGTGGGGGTGACAGAGCACTGGAACAGGTTGCCTAGAGAAATTGTGGAGTCTCCATCCTTGAAGATAGTCAAATGCTGGCTGGACAGAATCCTGGGCAACTGGCTCTAGGGAGCCCTGCATGAACACAGGGTTGGACCAGGTGACTTTTAGAGGTCAGGCCCGCCCAATCTCAATCATTCAATTTTTATGTGAAACTGTAGATGTCAATCAAGATTCACTGAAGTCCTCAGAAAAATAACTCTCCTATAAACTTTACATTTAATTGATCTTTGACCCTGACTTCACCTCTTGTTAACTTTATATTTTAAATGGAGTTAAGCATATGTCAGGAATTTAGTCATTATATATTTCTCTTGTTTTTAAAGTTGGGAGATGTTCTTCATTAGAGAATTACTCAGATTTCATATGGCCCAAATCAGACTTCAGAACAGCCTTTCTCTACATGAAACTTACAGGAAGCCTAAACTGCTAAACTTTTAAATTAGGTCCCTCAGTTGCAGTCCTTAAATTAAACTGAATAAATCAGACAAACTTCCTTTTTTTCCAGTAGTCTCCTTCAGAATAAATAGTTTAAGTTTTGGGGTTTGTTTGCTTTTCTTGCAAAGCCCATACACTATACATCATTACAAGTTCAGTTCTGCAACCATTGCCTAATGAAAAACATAATTTAAAGTATGTAATATATTACACACAAGGATACATATATATACACATAAGGATAAGGCCTTAAATATAAAGGCATAAATTTGCAGGTATATGAATATATTTGTGCACAGATTACAGTCCATGTGACTTTTATGTTTGAGATCTCAGGGACAGTGCCTACTGTTTTCATTTTAGATTTGTCATAAATAAATGAATTGGGAAGAAAGCAGTGAAAATATTTGTGTAATTACTGAATTGATGGCAGATGAAAAATACATGGCCATAGAATTCTTACAAATATCTTCATCTCACAGCTGGCAAAGTTACAAAGCCTGAGCTGAGATGCAAAATTATAGGTATTATCCTCTTGTTGAGTTAATATGGCCTAAATTCTAAGGAAAATAGTTTGCCTTCAGAGCCAGAATGTCACAACAGTTCAGGACAGGAAGGTAAGCTCTTAAAGTTGATTTGAAGTTGTTTAAAACAACATTGCCCCTACTAGAAAAACACAACTCAGCAAGTGGTAGTTACTGCAAGTCTAAGTGAAGTGCAAAAATTGAAAGCCACTGGGTTATGTGATGCTGAACAAACTGGGAATGTGAACATTTCAGCTGAAGGGTGGTAACTCACAGGCAATAACTTCTCAGGCTATTCCTATGTGATCTATAGGAACATGTCTACAATTTCAGCAACTGGGATGGGAAAAATCTGGTCTTAAGTCCACGTTGTTGAATGCTGATCATATTACTCTATTTTCTGACCTAACACAGCCACATATTTATGTATAAAGAACACACAGGAAGAAAACACATTTAAAATAGGGTGTTATTTAGAAATAAGACACCACTGAATTGCTGCTTCATCCAAATCTCCAGGATCTTAAACAGATCATGTCTCCTATATCTGTTAATTACATAGAAAATTCACCTGATTGTGTGACTCTCTAAAATATTCTGTGTCGTGGCTCTAAATTCTGTTAATTACAATTCTACCAGATGGGTGACAGAAAAGGGAACAAACTCCAAATTTCTGTAAAAAGTTAAAAGAAGATAAACGTCATTCTATTTTCCATGTAGCAAATGTTAAATCAGATCCTGCTACATGTAAACTGACCATTTCTGTTGATGGAGGTTTGGCTTCTTCATGGTAGATGAAGATATGACCAAGTGTTAAACGAACAGATGTTTCATGCAGTTTTTATACCAAACATAAAAATGATGCACTCTAGCACAGTTTAATAGGTACTTATTGAGCGCCAACTTTCCATTTGTACCCTATAAGTATACTGAATAATAATAATTAACAGATCATGGAGCAGATCCTCCTGAAGGCTCTGCTACTGCAAGCAGATAACAATGGGGTGATTGGTGAAAACCAACATGACTTCACTAAAGGCAAGTCCTGCCTGACTAATTTGGTGAACTATTACAATGGGGTCACAGTCTTGGTAGACAAAGGCAGAGCAACAGGCATCATCTACCTGGAGCTGTGCAAAGCATTCAACACTGTCCTACATGACATTCTGATCTCTAAACTGGAATGATACGGATTAGATGGGTGGACCACTCATTGGATAAGGAACTGGCTGGGTGGTCACTCAGTGTCCAAATGGAGATGTGTGATGAGTGGTGTTCCTCAAGGGTCAGTACTAGGACCAGTGCTGTTTAAACTCTTTGTTGGTGATGTGGGCAGTGGAACCAAATGCACCCTCAGCAAGTTTGCTGACAACACCAAACTGTGGTGAAGTCAACATGTTGGAAAGGGATGCCATTCAGAGGGACCCTGGAAGGCTTGAGAAGTGGGCTTGTGCAAACTGCGTGAAGTTCAAAAAGGCAAAGTGCAAGGTTCTGCACCTGGGTCAAGGCAATCCCATGTATAAGTAAAGGCTGGGAGGAGAAAGGATTGCAGACAGCCCTGAGAAGATCTCGGGCATGGTAGTGAACCAGAAGCTCACCATGAGCTGTCAGTGTGTGCTTGCAGCTCCGAGAGCCAACGGTGTCCTGAACTGCATCAAAAGAAGCACAGACAGGGGTTGAGGGAGGTGATTCTGCACCTCTATTCTGCTCTTGTGAGATCCCACCTGGAGAACTGTGTCCAGTTCTGGAGTCCCCAAAATAAGAAGGACATAGAGGTCCTGAGCAGCTAGAGCAGCACCCCTCTGAAGACAGGCTAAAGAAGTTGGGGTTGCTCAGTCTGGAGAAGAGGAAGCTCCGAGGTGACCTTATGGCAGCCTTCCAGTATCTGAAGGGGTATACAAGAAAGCTGGGGTAGGGCTTTTTACATGGGTGTACAGTGAAAAGGGGAAATGGTTTCACACTTGAAGAGGGGACATTTAGGCTGAACATATAAAAATATTCTTTAATTTGAGGGTGGTGAGACACTGGAACTGGTTGCCTGAACAAGTTGTGGGTGCTCACTCCCTGGGAGTGTTCAAGGCCAGGTAGGATGGGGCCTTGAGCTAACTGGTTGAGTGGAAGGTGTCCCTGCCCATGCAGGGAGTTTGGAACCAGATAATTTATAAGGTTCTTCCAACCCTAGACATTCTATGATTCTATGATTTTATGAACAGATCTTCTTTGACAGCAAAAATTTTCATACATTGCCCTTGTTGCAAGTTTTTTGACAGTTAATGGACGCTAAATTAGCTATTGCTGTCAATAGATCTATAAGTTTTAGCTTTTGTCTTTTTTCTTATCCTCATTAGGGCAAAGAAATTATAAGAGACACTAGTTTCTATCACAGGGGTAGCAAGGAATTTCCAAAGACTGACTGCAGCAGGGACTTGCTGAGGTGAAAGCAGACCATGGTTGTTGCTACGCATGTTGAAAACCATGTTGACATTTTATCTGCAGTATTTTTTGCTGGGATTTTTTTTTCACTTGATGTTTTCTGCTTTCATGGAAATCAATGTGACTTCCCATCAAAGTTAACTTACCATTACAGTGTATGTAAGGACCTGGAAGCACAAAGGGTTGGATTTTTTTTTCAGTGTTGAAATCCTCAGGCTGGTACTCTGAGCAGGGGGGAAAAAAAAACAAAAAACCACAAAGTTTTTAAAATTTTTATTCTTTTTTTTTTTTTTTTTTATGCTTGCTAGTGGGAAGTCCTGACAGTCTGGGCTTTCCCTGGGAAAATTCAGATGAATACCTTAACACCATACAGGTATTGGTGGGTTTTTACCCTTTGTAGGCTGCAAATGCAGCAGAACTGTGCATATTTAGTGCCTGCAAGGTGCCTTAGAAAATTATTTTTCTCTGATGCAGTGCTACGGGTGATTCTGGCAGACTCCAGAACTGAAATCTAATTGCACAAAGTCAGCTGGTAGGTGTGTTTCTGCTAAAACTGTAAGAGACACATCAGTAGAGCTTTTTATGGTATAATAGGCACTGATTAGCCACCATGTAATATGGCAGGGAAAGTTTCACCTCTCACTGTTTTCTCTAAGTAATTGTAAACTAGGGATAAAATGGAGCCTTCTGCTTCTTTTTAGGGGGATGAAGAATTAAGAAATTGCACTGCTTGATGAGTCTGGTCCCTTCACTTTGTTGATCTCTGTGACACATTTTACTCACTTCAACACCAATTCTTTGGTAAAACAAAGTCTGTCACTTAGCTTTTCTCACGCTGGTGATACCAAGGAATCTTTCAAATATCATCAGAATCACCAGTAATTTAACCTATTAAATAAGATTAGGTCTTGATTCCATAAGATGCAAAAATTTCACTTCCATGGAACACACAAAATTGAGGCCCCTGATTTTTAAAATCACTATAGCAAAACAGTAGCAATGGAGACTGAAGTGATTGCATGTAAATTATAAGAACGGAATCTAGAGATTCCTCTCTCTAGAAACAAAGAGGCTGGTACTCTAAAAATCCCAAGAAGGCACTTCTCTATTAATGCAGAACACAAGGGAGGTGCTTAGATACTAGATGGCAGTATAAAACATTATTAAAATGCATTTTAGTAATGACAGTCTGTGTACTGCAGCTATTGAAGGTTTCTTTTAGAACAGAGACACAAACTTTTTCAATTATGCTCAGACATTAATGAAACCTTCAGATAGTTTCTATCTTTTCCCTAAAATTAGTCATTTCCATAAAGGCATCAAAGATGAAAAAAATAGAATGTTTTTTATATTAATATTCAACAAGCAACTTCATTAGAATCAGGAAAACTTTGTTACAGGTAAAATTGAACCCCTTAAATATAAAACATTTGAAATGCTACTTTTTCAAAAGTGGTCTCTATTCCAAAATTAAAGTAGGGATTTCTATTTTCCCCTATTCCTGCTGGTATAGCTACCATGAATGAGAGCAGTAGAAAGGATAATTTTCCCTAGTAAGTCTGACACTGAAACATGGTTTACTGATAATTAGTAGTCTTACATGCTGCTTCTCATTTGGACCAATCCAAATTTTTTTTTTCGCAGTTTGAGAAAAGACTCACAAATCTAAGACTGGTTTGTACAAAAGTAAAATTGAGAAATTTATTGAATTCAACAGAAGTTGGTTAAGTTAGACAGTAGAACAGAGTATACTGTTAAAGAGATTTATGGTCTTTTATTTTTCATTCTGGGGGTTGTTAGCATTCTCCATTTATGTTTGTCAGTCTTTTTCATGGCAATTCCATAGCTCATAGACTAATTCTTAAAGCATTTTTAACGTCTGTCCAATCCAACGTCTACAAAACAGGTCAGGACATTCATTAACTGTTTCTTGCACCTAAAAAAATACTTTTATAGCAGCTATCATGGCTATGGTAAACTGTCAACATCTGTCTATCAATATATGCTCTGTTACAGTGAACTCTCATTGCCCCAGACCAAAACGCTACACACTGCCATTTACTCTCAACAGTTTGTAGTTGCACTTTCAGCCTCCCAGACTGCTGGTTCTTTAGATTTATCAACTAAATCCATGAAAAAGGACAGAAATAGAACTTGCATGATGGTAAGTTCAGATGAATATAGAGTCAGCAAGACAGGGTATACTAAATAAGAAATATAAGACAAGAAAGCAACAGCTGAAGGGCTCCTGAGCATTTTGCTGGGAAAGGTTCTCTAACCTTTTTCCATTTTACACTGTGAATTCCAATTGGATGTCAAAGCCATCTGGTTCCATAGCTCATCTGAACATAAAACTGAGCCTACTTCAGAATTGCATGAAAACACACAATACACAATTATTAACTTTGTAAGGCTCTTTTTTGTTGTTTTTGTCTTAATTTGTGGTGGCTTTTTTTCCACCAGTGAGACAAAAAAACTTCAAATCATCTGTATTTCACAAGTAGCAGTAATTAAATTTCTGACTTTCATGTCATTTTTGGGTTTTTTTCCATAGTCTTTGCTTCCTAAACTAGCATGAGCAATCTCATATCTGCTATGAAGATTTGCTGACATGACAAGGTCACACAATCTTCTGCAGACACATCTGCTATTGCTCCATGGCATGAAGGCAGATGAGAAAAGTCTCACCTAAATCTGCTTAGCTTTGTTAGCACACCAGGTTTGTGACATCAATGAACTCCATCAGATCAGCAAGGCAGAACCTTCAAACTGAGACTTGCAAACATGTGGTCATCCATAGCACACATGGAGCAAGCACAGATCTCTCTGCAGACACCTGTACAAACATCTGGACACACCTGCATGAAATTTTGTGTAGTAAACCAGGCCCACACCAGCTTCACATGGCCAACATGCTTCTGCTGTAGCTGGCCTACCAAAGGAGCACAAAGGTATGGATGGCAGGGACCAAAAAAACCAAATTATCTCCCAAATAGCTGTCTGTAGTTTTGGCTATGATGTCTACTTTCTACATTAAATATTATCATTTTGCTGTTCTTTTATACTTTTCCATGTTTTCCAAATCCACCAGTTGTCTTTCATCTTTAAATCCAGGAAACATATCTTATATAGGCATGGACAGTTTTCCCATCACACTGCCTACAGCTCAACACATAACGGCTCCCTTATCACAACATCCAGATGTTATTGCCACACAAATAATAAATTACAAAATTTATTTCATGTCCAAAGATTGTTCTGTTGGATGACTCCAAAATCTGTCACTCTTTCCAGACAGGTGGCCACTGTAATATCTCAGCATCTCAAAAGCATCCATCTAGTATCCGCATGAGGAAGAAATGTGTTCCATTTTTCTACGCATGAGAAAGGGTAACAAAAAGTAGTAAGTGAATTTACGAGTTGTTAGATGGGAAAAATCTCCTAAATCCAAATTATGTGCTTTATGATCAAAAGCAACAGTCCTCTGAAATACCATTGGTGGGGCTGTTGTACTGAAGGAAAGTAGATGATTTGAAAGTGTTAGGCTAGTCCCAAGGCATCATTCTCCCTTTTTTAAAATATTATAGACCTGATGAAAAACCCTGTGAACCAAAATGAAATTGTCCACTCATGTCAGTAAATTTGGACTCCAGCACAAGACATGCTGAATTTCTCTTTGAAATATTTTACAGATACCAACCCAGTGCTGTTACCATCTTAATTTCTCTCCATCTGTACCTAAATCCAGAATAATCCAATTTATTTGAACCAGCAGAATGCTCATGTTTTCACTAGTGTCCATACATCCATTAAGTTTATTCTTTTATTTTACACCCATCCTGAGGAGGTGAAGAGAAATAATTACATTTAATTTTTCAGTTACATGCCATTAAATGCTCCACATCAGTGCATTCTCTTTTAGTTTGCTCAGGAAAATGTAATTAATGTTAAGCTCAAATGTTTAATTCACAACCAGGGCATATTTTTAATTGTTTTCAGTCACTTTTTTTTTAAAAAAAAAGGAACCAGGCATAGTTCCTCTAGTTTCTTGTCTAATAAATTTCAGATTCACAACAGAATTTACTGTCTATTTGTATGCAATTTGGCTTTGCTTTCTAAGCAATCTGGGCCTGACCCTGTTGTCTGCATGAGGCTGAGCAGGACACCCTTTATGCTGTATCTGTTTTTCAGAGCACCAGACACCAAAGGACCACCACTTCCTACCAGCAGGGAGACTTTGATTATGATGGCAGAAGTAACTGATATCCCAAGTCTCTGATCAAAAGTTGTCTATTTGCAGAGCTGGAAGCAAACTCGGGGTTTCAAACATCAGTGCTGTAGAACTGTAGATGTGTATATATATAGAGAGAGAGCACAAAAAAGTTCCTATGCTAGGAATGGAAGCAAGGCAAAGTTCAATAAGACAGAGTAGTATTTTAATAATATAGGTAATTAACCATCACAATATCTTCATATGAAAAATGATGGCTTTCCCATCCCTTGAAGACCTTAATATCAAGCATCACTATCTTTCCAAAAGAACTCCTGTAGCTCAGCCAGAAGTCATTGTTTAGGCTTAACACAGGAAATCCTGTGTTTAAGTTCATGTTATTCAGGAGGCTGGAGGAGCAGATGGATTTTTCAGTCCATAAAATGTAATTTCGGTATGGTAGTGACAAAAGCTTGGTCAAATGTATTAAACTCAGATGGTTTAGAGCAATGGATGTGACATGAATCATAGAATCATAGAATCATAGAATTAGCCGGGTTGGAAGGGACCTCAGAGATCATCAAGTCCAACCCTTGACCCACCGGAGCACAGTTGCTAGACCATGGCACTGAGTGCCACATCCAGTCTTTTTTTAAATGTCTCTAGGGACGGAGAATCTACCACCTCACTGGGCAGACCATTCCATTGCCTGATCACCCTCTCCGTGAAGAAATTCTTTCTAATATCCAACCTAAATCTCCCTGACACAACTTAAGACTGTGTCCTCTTGTTTTGTTGAAAGTCATCTGGGAAAATAGTCCAACTCCCACCTCGCTACAGCCTCCTTTCAGGTAGTTGTAGAGAGCAATGAGGTCTCCCCTGAGCCTCCTCTTCTTCAGGCTGAAAGTGATATCTGATCTCAGCCAAAAATTATTTAACATTGCACTGCCTTTAAATGCAAGCTATCTAAGCCACGACATCTAGAAATGGGCTCTGCTCCCAACTGTTTCTGCCAGTGAGGAAACCATGAGTCTTGAACCTAACCACTCTCTCACCCATAGCTGACTGGGATGATGGCTCTTCTGTACATTCACCATGGGTTTTGCTGTGTTCGTCTGCTAAATTTTGTTTTCCAGTGCAGTTAGATACTACAGAGAGAGCATTGTAGTACTGCATTCAGTCGCAAGCTGCTAATAGTTGCTGATTCTTCCTTCCACAGAAAAATACATTAAAGAGAAGAAGATATTATCAGGCCCATGCTGAGATTTAGAAGTCCTCAGTGTGGGTGCAGGAAGACTCAAATGGTTGGAAGAATAAGAGGGGTGATAAAGAACTAACAAAATCTCTTTAAAATTAGGGCTACTGAAAGGAAAAAGTTTCCTGGAACAGTCTTAGGAAGGCAACTGTCCATCTGAACTTTTGTCCCTTTGTTTGCCACTGAAAAAAAAATTCTCCTGAAGGGAGATACATTATATTATCTGTTTGAATCCAGATCTTGTCAGTCGCTTATTAGAAATCTATATTTGTTGCAGATTGCCTGCTTTATGCTTTTATATAAAGAGCAGTTTTTCTTAAAAGGCTTGACTCCCCCTGATGTCCATGGGACATTTAACATTTGACTATAATGGGAGCAAAATTGGACCAATGCTGAGAAGAATCTCTCTCCCATATGCCCTAATGAACCCCCCCTTGTGTTTATGTGCTTTTTAAAGCATGTTGAACGATTATAAAGGGGCAGACACTTTTAATATATAAATGACTAGAAAAAGATAGAACATTTCAGGGACCTCCTGAGTGGAAAGGCATCTTGCAGCAACAGTTATTTCATATTTAATCCTATTCCCTTTCTCCCCAGAACTAGGCAATCCTGATTAGGCCCTACTTTTTAATAAAATAACAAATGCAAGTAACAAATGCACGTACAGTAGAGTGTTCCATATAAAATTTACTATAGAGCTTTTCTGAGAAAAGCTTTAATGCTGTGTTTGAAGTAATTTTATTTTTACAGAGTGCTGCTTGTTAGAAGTAGTAAATCCGGTTTTGTACTGCCAAGGATGTTTCTAGCACTCAGCTAAATGGAAATATATAATCCTCTTCATTCATTTGCTTTGTTCCAGCTCGTGGTGCTTTCTCTAGTCTCAGCCCTGAAAAATGTTGTGTGGTCCCTGGATACCTCTCAGGAAGACTGAACCACAGCTACATCTTCCTCCTTAGCTAGGTAGTATTTCACTTTCCGGAACAAAAGCCATCCCTTCTCTCCACCTGCCCACATTGTACATTCCTGAAAAAAAGGAATAGAGAAATGGGGCAGACTGATATTTCCAGTTTCCCCACCTCCATCCACTCACCAAGCAGCAGAGCTGAGGCTTAGGGGGAAGCTACATGTTCTGTCCATGCACATTTCCCTCAGGTGAGAAGACCACGAGTCAGACTGAGTCTTTGGGGATATCAGGATCTTTTACAGCTTTTTTCTCTCCCAGTCACTGGGCCAATGTGTGCTGAGAATGAGCCTGAATTCTAGTATTTCAAAGACATGTTAGCAGCTAGCTATTGCTGTGGGATTTCTGTGCTTAGCTACTTCAAAAAATGTGTCTGACAAGTAGCAGCAACTGGAATCTCCCATTATTTGTCTCTGAATTTCTGCTGCAAAAACAGGGAAATCATTAAAACAGAACAAAATCACAAGGGGAAAGTGACTCATTCTGTACTTGTCAAGCCACAGGAGATGCTGAAGACCTCCAGCAGTTACATATTTCAGGCTCACAGAGGTTTTGCTTGTCCTGAGCATCACCAGGCCAGTGCTAAGGCTTTGGAAGGAGAACATGCTGCACCATTATCCCTAGCTGGAGCCACGAGCCTTAGAGGAATCTTCTCTGTGCTTCTGGATCAGCTTCTCTACCAATTGTATTTTGTCTGAAGTATAGACAGGTTTGGTGGCTTTTATCCTGAGACTTTTAGGTTAATGTGACAAACACCAGAAGTGTGATTAGGCTCTTGCGTGAAATAAATACAAAGAAAAAAACAACCCAAACTCCTTTAAAGCATTCCCTTCTTGTTCAATAGAACGAACAAACTTTGTCTTCCTTCTTCAGGTCCTTTTTCAAATGTAAATTAATTCAAGGTTATCACTTCCCTTCAGCATCCCCCACTTCACTGGAATTACCTTTAATTTACCTTGATGAAACACAAAATATTAGTCTTAATTAGAAGCCTTGGGGACAGACCTATGTAGGCTCATGACACAGACACCTTGCACTTTTGTTGGAGCTTCTCCTCTGCGTAATTTAGGATGCAGGAATTTGTCTTTCAGCAAATAATAGCCCTGATATTTTCTAGCTTTATTGATCAGTCAAGTAGTCAATGACTTTGCAGAGATTTCCTGTTAGATTCTGATTACACTTTAACTAGCCCCTTAAATCAGCATTTGTTGTCAGAGGGAAGAAAAGCAGTCTGAGTTAGCTGGTTCATATGACCAACTTATCAGACACCTACATTGCATTTCAAGGAGTGTAACATAAGAATTACCTAACAGTTTAGCAGAACTGGCCACTGAGTGGCATAAAGAATGACACTGGCTCCAGAATATTCTTTTTTCTCTCTCTTCTGGTATACTGACTGGAAAGAAGGAGGACTGGTCTGCTTGACAGGCTTTCTTTGCTGTTGTTCAGCTCAAGCATGTGACTTCCTACTTGGCAACAGCTACAAAGCTGCTGGTTTCTTTCCAGAAACCCAAGTAGAAAGCTGTTTTGCATTCAATCTGGTGATGAGAAACATAACAGTTTTTCATTATATTTGGGGAACACAAAACCAAATATGAGGTCTTGGGGTCTTTTGTTTGTTTGTTTTATTTTATATACATATATATTTATATACATATTCATGTATATGTACCAACCTCAAGAGATGTGGAAAGAGGCAAAGTTTGTGAGTGGCACAAATGTTACTTGTACAACTGAATAACCTTCTCTTTTTTGAGAAAATTAAAAACCTGCAGTTGTTCATCCTACCATTGCCCTTCAGTGAACTAAAAAATACAGCAAGCTGCTTTCCTCCACCCCAGTAAACTACAGAATGTTTAAATTGATCCTTCTCCACCTCTGCCTCTATAGAGAACACTCACGCAGCCATGAATATCAAACTCCAGATGTTTGAGATCTTGGCAGTCATGCCCTACTCTTGAACCTCTGCCATCAGCTGTAGCAAATGGCTGTTACTGAGAGCAGTTGTTGACCTAAACATTTTCTGACAGCAGCTTCACCCTGCCCCTGTGATTGGCATTTCCCAGAAAGCTGATGTGTCTGATGGACTGTATCAGTTTCAGTACTTCATGTTGCAGATTCAGTAGCTGGTAAAACGAGTGCATAATTTGACAAATGCTGCATCAGCTTTAGCTTACTCTACGTTTAGTTTCTTAGAAAGATGCATTTCACACACTTAGATCATTATTTTACTAGGTGATGTGTTTCAATCAGCAGGTGATGTATGTAATTTATTGTATTATATTTTTTTCAGATGTTTATATATGGACCAAGGGAGTTGTACTTGGATTACCAACAATTTGTAATCTATTTTGATGCATTTTTCATTCAGTAGCATGTCCAGTTTGTCCTTCTATTGTGTCAGTCTCTCAGGTGGGAGGGATTGTTTTGTTTTGGGTTTGGTTTATTTTTTCCTTAAATGTGTGATTTATGGATGTTTCTTTTCATTTTGTCTGCACTTAAACCTTTTACCCCATCTTTACTCCATTTTGCTTGTTTATACATCAGAAATGCAGAAATGTAAATTGTTACTACACATAAAACTCCATGTACATAGCAAAATTAGAAAATTCATAGAGACATAGACTGAGCATTACAAAATGTTTAAAACAGTGGGAGTCAGGACATTACTCAAATACCACTGAATTCATAGCTCACTTCATATGCTCACTACTTTTCTTGTGATTTATGACTTTTTAATTTTCCTTATGTGACTGTAAGTAGAAAAACATTTGTGTTAAGCTTTGTGGACTCAAATAACCTCATACATACTTACAAAAATCTCGCAGTCCTGAGATGAACATTTAGGAAATGTCTTAATTTCCATTTGTGATGGCATCAGATTTTATGATTTTCCAAGCTGACAGCATTTCTACAACTCAGAAAATGCTGTTGGACAAAAGCATTTTTTTTCTCCTTGTAAAAAAAGGGCCATGATCCTCAAAATGTAGCTGTATGCATTTGGTAGAGTGCAGTGGCTAAATATTTCCTCTGAAGAAAGATGAAGCTCAAAGTTTCAGCTTCACAAAGCACAATGTAGCTAGAGGTTCAAATGAGATTCAGGGAACTGCACTTCTGCCCTTTGTCATTCTGGAGTGGATGCTCTGAGACAGAGACATTTTACTTGAATCATGAGGTTTATCAACCTAACTATGCTCCAACACTTAAACTTTACAAAACACTTCACAAACAATATTTAGTCCTTGAAAGAACTTCCTCAAACTAAGAATGTCAGTAATGTACACAATCATTTAAAACTCCATGACATTCTCAAGAGTAGCAAAGATTTAGTCCAAAAAGAAAAAAAGTTTTTTTCTCACCTTTTGAGCTTCAGTTCCACACTCCAATCCTTCAAATAAATGCTGCATTTCAGAATATTCTCAAATGTTTTTGCTGTGAGTGATTTTGCCAGTGTATTCAGGGCACTTAAACTACGTTTCTCTTTTGAACTGCTCTCTGGAGAAGGTTTTCTCACCCCAGTAAGTATAAAGAGAGCCAACATATACAAATCTCACAACTTATGTGCCTACATTGTAAATACTCTCTAAGGGACTGTTGCTACAGAATATAGCATTAAGATGTGTAGCAATAGCTAGAAGAATTACTAAAGTGTTGTCACAGGCAGGCAGCTACGTATCATTTTTCTGTCACTGAGCACCTTTATAGCATTAAAGTATTCCAAGTGTTCAAACTGCGTGCAAAGTAAATCCATTTTAAATCGAGCCCCGTAAAGCATAAGCATTAAAATGTTTGACTTGTTTTTCCCTTTCCTGATTTTTCCCACACGAAAAAATTATCAGTTGTGAAGATGGAAAATGTTGGAACAATAACAGCAATTTTATAAAATGTTTAACGTTTTGAAAAATGTTCTGCTTGGAGGATGAGGAGTGTTATCCCAACACTCATATATAAATATATATAAGGGCTGGGTGATTTTGTTCTTTTTCACACAGCTTTTCTGACTCACAATACTTTATTTTATTGAATTTATTAGAAGAAAATCATGTGTCGGTGTTTCCGATGCGGTGACTGGCTGAACTTATCTCTTGAGAATTATGGGAGAAAAGAAATTCTTACACTTCATTTTTGCACTGGCATCTCTGGAGGCACTTCCACAATATTGATATCAAGGGATCCACCTAAAGCTTATTGAAATCAATAGGAAGACTGACTGTGGTGATAATGATACATGCTACCAGCCACAGTTTTGGAAAATTCTTAAGCAACAGCTTTATACTGCAATGGGATTAGAGTAAATGCTTAAGAGCTTTGCTGCACGGAGATTTCATCCTGGAACTGAGGCTTATATACCTGTGTTTATCAAACATGGTGTGTGTATATGCTTGCAGGTGTGTACATGTGCCCAACTGAGCAGTATATGTAGAGCTGCTATGCCTTTTTTACCCAGAGCAGACATCCAAATATCCATCACTCAGGTAAGATTAAAAAAAAAAAAAAAAAAACCTGCAAAAACTCACTGGTTCCTCCAGCTGCATCCTTCCCTTTTGCTCAAGGAGACAGCTAGGTTGTTACATTTGCCAGGCTGTCTCTGGCTATTTGTCTCCAGTAAGGAGATCCTGACTCCTGACAGCAATACAGCACACCTAAGTTATGTAGTGCTGAGCATTCACACACATTTCTTGAACCTATATATTTCTGTGCTCTGCAGAAGACCCTTTACATGAGAGTAGGGTCTGTAGTATATTTACAGCATGATTTGAACTAAATTACAGGAATCAAATTATTTTTACACCTGTGTTGTGATTTTTAGTGTGCTTGTGTTTGTTTCAGAGCTCAAAGTTTCATGAAGATAAAAAATTAGCTGCTCTCTTGTTATCCAAATGAGATATCCAAAAATCCCTTATCCTTAAGGATTAATTTGTACTAAAAAGTGTTCAGTATGGCCATACCAGCATGTAAATCATGGAGTATAGACTTAAAATAAGGAAGAAATCATGTTCACAGGCTTTGGCAATGAAAGGGTGCTGGTAAGCATCAGATGGCAAAAGGTTGCCAGTGCCTATGGGTCTTAGAGGTAAACTTTCAAAAAAAAACTAGAAAAAAAAGCTTGAGAAGCTGGGTAGAAGACTTCTTTAGAAGATCTTTTTCATGTGAGCTTGTTACATTGTTTTGGAAAAATAAAGCCCTTGACAGTGATAATAGGGGTAGAACTGTTGGGTTACTCTGGAGAGTGTTTTGAGGTAGCATTACTTTTGAGTTTATTTGGTGCTACACTTATGTAGTACTGTACTGTGTTGTGTTGTGTTCTGTTGTACTCTACTGTACTGGAGTGGGGTTTGTTTGGGTGGGTTTTTTAGGTTTGTTTTTTGGGGGAGCTTGTTTTTTGGGTTTGTTGGTTTTTTTGTTTGTTTGTTTTGTTGTTGGTTTTTGGGGTGGTTTTTTTTTTGTGGCTGCTCTACTAGATTTCTGTAGTACAAAAGTTTCCTTTCTCATTTCTCTCCACTTCCTCCCCATCTTTCAAAAAATGCTACTTCAATAACTACCTGAAGATCACTTGCTGGTGTTCTGTGCTTATTTCTCAATCATTTTTACACTAAAAAGCTTTTCTCTTATGGTTCAAAATAAGCAAATCCTTACTTGCTAGAACATATTTTTTTCCAGTGCTGTGGCACCACTTTAATCCTGAATTAATTTCCTGAAATTTTAGCTGTGCAAGAAACTACACTTAAATAAAGAAGCATTTGCCTGGAAATTATGTGAAACTGTAAGAGGATAGGAGATGGATAGGAATGATAGATAGACTCAAATAGTCATCTATGCATGTCCAGATGGTACGTTTCAGTGATCTGAGCTTAGAAATATATGAGAAACTCTTGTGATTTCTAATCTTGGGTCTGACACCACTTCCCTCTTTGGCCTAAGGCAAACCACTTAACTTCTCCATGCCTCAGTTCACCACTTGCCTCTAACTTCCAGTTTTCAACAGCAGTTGTTTTCACTTTGGTAATTAGGTAAGCAAACTCTTGCTTGAAGCCTGGCATTAAAAGCTAACCCCCTGCCTAAAGAATAGAGATTTTTTTACATCAGTTACACTCATTTTTCCTGGTTTCCAATACTTTTTAAAGGTTTCTTTTGACAGATCTTGCACATGAGAAAAAAATCAGATACTGTGGTTTCTGAGACTGTAATAGCTAAGCAGCACACACTGATGCTTCACATCTCCCACCCTCCAGCCCCAAGTGGAGTAAGGAAATACAAGTGAGGATTTCAGGTACATCCTCGTGACCTTTCTATATATGATGTCAGCCATTGGACACTGTGGTTGTACCTCCATAATTGAACAGAATATGCAAGGAAAAAATTTCTGCTGCCAAGACCTAGAATATGCCTCACACAATATTTATTTTTTGTCCCCCCAGTAGAATGGTTCTATCCAAACTGTCTATGGGGATTAGTCCTTTTCATATACTGTCCTTTCTACTAATAGGAGAGGGTTAATTGTCACAGGCCAAAATCACGTGAGGGAGAAACCTGTAACTTGCATGAGGACTAAAGGCCATTTTCAAGCCACAGACCTGCTTTATTTCCCTGGATGAATATAGACATGTGCCAGGGAGGATCCTTACTGCTAGGTGAGGAATAAATTCAAGAAACAAAGCTTTTTAGATATTATAGTACATACTATATAGATAACATGAAGTTCTGATAGAATAACACCTAAGAGGCTATTCTTTAGTAGTAAATCTGAAAATACACAGGTAATGAAGCATCATCATCTCCACTTCACAAATGGGAAATCATGACCAAAAGAGCAGAAATAACATTCAAAGTCATCCAGCACATCTATAAGCAGGACAGGACTCAGACTTAAAACTCTCAAGACCCGTCAGATGTTGTGTTTGGGGCTTCCCAAAACAGTGGTTAGATTTTATTTAGACCCTTATATTGTGTAACAAACTCTCCAACATTTTTTGTAAAATAAACTCCAATTAAAGTAGTTTTAGAATGAACTAGCATGTCCCAGCTGATTAGTGACTGGTCTCAGTTATTCATGAAGTTTTCCCAGACCTCATTTTCCTCAGAAGTTCACACTGCTCCTGTAATTGAGAAAAATCTTTCTTCTTTTTGAGATACAAGAGCAGTGCCTTGTATCTAGACAGTGTCTTGTTCAATGGTATTCCCTAGCTAATGAATGTGTGAATAGCATTTCTTTTCATGGCCATATCAACTTACAACCTTGTCATCAACTAGTATATCCAATAAAATCCTTCTTCTCCCTAGTCATTTCCAACCAAATACTGCATTTATGGAAAAAATGTTGTTACTGGTCCCCAGATGCATGAAGTTGCTCTGCATACTGTTGAATTTCAGCCCATTTCTATTAGTCCAGATTTAAGATTCATCCAGTTGCTCCTTGCAGGTGCTCTGAATCTCTCTGTACCAACAGCTAACTTTATTAATGTACCTTCACTTTCTATGCCAGGATTGCTAGGGAAATTATTAAGTGGTATTGTTCCCAAAGTTCCTCTATCAGCCTTCCTTCAGGCTAAAAGCTCCCAGTTGTAGCCATACCTGTTTCAGTCTGCTGGCTACCTGGCCTGTGGGCTTCTCCATAGCTCTCTCTCCTCTTCATAGTTTAAAGTCTCCCTTGTTTATACTTCATCTTTAACTTTGTTGCAGTCTTGCTGAAGTTCAGGCTCCTTTGCTGAGGAAATCAGGGTAGTTGGGTTTTTTTATAAACTGCAAACAATTACATTACTCCAGCAAGATCTACCTTTGGCATCCTGAATTCTGTTTTACTGTGTATCTATTTTTCTGAATATTATTAATTTTTTCTTTTCCTATGAGATTTGTTTCAAAGCTTTTATGCTTTTCAGGTACGACTAACAAGTCCATAGTGAGTTGGATCATTTTCTTTTCTACTTTCTGAAAATAATCCCTACAGCTTCAACCACCTATACCTTAGAGATTTAGTGTAACTGCCTCTGTTACTTCTTGTTTTGTAATTCAGGCATAACAGGTCACCCTGACTTCTTTTAAATCCTCTGAGTTTTGCTTCTTAATAATTTCCATTTCCATACTTTGGTGTGTATTAGTCATCCTGCCTTTGCTATTGTGTTCTGCATTTGCTGTTCTTGTCAGCCACTTCAGTACTAGTAAATAAAGCAGAACCTTGGCACAAGGTCCAAGACTGACAAATCACTGTGACACTTAATTGCAGGGATACAACTGACCATTTTCAACCCCTGCAAACTCCTACTGAGAGATGATGCTCATGATCAGCTCAGGGACAGACCCAAGTAAGAAATCTGTATGCAACTATCCAGCCTCGGGAGGTGTAAAAAGTTTAGTAATACCAATACTAGCACTTGCTCCACGCACATGCAAGATTTTGGCTTATTTTATACATTAACATAGGTGTATTGATTGAAACCAAGACAGTATTCATTTAGATTAGTTCAATTCTTACCTCCCTCCACTACTAATTCCTACTTTGCAGTGAGAAAAACATGGGTTCATTTTAGAGGTACTCAGTAACTCACTAAGTTCTGTATAGTCCTCAAAGCAAGGTGAAATGAAACAGGAGTAGAAAGGCAGAGAGTGGATTTCCACATGCCCTTATGGATTTCTGTTTTTGTCAGTCTGGCTGGTAAGCACCTCCCTGCTTGACTCTTTTTTTATTCTCTCCATGTTGTGATTTTACCTATATTCTTTTATTTTTCAGACAACAGGCTATTTAGCTTCTCCCTACACTCTCCCCTCCCCTTTCTGTTGTCCCTGTTGTCTTTTTATAGCTTTGTTTAGCTGATTTGAGTTTGCATGATTTCTCACTCTAATAATCTCTTTCTGCAAGAATGACAGGGAAGGTGCCATGGATGCCATGGAGGGTGGAAAACTTCTTCTAATTGTCTCCTGTGTGATCTGACAGGCTGGGAGAGGAACACAAAAGTAGGAGGGATAGAAATAGGAGGCACACTGCCAGAATCCCCCCTTCTTAACATTTCTGCCAGTTTTTCTAGAAAAGACAGGCTCTTCCACCCTTTTGTTTGAGATAGGGAAGAGGGTGGGACTGAAAGGCAGAAGTGTGGCAGGAGAAAGAAAATAGTTGTAGCCTTGATGTGATGATTGGGGTTTGCAAAGGCTTCACCTCAGGTGAGTTTCTTTTCACATAATCCAGACCACCTATGTCTTGACTGTAGGTGCCTTAATTCAGAATAGCTTGTTCTAGGGGAGTGGAACAAGAGGAGGGCACATATGGCTATTCAAGTTTATAGCCTAATTAATCTCAGCAAGAGGGGAAAAAATCCAATAAAGGTCAAAAAGGAATGAAAATAAGACCAATGTTTGGTCTTCTGTGGCTAAGAAGATACTGAGCTATTACAACATCAAGTAACCCAGCCAAGTCCTGTCACAGTTTTCTCTCTTTATTTTATGCCAAGCACAGAGCAGCTAGAGACCAATGGCCTGTTCAGCAGCTTTGTTTCACCTTCCAACTGAAAAATAAGTACCAGAACATTGATTTCCTCTACTTTACCACCTATCTTTGCTTATTTACTGTCTCAGAGCTCCTCTCCCTCCATCCACCTGCTCATATCTCACTTGCTTTAATATTCCAGTTTCTTGCCTCAGTGTTAAAAAATTTTACACCACCCTTGTGGTACTACTCTTAAGATGCTTTTGCCCTAGTTTTTCATCACTTTTTTTTCCCATTTTTCCCTTGGAAGATGCCAAAAAATACTCTGGCTCAGGGTTGCTGTCCACTTGACAAACTTGCTACCCTGCCTTGTTTTCCAGGGCTCTGAGACTATACGCTTTTCCCAGTTAGAAAGTCTGGTTTTAAAATGACATAAACCCCAGCATTTCTTTTAACAACTTACATTGCCTTTTTATAAAAAAATATTACCCATGTGGATGGAGTCAAGGTGGCCTAAAATTAAAACACTAAGACGGGTTTCTAACACCAAAAAGGGGTTTTTTTCTTATGGGATCATCTCAAACCTATTCACAGAGCTCAATTGTCTCACTGAGAGACAATGTCATTTTCACAACATTCCTCTCTTCTTTTGTTTTTGTTTTATAACAGATAATTATTGAGGGATCCTGTTTATTACAGCACAGACCAAGCAGTTGTCACTAATTCTGTCAGGACCGGTTCTGGCTGGACTCCTGAGAATCACTTCTGACTTCCTCTCCCTTTCTGCTCCTTTCTGAAATTTAGTGTCTCTTCACAATCTCATTTTTAATTTATTTTCAGGGACTCCCTCTGCAGGTTCCTCCTTCATAACTTGGACTTGGTTCATTTCTTGATAATATCCTTCAGGGTCTGGAGAGGGAATGCAAATAGCTCAAGTAATGTAGGGGATTGAGGAGAAATCGCCCTCCTGAAACCTCAAAGCACCCCTCTGCATGCCAGCTGCACCCCACAGGCAGCAGAGCTGGGTGTAATACGGAGTCAGTGTCCCCTTTTAACAGTGGGTTTGCAAGCATCTGCTTTCTGGTAGAAAGAAACCAGTTCTGGGTCGATGCGGTGCCGTTTCTGGAAGCAGAGAACAGCCCCAGGGGTGGCTCATGTAAACAGCTTCTGAATGGCTCTCCCGGCTCCAAAATGTCCGGCCCAGCCTCAGGCCATCAGTGAACAATGGATGGGCACAAATGGATGTGTTTCTCTGCCATTAAGGGACTGAAGAAGGTGAAACACCCCGGTGATGGTGATCGAGAGCAGGGCAGAAGAGAGGGGGTGGAGAGAAAGAGAGCAACACCTATCATACAAACGCAAATCACATCCCATAAGAGAAAGAGTATGTTAATTTATGACTTAGGAAAAGGGAATGAGACAGCACCTTCATTTCCAAGTAGGTTTGTTGATAAGTGAGGAAACCAAACAATGTTCAGTTAGAGCAAACAAGCTGTTCTGGGTTGATGCGGTGCCGTTTCTGGTAGCAGAGAACAGTCCCAGGGGTGGCTCACGTAAACAGCTTCTGAATGGCTCTCCCGGCTCCAAAATGCCAGGGATGCCTTAGGCCATCAGTGAACAAAGAAGTGCGGCTCTGCCATTAACATATTAAAAAAGGGGAGATACAGAGTGATTAAGAGCTGGACAGAAGAGAAGAGAACAGAGAACATCAGAGGAGAGCAATGCCAGAGCAGAGAGACCAAGGTCAGTGAGGAAGGAGAGGGAGGAGGTGCCTGAACAGAGATTTTTCTCTACATCCCATGGTGAGGTGGCAGCCTGTGCCCTGCACCCACAGAAGATCAGGGTGGAGCAGACCCTGCAGAATCATAGAATCATAGAATCGGATGGATTGGAAGGGACCTCAGAGATCATCAGGTCCAACCCTTGACCACTACCGCTGCGGTCACTAAACTATGGCACTGAGTGCCACATCCACTCTCTTTTTAAATATCTCCAGGGATGGAGAATACACTACTTCCCTGGGCAGCCCATTCCAATGTCTGATCACCCTCTCCGTAAAGAAATTCTTTCTAATATCCAACCTAAACTTCCCCTGGCACAACTTAAGTCCATGCCCTCTTGTCTTTTTGAAAGTTGCCTGGGAAAAGAGACCGACTCCCCCCTGGCTCCAGCCTCCTTTCAGGGAGTTGTAAAGAGCGATGAGGTCTCCCCTGAGCCTCCTCTTCTCCAGGCTGAACACCCCCAGCTCCCTCAGCCTCTCCTCATAGGGTCTGTGCTCAAGTCCCTTCACCAGCCTGGTTGCCCTCCTTTGGACCTGCTCCAGGACCTCAATCTCCTTCCTGAACTGAGGGGCCCAGAACTGGACACAGGACTCGAGCTGTGGCCTCACCAGGGCTGAGTACAGGGGCAGAATGGCCTGGTGGCCACGCTATTCCTGATCCAGGCCAGGATGCCATTGGCCTTCTTGGCCACCTGGGCACACTGCTGGCTCATGTTCAGCTTCCTGTCAATCCAGACTCCCAGACCCACCACCCGTGAAGGATCCCCTTGGTGCAGCTGTGGAGCTGCAGCCTGGGCAAGATCCCGGAGCAGATGTTGTGGAGCTGCAGCTATGGAGGGGACTGTGCCCAAAGCAGTCCCTGGCTCTGTGGGCCTCCCGCGCTGGAGCAGTTTGTTCCTGAGGAACTGTGCTATGGGAGGGACTCACAGTGGAGGGGTTCGTGAAGGACTTTCTCCCGTGGGAGGGACCCCACTGTGGAGCAGGGGAAGGAATCCTTGTGAGGAATCCTTCTGCCATAGAATCATAGAATAGGCTGGGTTGGAAGGGACCTCAGAGATCATCGAGTCCAACCCTTGGAGGAGGAGGAAGGAGCGGCAGAGAACAACCTGTGAGGTCCGGACTGTGAACCCCACTGCCTGTCCCCTGTGCGGCTGGGGAAAGGAGGTGGAGGTACCGGGAACAAAGTGCTTTGGGCTCAGGAAAAAGTTGCCTGGGAAAAGACACCAACTCCCCCCTGGCTCCAGCCTCCTTTCAGGGAGTTGTAGACAGCGATGAGGTCTCCCCTGAGCCGTGGGGAAAAAGTAAAAGCTCTGGGTTTCGTTTTCTCTTTGCCCGGTTTTGATTTGATTAATGATAAATTACATTGATTTATTTTCCGCAGTTTGAGTCCTTTTTACCCATTACTGTAAGTCGTGAGTGAAAACCTCATAGTCCTTGCCTTGACCCATGAGGTCTTGGTTCTTTTTTTTTTTTTCTTTTTTTTTTTCTTTTTTTTCTTTTTTTCTTTTTTTCTTTTTTTTTCTTGCAGTGTTGAAATGCTGAAATGCTGAGTTTATGAAGAGTAAATTATGGATCTCCTTCAGATCTCAAAGACTTAATTAGAAACACTCCGAGTATTTGTCATACACTTTATTAATCACTTTATTTGGGTGGTTTATTCCACTTTTGAATCCACAATGCCCTAACGCATTTCTATGAACCTGCAGACCATCCCAATTATAGACATTTATGTAACACAGAGCTAAGTGCAGCTCTATCTCTGTGACTTGATGTTAGGCTCCTTAGAAATACAACTTTATGTTAGTGGGAATAGTAATTCAGTATTTAAGTGTACTCTTCTATCTCCATATTAAGTCTTGCACAACTCTAAGATGCCCTTCCCCTGCATTAGTCCTGAGTTCAATGCCTGAACTCAGGCATGCTGAGAAGCTGCTCATGTTGACTTGAGATGGATGCATCCAGAGCATGGGGTTGATATTCTCTGGGCACAGCTCTGGGAGAAGCCAGGGCAGGAGGTCCTTTGAATGGAGTACTGGAGCTCCTCCACCTCTTCTGGTGTCTGTGGAATACTTTGTGTTTCTGGGGATAAGCCTTCAATCACATAACATAGTTATACATGGTTCAATGTACCATTTTGTCCTTTACACTTCTCCCGAATCATGAATCATGTCAGGCTGTCATAATTTGGAGCCTGTAATCCTGTACCTCTAAGTACTACATCACCAGCTACAGAAAATTTTCATTTAGATGAGCAAGATTCAGTGGATATATTTTGTAATTCCCATGCCAGTCCACTCTGATAGCCTTAAAGATTTTCTGCAATGTCTCTGTCTTTGCTGCAGCCCCACAAACTTATTCTGCATGATTTTTGAGGCAAAATAATTGTTTCTTATATTTACATTGTTAGATTTTCTAGGTTTCTTCAATCTGGACACTCTCTGAATCAAACTTAGGTTAAAAATGATTTTAAACACAATATTGCCTTTTTATTCCTACATCTTTAACAGACTTGATCACTTCCAGTAAAAGACAAACTTCAGATCGCACAATATTGTACTCAGAATTAGTTTCATGCTATGTGTTTTCAATTATACTTGTCTTTCCCCTGTGTATTTACATTTTCCATTCATTTTTTCCCAAGTGATGTATGTTTAGTTTATAAGCATTTCATTACTTTTTTAATGAAAATAAATATCATTCTTTGCTTCATCATTTTTCATGTGATCCCCATGCAGAACTCCTCCATGTTGCTGACTGCCCTGTCCCCTGGCAAAAGGCCTGGTGTGCACAAGAGCTTGTCTGTTTTTCTGATTGAGCTGGCCCTTTGAAAGGTACTACCTGTTCCTGCAACCCTTGTCACTCTCTTCTCTCCTGATCACTGAGTCGTGAGCTGTTCTTTTTTGTTCCTGCTACTCAGGGCTGAAAACTCTTGCAAAATGGTTGTATTTTTTTTCTAAATGCTGGATGTTTTCTGGGTCTGTACATGTTGCCTCTTTCAAGCATCTTTTTTACTTGGACATTGTCTTCCTGTTTACAGCATCACTTCCCAATTCCTCACTTTGCTCTGACTTTCTGCTCCTCACCTTCTTCTCCTGCTGGTCAGTCTGTCGAAAGGAGCTGCAACTTGGTTTCCTTTAAACATTTTCATTCTGCCTTGAGTGTTTCTTCAGCTTTGCACATCGTGGTAGCATTTTCCTGAAGAGTAAATTGATATTTTCCATCCGTTCTTCCTTGCAGCTCTGGAACTTTGATGTTGGTCACTATCTGATCATTTTTAATCTCTATTTCATTCATACAGGTAGACTGTATTCCCCACATTTATTAATCTTACCCATTTGTTCTGCTTTAATTATGTATAACTAAAGTCAACAGTGGTAGGGAGAGTCAACAGAAGATCCAGTTCAGTGTTAAGTATCTCTGACAGCATAAGTCTTAGCAACTGACACTGCTAAAAAAAAGGACCATTTGGGGCTCTTTGAAATTTCATTTGAAAAGTAATAAAATGATATGTCAGTTTGGGAAAGAAGACCCTTCTGCACTCCTGCTTTTGAAGCAGGACAGAGAAAACTGAAATATTTTACCAGGTTATGACTGGAAGAGCTATCTTTTTAAGATAACTCTTTGAAACTTGTGCAGCTGAAATACTGGAAAAATAAGAAAAAAAACCAAAAAACCCCACAACAAACAGACCAAAAAACCTAAAAAAACCCAAACAAAAAACAACCCCACCAAAAATTAAAATAAAATAGTGAAATGTAATCCAACGTAATAATGAAATAAAATATACAATACAAACCAAAGTTAATCCAAAATTTTGTCTCCCAAATTGTAATTTAGAAACAGTCATTGAAAGAACTGAAGAAAAAAAAAGAAAAAAGAAAAAAGCCACAACAGAGACTGAAGTTTCTTGATTCCAGCTGTTGTGCCTTTAAAAATACCTTTAATGACTTGTGGTTGAACTGTGAGAGGTGATGATGCTCACTGTAGGGCCAGAACTGGGACCTGTGCTTTCCCAGTTTGACATGGGAAATACCAGTTAATTAAATAATTTTGGGCATCTGTTTAGGGAAAAATTACCAGGGTATAGGGTCTCATTCTTTGAAGGTAATTCTGTGTGAAATAATCAAACACAGAGGGCAAAACTGCTTGATTCAACCATGTTACATTTTTAACTGTACTGAGCATCAGTCAGGATGCTGAAAAATTGTGACATCCGTTTAGGCTGGCTGACCTTGTATCAAAACTCACAATTCTTGGGTTCACCTTACAACTGTACTTATATCAAGGATCTAAAAAAGCTGCAAGAAATAGCTATTTCCAGGCTTTCACTTTCTAATTCCAAAGAACATGCTATTGTGAAATGAAAATAAAAAGAAGTAGTACAGGTAAGAAATTTTTAGAGGATTTTGTTTCTTTTGTAGTTTTCATGCATTTTCTTTTTACAGTGCTATCTCAGAAGACAAGAATGACTGAAATATGAAGCAACATTGATTATATTGAGACACATAGAGGGTATTTATAAGAGACATAAAAGGTATTTCAAATATTATTTTAAATATAGAACGATAGAATCATAAAATCATAAAATGGTTTGGGTTACAAGGGACTGTAAAGATTATGAGGACCCAAACCCTCTGCATGGACAGGGACACCTCCCACAAGACCAGGCTGCAGAAGGCTACATCCAGCCTGGCCTTGAACAGTTCCAGGGAGGGGACATCATCAACTTCCCAACAAAACCTATTCCATTATTTTTCTAGCCTCATGGTGAAGATTTTTTCCTAATATCTAACCTAAATCTACCCTCTTTCAGTTTAAAATCATTACCTTGCCCTGTCACTACCCTCTCTGGTGAAAAGCTCCACCCCAACTTTCCTGTTGGCCCCCTTCATGTACTGGAATATAGAGTATGATGCTAACAAAATCAAGTAGTCTTATATGGATTGAAAAAAACTGTGCTTGCAATTAAAGTTAAAAGCAGAATTTTAAAACAATTACACTTTCCTTAAAAAAAATAAATCTGGGCTAAATTGTTTGATTAACATTGAGACACCCTTTGGGAAAAAAAAAAAAAAAGGAAAAAACAACAACCACATCAAAATTAAATTTGGGTGTGATTACATCAAACTTGTCCATATTAATAGATACCTAGATGATTGTGGTCCTTCATACATTCATCTTTAGTTCCCAGTTATTCACAGTTTGTTAATTGGTGTGATAATTGGGATGAATATTGATAGTACCATCTGAGGATGATTTCCATACCAAAGGAGGAGGCATATTTACGGTCCATGCACAGAGCAGAAAAGCAAAGTTCTCAATAGATCTGACTTTGAAATTGGGCAAACACGCATTCAGCATGTTGTGCTCATTACACAAATACTCTTCCCACCTGCATAATGGAAAATACAATGCAAAGAACAACCAAATAAAACATGGAATGAAGTAAAAATGCTAAGTTCAGTTTTTTAATTTGCATAAGTTTCTTGAGAATCTCTGGATGCAGTAAGTGATTATGATAAGTAGAAGAGTGCTGTGACTGTTCTTAATAGAGGAGGGACCAGAATGTGGTGTTGGTTATCCAGATTTATATCTAGAGTAAAATATTAGTGTTTTCTATGAGGCAAAAAGTCTGAGGAATTCAGATTTGTATCAGGGTTTTCCTTGAGCAGAGTACTAGCCTCCTATTTTGAGCTTCTCTGTATACCTATGTTAAATCTGGCATGGCCACAAGGCAAGGTTGTTCAGAGGGGAGGTGAAACAGCCTTGAGAACCAGTGAAAAAAAGAGAACTTCTTCTCTTGTTTCAAAGCATTTCTGTTTGCTTGTTTGTTTATGCCATTGGGTAGAGCGTACTTGACCAGAGGCATGTGTTAGTCAGTAACAAAACAACTTAAGCTGGAGATGGTGAGATGAGTCTATGAGTGTATCATCTCTGAGGAGCTGGGAGAGAATCTGAGAGATTATCTCTGAACCAACACCTTAATGGGATAGTCCAAACTGACACTTAAAACAGGAAAATAGGCGGGTTGAATGCAAGAATTGAACAGGATGGAAGATTTTAGCAAGACATATCTAAAGGAGAATAACACATAGTATGACATGAAGCCTTGCATCAGATCTGCAAGAAAGAATTTTCTCCTAACCAAACTGAAGTTCCAAAAGAATGAGTACTTAGGAGACTAGCAAGGAAAATACACTCACATCTTGTGAGATTGTGTCCCATCTCTCCTTCACCCTGGCCACAGTGTGCAGTGCATAAAATAAACCAATCTATACAAGCATGTGAATGGATTTTATTTTCTTTTGAAGTGGCTCAACTTATTGAAATGGAAAGGAATACAGCTACTCTGTAAACACTCAGAAAGACAGTGTACGAAAAGAAAAAGCGTTAACATTTAACTTGCATTTGAGATGGTCTTCACCTTTGATCAAATACTATACCATAAAAAAATGTTATTAAAATACTGACATTTCCAATTTTCAGGCAACATAATTTTATACGTAAGATGGAGAATAGCTTTGGATAAATTCTTTTCACTAAAAAATTGCAGGTTTAGTACAATCCAAGTAGTCTATAAATTCATCTCAGCTTGTCTGACTTAATTCAAAAAAATGTAAAGACATTACATAAAATAATAAATTCTTTTTTACTTGTTGAAAATGCTGTGGTTTTATTTATAAAATACATTAACTCAAAATCATACTTTTTCCTCAGTCTGGAGCAAAGCACATTTTAGGCAAGAGAAAATATTGTCTTCTAAGTGAAGTGAGGTTTTCACCTTTAACTCCTGTTTTTTTATTTTTTTTTCCCCCCCAGTCATTGGCAATGGCTGACGACCTGTGTAAAAAGACAGTTAAGTTTCTTATTGTTCATATTGTTATAAGCAATGCAAGGCAATAAAAGATCATGTCTTCTAAGTAATTCTGTATGTCAGAGAGAGGGATCTGCTCTGGTTATGCCTATACCAGTAATGTGCAGAAGATACAAGCACTCACATTTCAAACATTGCCCTTCCTGTTACATTATCAGCACAGCCTCTGGCATGATTTTGACCTAATCCAAATCACGTCCTCCCAGTCAATGCCCAGGCTTGGTACAGGCCTTAGCTTTGGCAGAGATCACTTTTAATAGGCAACTTGCACATAGCCATTTTGTCAATGGTAGAGTAAGATCAGCTGAATTCACCAGAATGGCCCTGGGTGCTTTACCTTTTTGTTAAAGACCTAGAATGATAGAATGGTTCTAGGCTACATTTAAGATCAGCTTTATTCTCCACCTAGAAACCAGTTGTGGACACCTGGTTCCAGGCACAGAAGATTTAATGAAGAATATGTTTTAAAATGTTGTGCTTAGTACCATAAGCACAGAGACTGTACCTCTTTTCTTGCAAGCAGACACTAGCTGGAAGTGTCCCATCTCAAGAGACCTTTGCAAACCCTTCCACATTGAAAGTAAGCCAAGTGGACCAGGCTTTCTGATGTTTTCATGTGAGGCAGGCTGGTAACAATGAGGGGGGAAAAAGTAGAGACATGAAGGAGGTAACAAACCTCAGACAAGAACCTGGATTAAAAGGAAGGAACAAATTTATACCTTGCCACAGCAGCTTTAATGGTGTGCAAAGAGGGACTTAATAGACCAGTAAATTTGGGGTTTAATCCAGCAGTCACTATAGTGAGAAGTGAGATGTCCACTGACTTTGAAAGGGGTTAGGTTGAACCCTTGGTGTCCTGTGTTTTTATTTTATAGCTGTCTCTTCTCACCATCCTCTTTTGCATCTGCCTTCACTTACTGTGAGTTCAAGCATCAGAGCAGGTTTCTAACCCCGCTTGTCTCACTACCATATTTCCCTTGCCACATTCACCAACAAAAGGAAAAGAGACCTCAAAATACCTATGTCTGAAAGACAGAGAGCTTAGTTGCAGTATCCATACAGCCTCCTTTTAACAGGATGTTTCTTTGGGGTTTTATGGCAGAGGTGGATTTCTTTCCAGTTTTTCAGATCCCTGAAAAGACAAGTAGACTTGCCAAAATGTGCAGACACACACAATTAGGCTTGCACATATCAAAGCTATCAAAGGTGTCACATTTAATTTCTTTCACCTGCTTGTGGACTGTGGACACTTGTGACTTACTGGCAGCACATACTGGTTGCAATGAGGAAAGTTTCAATTAGAATTAGATTTGTACTCCTACAGCTTCATGGAACTATTTTGGATTCTCTCTCAAATATTTTTATATCTGCTTGAAGTAACTCTTGTCTGTCTAAAATAATAATACTTTAAAGAAATATAAAAATCAGTTGTTTTTTTTTTAATCCTACAAAAGTCTACATAGAGGAAAGCAAAGAAAACCTTCTGAAACTCAAAAGTATGTAGTAATTTACTTTTCCTACTACACAAAATCTTCACTTGTGGCACACAGAATCATCAGTCTGAAAACTGAGCAACAGATGCTCTTAGGTAGTAAGAGTTATTAAGCTGAAAGAACTTCAGTAGCAGTTGCTAGGTAGTGCAGGAACCAATACTGGTAGCAGATGCCACAAGTTATTCAGGATATTTGTGCTTCTCTGATCATCTGTTGTGCAAGCTTCACTCTTTCCACTGACTCAGAGCTGAAAGCATTTAGAGTTTAGTGTATTTCTGTTAGTTTTAGGGGAAGTTAATGTATTTCAAAACAGCAGTGATCAGTAGAAAAGCCACCTTATCTGACAACCATGAGGAACAGAGTTTTCATGCACATATTTTTGACAAATCTTTTTGGAAGCTTTGTCAATAAAACATAAACCAATGATACTGTAAGCATATACTTTGTCTTTTTCCAACAAATGAATACAAAATTTATCCAGGGGTTTGAATGGTTGGTACTAAAAACACAGACTGAGCTTTTAAACATTAATGGAGACCAAATTTCTCATGTCAGTTTTTTTTTTGTTCTCAGTAAATTTCATCATCTGATTTGACAGAAAGCACTTAACTAGATTGACAAAGGTTACAATGGGTGTATGATGATTCTGCTGTCCAAAGGCAGTGTCCAAAGCTTTTGGCAGCTGTCAGAGGTATCAAATCCTAATTCTTCACACCCCTATCTCCACCAGAATATAACCTAGCCATTAAGTCTGATGTATCTGCTGGAGCTGTTTGATTTTGTCTATGAAATTTAAACAATTAATGGAATGAAAACTGGAATCTTTGTCTCAGCTTCTGGTTCAGTGCCCTAATCATCAAAGCTGGAGAACAATATTAGTAAATTTTTTTCACAGATTTCCTGTCACTGAGAATATATCTTGAAGCACCATATCTCTGTTTCTTTGATGGTGTTATCTCAGCTGTTCTAGCTGAAGCCATTTTGTGTTGCATGAAAAGTTTTAAATAGTTTCTTAAACAATTAAAAATTAAATATTGTTTTCCTTTCTCCTGGATATATATAGTCCAATCACAGACAGATCTGTTACACAAAAAGAACACTGGCCACCCCTTCCTAGGATTGATTCGTGAAGTCGGTTCAAAGTTCTACATCCCAGTCAAACCCATGTGGAAAATGCAGCATTAATTCAGAAGAAAGGTTTGTGACATTCAGCTTCATTTTTCACCCAGTGTTATTCATCATCTCTTTTTTCAGGATAACAGTGCAAGGATCCAAAGACACGGTATTTAATATTTTTTTTTTTTCATCAAAGCTAGTGAGTGTTTTGAGATGTGATTTGATTTTTAGCTCAGATACATGCATTGGTGATCATTAGCAAAACAGGTTAGAAGGCATGTAATCGGTTAAATAAGTGGCAGAGGGCTAGAAATCTTGGCTTGTAAATGTAATTACAGAGACTGTCAATATCCATTGATTTCCTTAGATGGATCACTTGAAAGCATTCAGAAAGATGGGAATAAAATGGAAGAATGCTACAGAGCTCCAAAAGGAGCAAACAGCTTTTTTCTATCTCTTCCTCCAAGTCCTGTACCTACACAGTGGAGCATCTTACATTTCTCCACCATTTTTTTGTATATTTGGGAGAAAATGCTCAGCATTCCTCTTGTTCTCCTGCACTTCCTGCTTTTAGTGCATTTTATTGAACTTTGATTTTAAAAATCCTAACTAAATCGTCTAACATGAAATGATTACTAATGTTCTCATAGTCCATTTACTCTCTCCGGAGTGACTATTTTCCCATTAATGCCTATTGTTTCTTTGTATTATCAGCTTTTAAATTATACTATTGTCAATAAAACTATCCTATTGTTTACTTCGCTCTGGTGAGACCCCACCTGGATTAGTGCATCCAGCTCAGTCCTCAGTATGGACCTGTTGGAGCAGCTGAGGAGGGCCACACAGGTGGTCAAAGGGCTGGAACACCCCTACTATGAACACAGGCTGAGAGAGCTGGGTTGTTCAGCCTGGAGAAGAGAAGGCTCCAGGGAAACTTTAGGGTGGCCTTTCAGTACTTTAAGTAGGCTTATAAGAAAGATTTTATCGGAGCCTGTTGTGGTAAAGCAAAGCGATAATTGTTCTAAGATATAAGAGGATAGTTTTAGACTTGATATAAGAAATCTTTTTTATAATGAGGGTGGTAAAACATTGGGACAGGATGTCAAGATGGGTGGTAGATAGCTCATCCTTGGAAATGTTCAGTGTCAGGTTGGATGAGGCTCTGAGCAACCTGATCTTGTTGAAGACATCCCTGCTCACTGCAAGAGGTCTTGCACTAGATAAACTTTAAAGGTCTCTTCCAAACCAAACTATTCCATGATTCTAAAAATTTATTCTCATGAAGCTGCTCTGCCTCTTTGTTCCCTCTTTCCCTGAGCTTTGTGCCTGATTTTGTTCATAGGAGGGATATATTTAAAGCCCAGAAGTCTTTCTGCAGTTTGTTGTATTTTGCAGCAGGATGTATTAAATGGCACTGAAGATATCAATCAAAACTGAACTGTAGTTGAGAAGAGACAGAAATGTAAACCCATTGTAGAAGTCACCTGTTACATAATAAAAATGTGGATATATAGAACTCCTATTCAAACTGTATCCTGAAAGTAAATTATTATAATTAGTATCAGCAGATTGCAACCCCTTTTATGTGCAAGACGTGTTAGAGATCCAGCTAAATATTAAACAGCAGGAAACAAAAAATGGGAATTGCAAACAATTGCCACTATATGTATCACACTGCACTTCCATCTTCTTATTATTGAATGCTTTCTTCATTTTTTAACAATTGCCTTTGTAAACCTTTCCTATGTTCTTATTTTTAGGCAATAGTATAAACTATACTCCACCCACTTGGTTCTATTGAAGTATGGCAATGTGACTGAATTTCATCTGGAAATAACCAGGGGAAAAGTACTTTCTTGTTTAAGATTATTTCTGTAGAGCAGAACAGAAGTTTAGATGGTTGTATTGGGTTTAGGTGGCAAGATTTTCATAGAGGGGGACTCTCAGGGGTACCTTTTGTGAGAAGCTGCTATCTCTATCTGGTAGAGACAATTCCATCTGGACTCACCACTGGCCAAAGCTGAGCCCATTAGCGATGGTGGTAGCATCTCTGTTATATCATATTTAAGAAGGAGAAAAAAAAAATGCTGCACAACAGCAGCTGTAAGAGACAAGTTGAGAACACATGAGAGAAACTACTCTGCAGATCCTACAGACAGTGAAGAAAGAGAGGGAGGAGGTGCTCCAGATGCTGGAGTAGAGATTCCCCTGCAACCTATCACAGAATCTTTGAAGTAGGAAAAGACCTCTAGAGATCATTTAGTCCAATCCCACTGATAAAGCAGGATTGCCCAGAGCACATTATTCAGGTTTGCATCTAGGCAGGTTTTGAAGGTCTCCAGAGATGGAGACTCCACAACTTCTCTGGACAACTTGTTCCAGTGCTTTGAAGAGCATGGGAAGGCAGGTTGTCCTACTGCAGCTCACAGAGGTTAATGGTGGAGCAGTTATCCACCTGCAGCCCCTGAAGGACCTCACACCAGTGCAGTTGGATGCCCAAAGGAAGCTGTGACCCTGTGGGAAGCCTGCACTAGAGCAGGCTTCTGTCAGGACCTGTGGCCCCACGGAGAAAGGAGTGAGACCACATTGGAGCAGGTCTTCTGGCCAGACTTGTGACCCCATGGGGGACCCACCATAGAGCAGTCTGGTCCTGAAGAACTGCACCCTGTGGAAGGGATCCATGCTGAACCAGATAGTGAAGAACTGCAGCCTGTGTGAAGGACCCATGCTGGAGAAATTCATGGAGGACTCCCTCCAATGGGAGGGACCTCAAGTTGAAGAAGGGGGAAAGTATGAGGAAGAAAGATCAGCAGGGACAGAGTGTGATGAACTAACCAGAGCCCCCACTTCCCATCCCTCTGCACTGCTGCAGGAAGGAGGTAGAAAAACTGTGAGTGGATATAAGCCAGAGAAGAAGGGAGAGATGAGGGGTGGTTGTTTTAAGCTTTTGTTTTCTTTCTCATCACCCTAGTTTGATTTGTTACAATAAATTAAATTTCCTGAGTCCAATCTGTTTTGTCTGCCACAGTAACTGGTGAGTGATACCTCTCTGTTCTTATCTTGACCCATGAGCCTTTCCCTTTCTTTCTCATTTTCTCCTCCAGCTGAGGAGAGGGGGTGATAGAGTGGCTTGATGAGCACCTGGCACCCACAACAGACAGCCTTCCAGTGCTCCACTGCTTCTCTTACCAGTGGATGAAATGAATTAGACTAAGGGCTGTAATAATTTCTGATGGGTGAAGGTTTAGGGAGAGTTAATAATCCATTTATACAGTTCAGACATTGTAGCCTGACCCAATCCCACCCCTTCCTGAGGACTAGTGCATCTACAGTCACAGACTCAAAAACTACCTCATCCTGAAAAAATCCTTGGAACTCCTTTCTCAGATAATTCAGTGATGGTTCTGAGCTGGGTTTAGAGACCTCCAAGGCTGTGATCTCCTGTGTTCATCATGTTACTCATGTTCTTCTACTTTGAAAGAATTTCTGCTAGCAGCTCAGGGCTAGAGGAAGAAAAGGAGAGTGAGCACTGAAATTTCAGCCTCTGCCATCAAACAGCATTCAACACAAGATTTTTGTTCTTCAAATTACAGAGAAAACATGAAGTTGCCTGGACTTCCTTACTAATCTGGGGGAAGATGGAATTACCACCATATGTTTGCTGGTGAGCTAAATTTTCTTAAAACAATCTACAGAAGATCTTGACAGCAGAAGTGCTGCAGAGGTGGATATAAGCCAAGTTACCATATGTGGTTTCGAGGAATGTATGGACTTCCTTTTCTTTCAATAACATATGCAAGATAAAAGAATTCTCCGGAGTTTGTAGCTAGGAAATAGCCTAGAGAATGTCAAAACCCTCCCACTGCTTGCATAGAAAAGAATGAATCCTTCCAGAGCGTCAGCTGGCCTGAGAGTCAGGACTTTTGTGGGCAAGCTCTTTGGAACAGAACTCTTGTCTTTAGGGTATGTGGAGTCCCTCTATCGTATATAGCAGAAAACAGGTGTGTGGAAGGCAATAGCAAAGAGCAACATGCTGAACATGCCACCCAGAAATAAGAACAAGTCAGACAGCCAGGAGGGAAAAAAGGTGTGATAAAAATAAAAGTTAAGTCCCGTTAAAAATCCCTTAAATCTCCAGGGTATTACAAATCCCTGTAGGCACAGAGGGTACACTGCTGTGGATTTTTCTATAGAATTCTGCCCACTTTGCAAACACTTTAGGTTGCTGCAGGGAGAAGATGCTTTCTAGCTGTCATGGCTGGAGCATCCTAGCCAATTATGTGTTTGTTTCACAGCATCTTTAATATTTTCCATTCACTTTATCATTATCCCTTATCTTCTATTAACTAATCATAGACTTGTGGTTGCCAGTCAGATAGACTTGGAGAAGCAGTTGTTAAGTAAAGCAAGCTTGTCCCTCAAGAGATCCTCTCACAGGCAGATAACAATTCCAATAATAACAATGATATGAGGAGGAAAACAAGAATTTGGAAATAGAACATAATGTTAATTTACTCCAAAGCATTTGTGCAGTGTTACTTGGCACTAAGAAATGAAATTCAGTGCATCCTGTTCATTCAAGGAATACTGTAACTCATGTCAACTGTTCAGGATTTTATTTAAAGTAGGCAGGGAAACAGGGTAATTTTCCCATCCTTTCTCACATAAAGCATGCATTCAAAACCTTGCATGCCACAGGTGAAAATAAGTGGCATTTTTTTCCATCAACCAGACTCATTTGGCTATTTATTTACTTCACAAACTGCTGGCAGATATTATTTGTTATGGCCAGCTCTATTCACTCAAGAGAGGCTCAGGTCTAGAAGAAGGAACCAAGAGGAAGATACATCAAGTTAAAACTGAGGTGGTTTGACTAGGAGGTATGGAAACACTTTAGCAGTAGTAATTTGCCCTCTGACTGTTAATTATTTTTTTTCTCTCTTATCTGACCCTCACTGAGGGAGATTCTTCTCTTTCAACAACAACATCCACATTACTGGAGGAGCAAGGACTGGATATTCTACCCAAATTCTAGGCAGGCTTAAAAAACCAACCAACCAAACAAAACAACAAAAACAATAAAAAAAAAACAACAGAGAAGACGGTTTTTCTCCATCTCTCTGCTTCTAATCCAGAACTGAGCAGAATCCTAATTCCATTGAAATCAGCAGGAATCAATTGTGCTCTCACTGACTGAAGTAGGAATAAGTCCTTGGAGCATAATACATACAGTTTTCTCCTTATTCTCCTCAGAATTTGGAGATGAGGAATAAAAAAATTTAAATGTGGCATAATGCAGGGGAAAAGAAGAAAACTTCCTAACCAAATAAAAAAAAGATTTCAACTACTTTAAAAAATAGCAAATAAATAAATAAAGGCTGTCTGGATCTACATCTCGTCATCCTCTTTCCAGACAGGAGAGGAAGGGAGAAGAAAGATGCATATAACTGCACGAGGCTGCTGAACATCCTTAAGGTGATGCTGATTTTAAAATTGCTTATAGGTTGCTGAGACTGAAATACTGACTGTGGCCATACCAAGTGTGTCCAAGCAAATCCACACTTCCTTTAAACTGCCTTATTCAGATGTCAGACCCTGGTGGCCTGAAGTTCAGAGTACACAATATCAACTTGGCCATGGCACTGAGTATGTGCATGAAGATTTGGGCTGCTCTGAGCTCTGGAATGGCACAGCTCCATTGTACCTGACCTGGCTAATCACAAAAGCAAAGCCAGGGTTGTCTGTGGGTGCTGCAGTCATCGTTGCTTTCACAACAGCATCCATTTCAAAGGGAAAAACATGGGGAGGGAGCTGAAAACCACGGACACCTCCCCATGGTGGTACTTGTTGGGTAGCATAGTGGGAGATGTGCACACCATGAGTCAAAGTCTCAGCCCAAAAGTAGCTGCCAGCCTTTAAGAGCATTCTGCCACCCCTGCTTAGGAAAATGGAAATGAAAGAAGCTACAGAAACTACCTAATGTGAAAATTATGTGTGTGTGGTTTTTTTAAGACTTCTCCATCAAAACTGTGATGAAATCTTCAAAATGTTGAAGGAAGTATAGTATAATATAATTCCTTTATAAAATCAACTATATTGCACATATAGTGCTAGTGTGAGAACATGCATGTGCATGTGTTCAGGGTCTCATATATAATTAATACTATTGACTTAAGCAATGATTCATCAGATAGTTTCAATTATATTTCCCTGCTGAAAGTCTCCCATTAAAAAAAAAAAATCTTTCCTAGAACACAAAGTAGAGATTTTTTGGGTATCTGACTTCTTTAATGCCACATCAATTCTTGAACTGGTCTGGGGGCTTTTTTGGTGTTTTTTTTTTCTTGCTGTTGTTGTTGTTGTTGTTGTTGTTTGTCTGGGGAGCTTTTTTTTTTTTCTTTAGTAGAACATGGCTACTAAAGTTATTTTCAGAACATCATATGGATTTTTCATTGAAACATCTGTGTTAACTTTTATCCTGGTTGCTCTGCTTTGTAATTTTGGAAACAGCTATAAAAAATGAGCAACCCAGAGCACAGTAATATAGTGGGAAGCATCCTTCATAAGTCAATTGAGGAATTTAATAATCTCTTTAGAAATAAGCTCTGCAGCTATGAGAAAAATGTGTGGGTTAAAGGCCTTCCAATTAAGAAAGGTTTCTCTGTGGATTTATAGGCTGGTGGTTAGCTCTTCCTGTTCGTGTTTCCATGGCAACTGTCAGGTAGATTTTCTGCTACTTGCTAGGAAGTTGGAAATGTTGAGTCTGGTTGAGCCTTTCAATTCACTGAAGCTTAAATGAAATTCTTTGCAAGGAACTGGCATTTAGCCTGGGTCATTTATTCATATCTAGAAGAGAAATCAATTATAGTAATCAAACGTACATTTTTTTTTATTATTGGTATTATTTTGGGTACAAAATTATTTAGTATTATTGTGCCACAATCTATTTTTAATATTAGGGTAGGAAAGGTTTGAAATGCTGCAGCTGGCCTCTTTTCTACTGATGGCTTATGGCTTTAATTACAGCCCAAGACACACACACAGGCACGTCTCTTTCTGGTCTGCTTTTACAGGCTATAATCACTCCTGGTGATATCCGTGATACCAGCTCGAATCTTGTAGACTCTGATATTAGAGCTGAGGCACCTGTACTGAGAGAAACACAGCTTACCACCTTTTCCCCCTTCAATGTTCTTGTCTTGTTGTTTTGTTTGAATTAAGCTCTGGGAAGTAAATAATTTGTATGTTTGTTATTCAGACTTTCAGAGTACATCGTGTTTTAATTCCACATCAGACTCCATGTGTTTGCACCCTTCTTTCTACTCCTTATATTTTTCATCCCACACTGACTGCTGCTTGACAGCTCCATTCAAGCTTCATTCTTTTAATTCTCTAACATCAGGTATGTAGGCGTGCATGGTGTGTGCCTATACTTTCAGCCTTTCTGTAATGCATAATCCATACCATCCAATGAGCTGTGTCCTGCAGGTTTTATGTGCATAATGCCATGTAGACTTCATTGACTTTTCTTGCAAGAATAAAGTCAGCATGCCACGACCCAAAGATCACAGATTATCTAAACAGAGGCAGAATGGTCTTCTAGGTAGAGCTTGGAAAGCCTAGGAGATTGCTTCCCAGTTCTGGCCTTGGCTTCCAGGGTAAAGGAAGATTCATTTAGTGGCAGATCCTGAACTCTGCTGAAGTCCTCTCATGCTGGAGTTAATGGAGCTGTGACAATTTATGCTAGCAATGAATCTGCTCCATTACCTGAGCCTCACTCCAACTGTAGAACAGAAATAATAGCAGTACCTACCTCAGAGAGGTGTTGTGAGGATAAATAGCTAGACAGGAAAGTGTTATGATACTATGATAATGAAGACCAGAAAAAATACCTGCAATAGACTAAAATCAGCATGACTGATCTGACATTTACTTTATTTCCTTCAGTCCGTCTGCCACAGTGACACAGTAATAGCTTGACAAAGTGACGACCAGACTATATTCCTCCTGTTGCTTTGCTTTCTTTGCTTTCTTGCCTTTGTTCTTTCATTCTTAGGATTTTAAATAACATTTCCTGAAAGCTTTTAAGAACCAGATAACAAATATTTCATTTTCACCCTCACCTTGTCCAAACATATTCAATTGTTCTCTTTTGCTCTGTTCTGCTTATCTTCATTTCCATGGATTAAGACCAAAAGCTGTACACAAAGAAATCCAACTAGACTTCATCAACTTTAAACACAAAGTGAGTTCCTCTGGCATTGGTAAAGAAGCCAGAACCAAGTCTCAGTATCATTTCTGCAAAATTTAGAAGTCACTTCCAGCCCATCTCAGAGAAAGAGAACTGATTCAGGTCCAAGGAAACATAGCATCTTGTAATAGAATACTCTATCCAAAATACTAAAGGGATGTTCAGACTGCAGATTCTGTGTATGCAGCTCAATGGGCTGCTAGAAGCTGTGTAGGAGGGACAACATGACTGTCCAGTTTTTGTGACTGACCTCTCGTCTTAGGCAGATTTGCCACCCTTGGCTAATCCTCTAGGTCTTTCTTTGCTATGTTACACAGCATTAAGTGCCTTGAAGACTAACTCTAGCCTTCAGTTTTAATATCTTCGTTACCTTGGGATCTGCCAAAGAGCTGGGCTGAGCCTTTCTATGTGTTTCCAGAGCAGTTTCCATCACCCTGAACACCAGTGGGAATTTATGGGTTGGTATCTTTAGACATGCACCAAGGAGGTGTGTGGCTGAGTGGACCCACAGGCACACCAGTGGGAGAAGTTTCCTCTGTAGCATCCACTGCACAAGGAAATTACTCATTTGCTGAATGAGTGTCTGGATCTTCCAGCCAGGAGAATGTTTTGATAAACCGTGCAGACCTTCTGCACTAGTTAGGGTTGTATACTTCAACAGGAGATGATTTTGATCAGATTTTAATCCATTTCACTCCTCAAGATACTGAACTGCTTTTCATGACAGGAAGATAAGAGAAAACCAAGGTACTGTCAGTACCACCAGCACATACTGACTGGTCTGTATTGACTGTCCTTGTTCTCTGGTTAATGATTGTAACCATTGTAACCATCAAAAGGAGGAACAGCTGTGCCTGTCCAGAGAACTGCCTCCATGACAATACAGCTCTACGGGGCCTCCAAGTCTCTGACCCTACTCTTTTCCTGCAACAAACACATCTGGAAGAGGCAGGATTGAGCTTTAATTATCACAGGAAAATATAGAGGCATGACCATGTTTTTTGAAAGATCTGAAAGTGTCCTCTTGTGGTGCTACAAAAACAGAAGAAAAGGTCCTTTTATTACGGTTTAAGAAATTTCAATATATTGTGGATTACCATTCCAAGAGGCTGAAGTCTTGGGTTATAACATTTTTTGCCTCTCTATATCTCTTCTGTGGCTATTCAAACACTGGGTTCAGGCACACACAATAAAAGGAGCCAAGTGCCTACTTAACCTCAACCAATGACAGCACATGGGAGAGAAGAGGCTGGGGAGAAACTCTTCTCACTCTGTACTGCAGCTGACCTAGGAGCAACCTGACCTTAGCTGGTAAGCTAAGGGTGATATTGCTGTGCTGGAAACTTTGGTCTCCCTTGCTGCAGTGCAACTTAGAAAAGACATGGGGGGAAATTGAGATTGTGAAGCATAATGTGTCCAGGGTGGTTTTCTTTGTGCACCAGCCTTTGCTGACATCTATGTGTAAAGTAATTTTTTTTAATCATCTCTATGAATACATGCTGAATATCTGACTCTAGCTCTGTGTATAAGCTGCAAGTCATAGAATCATAGAATCATAGAATCCTAGGGGTTGGAAGGGACCTCGAAAGATCATCTAGTCCAACCCCCCCTGCCAGAGCAGGGCCACCTAGAGTACATCGCCTAGGAACGTGTCCAGGCGGGTTTTGAATGTCTCCAGTGAAGGAGACTCCACAACCCCCCTGGGCAGCCTGTTCCAGGGCTCTGTCACCCTCACAGTAAAGAAATTTTTTCTGATATTCAACTTGAACCTCCTATGCTTCAATTTACACCCATTAGCCCTTGTCCTATCGCTGGTCACCACTGAGAAAAGCCTAACTCCATCTCCCTGGCACTCACCCCTTACATATTTGAAAACATTGATGAGGTCACCCCTCAGTCTCCTTTTCTCCAAACTAAAGAGACCCAGCTCCCGCAGCCTATCCTCATAAGGGAGATGCTCCACTCCCTTAATCATCTTAGTAGCTCTGCGCTGGACTCTTTCAAGCACTTCCCTGTCCTTCTTGAACTGAGGGGCCCAGAACTGGACACAATACTCCAGGTGCGGCCTCACCAATGCAGAATAGAGGGGGAGGAGAACCTCTCTTGACCTACTAACCACACCCTTTCTAATGCACCCCAGGATGCCATTGGCCTTCTTGGCCACAAGGGCACATTGCTGGCTCATGGTCATCTTGTCTACCAGGACCCCCAGGTCTCTTTCACCTACACTGCTCTCCAGCAGGTCAGCCCCCAACCTATACTGGGACATAGTGTTGTTCTTCCCCAAATGCAAAACTCTACACTTTCCCTTGTTAAATTTCATCTTGTTTCTCCCTGCCCAACTCTCCAGCCTGTCTAAGTCTCTCTGGATGGCAGCACAGCCTTCTGGTGTGTCAGCCACTCCTCCCAGCTTAGTGTCATCAGCAAACTTGCTGAGGGTACATTCTATACCCTCATCCAAGTCGTTGATGAAGATATTGAACAACACCGGTCCCAGTACCGACCCTTGAGGGACTCCACTAGTCACACACCTCCAACCAGATTCTGCCCCATTGACTACAACTCTCTGCAAGTGTCAAAAGGGCTGGAAAACACTGATGCTTGTTACACAAAACCTGAAGCAGTACATTTGTTCACTGTTGTATACGGCCACATCTGTTTTAAATGTAAAGGCTGCTGTTGCAGGTGACCTTATATACTTTCAGGCATTAGAGTATGTTAGCGAGTGTGTTTTGGAAAGGTTAAAAAAGATGTTATTTCTTTTTTCAGAAGCTATTAGTTGAATACAGCAGAGTATCCCAGCCACACAGTGTTACTGTAGGAAATCTGAGGATCACTTCAGATTAAGTAATGGCTTGTTCTTCCTGGTGTTAAAGAATAGTGGCATCTAATTAATGACTATCTTTTTCCATCACAATCCCAATAAAGATTCATATCCCCATTTATGCAGGTGCTTGCAGGATTCTCCATATACAATTACTCTATAGGTGTTCTCAATAGCAACCGTTTTACCAAGTCATTCCCTTTTCTTCTAAGCAAAACAGCAAGATGAAGAAATGTAAATGAGTATAACCTGAGATGCAGTTCCTGCACCTTTTCTTCAAGGAATTAGGTTGCTAGCAAAAGATAGGACCTATTTGACAAGTAAGGTAAGAGTATCCTTCCCAAATGGCTTACCAAATTGAAGCAGAGAGCCTAAAACTGGCTATGGGAGGAGACAGTGATAAAAACCTTAATCTGGGGCTGATAGCAAACACTTTTGAAAGGGGACACCTTGAGTGCAGGTACACAGATTAAGGCAGACAGGAAAACAGGCAGGAGGGATCAGGCTGTTGACGTGAATATACTCCAGGCACTACTGGAGTAACTGGGACATGGTAGGATTGAAGAACTCCCTGGGTCCCTTCCACCCTGAATGACTGTGATCTGAGACCTGAGTGGAGCTACTCAGTATTTATATTCCTGTAGAAGGCATTGACCTATGCCTGGTTTCTTGATTCATCTCAGTCTTTCCTTTTTAAATTATTCTTAATTAATCAACATTGTCTCTTTCTAGAACAAGAAGTTTTACTAAAATTATCTTTCAGTTCTTCTACTTTCTGTAGTAGAAATTTGAAATAACTTCATGGAGACTAATGCAGTGATTCAGATTTACATTACTGATACAGGTGTGTGGCACAGAGCTTTACAGCATAAAGGCTTTTAAAGATGGCTGTGGGAATGGATGAAGTTTTAGATACACTCTGTATTCTCTACATGGATATACTCACTTTTCCAACCCAGAGAAAAGCTCTCAAGTTTTGAATCTTATTTTAATGCCCTAGACTACTGACAGTGGAGGGCTGTATTTTTCCTCATTTTTGCATATGGGATCAGCCTTCTCCCTTTCCAGCTCTCCCATTTTACATCAGCAGAAACAGGACAATGTCTTATAATCCCTTACCTGAGGGAGAACAAAAAGGTCTGGCCCATCCACACAGTCACACAGATGACTGTTCCTTAAGTTGCACCCTTTCAAGCGTCAGCAAGTACACATCATCAGGAAGAGTTTCACATGGCATAATTTAAATCTGAGACAGAAAATTATTTGAAAATGTTTCAGCCACTATTGGTTGTTCTTCTTATTAAAAAACTTTTAAAACAAAAAAATAAAAAGAACTAGTCTTAATTGTTGCTATGGTAACTAACACAACTGCCAGGATATGTTGCAGTGGGAAAAGTGTGTGAGTTCTGTGAACATTTCCTGTTGTCTTTCCATGGAAAGACTTAGAGCAGGGCTCCTTAGTGGCAACTTTACAAACTCAACTGGAAGGCACTGTGAAATTGAGAGGCAAGCAGTGTGAAATGAGTGGAAAGAAGCACTCTTGTTTAAATAAACAAGCAGAAAGAACAGGATTGGCCAGCAGAACACATTGCCTTGTTAGAAACAAAGCAATTTTAGGGGTTTTTTGGTGGAGTTTAAAACACTATCGGGCACTTTATACAGATGAAAACTTACTCACTTGGTAAGAATTCTAATACCTGTATTTTCAACAAACTCAACAGAATCACCCTTTGTGCTTTAGACCAACTCATTAATATGGAAGGACAGAAGGGAGCAAAGGAAGGAGGTTAGGTTCTTCACAGTTCCCATCATCTGAAGGCAGCTTTACACAGGGTGGGTGAGGAATGCTGGTTTGGATGTTTGCCCATTCCACATACTGCAACATAAAAATAAACAGAATATTTCCCAGTCTTTATCTATTATTGTCAGTAAGATGACCTGCACCTTCCTTTCTCACCCTTCCAGCTACCCATATTTTTGTGTTTCATTCTGAAAGCATTTGATGCACTGTTCTTCTATTTATAGCTCAAACAATTCAACTGCAAGGTGGGTGGTTTCATTGAAAGATAAACAAACTTCTAACAAAACCCCACTGATTCATAAATGACTAACTCTGCTGACACTGCAGGCTGCAGGGGACTTAAACCACCCTGGGAAGTTAGCCATTTACTGCACTACAGAGTAAGACCCCCTGTGGTTCCCTTGGACAAGGAACAGCTGGTGGGTTTTCTCTTTTTTTCTTTTTTTTTTTACTTTTTTTTTTTCCTTACAGAATAAAAAATCAATTTCTGTATTGTTTGTGCAAAGATTAAAATTTAAGATTTTGTTGATGGTTTAATGTAATTTATAAAACACCATCCTTTGTTTGACACACATATTGATTTCAAATTGTTTTGGGGGAGATTGTTAACATCTTTTCTCCTTTTAAAATGTACTTCTGAAGCTAATGGTTTATTCCTTTGTGTTCAGAACTTTCGACCTTTAGCACTGGGATTTCTTGTCTTGATCTTGTTCTTGTTGAAACCTCTTTCTCCCTGAGTTAAAGCAAGTTTCTATTCCACTGACATTTCTCCTCCATACAAAAGAGGTGGTAAGACATAAAGTTTTATTCTCTGTGTTCCTTCAAACTCAGTGGGCTTCTGAGTAACAAATAGAATTGTTTGTGCAATTTTGTTTAGAGTATTCTTTTATGAAAATAGCCTAATATTGATGAACTGTAGCATCTGTACCCCTTAGGGAGACCAAGGAGAAGTGGAGATAATGACATAAGAAAAATTTTTTTAAATTAAGGATTATATAGCAAGTTTGGACAAGCGAAGATCAGCCATTTTTAGTGTGGTGACTTATTGAGTGTTATTTATTTTATGTTGGAAAAAGTTATAATTTACACTTACTTAAATTTTTGGGCAAGTTATCAGTTCTCCTAGCCTACATTTTTTCCTGAAGTTGACTCTGAATTATGTCAGCTGGTTTACCTTACATGCCTTTTAAACTAGACATTTGTTTTAAAAGACAACAGGACAGACTGAAAGGGGAAATTGTCTTTAAATTACTGGGTTTCGTATTCAACATCCCACTGTGTGCATGAGAGAACCACAGAAATGAGCAATGCCAAAGATATTAGATCATCCAGTCTTCCTTTCTTAAAAAGCATAATTCTATTTGCTTTGAAATAAAATCAAAAGAAACCAAAATGGAACTGTATGTAAAAAAATCAGGCAAATGGTCCTGGCCTTAAAATACGAGTAACTTTACTATTTTATATTTCACGTCTCTATGGGAAGATTTTGTGAAAATACAGATGGGAGCTGGGTGCTTAAGTCGATAGAAATAGGACACCTGACTCCCATTTGTGCCTTTGAAAATATTCCTTTTATAAATCATTGTGGAATTCCTATATTATGACTGTAGAATGTAGAAAGGGAGAGAGGGCTTAGAAGTAATGCTTGAAGTTCTCCAAGGAATGTAAGGATACTCTTTCTACTGTCTTGCCTTTGAAACCAACATTCTTAGTTAAGTCACTCTATATAAATATAGCTGTTCTGTTGAAAATAATTATGGTTTACAAATTATGATTTGACCAGCTTTCTGCTGCTGGTCATTCAAAACTGTACTGTATGACTTTTTAAAAAAAAATGAAACAAAACAAAACAAAAAAACAACAACAAAAAAACCTGCATTATTGTTTGGACCCATCCTTTACTAATAGTATGAAGTGGTGAATCTTTGGTGAATCTCTGAAAAACACAAGGAGATGAAAGTGTCCTTTAGCTCATCAGGCCACTGATTGCTGTAATTATTGCAACACTTTTAAGTTTCTTTTGTGGCTTTCTTTTCTTTTTTTCCCTTTTTTTTTTTTTTGTTTTCTTTTTTTGTTTGTTTGTTTTGTTTCTTTTTTTCCTGTTTTGTTCTATTTTGAGGCTTTCTGACCAGCTATTACACTAACCTAACAAGAACGTACAGAAAATCAATGACCTGAAAAGTTCAACACACTATAATATGACTTAACTTGAAAATATTGTGCAGTAGGGTTTTACTCATGGTCTAATCCAACCTCAGTTTTTTCTTGTTGTAACAATCTTCTTAATACATCATAAACCTGATACAATGTAACTTCTCCTGCAAAATAAAATAATACCTGTAAGACATAGTATAAGAAAAGATATTCTGATTTTCCATCACTACTTTTTTCATCACACAGAAACCCAAGAGAAATGTCATTCCTTCTCAGTTGTGAGAATGTTTTGAAGGTTTGTTTTCATTATCCCCAAGGATATAAAATCTTTAAGGTCTTAAAAGCAGACTGAAATGCATTCAGAAGAACAGGCAGCTTTTTAGGAAAAATGAAAGATATTATGATGGAATAGGAGATTTAGTTTGACGAAGATTCAACTTTTTTTCATTCATTAATATCCGAAGAGTACATAAAATAACAACTGATAAAGACTAATTTTATATCTACAGGCTCAGAATACTTACATGTTACAGTATTTTAAGAGTTCTTTAATCACGTATGACTGTTGCTTAGCTATTCTTAATAGATACTGAAATATCATAAAAAATTCTGAAGGCCAAAAAAATGTGATAATGTCCTGGAAAGATGCGTGGAATCATCTGCTAAGCTTTGGGATTGTCAGAGTGACATGAAGTTATGGAAAATATGTAAAGAAGAAACTGGAATTAAGTTAATGGTAATTCAGAGGATGAAATACCAGCCAGTATTAATTAATACAAAACCTATATTTTATAAATTCAAATATTATCTTTGTTAAGATTTTGAGTTTGGTAGGGATAAGTAAAAGATGAAACATATTACTTTGGGTATGCAAATTAGTTATTACAATGCCTAAAATGAGCTCACATGAAGATTTACCACACTTGGCTTAAACTTCAGATGGGATTAAGCATTGTGTAAACACTTGGTGCAAGAGAGCTGTATGTGTGTGCTATGGAAGGCTGTAGGCACACAGGACCTCTAAGTGAGTCTAACAGCTTTTTGTTGTCTAAAGAGGTAGTTTTGACCCTCCCTCTCCTCTCTTCTCCTTTTTCTCACATTTTTCTATTTTAAACCATTCCCTTCTATTGTCTGTGGGGTTTATCTGATTCTTCAGTGAGCTGATTCAACTTGCAAACTCTATTTGAAGTTACTCCCTGGTTTGCTGGTCTAACCCACTAAAATGGGTGGAATTGACTCATTGGGAAGTCAGACAAATGGTAGAGCCTGCATATGGAAAACAGCTGGAGCATGTGGCTGGAAGCCAGCTAGGTGAGGTGGAAGAAAAGTCAGAATGGCTCTAGAGAGAGACCTGCTGAGCCAGCCTTGGCCATCCATTTGGAACATGAAGCTTATTTGTTCCATAAAATGAAGCATATCCAAAGAACTTTAGCTTGAAGTAAATTTGGTACATCAACTGAAATGGCTCCACAGCAGCACCTGTGTCTGATCTGATTGTTTCTCCATCATTATTGAGAGAAAGAGAATGGGGGTCTAAAATCTACAGTGTGTTTTAGAAAAGGAAAAAAATTACTGAGGAGAGAGGAAGGTGATGACTTCTGTATCTCACAGTCTTGAATAATAGGCTGAATAGCTCTTTTGCCCTCAGGTGCCTAAATTCTGACCAAGTCTATAATGTGTATTCAGGTGAGTGTATAAATACTCTCATGCTCATTCTTTTGAAAAGTACCAACACTGTAATAAAAGAATAACTTCACAGAAAATCAGTCAAACACTGAAGATTTAACTGGACACCAGAAAAAAGTACTTAAAGGAAATATTTCACTCTATGGAAGTATTTCCAGTAGGATTCTGCAGGAATCTATATTAGGGCTGAGAAAATTCAGTGTTTCCATAGTGATGTAGAAGTAAACATGACACATCTGCCAAAAAATGGGTAATTATTGGCAGAATGATAGATAACAATAGTGACAAGGAAATCCTGCAGAACAATCTGACAAGCAGGGTCCGTTCATAGAAAAACACCTACAGATATTTGCATCTTTATAGCTAACTGCACAGATACAAGTGAAGGACATTAAAGAATTGGGGATTGCATCCTGGTAAACCACTAACCCTAAAATTATATAGCATTGTAGTGGAGTGGGAACTCAGTATAAAGTCTGAGTAAATTAGTGGGCCAGAAGAACAACCATTTCTCTTTGAGAAACACTCTCTTTGAGGAGAAGTAAAAGATAGATACTGATTTTTTTATTTGTCCTTAATGAGCAAAATAGTCTTCCTACAAAAATTATTTAAATTCTAGGAAAGAATCAGCTTCCATTTTCCTATTTAAAGAACTTGGAGTGGGGTGGGGGTTTGGAGTTTCTTTTTTTCTTTATTCAGGGGAGTTAAAGTTCATACATATATGTATCCTATAAAGGCTTGCTTGTCCTGAGAAAAATGTGACTACAAGACACAACTTCTCAAACCATAGGAAATACACTCTCACAAAGAAAACAGTACTTTTTTTCCAACTGAAGGTAATTTCTTCCAGAAGCAAGCTTGTTTCCTAGGACACCTTCCCAGTTTAATTTGTGCATGATTGTCCTATCTCAATTAATTCCACTTTCTCCCTTTGAAGCAAGTCCACATACACACCCATAATTTGAAGGAAAGTTCAGTGGTTACTTGACAAATATCCCCAGGAGAAGAAAATCAGAGGTTTCAAATATCTCCTTGTTCTAGCAAAGAAAGCTGCAACAGAATGATGCCAAACCAAGCCCATTCAAACTGCAAAGTAGGTACCTGCTATAAACAGGGAGAGGGATTAACCACTGGAATAAATTACCAATGGAAATGGTGGTTCTTCTGGCTCTTGACATCTTCATGTCTTTGTGGTAGTAAAACAACTGCAATTTTGTTTAAGGCAGGCAAAAGTAAATGTCTTCTGATGTACATAGGGACAGAGTGCATGAGGTGAAGGTTTTATCTGCCTCCACTTGCATGTTCCTGAGCAAAAGAACATTAAGGAATTATTTAATGGGTAATTGTAGTATTATTTTTTGGTATCAAAAATAGGTGATTAAATCTTTATCTAAAATAAAGCATTTTCTACTTGAAGTTCCACTTCATGATATTTGTTTTCTCCAGCAATGGTAATGAAGGTATGGGCATTTTGCAGTACTAAAAGTGTTTTTCTCCTCTTTAGGATGCACGTGGTACATAAGTAAATGCCAACTTGAATTGTTTTTCCCATATAAACAAAATATTAGCAACTGTTCTCATCAAGTCAGTAACAAAACTACTGTTTTCATTTGAGATTATAATCTGATTTAAGGAGAGGGAAATTTTTTTCAATAAAATTCAGATATGTGTCTACCTTCCTTAATCATATGAGTATTTCCTAAAATGTTTTTTGTAAACCAAGTGAATTAATAGTAAATAATAAATTAACACATATATAATCATTCAAACATTTTTGTGTCATACTTTCAGGAGTCAGAAGCACTTTTGCAAAACATCTGGCTCACTGAATACTCAAATAACATGACCATAGAAGCAGTGTGCTGATTAAATGTGTTTATTTATGAAAATGTTCCTGACTTTTTTTTTTTTAATTTATTTTTAAATCAAGCAGCTCTAATGGCAAGAATGCAAAGCAAGATCTTGATTAAAACATGATGGTAAGATCAAATGGTTTTAATTACAGTAGAATAATATTCTATGTGTAATGGGAGTGATTTACAATGTTATTAGTTTGATCTAGATGTCTCTGAACTTCAACTTAGTAACTTTTTCTCTAAAAATTACCCAAATCCTGATGAAATTTTGTAGGACAATCTCTGGAAAATGTTAGTCTGTGCAGTAGTGTGTGCGACTGCATCTGTGTGCTTAACAAAGTGCTTACATTTGATTTTCAGAGGAAATTGTGGGGGGTTAGTCAATTAAATTTCATTTTGTTAAGTATCTAGTAAAGCAACGGTATTTGTGAAAATGTCATTTTGCTGCTTCAATTAAGATGTAGATTTGCTGTTCAGAAAAAAAAAAAAAAAAAAAAAAAAAAAAGCAGGGAATTACTACCCATACAGATATTTCCTAGAACTCGTATAGAGGTTTGGGGTTGGGTTTTTTCTTGCACTTGCCTGAGACGTTTTTAAAAGATGGATAATTTGATGTGAAACTTTTTAATTAGAACATGTAATTGAAACACTTACATTTCAATTAAAACAAAGCAGCCTAAAACCATAGGGTGTTAGAAGCTTATAAGCAGGGTATAATTTATTGCCATTTTGATGATCTGTAAGACTTCAACTTAAGTCAATTATAAATAACTCACTTGAAAATGGATACAAGTGAAATTAACTAAATTGATACCAGTTTCTTTTTTGTGATCTGAAAACATATGCATAAATGGCAAGAAAATGTTAATTGACCTTAACCTTTTCTGTGTTAAGTCTCTTCAGTAATGTAGTAATACTTTGCACTTATGTAGTATAGTACCTCTTATCTAAAGATCTCAAGGAGCTTTACAAAAATTAATTAAATCTCACAGCACTTCTTTGACGTAGGTGTATGAAGTATTAAATAGGTGATTAAACAGAAAATGAGAGACTAAAGAAAACTTTTTCAACAGAGTGTCTAATGTTAGAAATTAGACTCTAAATCTGCCTATTGTGGTAATATATTTTCATTAAAATCACACTTCCCATTGATCCCAGGGATCTAATGACTTATAAGCACAGAGATTTTGACTCACAAGGTCATTGATGCAAGATCTTGATCACTTTGGCCTTTATAATTGCAAGAAAATCACAGGTCATATAATTCAGAAACTCCTACTTAGTGGAAAGAGACATCTCATGCTCTCACCATGGAGAATTTAGCATAGGTACATGGCTTGACTTTGAAACAAATCACAATCCACTGGGGTAAATTGTCACTTAGAGGTATGCCTGTCAATAAAGAGTAGAGAAACCTAAGAAACTAGGTAACAGAGATGTCTAATTTTTAGATAGCCAATATAACATAGAATTAATTTCACCTTGATCAGGAGGAATTCTACTTGTGTGGATCTGATTAACATAGTAATTTTATGGTTCTGATATTAAGAAGGAACAACAAACCAGTAATGCTAACAGGTAGCTTTCAAACAGAACACCTTGAATCACATATTTCTTTGTCACGTGAAAACTACAGACATAAAGGTAGAATAACCTTCATCATTATTACCCCATATTCTAGTTAACATATGTTACAATCTGGATAACCTTAAAAGCTTCTTTCCTCAACAAAGTTAATATTCACAAACCTTGGAAATGCAAGGTGTTAGCAAGCAAGGTGTAATTACATACTTGTGAGGACAAACATGATTGGATGTGCATATATTGCACCTCACTTCCAAGATTTGTTGCCTGAGGAAGCAGTTCAGTGTCACTTCAAATAGAAGTCCCTCTACAGGGTGGGCACTATGTCTTTCATGTAATTAATTGATTATGCATTTGAGGAGGAAGAGATCTTCTCACTAATAGCAAAGTATTCACCTTTGGAATTAATTAGGATTATAAGTAGAGGCAAAAATTTGTGTTACTACACAGCTCAGAAGTCCACCAGAAATCTAGTAGCAACCAGACACCCACAGCCAAGAGGATTCAGGCCATTATTTTAATTCAACTCCTCAGGCCTTCAGTTTCCAAGTGTCTTCTTAGGTAATTTAAGAAAATATTCAGATTCTAGGTCCTAAGTGTCCTGTGCTGGGCATCTCCAAAGACAGAGATTAGAGGGGAAAAATAATAGGGAAAAAAATGGTTTTAAAGATGCATGGATATTCTGTTTTCAGAGGAGTCACTATGCATAGATTCATGGTGTTAAACTCCACAGAAGATCTCAAGCTTATTTATTTGTATGTCCTATGTCTCTATTACCTGTGGCTGTTTTCGTGTTGGTTTTGCTTATTTCATTTGTTATTGGTTTTTTGGTTTTGTTTTACCGTCTACTTTAATCTTCAACAGAATTCACCCAGGCTGAAGCAAAAGTATACAATTCATACTTGGAAACCCCTAACCAAAAATATAATCAGTTGACATTCAGTCTGATAAAGCTTTGCAGGAGTAGGCTGGCCTTGTTTGTGTTACATAGTGCACCATCAAGACACAGCAATTGATAAGAACATGACCTACCTTCCTTTGCAAGCAATGGAGCTATCTTACTTGGTTTGGGATTGGGTTTGATTTCATTGGGGGGTTTTTTTGGTGGGTCTACATAACTACTGCATGACCTTGCATCTCATAAAAAATGAAACGAACGAGTTTTTAAAAGTTTCACGTGGTTGTGTGTGAAGATCACTGAAGTGAAAAGTCTTTTCAAGGCATCAAATGTATTTCTAGGTATTTTATGAAAATAACAAAAGACAAGTTCAGAGAATACATCTTGTGTTCCTGTCACTGTGAAATCCTTGAACTGGAGTATTCATGGCAGAATAGAACCATCTGGAGCTACTGAGCATAATGCTGGTGGTAGCTTACATTTTTATAGCTCCAGGGGACAGTAGTGTACAATGCATATTTGGCACCACAAAAGGCAATATTTTTTCATGCCAATCTTTGGGTTGCTTTGTTTTGTTTTGGTTTTTTTTAATGTATTTCTGTTCAGCACATAGGGAGCAGATGCTTTTTTCTAGGTGTCTCCAGGTACACAAGCATGATGAATACATTCCACATTATTCAATTACACAGCTGACATATTTTCTAAAATGGCATTTTGAGTATTTCCTTTTGAACTTGGAGTTTGTCCCTGAAATAGCCTAAAGAAAAAAAAAAAACCCAAACAAAAATAAAAACAGAGACAAGCCAGCCCCTCAAACAGATAAAGACAACCTTATACAGCATGGAAGAACACCCTAAATGCACCCAAAAGATAACTCTTAGTTGAACTTTGCATTCTTTTTGAAAAAAGGATCTTATGCAATACCATCAGCTGCACAGAAGCCAATTAATCATTGGGGAGACAAATGCTTGTTCAGTTATTTATAAAGGTTTATTTACCACCATGACCGCTGAGAAAGTCAAAACCCTAGGTTATGTTTTCAGCCAGATTTTTCATTTTTCATTTTCATCCTGTTATTTTCCAAATTCACATATCATTATCCATGCTAACACGATGTAAGATGCATCTCTGACTATTTTAAATTCAGAATATCCTGCATTATGAAGCTGAACTCTGCCCTCCTGCAAATGAGCACTGTGATTCCAGGTTCAGCTCTCTTCTAGGGGCTGTTGGCAAACTACACAAAGTTTCCTTGTTCAGCACCTGTCTGCAGCAGCCGCTGCCGTCACTCGGCAAGGGGCTCTGCTTCGGGTTGACTCTGAAGACCTCCACCACTCATCTATCTGTCCTTCTCGTGTGGGCCTGATTAGCATAGAAGCAGAGCAACTCGCAAACCACATCTGTTACCTAATGATACTCCCTGCTGACACATTCATATATCTTTCAGGGAGTCTTTTCTACCTCTGCTCACAGCTGCTTCCAGTTCCTTTCTGGTTCCATTCTGTGTAGGTTTTGCGTAGCTGTGTGAGCCCCAGTGTAGCTTGGATCCTAATTCTCATTTCACTGCTTCTCTGTGTGTGCTGTCTTGCTGGAGATTTACTTGGCCTGAGCTAACTGGCCTTGGATTTCAAGGGGAATGAGTCAATTGTAGGAGACTTTTAGAACAACTCAGATTTTTCCTTCATCCTGCCCAGCAAAGTATTTTGCTTCTCACAGAATCACAGGTTTTTCATGACTGAAAGAGATCACAGCATCCAACTTTCAACACCCCCCTCAATAAAATAAATAAAATATATTTATCTATATCTGTATCACCATGCCCACTAGAACATGTCCTGAAGTGCCTCATCCACACAGTTTCTAAATATTTCCAAGGGTAGTGGTGACTCCACAACCTCCCTGGGCAGCCCATTCCAGCACCTGACTACTCTCTCAGTAAAGAAATTCTTCCTAATATCTAATCTAACCCCCCTGGAGCAGCTTCAGGCCATATTCTCCAGCCCTATCATTATTTATTTGACAGAAGATTCCAACACCCACTTCCCTACAACCTCTTCTCAGGTGGTGTAGAGAGCAATAAGGTCTCCTCCAAACTAAACATTCCCAATTCCCTCAGCCTCTCCTCATAGGACTTGTTCTCCAGACCCTTCACCACCTTGGATCCTCTTTCCTGGACACACTCCAGCACCTCCAAGTCCTGCCTGTAGTGAGGGGCCCAGAACTCAACACAATACTTGAGGTGCAGCTTCACCAGTGCCGAGTACAGGGGGACAATCGCTTCCCTTCTCCTGCTGGCCACACTATTGCTGATACAAGCCAGGATGCTGCTGGCCTTCTTGGCCACCTGGGCACACTGCTGGCTCAGATGGAGCTGTCTGTTGACCAGCACTCTGAGGTTCTTTTCTGCCTCTCAGCTTTCCAGCCACTCCTCCCCCAGCCTGTAGCATTGCATGGGGTTGTTGTGACTGAAGTGCAGGACCCTGCACTTGGCCTTGTTAAACCTCATTTTATTGGCCTTGGCCCCCTGATCCAGCCTGTCCAGGGCTCATATGGGACTCATGCTCAGCTACCAGGCATAAAACTATAAAACATCAGTGTGGTTCAGCAGACTTTGATCAACTAAGGAACTGGCTTTCCAGGATATGCTGAGGACCTGTCGTCTCACACAGACTTTTGCTTTTCAGACTGCCAGAAAGACACTGGACTTAACCTTAGCTGTTGGTTTGACCTTTAAAGCTTAGTCTCAAGTGCCACTCTTCTCCACCTGAAATGAAGAGTCAGCTAAAGCTTCTTAAGCCTGAGAAGGGTTGACAGGACACCTCCCTTGGCACCTGGGGTCTTGGCACCCCATGCCGATGAGGCAGATGTGCAAAGGCATCCAGGGAGGTGGATTTGGCTTCAAACACAGTAACACAGTTTATAAGGTTGGATTTTTTAATTTTTTTTAATCTCTTCTTGTTTCCATTAAGAATTTTTTTTGCAGCTAGTTTTATTTTCACTACTGAATGTGTCTTGTAAGTGATTGGAAGGACATCTGCAGCTCTGGGGAAGACTACAAATATGAACCTTCATTTTTGGTTGCTCAGTCTTCATTGTCCAGCCCTGGAGGGATTTTGTGGTATTTTCACTTAGTAAATCAAACTGGACACACAAAACTGAGATATACCTCACAGTAGCCAACATCACTAATATTTTTTAAATATATTGCCTGTTGTAATTTTTTTAGTCTGCTTTATATATCATAATTGGCAACTTCATATCTTATAACTTGTTTAATTTGTCCCTTCTGATTGTTCTACTACTCAGACATTGAATGATGCATCACAGAAACATGAAACCAAATGACTCGAAGCCTTAATCTGTGCACTGCTTGTTAGGCTGTCCTTGCAGTGTAGAAAGAGGACAGTAAACTGTATCATTGAAACAGTCCCTCATGGCTTTAGGTGACCCTGTCAAATAATCCCATTCATAAATCTATTAAACTCTCTATTCAAACCACTTATTTCTTCTTTCATCTGCTGTTGTTTGTATACTGAGCCAGGCTCCCCCAGTAGCTACAAACTTTCATCTTGTTCCAGTTTAAATGTGTTTTTTCTCATAATATCTTCACATATAGCTTGTATTGTCCAATATTGCCAAGTAATAGCAGCAACATCTTTTGACCTGCATCATAAACTTCATAACTAAAGATAAGATATGTAAATAACAGTCTGAAGTAATTCAGCCTTGTTATGTGCCTTTGGAGCATGTGAGGAAATATCTGTTTAGGCCATGTGATGGGTAAAGAGATTCTAAATTCATATCAATTGGAGAGAGAAATTTGCTACACTATATGGCACTTAATATAAGTACAGAATGCAAGGAGGTTTTGTCTAATTTCTTTTTCTAAATTGGATGATCTGACTATTTCCCTTATTGCCAGCTCAATCATCAGTAAAGTGTGAATAGGTTTCTAAAGTCAGGTGGTTCCATATAAATATCAGGAAGAATTTTTTCACTGAAAGGATGACAGGGCACTGGAACAGGCTGCCCAGGGAGGTGGTGAAGTCACCATCGCTGGAGGTATTTAAAAACATGTAGAGGAAACACTTCAGGTCATGCTCTAGTGGACATGGTGATACAGATAAGTATTTTTTATTTTCTTTTATTTGAGGGTGGAGGGGCTGTTGATAGTTGGACCTGGTGATCTTAGAGATCTATTCCAACCATGACAATTCTGTGATCCTGTGAAATTCTAGCAAACACTTACAACTAAAGTCCCTTTTTGGGCATTCTGAAGCATGTCTAGAATAGTAGTCAGGTAAAATTTCCTACTGATCCATTAAATGCTAAAGTTTAAGCTGTACCATTTAGCTGCAACCACCTGTTTCAATTGTCATACGTTTCACGGCTTTTTGAAAGCTTTCTTCTTTCTCTTTAAGCTATTCTGTCAAAGACCACAGATGTTTTATATTTGCTGCAGCCCCATTATGCTTTCAGTAATAACAAGAGGTGAATTACATAAACCTACAAAACACAGCATACATGGGCATCCATCACCACTTGCAAAATATGTAGGCATAACTGTCAGATAAGAGAAACAATTGTACAGGACTTGGCAAGACAACAACCAGCTTTGAGCTGTATTTTGTTGGATGTCACATTCTGTTACAAGCTTAGGGAAAGAAATACAGTCTCAAAAGTGGGGCTCTAGGCAGGGAACTGAAGTGCTGGTTATAATCTTTACTCACCTAATGGGCAGGCAGGCAATATCTACTCCATCTTGTGAATTTCTGCTGAGATCTCTCTTTACATAAGGTGTGGGACATCACCTTTGGCAAAAGCCTTTAAGTATGATACTGATATGGACCTTAATATAACACTAAAAAGGCATACACTGTTTTTCACAATCTTGAGAAAACTGTGGGCACTCTATTGAGCACTGTGTGGCTAGCAACACACGGCATAAAAGTAAGATGGTAGCTAGCTGCACTGCAATGAAAGATTGTCTCAAAAATTTTCAAAATATCTCAAGTATTTTCAAAATCCTCAGTGAGTGTTTTATTTTCTAACTATGGCTGTCATATGATGTGAATGCATCCTGCTCCTGACACCCAACCACTATGTTCTTCTCTTATCCAACCTATAGCTCCATGAATCCTTTTCTCCACAATACCTTACATTTCTAAGCAAGCACAGAGAAAGGCAATTTTGTAACTTTAGAATTGAAGACTAACAATTTTAGCTTGCTTTGCATTGTTTTGCAGGAGGACTACCACAGTACACTGAAGACCTGGCTCTGCCTTTTTACATTATCTGCTGGATGCCTCTGGATCATCCTATGAGTTGTTCTACAAAATTCTCCAATGAGACCTAGACGATGGTACATCCAGCTCACCCAAAACTGATATCTTACATAGACAACCTTTAGGCCAATTATCCAGGAGGGCTTTTTTCATGGAGCATACTGAATCTATTGGTACATACCTCACAAGAATGCAAATTATCATCTGTGTTACTGTGGCCTCCTATTATAACACCTGCACCAACACAGGCATTTGGCCTCTTCCAGAATTTCATCTGGTATCAGTTGTATATCCTACCTTCATCTTCACAATAAATTATCTTCAAAATGCCTGTTCTTTTCCTCCAGTAGGAAGAATCCAGAAAGAACTCGCCTGCATCTCCCCTTATGCATCTCCCTGTGACTAAGCTGTCACAGTTTGACACTGGCCCGGCAAAACAACAGATTTAAACCGAGTAACAGATTTATATATTAATCTCTCTCTCCTCACTGATAAAGAAAAGAGAGAGAATAAGGAAGAGAGACTTATGGGTTGGAAACTAAACTACAGAACTTTAATGAAACAGTAATGATAAATAGGAAAAAAATTACTAAATATATACAAATATACAAATATGCAGGAAAATTGATACCACGTTCCTCCCCCACTTTCCCCCAATAACTCTCACGTCACCACCAAGGCTGCAGGGCAGCCCTGGGAAAGTCCAGGCTGGAATCCTGGAGTCGGCAGCAGTCGGGAGCTGGGGGCAGGAACACACAGATCCAGGCTGGAATGGATCAGGACCAGAGGCAGAGGGATGGAAGGAAGGAAGGAAGGAAGGAAGGAAGGAAGGAAGGAAGGAAGGAAGGAAGGAAGGAAGGAAGGAAGGAAGGAAGGAAGGAAGGAAGGAAGGAAGGAAGGAAGGAAGGAAGGAAGGAAGGAAGGAAGGAAGGAAGGAAGGAAGGAGGGAAGTGTTTGACCCTGTGATCCCTCAAATTTATACCGAGTATGACGTGTATGGGATGGAATACTCTGTTTGGTCAATTCTGGCATCTATCTTGTCCGGTCCTCCCCAGAGGAGGGTTTCAGGTGGGACCTTGTTGCTCCTTCTGGAAGGCAAAATGTTCCTGAGAGCTGAGCAGTGTCCTTGGCTCTGCACACCAGTCTCTGTCTGTAACTATAAACATTAAGTGTTATCAATCCTAGAAGCAGACACTGTCTGAGAAACTTGCTGTTAATTTCAGCAAGTGCAACTACTTACTTAGCTGAAAGCAAAAGTACAAACCAGAAAATCACCTTTATCCTGGCTCAAACCAGGACAGCAGCATGCATGAAATCCTAATTTCACCAACATGACCTAAAGCCAGCACCTATGTGAAAAGGTTTTTTGTCTGATTTTAGCTGGTTGAGTGTACAGTGGCAGTACTGATGACTACTGCCAGTTTGCAACAAGGAGGTAGGAATGAGCTCCATTGGAGGTACCCACCATGGCCAACATGCTGCAAGGAGATAGTAATGGAGTCTGCAATGAGCAAACTCAGGTGTCCTGAGATGTGGAAGGGTGGTTTGCACCACTCCAGTGATGCATGTGCAGGTGTCATCATGCATGAGTTTCACCTCCAGCAGGTGACCTTGGCTCCCTGCTCTTCTGGGCTGCTCTGTCCCATTCTGGACTTGCCAGCAGACAGTCAGAACAGCAAGTTGCATATCTTATGGTGTCTGGAAGGGAAGCTAATAAAAATCAGGAAATGAGTCTTCAATTTCAAGTGAAACAGTGGCTTTCTTTAGTCTAATCAAAGTCAAAGTAGTTCCACTGATTGCAATATATTTTATAATACTGCATTCAAACTGCTGTAGAAAAATTAGCTCTGTGACATTCACAGAGAATGCAGAACAGTTTTTTCAAAATGGTTCCAACTGGAATAGATTTTCACCATCCATGAGGAAAAAGTGAATATGGGAGATCTTAGGACTTCAGCGTATATTTGTGTGCTTCTTTGGATTTTTATTTATGCTGAGAGTTTTGGGGGGACACTTTAAAACAAATATTTTGTGATTGGAGGTCTTACTCAATTCCAATAATAGTCACTCTCCCCCCCCTTTTTTTAAAAAAAAAAAAAATTCAAAATTTCTAAATATGTTTCTACCATATTGGCCACAATGCAGTCATATGGGTTTTCTGTCAAGGTTTGGAAAAAAAGACCATCTTTCTTAGGATGGTTTCTTCCTCTATGGGAAGAGATGAAGCCATAAGTGTTAGTACTGGGGAAAAAAAGAAATTCAAACTATGGGCAAGACAATTAAAAACATAAAATATTCTTTTTAAGAAATGGCAGGGATGAATCAACTCTGGTAATCCCTGAGGCCCTGGTATTCTCCAACCTAGTTTTTGGACCTCTGTGTGCAGCAAACATTTCTTGGAACTGGTCATTGACAGATCAAGACTTTCAATATTCTTGTCAAGGTGCTGGAATTATATTTTGTACATTTCTACCTTTATAATTTGGAGATATTTTCAGAATTCCTGGCCAAACATCTCAAGTGCAAATATAAGGAAGCTTTAGTGTTGATATGGCTGGGAACAGATAGATCAATGTCTCTTAACCTCTTGCTCCAAATGGCCAATCACGGGCTAAAACACCTTGTCTGAAAGCCTCTCAAGTTTAGCATGAACCTGGGTTGAAGCTGAGTATTAGATCTATATGAACATTTAGATCTATATGAACCTTTCTATTGCTAAAATCTAGCAGCTGCTAGACAAGGTTTCAGCCTTGTTTGAAACTGCAAAGCACTTAGCACATGACAAAAATCACTTCCTTTAAAATATGCTCAGACCCCACTCAAGTAACGAGATTTGCCTAGAAAACATTAATCATGCATCCAAAGATTTGGATCAAGACTTAGCTCTTTGTATTGAAAGCAGACATAAGATGCTGGTTTAATGTCTCCTGATATGACTGCAGAAGTTAGCAAGTAAAAAAGATCGGGGGAAATTTTTATTTTCTTTTTTCTCCTCCATTTCAGGGAAATAGGTCATGCAGCTCAAGAAGGTAGTACGCAATGCTACAGGGACCACCACTGGTGTCACAAGAGCAATGAGTACTTCTTTCTTTGCAACAAAATTGTACACAGCTGTGATGTTCAAGGCATAGAACAAAACTGAAAGTCAGATTACTTCTTGGGGATTTTAGATGTAGATTTACTTTGCAAACTCATTACATCAAAGCATAAATGCTGCAGTGCTTGGAAACATGGGCACTGAAATTTTATCCTACTCCTGCTCATACCCTAAAATTTCCCTACTCTGTACATCCTTGAATACACAGAGATGTACTTTATTGTATTCTGAGGAATTTCTCTCCTCTCTTTGGAACTCAGGCAGGATTAATTCATATTATGACATCTAACTGGCTGCAACCTGACTAAAAAAAAGTAAGATTATCTCTGAGAAAACTTTTTAGGCTAAGGATAATATAGATATTTCATGTGTCACTCTGTTACCCTTATCACAGACATCTATATATATGAGGTTTTGGCATTCCCCTACTTATCTGTTAAACAGCATTACAGATTTGTAAGATTATGATTTCTGTGGGGCCTGAGATTCCCTCTTGAATCCAGACATTTAGCATTGTTTTCATCACACTTGGACTTTGTTCCACTTTTAGTAGCAGCATGATGTCAGTCACATTTAAATCAGATGAAAACCTGAATTTTTCATATTAATTAAAGTTCAATAGATTCCTTATAAAGAATAGATGAAAGGAGCAGCAGTGACAAGGGAGTCATGTAGACCGGATTTTCTAAAGATTAGCAAAAGCTGGTATGAACTTCCTCCCTGGCTCTCTGGAATGTTTTTCTGATTTTTTTAAGAGACTGACAAATACGGTTTAGCATAATAGCACAGGAGCAATTTCCTCATCATTTCCACACTGGAAAAGGAGACAGGAATAAAAAAACTCAAAATACTCAGGGCTGTCTCTCCAAAGCATTGCTTCTTGAATTGCTGTTAAATGCACAGAAGCTAAATTAATCTTCAGTATAATTCTCCCCATCACACTGGGTTACATGAGTAAGGAATTTGGCTTTGGTGTGTTTACGTGAAGTGTTCTAGAAAAAAGTACTAGGAGAGTCTCTTAAAACTGTCATTTTTTGGAGACTGATCATAATTGTTGTTTCCAAAGTCAATATCCCACACTTCATTAAGATCCCTACTTTTGTTCTAATGGGCTATATTAACAGTGTGTTGTATAGGACAGAGCATTCAAAGCCACCTCTGAAGAAGCTGTACATCCACATAAGCACAGTGAAGCAGCTCAGCTGGAAGGCCCTGCTGAGTGGTATATAATCTCTCCCATAGGCTGCTTTATTAATGAGGTTGGGGGGCTTCCATTCCCACAGGTATGGTGGAAGACAGTTTTTAGCAATTTAGGAAGCAATCTGGATTTTTACCCAAGCAGGCAGTAAGGCAGAGATGTTTCTAAGCAGATTAACACCTTTCTCCATCTCTTCAGAACAGTCTAAACTGTGAATTTTTACAAATAGCAAGGGTGGTCTGAAGTTGCTACTAGAGTGATTTTTAGCTGATGTTCCTGCAAAGGAACTAGTGATATAACATCAAGTAGACAGCGGCCTTAGTATTTTAGTATCTTCCCACTAAAGCTATTCAGCAGCAAGTTCCAACTGGTCTAGCATTACGGGGAGTGTGAAGAGAAATTCTCAGCAGGAGGCCAATACCATAATCTATTAACCCTCCCTTATTCCCAGTTAGATTCCCACAAATTGTCTTTTACATCAAGGCTCTGTTTTGAGAAGGCAACTTCTTGTTTCACACAGATTTAAACACCTGAAAAGGTGTTTACTCTGCTGAGGTAAAGGCTGAGGCTAACCTGGGAGTTTACCATCCTTTTCCTGCACAAAACCTGACCATTTCAGCCTAAAATAATACAGATGGCTTTAGACTGTTTCTAAGTGTCGATTAAAAGGCTTTCTAAGACTTTTCATATTCTGGTAGAGGAAAATGAGGGTATGCTGAGAAGAGATCTCTGGAAGGCTGGAAAGAAATCTTCAGCATCATCAACAGAACATGCTGGCCTGATCTAGATCTGAAGGTAATCTACCATATCTGGGATTTTTGTCTAGAATACAGCAAAAGTATGTACATCCTTGGTCCTGGAGGGTGGGTATTTCAGCAATTTCCACTACAGAAGAGTTGGGCCTCCCACTTATTTTGGGGATACATGGATCCACAGGGGCACAGGAGATAAGTATAGATCTGTAGGAAATACTGAAGATACTGGGAGTTCCCAACAAGTCCAAGCAGTAACTCTCTCAAATATGTGATCTTCAAAATTTCCTAAAATTACATATTACTATGCATGGTTAGTCAGGTGCTTCCTACACACATCATTCATTCTTCTGGCAGGGTAATCAAGACTTTGCCATGTGCAGCTGAAGGGCAATATCATGTGGATCAATAAGTATTTACTTTTCCTCCTGGAGGAAGGTTCAGATCCTCAAGAAGAATCCTGCAACTCCCTTCTAATTTAAGTTCTTCTAAAGATGAAGCTCTAAGTCCTCTCATAACTCATTCTAAAATGGAAAATTGGAAATGAACCCCCAGCTAAGGGAAAAAAAACAGCTTTCCACATTGTTATCTACTACAACTATATTTATGGATACTGTAAATAAGCATCAGGATAACGTATTTCAGAGCAATTAGGTAAGAACCTAGATGATGTACATTTTCCAGACATAAAGAGTATTACTGCTTAGAATTTTTTTTAAAGAGCCAGACCAATAGATATACTAGTGACCCGTGCAAAGATAAAGTCTACTGACTATTTTATTACTGTGTGGGGAAGTTTAGCTTTACTTACTGTTGTTTATAATAAATATTCTGAGGTTGAAGAAATATCTTTTTATTGTCCCTCACTTTTCAAACTGTTTAAAGATAGATAAGATAGATAATGATAGATTTAGATATGTAATGACAAACATATCTGAAAGTTTCTGGGAGGTATCTAGGAGGTATTACTGGAGTCCAGTCAGGCCTTAATGTCTTCCTTTTGTTCCAGGAAAAAAGAGTAAACAGAATACTAATGAAAGGTGGAGATAGTACTAAAATCAGTAAAGGTTATCAACCTCTGTGAAATAATGCAAGAGGACCTGAACAGGTTAGGAATGTGGACTTAAAGCAAAATTATATTTAGTCTGTGAAACTGCAAGCTAATCCCACTAGAGAATAAACAATGAGTAGCAAAGGGAGGAGGGCAGAGAGTTGAACAAGATCTTCAAGAAAACTTAGAGATAAATTTGCAGTGTAAAGCACAAAGAAAGGAGCTTGTTGAGTTAAAGACTTAGACAAAATTCACATGTCATAAAACAAGATGAAACATTTCCAGTCTGAGCATGACAATATCTAGCTGACCACTTCCTAATGATAGCATCTCAGTACTATAGGGTAAAGCACAGGGAGTGAAAATATTTTTTCTTCTCTTCAGGGATAATGGTTTTCTAAGGACACAATAAAAAAAGTTCTTCAGTAAGTCTTGTAAAAGTGGGCTTATATAAGTGATGTAAAAGTGGGGAAGTCCCTGTAGAATTAAGTATTTTCCTCTTCTACTAATACTCTAATACTTTTATTATAGTTGACAAAAAACATATTAATTTAAAGAGATCAAATCAAGATCTAGTAGCCAGTGCCAGTCCAGTAGTGTGTTTCTCACACTTTAGCATCTGAGGCAGCTGAAGGAAGCAAACACTTTTAGAGTTGTGCAATAATAATCTTAGGTAAAATTGGAAAGAAAACCAGATAGCACACCAGGTCTTCCACAATCGTAACCTGTTCTGCTTCCTACTGATTTAACCTTTCCCAATGGATAAAACTTGATTTCTAGCAAAGCATATTTCAGACTTGTTCAGTCTTCTGACGGGGCTGCCATTTAGTGTTTTCACTTCGGGTAGCGATATTTTTCTGGTCAGATCACATTAGTCTAATTAATAAGATAAATCACTAGATAATACTGAAGATTATCCCTAGTACTTATTTATTGCTTCATCTAGACAGTTTTGAAATAAAACAGTAGTAGTGTGTCCCAAGAGAATGTGCTCTGTGTTCAGTAATACATGTGCTGGGATGTTTTTTTCCCCTCTGACATAAGAAGTTTCTATCACATCAGTGAAAAGTTCCCATTTTATGTACAATACTTAAGAATGATTAATGACTTCCACTGTTACAGCCAAAATTTCAGTAAAATATATTGTGCTGTAATAACTAGTAACTTACTCCATTGAATTATCTAAAGTCAATTGAATGAAAACAAATATAACTGAAAAAAAATCACTAGAACCTCTATTACTTAGGCTAAGTGGAACATACACATTCATAATTTTGTACAGGCAAAGAAACACCTGTAGAGCATCAGTGCAGTTATACCTGTAAATGTCTGGGTTTAAGATGGTTGCTTTTTCTACTTCTTGGTAAATGGTCATTTTGTTCCTTGAAGAAGGAGTATGGATTTCTGACAATATAGGTGTGAGGCACACTGATTTCTGCTTCTCACACATGTCCCTGGGATAATCTAGTTCTGATTCTACCTCCCAGTCAAGGGATCGGGGAAAGAATTTAGGCTGAAATCTTGTGAGGATTAAAAAAGAAAGATTTTTCAGACAGGCAGTAGGGTTTTGGCACGTATTTTGGCCCTGTGTATCTCTTCAGCTCTGTACTAGGGACCATCTCAGCACCATTGGAGGAGAGTTCTTCCACAGAGCAATTGATATAAGCCCTGGCCTGGGGAACCTGCCCATGCTAGGACACGACAGCAAGGCAGAGATGTGCTGCAGCCTGGGAAGTGACAGCTAGAGTGCACTGATACATAAGTGCCTGGCAACTGCTCTAATTTATTGCAGGAACTGTTCTGGCTCTCTGTGAAGCCTAAAATAATCTATGAGCATTTCACATTTTAATAGTATTCATGTTGAGGGCCTCTGTGTGACTGCAGCTATATGATAACATATGCCCCAATTGGATCTTCCCTTTGTGTACAAGATGACACAATTCATGCATAGCTAGCCATGAGGGGGATGGAGATTACCCATTTCCAGGGTAGGGAGCACAGGGTCTACCAGCTTCTCTTATATACCAAAAAGATGAATATTTTCCTTTTTAAGAGCATTTATACGATCAGAGCTCAACATATGGGATGTTCTTGCCCTTCAAGGCAAAGCTCTGATGTCAGAAGAGACTCAAAGAGGAGAAAAATAAGTAGCAGTCACAGAAACTAGTAAAGGGATTCACAGAAGCTAGTGAAGGGTTTCGCAGAAACTAGTGAAGGATTTCACAGACACTAGTGAAGGGTTTAATGGGATTTGGCTGATTATTACATTTTCTTTCCTTATTATTAACTCATTTTCAATAATTCCAAGGACCTCAGGAAAGCGACACCATTGAGAGTCTGTACAGATTCTAGCAAAGAAAAATGCTGTCCAAGAACATTACTGTTTAGAGAGGTTGAGCACTTCAAAAACTCAGGAACCACTGCAGTGATGATTGCTATCAATATTCATCCCCTCTAAAGCCCATATTTTGCAATGCTACATAATCAGGTTCTCCTGGTTGCACAATTTCTCTTAAGCCATATAGCTTGCTTGCAAAAAGTACATGTCCAATCTCCATGTCTGCACCAGTTCCTCTGACTGCATGCTCTCACCTCCCCAGCTTACCTGTAGGCAAGAAATCCTGTCTAACCAGCCAGTTGTCCTTTCCAGCAGCATCTCACTTTTAGCTGCCTTTTTCCAGGATTTTCCAGTCTCTTTTCTATTTTTGCCCTTCAAAATATATTGCCAGATTTGTTGTCCTACTGTATTGCCTCTCGTCCACTTTTGTCTTTATTTTCAGAGTATTTCTACTAACAGTTCAAGTGTTCAGTGCTTACTGTAATGGCCATATCTACACCACTAAGTGAAGGGGGTTACAGCCCTGAGACCAAATGACACTGCATAAATCCATATGCATAAAACTTTCTCACTGAATTTTCCTCCCCCAAATTTAGGGGGGTGTCAACCTGTCATCTTGGTCATAGTGCGCCCTCTCCTATATCATGTAGAATACAGTCTGTCCATCCTATGGTTTTTATCACCTTCTTAATAATTTCCCTCACATGTATAATTTTCCTTGTAGATGTAAAATTTTTGTTGCCTCTGGCACAAATGATAGCCTTAAGGACAAATTTCAAGTCCCTGTTTGAATCCTGGCAGAAACAAAATAGATGCAGACCTCTTGCAAGTAAAGACCACTTCCATCTACAATGCTTTTCCCTCAGCCTGGCTCTCAGCAAAGGCTGGGCTGATTTGGCTGAAGTTTTCCAACAATCAAAGGCAGACCTTTAGCAGAGAATATTTAATACCAAAACATAGTATGATAAAAAGCCATAAGCAACTGGAAACAGGGTCATGTAAAAGAAAGCATCATGAAAATTTGAAAAGCACTGCCCCTAGACCTGCTAATAATATCTTCCTGACTGAGGTGATATTCTTTGATCCTCTTGTAAAGATTGCAAAAGATAAAGACTTTACAGACAGGCTTAATAAATACCAAATCATGTCTTTGTCTGTATCTTTGCATAATTCTCACCTGTTGAGTTTTAAGCTTGAAAGAAAAAAAAAAAAAAAAAAAAAAAAAAAAAAAGATATTGGTTCTGGAGTTGCCAGTGTACACTTTCAGAATTCATGTTGCATCCCTCCAGATCTATATAATAAGGTGTGAACTCAGAAGTCAAGTGTCAGGTCATTGCTGCATGCACGGATGTCTTTTTGCCAAGCAGCCCACAGAACACAGTCCTATGGTACATGTCAGGATTACTGAGCACATTTAGGGAAGCTGCCAAAGTGTTTGGAGTGCTTTGGCAGCAGAAGAAACAGCTGGTCCCATCAAAGTGATCACATTCTTGGGCATTAATTTAGAGTCTGAGAGGATGGAGTGATGCTTGCCAGGGGATAAGCTTTATAATCCTAAAGGGTTTGTGACTCAGAAATTACAGGCTTGTAAAGGTGTGGTTAAAGCAGTTACAACTGCTTTGTTAACTGGTCACTTGAATGTTGGAGATAAGTGTTTTTAGGCAACATAGAATCATCAGATTTTCAGGGTTGGAAGGGACCTTTAAGATCATCTCATTCCAACTCCCTTGCATGGGCAGGGATCTCTCCCACTAGATCAGGTTGCTCAGACCTCCATCCAGCTTGGCCTTAAAAACTACCTGGGCTGAATTTCCACCATCTCTCTCTGGGCAACAAGTTCCAGTGTCTCATCACCCTCATGGTGAAGAACTTCTTCATAACATCCAGTCTAAATCTACCCACCTCTAGTCTGAATCCATTAATCCAAACATGTAGTCTCCAAACTGACCAGTTCTGTCAATGGCTAGATGGACTAGAATTGAAAAGCATCCGAATGAGGATTAGGAGTGGTTTTATGGTGCCTCAGTAAATAACAATAAAACTCAGTGCTTTTGCAATAATTAATTATTCATGAGTGAATTATTCATTAGCATATATTATGAAAATACATAAGTGTATCTGGAAGGTTTGCTTCCAGAGGAGCACATACTGGACATATGTAGAAATATGTATAAAAAAAAAAAACCCAAAACATTTGTGATGATCTTCATTAAAATATATAAGGCCTATTGCTGTGTGATTCATTGTAGCAGTTCCTAAACACATGTTAAGTAGGTCCTATAATTTTGGTGTTGGCCTTCTCATAATGGTCATAGTAGCTGTCTTATTCTTTTACTCTTCCAATCTGCAGTACCGTGAAGTATCCAGATACTGCCTGAGACAAGTAATAAGTGTATTTCTGTTCTGAGGCTGCTAAGAAGAAAATTTCATAAAATTCAAAATTTCATTTTCAGTCTGTTATGAACACCTGAACCTGATGTTGGTCTCTCCTTCTCCTATTTATACTAGCATGGAAAACATGTCTTTTCACCTCAAGTCAAGGCTGCTATTGCAACATTACAAACTGCTCAGTAATTTTCTTTCTCTACTTAACTATGTCCAGTTTTATCACCTGTAAGTTTCCATCAAACCATCAGTTAACAACCCATTGAATGCAACCAAACATCAAACTGTTCTTAAGATACACACATTTAGAAGGCTAACACTAAGGATGGATGATTTTATCAAAGCACCAAATTCTGTAGAGATATTTTTTTGGTTTGGTTTGGTTTGGTTTGGGTTTTTTGTTGTTATTGTTTTGGGTTTTTTTGTTAGCCCCCTTTGACTGCAAGACAACAGGATGTACCAAGGGGACAGCGACAAAAGAATGAAAAATTACTTCAGCCACAGGTAAAGCAAGAGGGAAGAGCCAAGATGTGTAACTGTCATTTATTAAATCACATAACCTACAGAATTTTTTATTTCTCAACAAGAAATTTTTTAAACCAAAACTACATATTATCAAATTATGCTATTTTAATGGAATCTGTAACATGCCATTTTTCTCATCTGGAAAAAATAAGTAATATTAAGTGATTGTTATCCACAAAGCAATCAGAAGTTTTCAGCCTACCAGCCAATTTTTATGGACTGGATTTTTCTGGGAGAAGAGAGGGTCTCCTGGTGTTTTTTTTTACCAGCACAAGGTAGTTAACATATATAGATCACCACATCAGATGTAAAAATCCTCCAACAACACACTACTTCTGAAATAACGCAATGGATTCAAAGACTACACGGACCTGTACACAAAGTACTCCATTAGAAGCAGGTATTGTACAAAAAAGCTCTCTTTAGAAGGGTTTTTAAGTACTGTACATCTTTGTTTAGAAGCCACCTTCACTACCTTCTTGTTGGGAGCTGCAGGGGAAAGCAATTAAATGTATGAAAAAGCAGCCCTAAATTTAAAGGTGCAGGAGGAAGGAATTAGTGTAACAGAACTCATACCTTGTACACAAAGAATTACGGTACATGAAGTCACTAGAGGATGGGTGTTACTTCTACAGAATTAATACACACTGTAAATCTGAAAATGTGTGACTACTGAAAGTCATAGCTGGCTACATGGGCTATATTTATTCCCAAGTCTCCCTATAACAGCAGAGTTGGCTGTTTACATGAAATTATATTTCCCTCTATCTTAGCCATATAATTAATGCCTTCTCTAAATTCCCTTTGCATAGGAGGGATCTCCTTTGCTTCTCAGGGGCACAACTGAAGAGGAATTGAGTCATTTGAATCAAAGCCATTCAGATGGATCTGACTACAGAGAAAGATTTTGCAAGGGAAGGAAAGGGATGTTTCTGGTGCTGTTTGGTGTCTGTCATGTTTACAAGTCTTGATTATTGGGACTAATCTCATCCTGGTATTAACATCGTTCTTCAACATTTTTCCCATTACAGTACATCCCACTTCCCATTACATGTACAGCACAGCACAAGGTTTATTTAGACATAGTGAAAAAATGGATTTTGAAGATTTTGTGTGTTGGGTTTTTTTTTTAAAGAAAAACACAATGGAACTTTGCAAAATGTTTTCAGTGTGTATGGGAGCTAATACTTGATGCTCAGTGACATGAACAAAACAAAACACACAAAAAATAAAATAAAACAAAAATTTTTTTAAAAATGTCACTAAGAGTTCTAAATTTAAAAGAAAAAATAGTGCTAACTAAAGCAAGAACAGAAAAATGCTTTACTCCATGGTGTTTTGTTAAGGGTGCAAAGGTTAATTAGACACTTTCTGTTGCATTATATAGTAGGAGAACTCCATTAATTACTTCTTCTTTAATTTAACTGATTCATTAAAAACTGACTATGGAACCACAAAGAAGGTACTAACTTTCTCATAGTACCTAGCTTGCTTCTGCAGTGCAAGACCTATGACCCTTAATCAAAATTAGATTTTAACAGACAATGAATGAATAAACATGGCATAAAACATCACTAAGCCCCTAAAATGAAGGAAGAATCCACTGACTTCAGTCAGACTCTGCTCTTGTAAACACCTCAATGTTTTTTCCTGTGTTTTCTAGTGTCCTACATAACAGGAGAAAAGGTTGATATTAACAGCTTACTTTGCCACTATTTATAATTCAAGTTAATAGCACAGTAAGGAGTTTCTATAAATGTTTGGTTTTATGAGCTCCTGTGCATTTTCTCAACCAATTAGTCAAATTGCCTTCTTGACTGTATTTCCTTGCTAAATTGATTTTTCTTAGTTTTTGTTATTTGTGCACTACTGTATTCCATTAAAGGCAAAGTTCAGTTATTTGTCTTTTGAAGGTCTGAGTGCCTTGCTTAAAAGGCCAAGTGCATTAAAAAGAGGCCACCCTTGACTTTACAAGGAGATATAGAAGGATAGCAAATTAGATGGATTTAACAAAATTTTGAAATTGAGCATGTGTGTTTATGTGAAGATAACAAAGTAAGGATCAAATTCTATTAAAACATGAAGAACATTTTTTTCTACTGTTTACCGTTTTTTTTTCCTTCTTAAAAAATAGCAAAAACCAGTAACATCTTGTGGTTAAAACAAAAGAAAGTAAGTCAGGATACATTGAATTTGGATGAAAATAAGCGATAAAACATTTTAGTATCACAAAAATAGTGCTTTAAAGCCACACAAGTGCAAAAGAGGGCAAATTCTAGTGGGAAAATGCTGCATGTTTGTTGTGAGTAAGTGGGGAATCTAATCTGCCATTTCACCTCTTCGTAATTATGTTCACTGTTCTTACATATCTGTGTTTCCATTTAGAAGACAACACCCTGGGCTGTCTTTTACCTCTCTACTGACTGATCTGACAGGAGATAGCAAAAATGCTTGTAGATAACATAAGTCCGCCAAGAGATCTTGGTGAACTTTGTGAAGAGATGGTTCTCAGCCATGACAATTTAAAGTTTAACTGTAGAATGGTGGGAGATTTCTACCATCTGTAGAAATGGCTTCAGACCCTTCCTGTTGAAAGGGTCTAGAGGCTCTAAAGGAGAAGAAAATCACCTTGAATGTTGGACTAATTTATCATGGCTGACCATCCATTAACAGGAGTTTTGCAAGGGCTGTGGGGCACACCATACACCCTGAGTCCTTTGATGCTGCTCCTGGTGGTAGAGATTATCCTATCAGAGCTACTTCAGTGAGTAAAGGTGGCAGAAGCCATACAAGCATAGTAGCAATTAGTTTCTACAGAGTTTTTAAATATCTATTTAGAAGCCAATTGTCTATGGCAGGCTTGTTCAGCACCGATGTGTCTCTGTGTAAATGGCAAACTTCTAGTAAAGCAGAGATTAATTTAATTAAGTTTAAACATTTCAGCTTTTTTATTTTATGGTTACACACATAAGTAGAGCAATAACTGAATACAAATGTTGCATATTTACTGTGGCATGATCCAAGCAATTACTACTAACGTATTAAGGAAAAGCCTCATTTCACTCTTTTAATTTTATTTTATAATTAGGTGGGAACTGTATTTGGTTGAATACATTTGTAGTTAGAAGTTATAGATTATGCTTCTCTTTGTTTTGGAAGGATGATTTTAGCCCCGTTGCTAAAAGCCTGTTAGCAACAATTAAAATAGCCATTAAAAGGCATTTATAGCTTTTGTACTTGTTTTTCTTGTTCGTTTTTGTCAAATATTTCACAGACATATTATGTATGCAGTCTGATAATAGTCACCAGCACAGACCTTTAAAACTAGTTTTAAACATATGATTAAAAACATAGTCTTTTATGTACTGTGATGGTTCATTCACCCCTTCTAAATGAATGTTGTGACAGTTTGTTATGACTTCAACTTGAACTAGTTTTTTTGTTTCCCAAAATTATTTGAAAAAGTTTAGAAGGAAAATTAAAAGCCAAGCAAAAACAATACTGGCAGCTTTTCTGAGTGCCAGAGTTTTAACTGCTTTCTGTTGAAAAGCTTTCCTGACTTTCCATTCAAACCCGTGTTTTTGTACACAGTATTACAGGAAGGGCTGAACGCATGCTTCTAAAGTACAGCATGGTAAACGTCTGGGTATGTTCTACATACACCATACTATTAAAATCAATCTTTTCAGGTTAGTTTCCATTCTGAGGAGAGCTGAGAAACACAACCAGCAGTTTCTGTCACGTGCTGCGTTGTATCAATTAAAAATAAATTAAATTCCATGCAAAGAACCCAACTTAAAAATCCCAGCAAACAACAACAGAACCTTTCCACTAATGATTTTCAGTCATCAGAAGTGGAGAGAGACTCAGACAGCAGACAGCATGGTCCCAGCATGCTTTTTGCCTTTTTTTTTGTTTGCACAGTAGCTGTCAGTTGCAGCCCTGCAGGTAGTAGAACCCAGTGGGAAGAGGGGCGGGACAGAGCGATGCTGCCTGAACTGACAGCAAATTTAAATTACTGAGCTTTCTTTTTCCTGTTGTTTTTTTTTTTGGTTTTTTTTTTTTTTTTCTCTTTGCGTGCTTTTTTTTTCTTTTTGGTATTTTTCTACTCTGCGACAAACTGAAAAGATTCTAGCACACACTAATTTAACAACCCTGCTTCGTCGTCTTCTTTTTTTTTCTCTCCCTTCTGTTTCCAGGATAATTAAAAGAGAAACCTGTAAAGGCAACATTCCTTCAAGCAAGTTGGTGCTGCAACGTGCTGGTAAGATGAAATTATTTATTATTTTTCCCTTCCCCATCTTTTCTTTTCCTTTTTTGGAGCTGAAAGCTTTTGTATATCTAACGCAGTCATAAGTGTGGTTCCCCTGCTGTGGAGGGTTAGGATATAATGAAAAGGTGTAACTGCTTGATATGTGACCTTCTCCTATTACTTAAAATGGATAATAACAGCCTTCGTGTCTGTCCTCATGATGCTTTTCTCTCTGAACTGACTATTTGCTCAACAGAAGCGATTCTGTGATTGTCGCACTATGACAATGAGGACCTGCTTGTTTTTTGGTTACTGTTCCATGCACCTATCAGAAAAGATACTTGAGTTGGGGATTCTGTGTGTGTGTGTGTGTGTGTGATTTTTGTTTCGTGAATGCTGTTTGAAGCACTGATACGGCGGGGGTGGAGATGGGGGTGGAGGAGATGGTCTTGGTTATCATTCTGCCTGTTCTGCTGTTTACTAGGTAGGAAAGTGCAACACTGAAACTTTTTTAAAAAAATAAATAAATATTTTCAGTTTGCATGGAGTGGGGTCAGTTTTTCCAGTATTTATTGCTGTCCAGTGCTGGGTAAAGTTCTTTCTCTCCCTTGCATTGTGCCTCTGGAGAAAGGGGGAAGGGATGTTCTACTTCATACCTCATCATACTATTGCAGTTGCTAATTGCAAGAGTCTGACAAAGTTTAAGATTAAATACCAAGCATTGCTTTTGTAAAGAATGAGTCTGATGCTGTGGATAGTTTCCTGTGAATAAAGGCCTGTCAGATACAATCAGATCTGTATTATACATGTTGCAGCTCCTGCCTTGCAAGTCCCCTGCTTTCCAAGGTCTGATTTCTACATTCATTATTGGTATTATTAATATATTTTAGAACATGAGTTTGTTTTGTTTTGTTTTCTGCTTTGTGTTTATCTTTATAAAACTTAAAAGGTAACAAGTTTTTCTCAGGCTTTCTGAATGTAATTCTGCCAAGCGTAATATGGCACAGCACCTACTAAAATCAACAGGAAGGTTGAGCTTTTCGTGTATTAGAGAAGAAATTACTGAACAGTATCAGAACTGGATCTTATGACTGCTGAACTCTCTCCCTTTTCCTACAGTTTTCCTATAGTTACTGCAATAGCTGTTGTTACATTTAAAACTAGATCATGTAGGTATGATATGAATACTGAAGTATTCTGAATAGACTGCATGAAAAATACTACCTTTATAATTAGTTGTTCACAGGTTTGTAGCCATTCTGAGGGAAACTTTTTGAACATAGGATAAGATATTTCAGAGAAATCTAATGGAGTTAGAAAGCTGGTGTGATTCCGTCCTCTAATTCCTTGAAAGGTATTTTCCTTAACACGAAAAAAAAACCAACAAAAATTATGCCTTGCAATAAATCATATCCAGATTGATACATCAAATTTTCCAGATTCTAAGGTCTGTTTTGCCAAATGCATGATATTATCACAGGGTGAAATTGTTCAAGGAGAGGGGTGATGAGGTGCAGTCAGGGATTAAAGATAGTCTCCTTTGCATGTCCCTAGCGAGAAGGAGAAGATGTGCCAAAGCCATATGGAAAATCACATTCTTTCACAGTAACTTTGTTAGGGCACAGGGTTAAAGGAGCTGCACTTGCAGGAGCTCATCACTCTGTTTCAGCCTCAATTTCAAACACTGCAATTCTTTTCTGAAGGTTTACTTTGCTTGAGTAGAAAATGATGGTGTCTTGTGAAACAAGGTCATTGTATCTCCCACATCTTGCTTTTGCCCTGACAACTTGCCTCCCCCCATCCCAACATCAAGGTCTGCAAGGCCCAGAAAATTAGTCTTTGTCCCTTGTAATCCTAAACTCCCATCCATTTATTGCCAGAGAAGAAAAGGAATGAATTCAGTGTTCTTGTTATGGAAATAAGTTTTTATTCACTCAGTATCAACTGACAGTTAGAAGCGTATCTGATGTAATATGAATAAACTGTAGGCTGTTGACAGTAAATTATGCAGCTAAAGTCTCACATTCTCCTAGAAACTGCTTTTACAAAGCCCAAGTGGCCTAATGGGGTGAAACAACTACCTATACTCTCATTTGAGTTTCCTAATCACACAAAACCATGAGAAGTCCATGGTGGTTGATTCCCACTGCTCATGGTGGGCATCTTAGTAATGGGCAAGCTGCATGGAGTAAAGAGGGAATGAAGCCAGGAGTATTCAGTCATAGAGGTGATGTCAAAGTTACTCTTACAAAACATGGAAACATAGTACAGCTAAGTTTAGGTCCTGAGTTTGGTTACAACAATTTGTTCCTGAAGTTAAAAAGCCAGATATACGCACCTTTAAAACCCCCACACCTCTCTAATCCAATCTACCAGTCTTCTTTCTCTTTGAATTTAGTTTTAAATATATATATATATTAATTAACCTGTGAATTTCAAATTGCTGTTGGCTTTTAGAAATACTGCCTTCTACCCAGTGCTTGGAAGTTTCTAGTTGAATGGAATTTCTTTCATTTTAACAAAAAAGACAAAAAAAATCCAAACCAAACAAAAAAAGACAGAAAACAACTTGCTGTAATTTCCTGTCAGTAACACAGAAATAAGAAAACACTAGGCTAATAAAAATGATAATCTGAGTTTACAACTGTTAACAAGATTCCTGAATAGAAATGGTGCTATTATATACAAAGAACCATCATCACTAGAAGAATGTAGTATAAAATTATGAGCTTTATTATTAGGGCTCTCTCATCCAATCAGAAATCAACCCGTAATCTTACTTGTGAAATGCCATAAGTTTTGACATCTTCCCTCCCCTCCTATTAATAAAATATTAAAGAAAATTTATAATTAGAAACTTTGATAACATAGCTATGAATTTTCTTCAGAGGAAAAAGATGGCATTATTCTGTATTTCTTCCATATCTCCATGTCTCCATACAAAGTCACTGCAAGTCTGAGTTGCATGCAGCAGTTAGAAGCAGGGCAAATCCCAGAACTGCCATGGGCAATAATGATGGGATTTCATCAGCTTCTTTCTCTTGAGAGAGGCCAGATTCTCAGACTTTTCTCAGGACTCTGCAAAACTACTTAAGAACATGCCATAGCACGTTTTTCCCTGACTGGGATTATTTATTAGCATTACATTTCTGGTCAGCTGCATTGAAGTATGGAAGAGTCATGACAAAATGCTTAGATTTTAGCCTCTGAGGATTGTTTTTTTTCATTCTTGTAATAAAAGACTTTTACATTTCTCTTCTAACTGCAAATAATTTATGGCATTACAAGGCGCTTGCTGTGTTTCCATTTGATTTAACAAATTAGCTATGGTCTTCTTTCAGCAAGAGCCATTCCTAAAGCCCTACATCACCAAATGAAGCAAGACAGCTGCACCTGGCTCAGAGTGGTCCCAAGTCTCTGGTCCTCCTCCACTAGCTGACTGATAACAGATTGGGCCAACACTTGTCAAGACACACTCCTTACACAAGCCTGTCAGTCAGTCACATCTCCTTCATCTCCTGGTGTTGTGTGCACAGTTTGCTGTGATCTCCTTAGGACTCCTAATCCCATGTAAGGTATTGGAAACCTTAAAAGTAATCTAATACCTCCTAATTACTTTGATGACTCCCAAGAGCACACAGCATTTATCAGGTTACTAGATATGAAGTAAGAATATAAATATTTTATTTTATTAGTTTAAACAGTAAAATATTAGCAAGAATGAAGCAAAGTTGAAAGAAAAGAGAGATCAGTGCTAGACTATAATTATCACACAAGGTTTTCCTTGGTTGCTTTCCATGCCCTGTAGCCTGTGAGGCTAACTTCACTCCCATCAAAAGGCTGATGTTATTCCAAAGCTGTTGGAGCCACATCTTTCCTACTTCTGTTGTTGAAGACACTGTCATGTCCCTTGGTGAAGGTAACAAAGTAGGAGAAAGCCCAAAGCTCTGCACATTGATACTTTTTAATGTGGTTTTTTTCCATCTGTTTCTGTATCTCCCATAAAAGTGTCTGCCTTCTGTCCATGGCATTTGGACACCAGAGGTAGGATTCATCTCACTAAAATGTAGATACTTACACTTTAGATTCCTACGTCTGAGCAAACTGCCTTGGGGTCTCAGTACAGTCAGAGGAAACAAGTAGATTCTTCTGATTTACCTGACCTATTTTAAACATCCAAATCCCCATGAAGAACATCACTTTCAAGGCTCACATCGTTTAACTATGTCGTCTCCTCAAATTTTCTTAATTAACCATATTATTGCATTGCATAATTTAGACATCTTTCATCATCTGTTTGGCTTCTCTTGTAACTACTTTATGAAGACAAAGGGCTTAAAACTCTATAAATTACATACTTTGAAAAACAGTCATAGCGCTGTTGACTTACCAAGCCTCATGTACTTGGCAATGGGCTTAAACAGGGCTAATCATAGTGAAATTAGGACTGGAGTGCATAAACAGGGTAATATTACCCACATATTTCTTTAGTCCTCAAAGGCTGTTAGGGGGATGAAGTCACAAGTGCACAGCAGGCAGTGTCCCTAATATACAATAATCTTCTTCCCCAAGGTTACTTCTTATTTGGTTGAAATGATCTAGGAGATGCTGTGATTAGTTTATTTGTTCTACTTTTCAGGCCAGTGGTTTTGAAAAACTACACCACAATGCTTTAAAAAATCTGTAAGTCAGGAAAGTCCATGAAGATGAGGAATTCTGCCTAATTTAGGCACCAACATTTTAATGAGTTGATGCTCCCCATGTAAGTTCCCTCACCCAGAGGAAGTTGTGTGATTTGAACGCTTCCAGGCAAACAATTTGAATTCCTAAAGTTACACAGATAAGGCTGCATATATAGTGCTCTGCCTTCTGCAGAGAGATCCCTGGCTTCCAAAGTTTAACCTTAGTGTACCTCACCTCTGTGTCTCACCTGGCCATCTAAGGGGGCCAGTGGCTTCCTATTGGTCCTGTGATTGTCCACGGGCATTTGCCTGTGTGTCCTAGTACATGGCATGAGGGCTCATGGGTGATGCTGGTAGGCTCACAGCCCACTTGAACAGAGGGTTGAAAAGAGCAGAGAGACCCAGGGCTGGAGCAGCCTAGTTCACAAAGTCTCACAGAAATTATACCAAAGGATGACCATAAGCAACATCAGTTAGGCTTATCCTCAAGAAAAATTTGAATACTTTCAAAAGTAAACATGTTAGCATATAAATAACTAATAATACATAGATAAATACACAGCATGGCTGTTAGAGACATAAAACCACACTAGATAGCTAAGACATTCAGCAATATGGGCACATTATACATTAGACAAACATGATCGCCTTTGAGATTAAATTCTTTCTTCACTTTGGTGAAGAAAGCATCCCAAAAATTAAGTGTGGGTTTGGTTTGAGAAGCTGGATTTTATCATTCATTTAAATAAAAAGTCACTGAACTTCACATTTGATTGAGAACAGAGTTCTGTGATATTTTGAAGAAACAGTCTTTATTCAATAAGGACAGCAGCCAGATTTGGAAGCATTCAGAAAATGTGTTAATATGATATAGAACTGCTCATATAATAAAAGATCTCTGAACACAAAATTAGTCTTAAACATTTATACATTTGCTATTTTCAGTGGTTAAGGTATAAGCACTGTACAAGTTACTGACACTATGCAAACCAGAAGGCCTGATGCCTGCATTTTTGATAACAGGCAGAAGTGTAGATTAATAGTGACTTTTTATCAATCTGATGTAGTCAATGTTTTCCATAGGCTCTCCATTCATAAGTGGCTTTTCTTTTGCTGTATCCCAAGTCACTGACAATTATGAAGGACATATGCATATTAAATGAATCTTTCACACTTGAGTGAAGAACAATAGCAGCCTAGCCAGTGACACGCAGTGAGAGAGACCACATTCACAGGACATTGAAGGCTGGGTACTCTTGCTGAACAGGTTTACACATCTAAGCTTTGATCCTCCAGGACTTACACACATGCTTAACCTTACACACTGCGAATTAAATCCTGGGCCTCTCAAAATCAATGACAAAACTCCACAGACTTCAAAGGGCCACTCTCTGAATCGCCTTTTTGGCTTCAGTGCAGCCACACAGAGTGTAGAAGTGTGTGAGCTGATCTCCCAACCTTGCTTGCTTGTGTGAAGTCTTAAGAGACTGAAGGAGCTGCTAAGAGTAACTTTCAAAACAGTCCTGTCTCACAATAAACCATAAGCAGTCAAAGATGTTTTCTTGTTTGATCTGTGTTCTTTAGGAGTTTTGCCCAAACCCCATGGTAAAACCCACAGGAGTTTGTTTCTGCTGGAGAAGTCTGTGAGCAATCTATAATGCAATCCTTTGCCTGGCTAGTACTGTACTCTGAGCAGGTTGTTTTCCTTACTTTCCAGAAGATCCAGTCCCTGGACTGTGGTGATTATGCTGGAATCACATCTTTCTTTTTTAAAGAAAGAAAAAAATCTATAGCTCATATTATTTTATAGGAAACCTGGGAAATCTCTACTGAAATGACTTACAGGTCAGAAAAACAATAATGCATGATTTTGTACAGTATCTAACTGCTGGTTTTCATCTGCCTGCTGCTGATAATTGAGATACCTGTTGCAAAATCTAACAGCTATTTTGGGATCTGCTGGAGACTAGAAACCAAATCCTGGCTCTGCCTCCATATGTAAAACTGTCCTGTGACAGCAGTACCCCTGAGACCAACTGTGGAGTCCCAAAGAGTTTGGTGAAGAGCTGGGAAGGAGATAAAGTAGCATTAGAGCCATTTTTCAGCATAAATCCCTTTCCAAAGCAGGGCAGGTTAATGATCTCTCTCTGCACCGACCCTCTGGCTCAGAAACGTGTTGAGTGACACAATGGTGGCTGAGATGCTGAAGCTGAGTGGTCTTTACCAAGCCTGAGTAATGCCAAAGTGACTCAGTTCCAACAGTAAAGCTCGTGCTGGTTAATGGAGATTTTGTGAGCAAAACAGCTAAGGACTGGTGTGCAGATACACCTCTGTGACTTGTGCATGCTAGGAACTAGGAGAGGTTTGGCTACCATCTCCCTAAGACACCAAAAAGAATTGTGAGAACAATTATCTTAGTGTAAGTATACTGTAACAGGGAGTAAGGGTTTGGAAAAGAGATTTGTAAAGTTTAGCATCCCAGCTATGCTATGGGATAAGCCTATGTTAGCATTTGTGTAAGTCAAATTATCCCCTCTCACCTAAATTGGTGGCAGTCATTTGAAAAGAAAAATAGGCTGAGTGAGCTCAGTAAAGCTTTTTTTTCAGTTTTAGCATTTTCCTCTGAAACATTTCATTGCTCCAGCAGTAAAAAAATCCCTCAACTTTTCTCTCTCTCTCTCTCTCTTTTTTTTTTTTTTTTTTGGCTTTTGCTGTAAAGATATTTTAATTTTATCTTCTGTGTGCTCCCATATTAATGGGTTTACATATGTCCTGCAAAGTCCTGTGTGACATTCTTAACCATAGAGATTACAGAAATTTACTGCTTCACTGGCGTGGTCAAGTTGCCACAAAATTGCATTTGTTAATGTAGCTGTGAAAACACATGGCACCTGCCATCTCTGAGCATAAGGATTTTAAATATGGCTGCAAAGAATCTAGGAGTGACTGTAAAATGGGGCTTGGCCGTGTCAGTTTAGTATTAGGAAGGAGACTGTGCTGTAAAATCCTCACCCATAATTAGACACAAGTGACAGCTTTACTTAACTACTATTCACTAATGAACAAGCAATGAAAATGTTCTGCTTTTCTCACCCCAGAAGAATGACCATGGCAGATGTTAACACTGCTGAGAACAGCTTTATTGTAACTACAGGTGAGACAAATGGGAGATTTATTAGTCTGGGCATTGAGGGAAGGGAAGGGAGGGTAAAAGTTGTATCCCAAGCTGTTCCAAAGAAATGTAATGTACATTATCATACACATTGCACGGAGCACACAGTGCTCTAAAAAAGGGGCTCCTCTGTGAGCATGAATTCATGGGCATGCCTGCTTTCTTCCTTGCTTTTTAAGTACTCAATACTTGGAATAACACATTATACATGATTTTGCTTTTTATTTCCTGGTGCCCTATCCTGTACTCATTTAAGTTGATGGCAGATCTCTAACTTTCTTGATAATACAATGCAATCAATGACTCAAAGTCTGGGAATTCAGTGACCTGCAAAAGACTAAACAAGAGACAATGTTTCTCTAATGAAAGTGCTGAGACAAGGCTTGATCCTATGTCTGCTGGATCCTTTCTGTTCATTTTAATGAGCTTACAATTGGTCCCTAACATAATGTGTATTCAAAAGAAATCAGCAGTGGTTGTTCAGGCACTGATCCAATAAAGCCTATAATTATGTGCTTAGGATTATAGTATGGGAACAGTCCCATAGAAGCCACTGGAACCACACAAATGCTTTAAGTTCACCAAGCAAGTAAGCATAGGTTTTGTTGCTGGAGTATCATATTTTTTTTTTCAGCCAATTCCCTCTGCCAAGCAAATAAGTACAGTTTCTGGAAAACCCAGTGCCATAAATGTGGTGATATTCAGGTTTGTACCCAACATCTTTTAGCTGCTTTATACTTCTTTATGCCCAGATATAGCAAAATACTTTACTGCAACTGTGATATGAATAGGAATACTTGCAGCTGGACACTCAGAGCTCCTTCCCATTTTAGATTCAGGGTACACTTGCATGTGGTGTTACTGTCTTATTCTCCGTCCCATTTCTAAGTAGAAAAGCATTTTTAACTTTATAAAAAGTAAAACTGTTTGTGGTATGAGCACAAAAATATTATTCTCTGCAGGTAAAATAAATTCTGTCTGTTTGCCCCAAACTCTTCAACCAGGTGCTTTCTCAGAAGAGCTACTTAGAGGCAGTTTGAGCTTTTGTGCCATGTGGAGCATATATTATTGTTTAACTGCCTCTTTTCAGCTCACCCAGTTTAACTAGAAGGTACAGTATTCCTACATTATCTTACTTTCATGAAACCTGTGATAGCCACCAAGTTTTTCAGGTAATGCTGTTTGCAGCAAACACAGCCTATGGTGTTTCCAAAAGTTTCCTGCTGTCAGAAGCACGAGGGCCAAATTGAAAATATTGGTTTGGGAGAATGTAATCTTTTCTGTACAGACTTTGGTCAGCATGATTGTGTTCAGTATAAGTGCCCAATAGTAATGATGTCCAGGCATTGGGCCAGATGCTAAAACTGCCCCCAGAGTGAATAGACTCATACTCTGCAAGAGAAGCAGTAAAGTATGCTCGTATTCCAGCCAGAAACATCCAAAAGCACAGCTCCCCATGAGGATAATTCTTGCCAGGAGTATGAATAAGCTGCATTGAGGCTATGCATCATGGCAGCTGCTGCATCAGGGACTGCTAAGTAGCTCATAAATAAACAGTCTCTGCTGCCCCCCAGTTCCTGTACCAAGTTTCAGAATGTACTTATGTAGGTCCAAGTATGAAAGACTGGTATAGCTGTCTCAGTGGACTTTGAGAAGTGCCAAAACAGAGGTGGCTACTTTCCATCGCCTGCTCCTTCGACTGGCCATGATTTTTCTGGCAAGCACAAATATACAGAGCCTAGAAGGATTTGGCTGCTATTCTTCAGCTCATATTCATCATTTGGGTTGCTCCAGTGGAGTTATGAAGCCAGGAGCTCCTGTTATGGTAGGATAAAGACTCCACCACAGCTGAAATCTTTATTAATAAATGAATTATGAATAAACCCAGAAAAAAACAGACACACTTTAATAAACCTACCAACCATCTTGTTTCAAGCACACAAGTGTATTTATACCCACATTAGAACTACATTAAAATGCAAAGGGTTTCCGTTAGTGCTCATTTCGGTTTTATTTTCTTGAGAATGACTTAAATTCCACTCACACAAGCCTGCCAGACCTTCTGCTGATATAAATCAGATTGACCCCTTGAAGTTGACTGAAAATCTGCCCCAGAATGGCAAATAATAGTCTCTAGAGCCTGACTAATCTTTAAGGATGATAGAAATTACTGATCCAACACATACAACTTTTTGCATAACACAGACAAAATAATTTTAGCCAGCCTTGTCTGTGAAGCTGCAGTGTAGATTAACTCTATTCTTGCAGCAAAGCATGCTGCCTGCTTTAGAGGTTTCAAATTTGCTTATGTGGATGCAGTAGTTCAAAGTTTTGTTCAGATATGTAGTACTCAATATAAAAAATAATATGAGCATTAGACCTTTAGATTGTTGTATACCATACCTCTGTATTAGAAACTCTCCCAGTTCTAACTGCTGACATACAAAGATCTGGATGTTGCTCCTTTGCAGCAAATTTGAAAATTCTAAGTTCAAATAAACCGATGAAGTGATTTTCTAGCCGGCAATACTCCATCAGTATACTCTTTTTCTTCAGAGATGTTTTCCTTGACGTTCAGAACATTTCATAATCTATTGCCCAGATATCAACTTTTGGGAAAAAACAAGGAAATATCATCAGTTGATGTCTTTATCTAAACAAAAAGCTGTATAATTTGGAGCAAGGATAACCAACCCCCTTTTGTAAGTGAAGACATGCTAACCATCATAAAAAAGAAAAACGCTGTCATAGTTTAATTTTCTTTCTTTCTTTCTCTTTCAACAGTAAAAGACTATACTCTTTTTCACCAGCTTATCTTTGGTTGAATACAAGTGCTAACATACAGAAGCAGTTATTTTTTTATTATTTCAAATCAGCTTCATACTTCAAACTATTAAAAACCCCAGGCAAGTCTTTCTTGCGAAAGTGTGATTTGCAAAATCATATGAATTAGTCTTCTAAGATTTCACTAGAAAAAAAAATCATGTTTATCACATATAAATGTATATCTCTGCAGAAGTTTCACAAAATACACTATGACAAAATAAAATGGCATTGAAGAAGGACAGGAAGGAAACACTTCAAAAGGAGCAAATTTTCACAGGCTGCAAAGTGATTTTGAGGAACTTCTTTACTCAAAAGAGCTGCTATGCCTCCAAGTTCCTTTATGCAGCTTCATTCATTGCTTTAAAATTCATTTTCCTAGGTAGAAAATCTTGTTCTCCACAAGGTAATAAGAGTGGTTTCAAAACTTCTGGGGACAGCGATTGATGTTCCTGCTTTATCAATACCATACTCATGGGCATGCCTCTACAGTTATGTCAGTACTAAGGAATAAAACAGTCAAGATCCATCCTATAGCCCCAGGGCCTGTTGACATGGCACAGCTCACCTTCATCTGCATACACTTCCTGCAGCCCCAGACAGAGCTTTAGGATCCAACCTTGCTCTTGGTACCTGCTGTCCTTCAAGCCAAATTTGAACATTCTGAAGGACAGTGTTCATCGGAACAACCCAAACCCATCAACTAAATGTCTATGGATGATCATAGAATCATGGAATGGCTAGAGTTGGAAAGGACCACCTTAAAGGTCATCCACCTACAACTCCCTTAAAAATCATCCAGCTACATCCCCCTTGTATGGGCAGGAACACCTTCCACTAGATCAGGTTGCTCAAGGCCCCATCCAACCTGGCCTTCAACACTTCCAGAGATAGGGCAGCCTGTTCCAGTGTCTCACCACCCTCACAGGAAAATAATTTTTTCTTAATCTTGAACCTAAATCTTTCTTCTTCAAGTCTGAAAGCATTTCCCCCTGTCCTCTCATATAAAAATCCCTACCCCAGCTTTCTTGTAGCCCCCTTCAGATATTGGAAGGTTGCTATAAGATTAACTTGGAGCCTTCTCTTCAGGATGAACAACCCCAACTTCTTTAGTCTGTCTTCACAGGGGAGGTGCTCCAGCCCTCTGAGCATTTTAATGACCCTCATCTAGACATGTCCTCCTTATGCTGGGGACTCTAGAACAAAATACAGTGCTTCAGGTGGGGTCTTATAAGAGCAGAATAGAGGTGCAGAATCACCTCCCTCAACCTCTGTCTGTGCTTCTTTTGATGCAGTTCAGGACACCGTTGGCTCTCAGAGCTGCAAGCACACACTGACAGCTCATGGTGAGCTTCTGGTTCACTACCACCCCTGAGTTCTTCTCAGGGCTGTCTGCAATCCTTTCTCCTCCCAGCCTTTATTTATACATGGGATTGCCTTGACCCAGGCGCAGAACCTTGCACTTTGCCTTTTTGAACTTCACGCAGTTTGCACAAGCCCACTTCTCAAGCCTTCCAGGGTCCCTCTGAATGGCATCCCTTTCCTCCAACATGTTGACTTCACCACAGTTTGGTGTTGTCAGCAAACTTGCTGAGGGTGCATTTGGTTCCACTGCCCACATCACCAACAAAGAGTTTAAACAGCACTGGTCCTAGTACTGACCCTTGAGGAACACCACTCATCACACATCTCCATTTGGACACTGAGTGACCACCCAGCCAGTTCCTTATCCAATGAGTGGTCCATCCATTGAATCTGTATTATTCCAGTTTAGAGATCAGAATGTCATGTGGGACAGTGTTGAGTGCTTTGCACAGCTCCAGGTAGATGATGCCTGTTGCTCTGCCTTTGTCTACCGAGGCTGTGACTCCACTGTAAAAGTTCACCAAATTAGTCAGGCAGGACTTGCCTTTAGTGAAGCCATGTTGTCTGTTACCAATCACCCCCCTGTTATCTGCATGCCCAAGCAGAGCCTTCAGGAGGATCTGCTCCATTATCTTGCCATGCACAGAGGTGAGATTGACTGGCTTGTAGTTCCCTGGGTCTTTTTTTTTTTTTTTTTCCACTTTTTGAAAATGGGATTATATTTCTCCTTTTCCAGGGGATCAAATATACTGATCAGGCAATAGTGCTTAAGACACAACCTTGATAATTTTTATTAGTATAGATATAATTAATAGAAACACAGAACAAAGGGGCAACCCTCTGCAGATTACTCCGCTATTCTAATTTGAACTTCAGATGGGTACAGTTTCATGCCTCACCAAGCCTGAGGGACCTGAAAAGAGGAAGATGGGAATTACTGCTAGCAGGTGAATGTACTCATTAGGTAAAATGTTTTCAAATATAAAAGTATATCCCTAATCTGAAAACAAAAATTCAGTGTGTGGATATATCTACAGGACATCCTTGAATCATGAAGTTTTGGAGGATGGGCAAATATAAACTTGCTTTACTATTTCAGCTTTCCCAAGACATCCATGATTGACCACTGGTGGAGAAGGGACAATGAGTTGGATAGACATCTGATCTAACCTGGTGCAACCCTGGTGAGGATCCTCCTGTTATTTGAAGGGGTGTGGGCAGAGGCAAGAAAATTTTCTGCCTTCATTAAAGGAAAGAAGTCTGGCTGTTGGTACTGAGCTAATGAGACCTGATGAGGGCTGCTGGAGTGGATCTGGCGTTCAGACCAGGACCATCTGTACCCATCCAAATAAACACACTGAATACTCACCACTAATGCCCTTGTCCAGAAGCAAATTGGATTCTGAGCAAGGATCCAAGATATGAAAGCTTAGACATCCTAATGCTGTCCTTTTGGAAAAGGCAGCTGCATACATTTAACAGAGAGGGATAGGGTGAGGGAGTGGGAGTTGTGTTATTCTGCTCATTTGAAATGTCAGTTTAGATAATATTTCTAATTGAGTCTTGATATTTCACTGCTTCCTGTATTTCCCAAAATGATTATTAACAAATAAACAGATCTTTCTTAGTTGTCTCTGAACTAATAATGGCAAAAGCCTCATTGCATTTGCAAGAACTCCAATTTAGGTGAAAATAATTTCTGGCAATGCAGCAGGTGGCATCATACAAACATATTTACTAATAATGCTGTGTCTTTTGGTGCATGTGTTCCAAGCAACTATGGCAGGGTATGTTCCAATGCTGACTTTATTGAACACATACATACATCACCAGTAAGTGCTATGTCAATGGAAAGTGAAAACATAAAATATGAATAAAATATTATGATGTGAAAACTCACATAGAAGACCGTAATACTGTGCTTCCTTTTTACAAAGTTTTGGCAGGCTCCCTGTGTAGCTGTTCAGTTTAGAGTTAGCAAGGTCAGAAGACATGCCCAAAATTTAATATAATTTGGATTTATCAATACCAGACTCCGCTGAGGAAAAATAAGTCTTTTCTCCACTGAAAAGATGTCTTCCCCAAGTATTTACCCAGACAGATTCTTTTTCTGTTCCGTTTGCCAACTGGAACCTTTAGATCTGAACATCCTTATTGCCAAATTCTGTATTGGTGTAAATGAGTGAAACTCAACCTAAGGCAGTGGAGCAGATCCCATTTACACCTGCAGAGAACTTGGCTTTGATTCTGTAGCCAAGGAGAGATTAAAACCATTGGGTCTAGTAGATTTGTAAGCCCATAAAAATACTCGTCATCTCTGAATGTAGACAGCTTAGGTATGCAGTACAAATGTTGCAAGGAAATGCTCTTGAGAGAGTGAATCCTGGACAGACAGAGTGATACACTGGGCGATTTCACAGGATTTTGTGATCTCTATCAAAAGATCGAGCATACATTATCATCATTTTGATTCTGATCACTTCATTTGCTCTCTGTGAAGCTTTTTCCCATATCTCCTAATGTGAATCACTTATTCCAGATCACTCTATGAAGAAGACATCCGCTGATACATCAGAGATTAAATGAATCACTCATGATGGATTGTGCTTCATGGCTTTATATACTGCAGAAAATTATGCATTTTACACTACCTTGTAAAATAACCATTTATCTAAGTAAACATATTGACTCCTGTTGGGTTCATATGAAAACTATCCTAGGTTTTGAATCTTAATTTGGCAAGCTCTTGACAGGAAGGAAAAAAGACAGCTAAGAATGATGGAGAAGAATCAGTTACTTAAATGTCAATAGAGGGAGTGTAAAAAATGAGCTAAAAGTAACAGATCAATTTGTTCTCTGGTGCCAGTTAGAGATACAGACTTGGCAACTTCTACCACACTTACCCCTCTCAAAAAACAAAGCTTCAGAATTTGTGGCAAGTGGTGCAGTTATACACTGATGCAGTATGAACTCAAACATGACAACAGCATGTGCTAGAGAAAGAAATGAGGCCAAGTAGTTAGAACAAAGAGAAACTGATGAATATTGTTTTCTAGGCATTCTGCCTCTTACCCTTCCCCACTTACTGTAGGTACCAAAGCAAGATTTCTCTTTTCCAAGCATCTCAGTTTCCACATCTGTACTATGGAAATTATACTCTGAGCCAGATTCCTTCTGGGGTCATTCCATGTCAGATATTGTAACACTTTGACATCTGACATTGGCAAAATTGGATCTTCATACATGCACCCCAAGTCCTCTTCTGAGCTGAAAGTGTCAGAAGGCATAAGAATTGCACATGAATGAAGTTCAAGAATGGGGCATGATCGTCTTATCCCAGACCCTTTGGAAAGCCCTGTTTTTGCCTGTCTAGGAAGCAGGAGTGCAGGTTAGCACTAATAGTTTCACTCAGCTTTCACAAAATAACAGGTTAGATTTTCTTGTACCTGACCATTTTTACCTCTTACCCCAGACTGCCCTTAATTGGTGTTCCTGCCTGATTTTTGTCCTGCTCACATCCTTTCCTTGCTAAGTATTTACACCCCTCTCACTCACAATAGGGTCTAAGACACTGAGTGCAGCATTGACTTCAGCAAGCTTCGGATCAGACCTGTAATCACTTCAAGCCTCTGACTAGTTGGCTCTAAGTACTTAGGATGAATCGAGTCTAAGACAAAGAAGAATACCAGGGCAAAGTGTTATATTGTCTATTTCTGCTCCCCCAAAGGTTTAGTCTTAAAAAAAAATCCATTGTCTTATATGTAATATAAAATAATTCACCATGGAGCAAAACATTCTATCAGGATACAGATCTGGGCAATGATTGAAATAATAACAGACTGTTTAATTGCTAAATTACACTGGTGATATTATGAAATAACTTATTATATCCACATTTATAATAAATTAATCCATCATGATTAAAGGTCTCTCAATGAATACCAAATGAATTAATACATGATTGGCTTTTGTAAGTATAAGCCTTTAAAATTATGCTGAGTTCTGCAAGCATCTGACAGCCCACAGAAAAAAGTTGCAGGAAGAAAATGCATCACAAAAAAACTTTTCTGCATTTCATATAGAAATCTTTTCTTTCAGAACATTTTTGCATTGAATTAATTAGCAATTATGACAGATAGCTTTTTAGGAGAAAATATGTCCATAATCCCACAATGTTTGGGGGAGAGGGGAAAATTACCACAATATGACTAATTTTATGAAAGATATCTGTCATTTTCTATTGTTGCAGTGCAAGCTGTTTACTAAGTAAATTTAATTAACCAGATTTCTCATATTAAAAAAAAAAAAGGGAGGGTGGGGGGGGGAGGCTTTTACAGTGTGCCAGGGAAATATCCCTTGAATATAGTTTGTTTAGTGTGTTCAATTACACTGAGTCATCAAATTTTCTCAACCTTAAATATCTCAAATTATTTTGTTTCCACATTGTTTTTCTATATGCCATTTTGCAGCCATTTTCTCTGCATAGTTGATGTTGTTTATTGTTGATATTACGTTTTGGAATCCCTGCTTAAAACTGAGGCTTTTTTGTGCTTGGTGTTGTACCAAAAAGTTTCCCCATTGAAAAAGAGACCTACACAGAATGAGAAGTGAGAAAAGCAGCAGAGAGCAGGTGTATCTGCCTCAGATCATGAATAATTCAGTGAAACATCTGAGTCTTGGTCTAGCACTGTATCAAATCCTAGACCACACTATACTTTTGGCTTATAAAAGGATACAATTGTAAATCAGTGGTAAGCTCCTGCTTAGCAGTGTGAAATTCCCTCTGTTGCTTGTAATAGTTGCAGACCTGATAGGCTGGTCCTTTTCTTAATGAGGATAATATGGTTCATTTTCACAAAATACTGATTGCCTCTGCTTCGTGGAGCTTACAGCACAAATAAGGATGTTCTACAACAGCCTTTTATTAGTAACATGCAGACACTTGTGCTATAATATGGATCCCAAAAAAAACCCTTCCAGTATTTATGTAATTTTTCCATATGTATGTAGTTTTCCAAGGTTTTCCAAGTTTTTCCAACAACCAACCAAGTAAACAAAAAAAAAAACCCTACTTTTTTAATGTCAGTTTAAATCTGGGATGGTTCTCCTGACTGTATTTTAATCTAGCTAAAATCAAAATCTGATTAGAAATCTCAGTTTAATCTCAGTTAAAAAAATAGTTTCAAATAGTTGATTATAGTTAAATGTAATATGTTTAACACTTTCTTAAAATATTAAGAATACTTAAGCTCATAGAAGCTACTCAGTTCATAATGAAAACCTTTTGGTGACTTTCTGATGGTTAGCACACTTATACAAAAGTACCATCCAAAGTTTAACATCTGATGCTGTGCACAGGGAAAGACTTACTCTCTGTTCAGAAAAAAAAAGCAATCACTGCAACTAATACCCATGCCCATTGCCTATGAATGTGCTGAACTGTAGAGAATTTCACTGAGGAACAAATCTTGGGGGTTTTTGGCTGGTTGGTTAGTTGGTTGGTTTTTAAAATTTGCTTTTATTTAGAAACACATAGGTTTTTTACTAACAAAACAGTATTAATTCTGGCAAGAATTTTATTACCCTAACCTTACATTTAGAAAGTCTAATTGTACATAATATATGTTTGGTATTCAGAGAGCATCATTCACTTAAAAGTGTGAAAAGAGTTTCAAACTGTGGGGAATAAGTCAGTCCAGAAGATAACAGATTGTTTACCAGAGTGGAATGAACATGAAGAGAAGGGGATGGGGAAAACTGAAGGACTTAAGTTATTCTCATGTACATGCACACATTGTAAATCTGCTAGAATATCTACAAGCTGAAATGCTATACCTCACCCTTTAGACCAGGGTTTTCCTCCACACACTTGCAGGAGGACAGACTTGGATAACTCCAGTAAATGCCCACTACCTCTTGCCCAAGGTCTTTAGAGCTGCAGTGGAGAAAGGTCAGAAAGTTGGCAGAGAAGTACCAGGCTAAGAGTTGATATGTGGATTTAAGCTTCTTTTTTTGTCAGACTCACTCTAACCCCTTTATCAAGATTCTCAAGGCTATAATCAGGCAGCATGAAGTATCTATGACTGATCAGAGGAGAGAGTTGGCTGCTTCTGAGAAACTACTGAAATTTAGCAAAGCCCTATGCAGGAGGCTGCTTAAAGAAGCCAGAAGAAAATATTAGATACAAAGCCCTGCTTACAATCCAGGCCATTTGAATATGGCGTTTAGATTTTGTCTGGTTTAATTCCTCGTCTATAAAATAACACTTTCTAAATGTCCAGGACAGACAAACACAAGGGAGCTTAGTATTAGAGGACAAATGATTATCTATATTCATATCCATGCTATACAGATAGAAGTAATATATGATTCAGCATGTGAGGCATGCAGACATGAATCAAACCCACCCCAGAGGGGTCAGCAGCAGAAAAGGTGTTAGAAGCTCAAGGGAATTTTATCTGAGCAAAGGCAATAGGATCAAGCTCTGAGACAGACAGCTTTTAAGTGAGCACAGACAATCCTGCAATTAATGGAGACATATCTACTCAGTATTACAGTACAGCCGACCTGCATCCTTGGCTTATTAATTTCTCCCACTAGTACAAGTAAGTTGACGTCTTCTAAATTAAAAACAGTTCTGCCTTAGGAAGAATTGCCAAAGAATTTGTACATTAGAAGTCTCAGGAGATGCAGCTCTTGCATGCTGCCTTCGCTGGGGAAGAGTACAAGCTTATCCTTCAGGAAGTGTCATCTGCCAGTTATGACAGCTACACATTTGTATTCATTTATGAATTCACAATTTACAACTGTGGCTATTTAACACAACAATTCCCTGGAAAATCTTTGGACTCTGTGTTTGAATAATAAGAGAAAACTTTCCAGACATCTCTTCTCTTTCCTCCTTCTCTGCTATTGTTTTATACCCAACTAATTTTATACAATAATTTAGGCCAGTGTATCACAGGGTTTTTCTGGCCTCTGTGCATGCAGGAAGCATGTGAATCTCTTGCAGCTTTGCTATGGGGGACAATATTTTTAACAGGGTGTCTTTAGGAGAATCGATTTTCTTATTCTCTAGAGCAAAAGTGTAGTCTGTCACCTGGGCAGATACAACTATTAACAGGAGCAGAGCTTCAGGTACTGAAATTCTGTTTCTGATTCAGCTAGAGATGTCCTGAGTGACCCTAAACAAATCACTTCATCTCACTGGCTTTTCATCTTTGTATAACGTGAAAATACAGCTAACATTTGTTCTTCTCTCAGGCACATGGTGAAAAAGAAGGTTGCTCATAACTATGAGGTGTTTAGTTAGCTCAAAGTCCACTCCACTGTGTCTATAATATGCATTGCTTTTGAAGTTCTACTACAGCACATACGAGCCCACTCAAGCTGCTCTCTCTACCCCTTTTGGACATGTTCTCTTTGGCAGATGAAGGGAAGGTGTCCATCTGTGATGTTAGCTCACTGACTTCTTTAGACCAAGAAATGAAGCATGAAAGAAAAGGTTGCCTGCCTCTCAGAATTTTTTTTTTTTTTTAATATTTTAAAAACCAACAACTATATTTAAATAGAATTATAGCGTGGTTTGGGTTAAAATAGACCTTTAAAGCTCAGCTAGTCTAGCCCCTTTGTAGTGAACAGGGACATCTTCAACTGGATCAGGGGGGTCAAAGCCCCATCCAGCCTGACACTGAATTTTTCCAGGGGTGGGGATTCTAAATATCTGTAAGCTGAAATGCTGATGAAAAGAGAGTATTTTCATGAGTTTTGTTCATCCTTCTTGGCTTCTTTGTTCATAAGGGGCATGGAAGTGGGGCTGCTGAAGGGGAAAAGGATGATTGTTTCAAGGGGAGCAGGAATTATTTTAGTCAAATATTGGTCAGAAGTACACACAAGAAAATGAAAGAGAGCTATTGGTGGACTTCTGCCTCGGAGAAGGTGAAGCAACATGCTGCTTAGTGCACATGCAATAATGGGAGATTTATGAGGAGGAGAGTAGGTTACAAGAATAGCACACATTAATCTGCTGCTTCAAACTCTTCTCATTGATCTCCCAGTAATAAACTGCAGTGGTCAAAAAAGTACAATTTTCCTTCAGGCCGATTTTGCCTTTGCTCCTTAAGGAGCTTCCCAGAAAAGAGATTCTCTGCTTCTGTTTCTCTCTGCTTCCTATGCTATCCTATACAGAAGGCAGAAAATTCCTAGTCAAGCTTCAGGTTTAACATATCTCATCACAGTAACCTCCTTTCACTTCTAGCTGGAAGTCAATGTCCACTTCTCATGACACCCACCTTCCTTCTTTCTCTCTCTTCTCCATAGCTCATGAGAGACATCATAGAATCATATGATGGTTTGGGTTGGAAGGGACCTTAAAGATCATATAGTTCTAACTCCCCTGCATGGGCAGGGACACCTTCCACTAGACCAGGTTGCTCAAAGCCCCATCCAACCTGGCCTTGAACACTTTCAGGGATGGAGCATCCACAACTTCCCTTGGGCAATGTATTTCCAGTGTCTCACCACCCTCACAGTGAAGAATTTCTTCCCAATATCTGATCTAAATCTACTCTCTTCCATTTTAAAGCTATTGCCCCTTGTCTTATTACTACCTGCCCTTATAAAAAGTCCCTTCCGGGGTTTCTTGTAGGCCCCCTTCAGAGCTGTACCTTGTAATTGTTCTCTGCTGGTTAGCCTGAACACCATGCACCAGCCTGAGCACCATGAGTAGATGGATTTTCAGTTGTAACATTTAAATAAAACCAGACACTTTTATTTAAGCATGTACATCAAAAATAAAAACAAAAAAAAAGAAAACAAATCCACTGTCAAGGTAAGAGTTTTCTTTAACAATCCATATGAGAGGAAATTCAACAAAAAGCTTTAATCCATCGTGAATTCTGCCTGTTTTATGTAAGGATTTCAGAAGTGTTTTATTCTGCTGAAACCATCAAGATAACTTGGCATTATCTCACTAAAATAGATTGGTCTAATCACTAGCCATTGAATTTTATTCTATGTCTGATTTCTTGGCTTTTGTGTACTGCAAATGTTCAGTAAGTCTGTTTTGTATGATTTTCAGTTATCTTTAAAAATATCTTTCAAACAGTGGAGGCTATGACCAGATAGGGATCACAGACTCTGTGGAGTCATTTTTCTTCACAGAGTAGTAGAAGTAGCACTGTCACAACAGCAAAATTGTATTCTATCCAGGGAGTAAATATATTGATCGTTTACTTAGCAGAACTAGCGAACAATGTGCATTACACTTATTCTCTGCAGCTTGCACTGACTTCCAATTTGCTTTTGCTTGTTGGACTTGAAGTATAAAGCCGTGGGTTTTGTGTTTGTGACTTTTTCTTCTTCTTTGCTCCTTCCTGTGTCCTGGTACTAGAGGTCAGTTGGGATTTATCAGTTAGCAGTCCCCATTAACTCAGAGGGACCCAAGCTTGTGCCATACAAAATACTTCTCCTGCTGTCCTGCTGTAATTTTAACCCTTTTAATTCCTGATACAGAGATTTTACTTAGATGATCACCTGGGGAATGAACATAGACTGAGTAGAGATCATCTCTATCAGCTCATTATTTGACATTTTTCAGGTTTTTTTAGTTATCATTCTCATCAATCCTCTTCCCATGACCAGAGTACACTTGGTACAGCGACAGATTTTTGTTTTGCTTCCTAATATAAAATGAATATGACAGGGCAGATCAGCTTGAACTCAGTTTAGCAGTGACCACACACACAGGCTAGACACATGGTTCCTCAGCTGCTGTGAAGCTGAAGTTTTCGACCTAAACCCAGCATCTACAAAGGCTTCTTAGTCTAGTTGTCTGAGCAAAAAGCTCCCAGTTCTGAACCAAAAACTAAATCCTTGTTGAAACAAATCTGCACCATGGTATCACCCAGATACTTTGGGGAATCTTGCAGTTGTTCTGCTAATTCTGCTTGTGGTGTTCCAGGAAATGTAGAGCTTTGGATATTCTATGCTATTAGATGAGCATCTCCCCAGTACACACACTTCTAAATGCACTTGAGTGAATCAGCAAATAAATATTTGACTAAGTAACACACACTTGATATTTCATTAATTTTGTTCTGCCTTTGAGAGTTTGATCATTCTAACCATGGTTTCCCTCATGAACCTGTATTCCTATGATAAGGGATTGCTATTGCATGTTCCCCTTGGATTAATAGATGTGGATAGAGAATCTTACTTGATTACAAGGTGTGGTACAGGATCTGTGCAAACTCTAGACTGTTAGTTTTGAAATAGCTTTTAAAGTCAACATTTCAGATGCTTTATTTGCTTCATTCATGGCTTGTTCCTAGATACACCCAGCTTGTGTGTCCATGGCTTCTCCATAGGCTACAATAAAGCCTATGTGGATCTGTCTGCACAGGCTCTGCAGACAAAATGCTATGCAAAACCACCTTCAGCCTGAGACATCTGGAAATTTCTAAAGAGTGTGAGTTGCCATTAGGGGATACTGCATTTCCAGAAAAGTCTTTTTATTGATTTTTATAGAAATTTTACTGTCTATATCTCATTTGCGTATAAAGCAGTCACCCCCAAATAAAAACATGTCTAGTTACTACTGCACTTTACTAGGCTGTGGGAAACATGGGAGTTTCAACACAAGAAATGAGTTAATGTCTCCCTAGGCATGAAAATTTGGACTGGTCATGGTTTCATCCAAAAGTAAATGGTTTTGAGTAGCCTGGTCTAGTGTAAGGTGTCTCTGCCCATGGAAGTAAGTCTGGAACTAAATGATTGTTAAGGTCCTTTCCAAAAAAAAACATTCTATGATCCTATGATTCTACGATTTTAATCCTTCATATTTTCAGAGCTGGGAAAGCTGTTTCTTATCCGGCTAATCCACTGATTGCAAACATTGTCAATTCATAAGAACACCTAAAAAACTTAACTACTGATCCATATCCCTCAAGAAAACTATTTTATTTTTGTCTTGCAGACAGAGATAACCTTTACCTTGGTCCTTTTATAATCATAGAATCATACAATGGTTTGGCTTGGAAGTGACCTTGAAGATCATCCAGTTCCAATCCCTCTCCGTGGGCACGCACACCTTCTATTAGAACAAGTTGCTCAAAGTCCCATCCAGCCCGGCCTTGTACACTTCCAGGGATGAGGCATCCACAGCTTCTCTGGGTAACTGGTTCCAGTGTCTCACCAAAAGAAAACAAGGCTTAGGTGATAATGGTGCTTCTCCCCCAGGCCACCCTTACAGCCAACTCCTGAACTCATGAAGACACTTAGCCCAGTTTGCCAACCACTTTACATTTTACAGCAGCAACTGGTTCTGCACAGCTAGGACTGGTCACAATGGGTTTTTTTGCCTGCCAGGATTTCTCGGGCAGAAGAAGCTCATATGTTAAATGGGACAAGTCCAGGGAACAACATGGATGCAGACCTGAAGGTTGTTTGAATTCATTAGTGCTGCAGATAACCCAGCAGTTTCTGGGGGTGGAAGGAGCATGTGGATCAATGAGAAGGGATTCAATATTTTGTATGTGGAAAACCCCTCAAAACGGCATTTAAAGAAAATTCTCCTCCACTCTGAAGTTTCCTAGGAAATGACTGTCCCAGTCCTTATCACAGCTTATCTCTTGTGCAGTGTCCTTCCAGCTCCTGCATGCCCATGCCCAATCAGACCAACAAGATCCTGCCTTATCACAGCCATAAGCCTTCTCCTCCTTACTCTGTGAGAGCAGATAAATGGAAAGCAGATGTGTTGCTTCCAGCATGTTAAATGAGTGAGTGCTCCCCAAATCTACTTCTTCAGCTCTCTCTTTTATCTTCTCCTTAATACCAAGCAGCCACCACTGATAACAAGCAGATTAAAAACACTATCAGATTAACATTTTTATGTAATAAATGGTCAAGAACCTCACATTAAAAGAGTATCTTTCCTGGCATTAAACATCCTTAACTCACCCAGGAAGTCTTTATCAGCTTGAACCTGCTCTGCTCGTTGCATAATAAATCTCCGAACCCTGATTTCATCGTAAAGAAATTCTTCATGGGGACAGCAGGGAGCTAAATGGATGACTGTGTTTGAAAGGAAAATCAAGCAAAAAGATTAAAGTGCAGGTTCTTTAGTTTAAAACTAACTCTCTGTGCTAAATCTTTTAGCTGGGGGATTTCTTGGTTGGGATGTTTTGTTTTGTGACACAGTTTTTTGATTTCTCTAGGGCAGTTCAAATTTAGCTCAGGTCAAATTTACTCCAGATAGATTATTTTTTTAATGAAATGCCTCTCTTTTTTTTTTTTCTTCTTTTTTTTTTTTTTTTTTCTTAATAACAAGGATGTCATGCACTCACTCTCTTCAAACTGCTAATACTACTGTTAGTACTTTTTGTTTGTGCTCTGACTTTACCCATTTTTTCCTTGACATCCTTTTCTGGCATCCTTTGTTTAACAATAAAATACTTCTCAGGCAAAACACTGGACTTCTGAAAAAGTGGAAAATCTGAACAAACTACTTTGAGAAACATGGATATGGTAAATGTTCCACTGAAAATCCTGTGGAAAATGAGCAAAGGTCATTTTGAACCCTGTCAAATGGAAATACACTTGCAATGTAGCTTGGGCAGCAGCAATTATACAAGTAAAATGTCCTAAGAACATTAATCCATTTTTCTCAGGGTAAACCCTGAAAAACTGCTGCAGCAGTTGCCACTGACTTCACTAGGGGTGAAGAGATGCATAAGAAAAAGATGCCATTTATCTGTAAGCACAGCCCCAGAGTGAGGGCAAGGAGTGATGTTCAAGGACTGACATTTGCACAGCAACTGCTGCACCTCCCATAGACAGAGTTTCTGAATCTCTGGCATCTTTAGATAAGCACCAAAGCCACTCAATGAAAAGTAAAAAAAAAAAAAACAAAAACGAACAAACAAAAAAAACAAAAAAAAAACAAACAAAAACCAAAAAACAAACAAAAAAAACCCCAACAATTCTTTCTGGTAGACTAAATAAATGACAAATTTTCTTGTATGGAAACACTGCTTTTTCATAGTGTATCCATGTTAAAATGAAGATTTAATGAGGTTTTTGAAAACAACTGCTGCAGAAACAGTTTTATATTCATTAATTTCTCTGTTGCTCTTAAATATATTCCTTGGAAATAACCTTTAGTCTTCTTTAGTTATACTTTAAAGTAGGCTGGCCAGAACAGTCCCAAGTTGCTTGACTAGTGCCACCTGATAGATTAAATTTTCAATCCTGAGTTTATTTTTTAAAAATATATAGTGCCTCAGGAATCCAAATTTTGTTTTTGCTTCAGGGGACCATACAGCCTCTGTCTTTTTTAATAAAACTGTACTATATTCAATCATTAATAGCTTTCCTATGAAGTGTTCTTAAAAATATGTGTAAACTCTAGTACCTCACCATCTAATAAAACCTTTTTTTTTTAAACTCCAATGTTCAAAGCCCCCTTGGGGATAAAGGATAAATCTTCATTTATGAAGATGTCTCTTTTTCCATTTGGTTGAAAACTGCTTCAGTAGTCCTTGGAGGAAGAACTATTTTTGATCGCATCCTGGATGTAATCTGAGCTGGTGCCCTAACCTTAATAGTTAAAAATAAGTAGAATTCTTATTGATATTTTAAAGAAGCCACTATTTAGATACATGTATCAATTAGCATATTGTTCACAAGTACATCAATTAAATGCATGGGAATACAAAAAGAAAGATGTCCATATTTTTAATAAAATATACACCGCTTTCATTTATTGACAATTCCAATAGCAATGCTCTTGGGGCTGGATTTTGCAGTCCATATCTACAGTGGTTAAAATGTGACTAGAGCTAATGTGCATCTCATATCAGCTGAAAGATTGTTCTTGATTTCAGTGGAAGTGGAGTAACTTCATTCTGGGGGAGCAAGAAATTATCAAGTAGTAATTGGTAACACCCGCTAGAAGGTCATTTTTAGCAAAGCTATGACATCAGACCCACTTGAAAGTATTTTAACCCCTCGTATTTCAAACGAAAAAGGTAAGGAGCTAAGCTTTTTTTTTTTTTTTTTTGCAGAGAACGTTTCATCTAACTTAATCCTCAAGTACTGTGCAAACATTACTGATTGCATGAACTATGTGATGATTCACTGCAGCCAACAGAGAAGTTCAAGAACAGCTGAGGTTGAACAAAGAAGCTGCATAAAGAAAATCCAAACAAAAGGGCATGAGGCAATAATGATTCTATAAAAGAGGTTATTTTATTTTTAGTGTGAAAGGATATTGGGGAAGGACTGAAAAGGTTAGGCATGGAGATTCCAGCAAGCGGGAGCATAGAGGCTACATGACCAGGGAGAAAGTGATGATTGGGCAGGAAGATCAAACAATAGAAGTGCTCTCAGCACCAGATGCCAATTTCCAATAAACTGAAGCATGGCATAGGGTTTTAGCCACATGACTCCTATTGACTTTAATAGGAGTCATGCAGCTAAAAACCCCTTATTGCTTGGAAAGTTGTTTATTAAAAAGTGAATACAAGAAATTAATTCAAGACAGACGGCCTATTCTGAAAGATCTGGCTTGGAAACACTATGAGTTATGCTGGCAGAGAATTTGGCCTGATAGTTGCAGTATTACCCCAGACACCTTTTTCCACTTGAAACTGTACATGTGCCTTCTCCAGCGCTAGTTAATGGATAAAGAGGAATGTGAGCTCAACTGACACTTTGGTTGACTGCCAAAGGGAATTTAATAGAGTTAATAGACAATAATCTCAATTTAGAATTTTTCAGTGTTTCCACAATAAATTAGTGTGGCCACTGTGTGTTTAAATACTGGTTTTAAAGAGAAAAAGTTTACATGAAAGTGTGCACCCAGACAGCTGAGTATACCCAGGCTTATGCTATTCTCCATAAATTTTATTTCTGCAATCTGCTTAAGATGTTGCCCTAGAAAGAGATATTCTGTATTTTTTGGCTGTAGTAACAGCAGTTGTCATTGACCCATGGATGTTGTGTCTCTTCAAAATCTGAAAACAAATTTGCAGATTTTCTTAATCTCCATTCATACTCCCACCTTGCATACCAAGCCACACAAGAGAGTTTTAAGCACAGGATTAGAAAAATGTTTTTGACTGGGATGTTACTTATCAAGAAGCATAAACAACAATTAGAGGGACAGCAAGTCTTCAAAGACACAGTAAAAAAAAAAAACAGATGTCTACCAGAACACCCTCAAAGTGTCTGCATTAGAAGACCCTCATAAGGAAAATGAGCTGCCTTCATTCCTGAACATATGTGTCATTTGTGAATCCATCATTCCCAAGGTTTTGGGGGACTGAGTAAAGGAAATACCCAGACTCAGATGTCTTTTGTTTCAAGGGTTGGTCACACTTTTGTAGGACAAAAAATTCCAAAGATTAGTGCATGAGCTCATTTTATCAGGAAGAAACTCTCTTACAGATATGGCAGCCCAATGTAAGCTTAGCTGTTCAACATGTAGGTCTCCTATCTTCCTAATCATTTGCTTGAGGAGGGTATTATACATCAGGTGCAAAACTATGATTGCAAAAACCAGCTGTGATACTGAGTATTCCCATACTAATATGGGAATATGCCATGCCATGGCAGCAGGTTTTTACAGTATGAACCTCTGCAAAATATTACCCTGTATAAACACAAATCAAGTGTCACATTGGAGTACTGATTTCTAACTTCTATAGCTCAGTAGATCTATCACACTTATCTCTTTTTTAAATTTGCAAGTGTCCTGCAACATAACGGGTCTCCATATGTGGACAAAAAGTTTTTAAGTTTTGCTCTGCTTAAATGTATTTACCTCCTTGGTAGGAAAAGGTAAAGGTCAAGGCAAATCTTGCACCTTAAAATCTTCAGTTCTTAAATCAACTTTCAGTAAACAGGGATTAGGAAAAGACTACAGTGTTTCAGGAAGGGGTAGGTTTCTCCATTGAATTTAAATTTCTGGAATGTTTTTATGAAGTATCTAGGACTATACTGAATAAAGAGATGACTTGAGAGTGTGTCCTGGTTTGAGCCAGGACAGAACCAGTTTTCTTTTTAGTAATTTCACTTTTCAGTTAAGGCTCTTCTAATTAACTGCAATTTCAGAAATTGGCAAAATATTTTTCAGACAGTATCTTCTTCCAGGACTGATAACTCTCAATAGTTACAGTTGTTGCTGGAGAAAAGCATGCACTGAAGAACCTCTTATGGGCTGGAAATGAACGGGGGGAAAAGGATTCACACTTGTGACTCCCCTGTACAAAGGAGAGGACTGCACAGGTGACCTAAAACTTATGAAACAAAGTATTCCATCCCACACAAGTCATACTCAGTATAAAGCTGACGTTCTGGCAGGACTCTGTCCATTCTTCTGCCTTTGATCCCAATCCACGCATTTCTGAATCCAGTTCCTGACTGCAGCTGAGTCCAGGAATCCAGTCCCAGGGACTGCCCTGCAGCCTGGATGGTGACATGAGCTTTACTTATATGTGTATGTACTTGTACCTCTTTCATTATTTTCTTTTTCTTAATTACTGTTTCATTAAAGGTGTGCAGTTTAGTTTCTAACCTGTCTCTCTCTCTTATCTCTTTCCTTTCCCTTTCTGGGAAGGAAGATGGTCTAATAGACAGCATCTGACATCCATATATTTGCTGGCCCTGCATTAAAACTTAACAGGGTGAAAACAGTAGGATGATTCTTATGGTCCCTTTCCTTGGTCATATCAATTAAATTGACAGAATAACAAAAGAATAAATAGATATAGGTTTAGATTACATGCACATGCACGTATACAAGGGAGCATGTAATACTGTCCATATTTACAGAAGAACCTGATACTAAGTATCTGAGACAGGGAGCTTCAAAAGAAAGTCATGTGAAGTACAGAGAAATGAGCCTTTCTGATTTTGTCATGTCCAAGAAATGGATGATTCATGCATCTAACAGGATGTACTGACATTTCTACCAGCATAAATAGTATAAGGTGAAGGAAGTTTGTGACATAACAGTGACCCCTCAAAAAATGTCTTCATGGCAAATCCATGTCTCTCTATTTCCTTTTTTTTGTGTGTGTGTGTGTGGTTAGCACATTGGTTCCTATTAACTTTAATCTGAGAAATCATCTTTGTTCTTCTTCCCAGGATTTTAAATTACTAACTTCCCTCCCTTTGAGTAGAAGCACTGGCTTCTCAAAATGGAAATGCTAAGTATGACAACTACCTCCTTTCAAATGCCACCACAAGCCTTGCTAATGTGCAAACCATCCCTCCCATCTAGATTTCTGGCCACCTTGAGGACAGAAATAGTGACCTGTGTCAACTCTGTCCATACATCTGCTATTCTCCCATGAAGAAAGGAAATTGGAGGCCACTACAGAAGGTTTAATCTGCTTTTCTCTGGTTTCCAACCTTGCAAGTCAAGGCAGAAGGCCAGCTACATAAACATTACTCACTCCTTTGTAGTGAGGTAATCGAGAGAGAGAAAGGAGGAAAGAGAAGGTACGAGGCAAGGAAATTGAAATTTGGTTTTGAAATGGTTTCAGCAGTTGAGCCCCACCAAAGCACCTTGTCACTTGTGGTACAAATACAAAAACTTACTACATTTTTTCATTAAATATAGGCCAAAGAAAGTCCCTCAGTTACGTAAGTGAATGTGGTGTGTAAGTGCTTATTCTTCAATTTGCATTTGTGATGAGAAGCCTGAAATGTTTTGATTCCTCATTTAATATGATCTCCCCAAGGGATTTCATGGTCCTCAGCATAAAGATAACTGTGTGCTTTAAAAAAAAAAAAAAAAAAAATTAAGCAGAGAAGAAAATATCCTCCTATGTCATTCCTTGGCAGTCAAACACAGCAGAATACTTTTCTGCCTTCAGACATCTTCCTATGTGTCAGTAAAAATGTAACCCTTAAAAAAAAAAAAAAAAAAATGGAAGAAATCAAACCGCACAGACAAAATGCTGATAGCCCAGGGACAATACACTAAGTACATCTGAAGTCCAGAAATATGTTAATTGCTAATCAAAGAAGAAATCACAATCCAATGAAGCAGTGATCCTCTGCAGATTTCATCTGACACCTGCGTTTAGCTTCCTTGTTTTTTTCCACCTTAATGAACATACGGAGGCTGCTCTGTTACAGGAGCAACATGTCATCCTCTCTGTAAGCTGCACAGTTGCTGAAATGAAACAGGAAAAGTGGCTGTATAAACACCTTTCATTAACCACCCAAATACTGCTATGACACTTATGTTAGCAGTTTGATTATTAAAAGCTCATGTTCCTGTATTTTATGGCCATACAAATGTTATACTATTACAGAAAAACACTAGGAAAATAATGCCTAAAAAAAGGAAATAAATCAAGCACCAGTGACTGCTTTTTTTCCATTTCTCTTTTCCTTTGTTCGCATTGTTTTAATGAGAAATTTCTTTTAAAACTGTAGGATGAATTGCTACATATGTAGCTAAAATCAAACAATGGAAATAGAAATGAGAGTGTCCATGTGTCCTATGTACAACAGTATGGAGAACCTGAGGGATTGTGAGATGCCCCAGAGCTGTGGAGCCTGAAGCTCACCTTGGTGTTTCCAGGACTCAAAAAAAGCTGAAATCTACGAAAATAAAATAAAATAAAATAAAATTTAAAAACAGGGAAACTTCAGGGTTTTCTAGTTTGGGTTGTGATGGTTTTGTAGTTCTATCTTTTCCAGGTCAGAGAAACTCTCAGAACATCTCATCTTTGATTCTTGACTAATATCACTTCTTCATACTGCCTGTCCTACTCTGTTCTTAGGCTGTTTGGGAAGGTACTTCTCAGTTGCCAGACTTCTGTGATTTCTTGGAAAGTGCAGAACCTTTTAAAACCTTGAGTGGCTCCAGATTCCCTGCTCCTTAAGCAACACACATGCCTCTGCTGAAGGTTAGGATGCTGAAAGCTCAAATATCTTTGTTTTGAAAGCAGTCATTGTGCTGTGTCTTCCCAGAGCCACAGAAGTTCTGGTCTTCTATCAGATAATGTGGCAGGAGGCCAAGCTCATTTCTGATAGAAACCCTGCATTAGTATAATTTTAAGGGAAAAAATATATATTAGAAAACACCAGATATTTTCTCAGAGGATCATATTTAAGAAGAACTGGCATTTTTTCCACAGAACTCTGCTTCGCCAAGAAATTCATGGCTGCAACAAACTATCTGAAAAAATGTCAGAACACAGTTAACAATCAAGCAGTCAAAAGAGAAATCTCCATTTAATGGTATAACAAAAAAAAAAAAAAAAGGAACCATGCAGATGCTTTGTTTATACTATACTATCTCTATTGAAAAATGAGAGCTTTCATAATCAGATTATAGATTATTCCTAAAAAAAATGTCAAAATTTCTCATTAGAGTTTTGCTATTTGTGTTCCTCAGGAAAAGTCCAGACTGGGTGAACTCAGAGTATTTAACATTACTGCAGTCATCTCTAAATTGCCCTTGGTCTTCCCACACCTCTTGCTTTTTTTCTCACTTTTTACGTATTTAAAGCAACAAAAATATTACAGTTTATTGTGTTATCAGGCAGTTAAGAGAGTTGATAACAATAGTTCAAAACTAGATTACTGCCTTTAGAGGCTTCTCTAAAGAAAATGCATTGCAGCAATAATAGGAAAAGGAAATACCTGATTCCATCAAAGCTGTGTAGTTAGCAAGGAGTTGTACCTTTTCTTGATGAACAAATGTCAAAAGTCTGGTCTAGACTAGTACCTTGAAGCTGATTTAGTGTACACCTCTCCACAGCATTATAGGATTTGTCTTAAAAGCCAAGGTGCATTGTGTTGATGAGTCTGACTGCTGGCACATGAATCTCTACCTGTTTCATAGAAGCAGATGGGGAAATGTTCCCTGCAATCTACTAAGAAAGCTGACCACCTTACTACATGTTGAAGGATCTGCTCACTGATGCTTAGACAAGATCTCTGATATTTTCTTATGCAGAAGACTAATGCACACAGTGTTTTGCAGAGAAACTGTGTCCTCTCCCTTGTTCTTAAAGCTCAGGTTTGGTTTTCTTTTTTAAATAGATATGTATTTGATATCATATCTGAACAAGCCACCATTAGAGAATGTACCTTTACAATACATCCTCTAGTTTATTAGGCTCACTGGAGGCTTCCTTACACAGCACAGTGGCACAACTGTTCTTCTGGGTCATCCTGGAGATGATGATGTGGGAAGCTTCATGAATTATAGTATTGAGATATCATTGCTCTAATATATTGAGTCTCAGACTGCAAAGACAAGGTACAGCAAGAATGCATCACTGCTGTTCCTCAATGCCAATGTAATCCATCAAAGATAAAGAATTTGTCCTTGTCCTTAGCTATAGCTTTTGCTTTTCCATTCAAGCTGGAATTGTGCTTTTTTGTTTATCTCTGCTGGTTTAAGCATTTTTGCAGTTAAGTTAGCAGACATGGGGGCCTTTTGGTTACTTCTGTTTTATGATGCCAACAGCAGTCAAGTGACTTTAAGAAATGGTTTTCACTCTAACCCCAGGTCAAATAATGTGTTGACTGAGGGGTTTATCTTGTCAACCACTCAAAAACTGGGTGTTTTAATAACAGACCTTCTGGACTTTTTTGGGGGTGTTCATCTAAATGTACAGATCATACACAGGACCATTGGGAGACCCAGGCATATCACATTCAAAGACTGACAACACAAGACTGTCCTTCCTCACCTTAGGGACTGAAAGGTATTTGTGCATAGTCTACGTAATTCAGTCTGTAAATTCAGGTTTCCAAAATATGGTAAGTGATTTACTTTCCTGTATGTTTTACCAATAGTCCATACTGCCATTAATAAGACGAGAACAAATACATTTGAAATAATATATATCTAAACTCAGTGCTTTAAAAGAGTGTCCTTGATCCACCTAAATTATTTACCTTTAATTCATAGGGAAAAGTAAATACTATGGGACAATTGGAAGTAATTTTATAAATTCAAACAGAGCCAGTACTGATTTATTCCATCTTGAGTGCTTGCAAGTGGATAATATGAAAAAAATGGCTATGACATTCAGAGACACTGCTTGGCTCTCTGTATTTCCTTGTTAATACAATTAACTCCCACACAATCCTTGGTAACAGTCTCATTAACCCTATCCAAACAAGAAGAATAGTATAAGCTTATCCTGCCCATCCTCAGTCTCTAGCAAAACACTGAGATGTACTGGCACCCATTTAAAATCAACCCTAAAGCCATCCATTCCTAATGATTTAAAACTGACAGATTTATTCATATACTTCACCATACATATTTAGCCCCCGAGGGCCTTGGAACATTTTCTTCCTAGATCCTCAGGGAATTTATGAAAATGCTAAGTTCTCTACTTAAGAGAGTTTTAGGAGTGGAATAATAAGTATGCTGTAGCTCAGGACTGAGAGACCTTGATGCAGGAGAAAACAGCATTGCACCTGCCCCTATTAAAACTGGGTCTTGCCAGTATAATGAGCACCCACTTTTATGACAGTAAATATGCACCAAAGGGCTTTTGAGGTTAAGTTATGTCAGTCCTCTTCAGACTTGCTACTGAAGGCAGAATAACATGCCCTTTTGTTGACACCAGAGGTGGGCACTCTGCAAAATAGTTTATTTGTTACAACATTTCACTCTGATTTTTTTTCTAAAAATTTGATGTTGGTTTTGATATTTTGCAGGTGTTATATTCCAAACTTATTTGATTAAAATCAAAATTCTCTGATGTGGGTAGTAAGTTTTCACTCCAGTTCAGTAGAGACCTCCCTGATTCTTTTTTTTTTTTTTTTTGCCTAACAGCATCTTTTAACTTGTAAACTTATTATTCTAAAGGCAGTACTTTGAGAAGTTATTTGCAAGAAAACTCTTAGTTGGAAATTGTAACTTAAGAACAGACAGGGCATCCAGACTGAGAGAGGAAAAGAATTCAAAACTTCTGATACGTTTAGTGATTTACTTTTGGAAAGAAGTTTTCTAAAACTTCTGGGTGTCAAGCAAGACAGAATAATGTCAACCAATTGTCAGTAGCAGTTATGATCTAGAGACAAATGTGAAAAATCTTAAAATTATCAACAGATGTGGAAAATGCAATAGTCAAGAAAAAAGGAAAGATAATGCAAAGAAAAACAGAGAGAAGTTCTGGGAGAGAATACGTAGATGACTTCTGAAAGCTGTAGAGGAAAGTCTTGTGAGATGTTTGAAGCCAGCCCTCACATTATTTGTACAGTAGTAATAAATACATCAGTTATCATAGATAAAGCATAATCTGAGACAGACAGAAAGATTTTTGGTTTATTCTAAGCAGTATATAAGGTGAACTTTAAGAAGTGTTACACTTTTTTTGGAAACTGACCTATGGAAAGCATAAGAAAAAAATCAAGGACAGGCATCTAGCTTAGACAGGATATTTCAAAGTTCCTTTAAGGTCTAAAATGAATAAGGCAAACAAAAGATCACCTAAACATTGAAAGGGTGCTTGAAAGAACCTGAATTTCCTTGGTTTTAATATAATAAAGTGATATCTACAGGAAATTTTAATCAAAGTATTGGGCATTCCTGATTATAGTAGTTAAATTTGAAATACAGTAAGCATTGAAGTAGGCAGAGTCACGTTCCAAAATAGATAATAATTTTTAAAAAGAATTTAATTAGGCTCCAAGGTACCTTATTCTCTCTTGAAATTAAAACAAATTAAACAAAAACATTTGGTCAAAAAAGCATGTCAGCATATAATTACTGTAGCCAACACCTGACATTCTGGATGTAGTCAGGAGACTTATATTTCTGCTGAGTACAGTTATCTTTATGCTTCTTTGGTAGGAAATGAACCTTCCACAGAGGGGTTATGCTGAGCAGATCAAAGTCTGACCACAGGAGCATAAATTCACCTTACTTCTCACCCTTGGGTCACCACACATCAGTAGAGTTCTCTGACTGAAAGGAGTAAAGGGTAAACAGGGGGAGAACATGGTGTTGTTTGTCATGCAGATGATGTGTAGCTTTCCAAACAGACCCACTTTACTCCTTGGAAAAAGTAGCATGGAAACAGTATATTGGACTTCATTGCCTAATAATACAGTAAACTAGAGGTGTTAGACATTGGATTTCCCAAGACTGTAACATTCTTCCTAAATAAAACTGGTTTAATTACATTGCTGTTAACCTTGTAAAAAAACAGACAAACTTATGAGTTAATTACACACCACTCTGGACTAAAGCAATATAAACTTTTTAGAATGAGAAGAAATGAGAAGCTCTTGGAAAACAAAAGCACTATCACTGAAATGAACCAAGTGCCAAGATATACTGCCTGTAAATATATTAAAATGAGAGTATTTCATGGATTTGGCTAATTGTTTTAATGAACATAAGTGCTATGTGAGTTTTCTAAAAGGGGATATCTCAAAGCTGCCAACATATTGATAGACTGTCAGCTCATTCAAATGTGTTATTAACTGGGAATAGTGAAACCTTTCTCAATGGTATTGATTCATGTAGAACTGGAATTGTGGAAGAAATTGATTTCTCAGGTGGATAGCTTTCCTGAAGGTATCTTGAAATCCTCAGAAGAATATGAAAAGATTTATCATCTTGCCTGTCCAACAACTAACTTTGAAAAATAAGAAATTTGTGACTGCTTCCTATTAAACTTGTAGCAGTTTTTCTCATTATAGGTACATCTCTTTTCAGAGAAAGGCCTGAAATCTTGATTCAAAATATGTGGTTACCATGATATCACAAAACTCACACTGCAGGAATATTCACAAAACTAGAAATTTTACAATAAATGTGAATCAGAAAATATTTTATTGGGGGTTTTTATCCCTTTTAAGTAACTGACATATAGAACTCAATAGAAGAAGTTAAATTGCTAAAGTACATATCATTTAAAAGAAAACCAAGATATAAGGCAAGATTAAAAATCTGAGCAAGGATGAAAAAAAGGAAATGATCCAAAGTTTATACCGTTTTGGTTTTTTTTTAATAAAATGCTCCCAAAATGGCTCCTGACTTCAGCTAATATCCACTGCTATTTTAGTAGTGATGCATTATGCCAGGGAGGTTTTTTTAAAAAAAATATAAATGAATCTAAGTGTAGCCATTTAGATTCATCTAATCCTCAAGTTGATCGCTCATCATAATAGTTTGCTTTTCTTCTGGGTTGCATCAGAATAGGTGTGACCAGGAGAATAAGGGAAGGGATTCTCCCCCTCTGCTTCACTTCTGTGAGACCACACCTGGGGTGCTGTGTCGAGTTCTGGAGCTCCCAATACATGGAGCTCTTGGAGTGAGTCCAGAGAGGGCCACAGAGATGATCAGAGGGCTGCAGCACTTCTCTTATGAAGGGAGGCTGAGACAGTTGTTCAACCTGTAGAAGAAAAGGTCCGGGGAGACCTTAAAGCTGCCTCCCAGTAGCTGAAGGGGATGCAGGAAATCTGGGGAGGGATTTTTTAAAAGGGCATGGGGTGATAGGATGAGGAGGAACAGTTTTAAGCAGAAAGAAGGTAGATTTAGATTAGATTATAGGAAGAAAATCTTTCCTGTGAGGGTGGTAAGACACTGGCACTGGTTATCCTGGGAAGCTGTTGATGCTTCATCCCTGGAAGTGTTCAAAGCCAGGTTGGATGGAGCTTGGAGCAACCTGGTCTAGTGGAAGGTGCTCATGCAGCAGATTTGTAACTATTATAAGTTTTCCCTTCCAAGCCAAACCACTGTATGATTCTACGATAGCATAAACAGGCCTTATGGGGTAGTTCACTCCATTGTTTTGAATCAAACTTTCCATGTCTTCTCCTTATTAAGAAGAGAAATCAAAGGTGGTGAGGCAAAGTGGCCCATCCTCAAGTAGAGTGTAGCATAGGTTGTATTTATCACTTCCACTAAAAATTCACATCTTTGGAACATGAGGATATTGGTCCTACCATAACAAGAAGAAGTGTTTGGATGACACTCCCAGGAACATGGTGTCATTATGGGGGTGCCCTACACATGTACAGGAGTTGGAATTGATGATCTTGATGGGTCCTTTTCTACTCAGGATACCCAGCCTGATATATTCAACCTAATATATTCAACCCAATCAGACTTCGGCACCTGAATACTGAATATACTTATGCCTCTGTATTTCTTTGCCAACTCTTCCCTTAGATTCGTTAGGGTACTAAGATCACAAACAAAAATCAGGTCCCAGCTGCAAAATACAATTTGCCACCCTCATTTAGGTTTTGCTGGAACCAAAAACACTGGAAAAATTCAAATTATGCTTTTTAGACAGGCTCAGTTCTTTGGCTTTATTCTAGTTGCATGGTGAAATTTTAAAATAAAAAGAAATATACAAATCAAAACTGGATACTTGTCCCCAGATACTTTCCAGTTTCTCTAGTGCTGCCTTTGTTCAAAATAAAAAAAGCACATTTCCTTGAAGCATGAAAACCTATTATTAAACAGAAGGTATCAGTGATTTCCTCATTTATACTCAGTGTTAAAATTTGAACTAATATTTAACTTTGAGTTCAAATTTTATTACATGGAAGCTAACCACATTCAAAATTCTTTTCTTCACCAGCACCCTGATTATACAAAGATTTACATTTGTGCTTCACCTTCACCACAAGAATTATCCCACTGAATCAATAAAATAGGAAATAGGTCTTATGTTTAAATTTATATGAATAAGTTTGGGTTTTAAAGAAAAAGAAGGATGATAGCAATAGTACCGAGCATTTATTAACATATCTTTATATCAAAAAGTTGAAATTGAGATTAATTTTTATTAGCTTTTTTTTTTTTTTTGAATGCTGTAATCTTTTTCATTAATAGTTCTTGTCCCTAGAAGTTAGCTCAGATTTTTTGCTGTTGCACTCACTCAGGGCAGCTATCATATCATAGCCAGGAAAGATAATTGAATGAAGAATTGATTTTTATTGCCTGTAATAAAAAGCAGTTCTTATTACTTTTACAAATTACTCATAATTACAATTGTCTAGAGAATGCCTTATCACCCTGAGTGGAGCTGAAATAAGCTGGATGCACAATAGTACTTCTGTGTCTGTGATTTAAAACTTGTGTTCTCATTAATGGCAATGTAAATTAGCACTATGGCAAATTTAGTTCATATCATTTTACCGGACAGATTCTAATATTGCTAGAGAAGAATTTTAAGCAGACGTGCAATTTATTTCTTAGTGGCATCATTCCTGCTAGAGCATGTGCACTGAGTCTGAGAGGTTTCTTTAATTATTAAGGAAGTAGCTTTGTGCATGTTACAACTCATGAACCATTTTGATTATGTCTTTTAGAACACAAGTGCTGGAAACTCTGTAGTGTTATAACCAGGTATCAGATTTGTTACATTGCAGACGTGCAAAGCTAGTTTTATCTTTAAGATCATTCTGATTAGGCTCAGCAGATACATATTGAATGACCTTTCCTAAAGTCTTGTCTTTAAATTTCACAGAAAAGCAGCAGTAAGATGGCAAAGATCGCACCTGACACATCTGAATTATTTTTTCTTGTTTATCATACAGTAAGGCTAACAGAGAATAGATCTAGCTTTTTTCCTGCTCTTTTTTTTTAAAAAAAAAAAAAAAAGAACAGGTAACTCTGGATCACTTTCACGTACTTGATCTTTTACAAAACAGAGAAGGAAAAACTAGAATTAATCACAACCTGCTTCACCTCCCTAAAGAAAATGGATTGCTAAAAATTCCCTCAGCACTCAGTCTTCATTAACTTCCATCACATAGTTTTGTGCCTTGTTTAAATGTGTCATTCTGGTAAATCAAGGTATTGATCTCACTTGATTATACAGAAAGTATCTTCCAAGAAGACCAGTTTGAGGAGAGACTCTTATACTTCTGTTGCTGTGACCTGTTTTGTGGCTGATGAAACCTGGCCTCCCCTTGTTAGATAGTATGAGCAGAAATGAGAGTTAATTTTCTGAGAAGTGCTTTAATGCTAAATTAGATTTGCAAATTTTGTTCATGTTATACTTTATATTGAATGACTCATTTAAAACTTGCTACCTTTAAGGCAAATATTTATGTTAGACAGTACTGTGCAAACTGGGATTTGTGATTATTTTTTACCAGTCACCAAGTGCTTTTAATTTAATTCACTAGAACCTGCCAAAGGATATAATCAGCAATTTCAAAAACAGTTCATACATTAATCTTGCAGACCACATATCCAGACATATCCTAACACACCATGCCACACAAACAGGCAGTTTATGTAGGCATGTGCTGGGCTTCTGCTGTTACTCAATGCTACAATTATATTATCAACTTTTTATTAATGTAGATGCTCTTTGCCTCAGGCATTCTTCTGAATAAGAGCCTTTTATTAATTTCTTGTGTTTGCCAGTAAAAGCCCCAGTTTAGAGCAACCAAAAGATTTTAAAATAAAACCAAAACCTTCTTAAGGTTTCTCTCAGGAAATCTTACTTGAAATTTCAGTGAAGAAAAACATACTTAGACCTACTTAATAAAATCTTCAACTTGTCATTGCACCCTCAACAGGAGCATTTTTGGCTTCTAACATTAAAGGAAACAGAGTGAAATATAAACTTGGGAAGGACAGCTCTTCTAGTTCACTTTGTCTCAGAGGAGATGAATTGCTCTGGATTCAGCAGACTGCTGTAGACCCTGTAACTTCTCAGGTTTGCCATGGCAGCATCCTGCTCTGCACCCCTGATGCATAGAACATCTGAGGAGACAGCCCTTCCTTGTTCCCCATGAAACATGCCACCAGGCTCTCAAGTAACATAAATCAGGTTATATGACATCATATTCCTTTAGATTTAAAACTGCACTGGAGTGCAGACTCCCCGGTTGTTTGCTTTCCACCTTAAGCCTGCAGTGGCCTAGGTAGGCAATTTAGGAGGAAAAGCTCTTCATGGTGGTGTCATTAATATGTCCTATAGATATAATTTCTGTCTTAACATGTCCTATAGATGTAATGGCATCATCATGAATTCTCCTACCCTATCAGTCTCCTCATTCCTAGAAATGTCTACTTTTAGCAGTACTCAACTAAATTATTGAGATTTTGAGGAAGTCTCCACCCACTCTTATTGCTACAGCAGCTCATGGGGAGGGATTGAGGATGGCTCTTAGATGAAAAAACTGTGGAAAAAGTCTATGAAAAATGAAACACTACTTTGAGAAACCAGGCCAAGGCTGAGGCTTGTGTCAACGGAGCAATGCTCAGTTCAGAAACAAAAGGTGAAGAAAGCTATTCCTTTAGATAAAGGACAGAGCTGTTTAGGTCTGTGAGACGTACTACTCCTTTGTAAGATGATTTCCACCAGACACATGGATGGCAGTGCACCAGGGAATGCCTAAGTGTTCACAGACTGTTGTCTGCACAACAGAGCTGAGTGTACAACAGAAGTCCCAGGGCCACTTCATCAAGGGGTCCTCACCACTTCTCAGTCTCAGTCCACTTCCAAACTCAGACCTGGTGGCATCATCCAAGACATGATCTTCCCAGATCTCTCCAGGCACAGCCAGACCCCTTCCACAATCCAAAAGCTGGCCTCTGGTGAGTACATTTCTGGTGGAGGGGACATGGAGAGAGGGCATGTGAGTGGGGGGCACATGGATCCTGCCAAGGGACCAGATGATGCGTGTGGTACTCTGGACATGAAAACTGCAACAACAGCATGTCAGGGTTCCTTTTTTTGCCTTAAAACTTCCCACTATCACTTCAAGGACTTCAACAACTTTCTCTGGTCCTCTAACTTCATAAAAGCAGAAACTACTTTTATTTAGACAGCAAAGATGTGTAAACACCAGCCAGAAGGAAGCTCTCCAATCAAGCGCTTTTGTCATGACCAGAAGTGTTGTAGCTCAACTTTGCTAACCCCACATACTTCAGTGTTTGTGCCTGGAAAAAATCTGATCATCTCTGACCTAAGCAGACAACCTCAGCCTGCAGTGTCTTCCTGTCTATACCTCTCCCAACATCAAATGTATTTCTAAGCTGGGCCACTTGTTTCTGTTCACCAGCAAACTTAAGCACTGGAAATCTAGGTTCCAAAAGACCAAGAAGTTAATAAACTGCAGGATTAGATCATTAAGCAGTGATACATGTCATCAGCAGTTCTTTTTCACCTCATTTTCTCAACCCTCTTTCTGGACTCCACTCCTGTACCTCACCCTTTTCTGCTGACATTCTGAAACCTGGTATCAAACAGGTCTAGCAGGAGCTCATCCCCCATTTCACTCCACCATTGTCTGCTCTATCTCCAGTAGCATAACCTGTAGATTACAAAAATGCAAAAAGATCTTGGCCATCTTTACTAGACTCTTAAACATTTTACTTGTAGTTTTCTGATGATCTGCTTTTTGTAAGATCTCCAAGCTAATATAATCTGGTTTGGGCTCCAGATGCAAAGATGCAAAATCTGACCTGTGGGTAGAAGTCTCAGTAGTCTAGTCCATGTCTGCATATTGATGTCTTTTAGTATCTTCTGTCTTCCTGATCATGCAAAGCAATGACATAGCTCTTTGGTTTTTTTCTTTTCTCACAGACACATAAAAAAGAGAGACATTGAGCAAAGGTGTTTTCACCATGCAATTTCCAAACAAATTCTACTCATTCCAGTGGACCAAGAGAAGAGATATGGCAGAGAAACTGGAAGAAAACTAGAGGACTGAAGTGAGAGTCTGGATCCAGCAGGACTGTGAGGATCAACCTATAGTCAGCTGAGAACAAGCTGGGCTCTACCTGAAATTCTTGACCTATAAGTGTAGGATGAAAAAAAGAGACAGAAAGGCAACTCTTATGGGATCCCTTTTTAAGTGCTGGACAGTATCAGAGCTGCTACAAGCACCCAGCGTGGTAGGATGCAAAGCCCAAAAACCCTGCAGAAATTTTTTCCTCTGGAACTTTTGTCAATATTTAGCACTATATCTTAAATCACTAGAAAACCTGGGGTAGTCTGACTCCTCTTTCAATGACTGTGATGGGTAGGGGCAACATGTAAGTTCTCTGAAACAGGCCACGTGAGAGCTGTTATTTTTTCCTCAGTGATATAATACCTCTGCAAGCATAATCATTCCTTCTTCTTAATATTCTCATATTAAGCTAATTGATCAACATTTGCTGTTTATGAAAAAAATAAATGTGTTTCAGCTGTTGAATTTGTCTGCAGTGACTTAACTCTCTACTTTTCTGGATCATATTAAATTTTCATTCCCTTTGGACTTCCTTGCTAACTAGAAAACAGATCAGAAGTTGTCCTACTTCAGTGAAATAGAGGAATTATGGTTGTTAACAATATATTCTTTTACTTCCTTTGTATTTTTTCTATTCTTATGTTTTGAGGAAAACACTTTATCACTGCAAAACTTGAACAATGAAAGTAAAATACTTTCCAGACTTTCAGGTTCTTGTTGTCTATAAGCCTTCCACAGATGAACTTTCATCTTCTTTCTCTGCTTCTACTCTGGTGTCCTATTTTTTCCCTAATATGACTGAGTTTCTTTTGGGTATTCCCCTGACTCCTGTTACTACCCTCTGAAAGTATTGCTCCTTCCTGTGTCAGATCTGACTATACTGACTTAGCCATCCATGCCCTGGTTAACTCATAGGTAACCTGTAAGATGTTAAATTTTGCTGCTTGAGAGATGAAGTCTACAGTTTTAGAGGTTGTATGCAATGTAGGATAGGTAGTGCCATACTACCCCACAAGTTTTCTCTTGCCCCAATGATGGCAGTGTCTTGCATACATGGGAAGTCTTGGACAACAGGAAATTAGGCTGCAACAAGTAAATATGCTTTTTCAAAATAGGCTGAACCAACTGTCAACAGAAATCAAAACTCAATCATAAGAATTATTCTGTCAAATTATTCATATCATTTATCTTTTCCTTTGTCCTCACTGACCCCTTGAAGGAAAGCTTCTTCATCTAAAAAAAAAAAAAAAGACTTTCCTAATATCTATCCAATTATTTTTAAATAGTGCTCTGGAATGTATTTCATGATCAGTTGTGGTTAGTGTTTTAATTAAACTTTTGCAGTATATCTGCATGAAAATATAGCCAGTGAGACAGAAAGACTTGTTCTATGGGAGTTGATTGACATAAGGGAACAGATTGACTTGGCGTGTTAGTAAGACTCATTAATCTTCTTCAAGTACATACTGGAAAAACATGGAGTTCTCTCAACAAGCTGTTGCTAAAACAGAATTTCTGTTTAACAGTTGGAAAAGTAACAATGCCAGTGAAAGTTGCAAGCAAAGACCATACTGAGGGGAAAGATGATGAGGTATTTTGGGGGACATACATACACAGCCACAATTATATTCATTACCTGCTCCTGAAAATCTCTGATCCAGACGTAACCAGTGTAAAGACCCCAATCTTTAGCAAAGGGCTCTGAATTTCCCTTTATTGGCCCTAAACTCAGCAGAATGTTTAGTACATGACAGAATTATTCAAGACAGAAAAGTACTAAAAAGCCCAGAAAGGAGCAGCTGAAGCTCTTTCCAGAAGACTGCTTTCCACAATACAAAATAAATTTATGTACATTACAGGCTGCAAATCTAAGATGATTTGACAAGTTAATCACAAGAATCCTGTGGACTTGATTTTTTGTTTTTTTTCATTAAATTTCCTTGAAAATATAAACAGGGCCAAACTAACAGAATTGTTTGCTATCTCAAACATACAACTTAGTTCTCTGAGGTTTCTCCATTTTAAAAATGAAGAACACTTTCTACTGATTCTGCAATCAGAACAGTCAAAGTAGATGTTATCAAAAACACCATTAAACATCCAAAACACCATCAGTATCTGCTTTGCATAAAATATATTGTAAAAAGAAATTTCCTTTGATTACTTACAGGAGAGATTTTATGTATATTCATTGTATTTGCAAAGCTTTATTTTCTAGTGTAGTGTCAATTGAATGGTTATACACTATACATCTTAGTAGATGCACAACCACACACAGAAATAGTACAGACTGCAATTACTTAAGCATGGCAAATGTATATTGGAGCAAAATTGGACATTGTTAATAGAGGCTTCCTGGTAACAGAATGGCTGTAATATGAATTTTTATTTACCTTTGGTTTAGCAGGCATGCTCAGGGTGTCATGGTCATTTCTGAAATGTAAAGCTAACAGCAGGATACAATGAACAATAACTCTGAATCTTTCTAAGGGAGAACTCTGCTGAGTCGTCCTTGGTCCTCTTTTGGTATAGCTGTTTTAAGTCTTCACATTTTCAGATTTAGGGTTATGAATACATTTCCCCCAAGAGGGAAAATTAACTGGTATGAATTCCTGAAATCAGAAGAAAAACAAAGAAATTTTCAGTGAAGTTCACCAACTGTGGCTGTCTCCTTTTGGGATGTTTAGTGGGTTATCACATCTTGCACTTCAAAGACAATCAAAGGTCTTCAGCCAGCTTGAGTCAGTAGGTCTGTGTAGGTAGTCATTACTATTGGAAATTAAGTCCATAGTTTCAGCTGAGCATCCGAACAGAAAAACTCACAGAAATTTGAAAAATGTTTTTCAGGCTTGCTTGCCAGTGAGAAATGAATGATACCAAAGAAGTTCCTAATTAAATTTGGTTAAAACACTTTGGACAAAATTTGGGAAAATGCAATCTACTTGATCCTAAATCTTTGAGGAGATGTACAGATCAAGTTTTCTTTAAGTGGGTTTTACAGATTTGTAATACTTAGGAGGAGAAAAAAGAAAGCAAACAGCAAGGATAAAAGGCTTTCTGTTTATAAACAGTGGAAGAGCAAAGCACAGATCATAGTGGAGAACTGGTTAATGACACCTTAGTGGAAGATAACAACTGATCCCTGTTTTGTTGTCATCACATCTTAAATAAAAGGTTGGGAGTAGAAAAAAGTCAGATTTTGATACTCTTTCTGACTAATTTGGAAGGGGTTTTCTTTTGCATTTCATGACAATAGCTAATCCCTTATGCTATGCTAGACTTCAAAATCATAAAATCATGGAAGGGTTTGGGTTGAAACGGACCATCTAGTTCCATCCCCCTTGCCACAGGCAAGGAGACCTTCCACTAGACCAGGTTGCTCACAGCCCCATCCATCCTGTCCTTGAACATTTCCAGGGATGGGGCATTAACAACTTCCCAGGGCCCCAGTGCCCCACCACCCTCGTAGTGAAGAATTTCTTCCTAATGTCTACTGAAGGTGAGAGTGAAAGGTATTAAGGGTGCTTAAAGAATCACCAAGAAATATATCAGGAAAAGGTGATTTTTAATATAAATTTATGAAAAAGTGACTTAACAGAATTCAGTGGCAAGGTTCACTTTATTACTTACTATGAGGAAGGGACAAAGAGAGGTTGGGAATGAATGGGAGTGATTTACAAGGGCATCAAGGGCAATGATTAACACAGGGATATGCAAAACTGAGCCAGGGACAGCATGTAGTGATTTCAACAGGAATTAGGGAAAAAAGGAGAAGGAGGTTTAGATTTGATATGTGGAAAAATTTCTTCAACATAAAGATTGTCAAGCATTGGAACAGGTTGGACAGAGTAGTGGTTAAGACACCATCCCCCTTAAAAACCATGTTAGTGTGGGCCTTAGAGACGTGGTTTAGTGATGGACTTGGTAGTGTTCGGTTAGCAGCTGGACTTGGTGATCACAAATGTCTCTTCCAACACAAACAATTCTATGATTCTACAATTCTATAAACCCAAAGGCAAAAGGTCAGAGAAAGAAGCTCCTGAATGATGAGTATTTCCTACTAAGACCATTTCAGAACCTGAAATAAGTAAGGATAAGAAATGCACATGTATTGTCATTCAAATCCTTCAGGACAGCAATTGACAATGATTCCAATCAGTAAAAGTAATATTAAAGCCAATTAAAATAGTATTCATATCTAGGGCACCTGGTGTTGTTAATCCAGCCAAATTAGTTTCAGAAGCACCAAAGCTGCTTATGCAAAAGCAGTTATCTGAGAAACTGCTGTTGAGTTCTTATACCATTTTCACAGATTGACAGTGGAGGCTGTTATGTTAATTCAGAAAATGCACAGTAATAGTTTAGATATTACCAAATATTTCCTGTATTGCTAATTACATGGAACATTTTGAATAAATTATTCATACACAGTTTAACCTTTTTTAAAACAAATGTTTTTAATCTGTTGTGTGCAGTCTCTTTGTTCAAGCACATACTCCCAGAGTAAATAATACTGATGCTAATAACTATCATGGGCTATTTTGGGGGTAGAATACTTCAAATATCTATTTCTTCCCTATGTTTTGGGGCTTGGCTGTGCTAGACTGTAGCACAGACTAAGCAGTAAGTAGATTCAGCAATAAAACTGGCTATAAATTAATCAAAAGTTGTCTCTGTCACAATGATGGATCATGTACAGTCAAAGATCTGACATGTTACAGGTTAGAAGGGACTATTCCTCCACCTTACTTGCTCTGTTTTTCAAAATTCATATGGCAGTTTGCTTAGAAATTCTCTAAACCTTTGGTTGGTAGACTTGGCAAGTCTGTTTTCACTTGACATTTGAATGGTAGTTGGGGTATTATGAAAAGCTGACTAACTGTCTAGGTGCTGAGCACTTTAGAAATACAGTATAAATTATCTTACAGGCTTACCAATGATTTATATGTGTTTTTCCTAGTGTTCTGAGTTTTGCTAAGATTAGACTTTCAGTTGTTATTTATTTCCACATCTCTGCAAAGATAAAGAGTGAATTATTCATTTCTGTGTCACAGACTCATATGGTTGGGAGGGATCTCAGAGGCCATCTTATCTATCCCCTTGTGCTAAGAGGAATCAGCAGCAGATGTGTTAGTCCTGACAGATGCTTGTTTTAGGTCTTCTTATAGATTTCCAGTGATGGAATCATCACAACTTGCCAGACAGTCTGCTTGATGTTTCCCTGTCCACGTTGTTCAAAATAGGGCTTGTTTGGTTGGCTGTTGTTTTGTTTGTTTTTCTCTGGAGTTCTTGCTTTGATTGGAACCCTCAGACACCAGCCCGAGGAACTGATTGCTCCCCTTCACACTGCAGCAGTCATTTCTGTATCTGAAGACTGCCACTATTCCCACATCAGCTTATTAATTTCTTTCACTTTTTTCTCAGAGACCATATTTCCTTATTCATCTGACAGTTCTCCAGCTAGACCCAAAACCTGTGAGCATGATATGGACACTGGGTGGGATTTCATTGTCACTGCAACTTCATTCGTTTCTATGACATAGATGTCTACATCTGAGCAAGTCACCATAGAGCTCATCACCTCCTGAAAATCAGCAGTGTTCAAGACACAAATGGTTTCATTACAAAGTGAATGCTGGTCAGATTAATTGCATCCCAGGTCTGCACTGGAAGAGACTCATTTGTGTAGGTGTAGTAGCTGTGTAGACAGCTAATCTTGCAGATGCCAGGATAAGGTGATATGAATTTTGGAACAGTGATTTCAGAAACAGTTGAGTTTAGTTGTGTGCTTCTCCTATGTAGTCATCCAATACCAGTAGAGGTATTATCCCATCTGGTCTCCAGCTTCCTCTTCAGAAAGGTGTGAGTCTCTTGCAACTCTTCTGCGTCATCGATCTGTCACATAGAGAGGCCTCAAGTATGGCAAGGTGTATAAAATCACCCTACCTCCTTATCTTAGGCAACTGAATCCTTCTGTTTCTTGCAGCTTTTCCTCTTCCTTGTATTTTTCTGTGCAGCACTGACCCATTTTGAGACACTGTAAACCCCAGTTCCTTTTCCATGCAAAGCTACACAACCAATAGTTCTTCATGGTATATATATATGTACACAATGTTACTGTTACTGCTGAGGTGTGGTATATTGTACATGTTTTATGTAGATCTAAATGGATGTGGCATTCTAAATAAATGTACTTCTGCTACATTTGCCTTTGAACAGGAGTACATTTTAATATAACTTGCCTGAACTCTGGGTAAATTTATTCTCCAGAACTCTAGCCCTTGCTAGAGACTGTTCTTCTGTGCCACTGGTCTGGTGGCACCAAAACACTTCTACAAGTCACAGGAAAAAGAGTGGTGGACTGCAGAAAGTCCCAGAGGACCAGGGCACCTAGGGTCTCATCCAACCTTATTCACCAATTTCAGTTTAGACAAATCTCTTTCTTTGTTTCTCTTTTTATCTCCATCCTGTCAGATCTCTGAAATAAAGAGTACCTCTTCCTTTGTGTTTCAGTCTCTGCTGGGATATCTACATACTATTGGAAACCAATTAACAATAATATATTATGCTTATAATAAATTTGACATTTCAGAGAGAAAAGCAACTCGTGTTTATTTCTGAGCAGCCTAGATACAGGGCCAACTACATCCTAAACCAGGAAGACTTTTGGACCAGAGATAGAATTTCTGGCCAGTTGAAAGAAATTTTTTTTTCTTCAGGCACAATTTCCACTGCAATTGATTATTAAATAAAAAATTTTAAAATTTAAAAAAAAAACCAAACCACAAACAAACATAAAAAACTAGTTGGGTGTGATGTACCAGGGTTTTTTATCAGATAACTGTAGAATTAGATGCAGACAGGACTCTTCTTAAGTTTTAGAGGATTTTCTTACAGATTGTTTCTCTGGCTAGTTTGCCAATACAGTGTTAATTTCTCAAGTTTAGAGTTCATGTTGTGTCATTTCTTGTGTCTGCTTTTGCCAGATCTAACAGCTAGGAAACATTTTCTTATATTCAGTTTACAATTTCCTTTATTCATAGAAATGCCCCTTTAGAGCTTCATTTTAAAGGCTTATCCATTGCATAGAAACTAATGCACTTTTCATTTTCTTGTACTTTGTATTAAATGCAGATAGCAATCTTTGCTTTTTTTTTTGTGGAAAAGATTATTATTTTTCTTTTTATCACACGGATGTCTGTAAGCAACATGTAAAATTATCTCTTCTCTTGTAGAATTGCAGGCACATAGTGCTTGACTGCAAAGCTCTGTAATTTTCATGTTGTTGTTTTTTGGGGTTTTTTTTTTGATACCCTGCATTTAAAGTTTCACATCTGCAGATCTCAAGAGGATGTAAGATAAAAAGCACACAATGTTCTCAGGAAAACAAAAGAGGAGTGGGTGGCTTTAGATAAAGCAATTGCCTTGTACCTCTGACACTGATTATTTTGTTTGGTGGTGCATAAATCTCTAAAGAAGAGAGTCCATTTGGGAAAGACATCTGCACTCTGAAATTGCCCAGTACAATAGGATGCAGGTTAGTCTTTGGCTGAAGAAAGAATTCAGATAAATTCAGACAGAAATGAATGTTCAACGTTAAGCAAAAATACTCCAGTCCTCAATGGATGTTAAATGATGTGTCAGGCACCTCTAAAGCATACCTTTTAAAATGAAAAGATAGTATTGCCTCCATGTCCTGCTTGCTTATTTGCACTGAACCAGCAATGACAAAATATGCACTGTTTCTCTGATTCTATCCAAAACAAGGCTTTGATTATCCACAGATGCCTAGCAAACTAAGCCTCAGGTATTATCACAAGACAGACAGATTTGCAACTTGAGACATAATTTACAATGAATTCATGGTCAAAATATTTAAAGCTGACCTGGGCGTAGGCAGAATCATAGCTAGAACTCAAGACGTTTCACAAGTAAGAGTAATTTTATTTCTTGTATATTTCAATCCAGATTTTGAGAGGCACTTTTTCTTTACATACATTACAAGGATTTCTCAGGGAAGAGGTGAGTATTTGAGTGAGAAATTATGAGATTTCACTATAGTAAACCTAGAGGGAATGCATTTTTTCTTACATGTCAGTGAAAACAAGGTTAGTAGAACTTCTTGTTGAATAATCAAAAAGCAATATACAATCTATCCATGTAAATCTTGTCTGATTCAATATTTGCTTTAGTTAGTCTTGTTGCAGCACTTACAAAGGCTAGTGATCCCTTTAGAGAAGCAACATTTGAGATTAGATTCCCACTGAAAGACTTGCTGTACTTTTCAATTAAAAAAAAACCCTCCTCACCTCCTTGTCCCTTCCTCACAAGGAAAAAAAAAAATGAAATAGCACATTTTAAGCATTAAATTCACACTTTCATCACTGTGTACTAATGAAAAATAATTCAAAGCACAGTATTCCATACTGTTTCAGAGGGCTAATCTAAGGAACAGTGAGGTTACATGATTTAATTTATGACATACAAAGAGAGGGTCAGGACTGGAATGTAAGAAGTTTGTTATTTTTTTTTTATCCAGGGAACATACATTATTATCATCTCATACTTCAGAATAGCATGAAGCAATCTGCTGCTGTTATTTTTTTTTTTTCTTTTATCATTCCAAATGTGTGGTGTTAAGTTTAATTCACACAAAAGGCAATCCTTTCAATTTGTTTAAAAGTCCTTATTCTTTTGAAAAAGATTGAATTGGTCTGGAATTGTTTTCTGCTGAATAGAAATTCTCTGGAGGCACTGAAATTGCCAGTCTGGCTACATGTATTTCTACAGGGATGCCAGATTTACAGGACTGCAAGAGGGTTTTCATAAACTCTCTGGTTTTAGGGCAAGTCACCCAGGAAGACTATCCCAGAAGTGAGGACTTGATTTCACCACAATGCCTGGCTTTAAGTGCTGTTCTGCCTCACAGCTAGACCAGCAACAGAGGTGGCTCACAGGGAGCTACATTTGCACTGAGATATCTAATTTTTTTTTTTATACCTTTGTCCAAAAATGTCCAATCATTACTAGCATAAAGCACAGTAAAAACCCCCTTTCTCTCCTTGGTTTTAAGAGGACAACTGATTAAGCATTGAGAACATCTATTAATCGATCGATCTTACAGAGGTTCCCCTTCCCTTGGAGTCTAATAAAATAGCTTTCAGATGTTAGAGCTTTAAATTAGACAATAAACTTCACCAGGATGATTTTTAATTTATTTTTTTTCTAGGGTTACTTTTCAGACCACTGCTGGAATAAGACCTTTAACTTTCATAGTATCAATACCAGGCAGCAAGGAGTTAAATCAATGGTGTGGGTTTCTAAATGTTTCCAAAGCATTCTTCAGGAAATATATATTCTGCTAGGTAATTATCTGTGGGTCTGGGGTGGTGATTAAAGATTCTGCTTTGGAATTAAAATCCTTACCCATCTAGATATGCAGATGTTTCCAGGCCTGACACTGAAAAGTGTCCTTTTGGTATGTTGCTCTCTTCATTTCACTTTCAAAGTCCACTGTGTCAGAAACACTGAGGGACTGGAACTTCTGCAGATTTTACCACTGATGCTATTTGTCCGTTCTTTATCATTGTACAGACATTGCAGAAACCAGGAAAGAAATGGAGCTAGAAGCAAAATCTGCAATATATGGGAAAGGGAAGTAAAATAAAGCCTGAGTGAAAGATAAAGGTGCAGAAAATCCCTAACAATTTGAAAATAAATAAATAAATAAATAAATACATTGATAGAAACAGACAGAGGTAACAGCTCAAAATGAGAAAAGAAGGAAGGATGCTACTTATTTTTAGTATAGTATGGTAAGGAATGGTAAACCTAAAATGGAAATCTTTGGGGAAAAAAAAATCATGAAAGCAGAAAAAGAAATCATAACATTATGAAAAAAAAAAAAAAAAAAAATTCATAATTCCAGGCATCTGATTTACAGTAAACTGCTTGTAAATATGCCTTCCATCTGCTTATAAATATTAATGCTACATATCGAGCATATAATAAAAGGTCAACCAAGGAAAGGAATCTAGCTTTAATGTGACTGTGATTTCCTAAGCTGTGACACTTTTTAACATTGACATAATACACCAGGAATCTAACTGAGCATGAAACGTAAGTGTATGCTGAAATTTAAGGATTTCAAGAATCCCATTCACTGCCATAGCTGACTAAATCAAGTATATGCTTAGATGTTTTGCTGGATTAGAATTTCTGGGGACAGGTTAACCTGCAATGCCAATAAAAGATGATAATATTTCAAACAACACCAGTTTCTTTCATTCATCTCTTTCTATGGCAACATAGGATTGTATACAAATATATCAGACCTCTTTTCAGCTAAATCTCTCCTCATATTAGCGGATATAACTGAAGATGAAAACCATCTTTTCAGGTTAGACTATTTTTAAACTAGGAGGCAGCCTATGGTCCCACTGCCATCCAGTATGCTAAATTCTTAATTAAGAAAATAGATTTATAAGACAAAGCTGCTGTAGGAAGAAAAAGTTTTCAGCACCACACACTGAAAATTAATGAGGATGGGATGTTGATTTGAATGGATGGGGCTTGGAAAATTGCACAGGATTATTACTTCAGCACATCCACTAATTAATCATAAAAAATAAGGTGATGGCAAATACCAGATTTCCTAGTCTGTGCTCTTGTTTGCTTGGAGAAATCTTCTTAAACCTTGCTTATATTATGAGTTCTTTGTCACCACCCTCAGATAGGGATATATTGGCAGCATCAGTGCTAAGTAGCACAATTAATATAAGGTGACCTGAGTAATTCAGCTAAATGAGGCATGATCTGAATATGACAAGAAAGATGGCACACAGAAAAAGAGAGCAGAGCATGAAAGAAGAGGGTCTTAGCTCAAAACAAGATACAAAGGTTTTGGTTCACTGTTTCCCTGCAGTTCTATTTATTTGCATCTCTGTACAAAGTGGATGTTACACTACACAAAAGAACAAGTAAATGAAAATGCATCTCGGTAGTACTGTTCAATGGTAAAGTAGGACAGCATTGTAATTTAACGTATAAGGACAAATATATTCTAAAAACGAGCCAAAAAACCCAAAAAAAAACAAAACAAAAAAACCCACCAAAAGAACAGGCACTTTAGCAGCACTATCTTTTCTCTCTCAGACCTCTTCACTGTAACTTGGAGCCTGACTCTCACAGATTTGTATAAGGATGACAGCCAATTGAATTTCCCTTTCAACAGACCTAATAGCTCATGATCTTTTTTTTCTGTCTGATTCATTTGTGTCATTCCATGGTACATTTTCTTCACTTGAAAAACCTATATAGGATTTTCCTACCCCATCATGCCCTGGGCACCTTTAGCCCACGTTTCACCAGAATAATTCAATATCTCTGTTCTACCAGTGCTGCTTTTACAGAGCTGCACCATAACTCAGATTCCTGAAATGCGTGGAGTTAAAAAAAAAAAAAAAAAAACAAAAAAAACACAAAAAAACCCCACAGTTCCACAATTGGAGAGAAATGTGGCACATGGGAAGGAATAAGGAACTTGGAGAACAGAATTTGGTGGAAACTGTGGAAAAAAGAAGAAAATCTTCAAGCTCTTGTGAAACCTCAACCAATGAGGATATATACAGCTGGAACAGCAAAAGAGAAAGTAGTGCTGAATGACAAGTGACTTGACTCAATTATAGGCAGAGTTTAGTGAGCTGTCTAAAATCTGTAAAAAAGGAACGGAAGAGTCTGATTTTGTGAACCACAGTGCCCTAATAAAAAGATCATCATTTTTTCCTTTTATCGATGAAGCATTCAGAGGAATGAATAATTCCCTGGGGTTTTCTGCTTCAGGATCAGGCATGCGCTGAAGCACCAACATTATACACCTTTGATGATTCTGTGACATCTTTCAGATGGTTCTCTGCTTTTATACTGTTGCCATTAGGATTACAGTTTAGTTCTGAGTCATCATAAAGGTAACCTTAGCTCTTTCTTACATCTCTCCAATAAATGCTATCTGTTGGCTTTGTGGAGGTGGAGTGGTATAAAAGACCATTGTAAGGGCTGTTTGCTTTCTGAGCAAAGGTAAAATTTACAAGTTACAGCCCATCCAGCTGCTGGAAATGTGTCTTTTTTTTCTCATGCAATTCAGTAAGCCTTTTCTACAATTTTTTCTAGTTTTATTATTTTGTGAAGAGAGATCTCGCAGTCCATTATAAGCTGCTAGTAGAATCAATTAAACATGGCACAGTAACACTGCAGAACAAAAGACAGAAGCTTTTCAGGATACAGTATGTTCAATTAATTATTCCATTGTGAATTAGAGGCAATTAAGATTGAAATCTTTTTCATCGATTTATGCTAGTTTATCTGTGATTGAGAGAGCAGATGAATTGCGTAAAAAGACAGAAACAAGAAGGAGGAGTGAAACATTTTAAGGAATATTTAGATTATTTGGATTTGTTCAATGGCAAAAACTGTAAGAGTTATTTCTCAGATTTGAGAATTGAAGCGGAGGTTGGGAATGGATAGAGTGAAGACAACAACTAGCTCTAAATTAGAAACTTGGTGTATAGGACAGGAATAGGCCTGGATAAATACTGCATAGTTCTGGTGAAGTTTTGCCCCCTGTTCTGGAGAACATGAGGGTCATAACCATCTCCTGTAAATTCTCAGAAGGAACATCTGTGTTTTTAAAATGCACTTTTCTGTGTGGTATTTAAATGTTTTCAGTACAGCTGTGACAGAAGCAGCTCATCTACAATTTGAATACAATATCTTTTGCTTTCAAAATGAAAATCAAAAGTCTAAATCACTGAGCTGGAAGGAAGGACACCATAAGATCTACAGTAGAAAAGTCTGCAATAGTTCAGAAGTGTAGCTAATACTTTCTAACTTGTTCTCCTGCCAGAAACAGTTTCTCAGCCAAATTATGTCTGACCAGTTCACAGATCTCCAGGTTACACAGCTCCTGGAGAGACAACTGGTTCACCATCTGCTTTCCTCTTGGTTCACTATAGTTCATCCACCTATCCCAGTCCATCTCTCAAGATGGAACTAGAAAGCAAGGTCACTATGCTTCACTTGACAAAAATACACGTAAAAAGGAAATCCTCAAGACATTTATTGTACAATGGACAATGACTAAAGTAGTCTTAATAAAATACCATTATGGTATATTAGGATATTTTGTAGATTGTGAAATTCTTTGAACGTGGAGGGAATTGCTGTTTCCAAATCCTATAATACCACCAGTTTATATATATATATGTATATATACATTTAAGGCATTTTTTGGTGACTAGTAAGATGCCTTATTTATGAGTGAATGAGGAACCACTGCTCAATAAATTGATACTTGGGCCTCAACCACTATGAAACGCTCAGCAGTTGTTAGTGTTTGGTGGCCATTTAAGAAAGTAAGTGAAACGGTCCACATCCCTGTAGGCAGAACAACATCCTAATAACCATGGTATACTTTCTGCTGTCATTCACAATACTCAAAGATGGAAATGACCTTAATTTTCTCCCATCGAGGCCATGTCTTTATATCAAGACTGAGCTGCCTTGACGTGCCAGTGTGGGTAACTGGACTCACCACAATACACATGGCTTGCAGAGCACAGAGAGGACTTAAGACTCCAGAGGCTGGCAGCATTCCCACTTCCACCATCAATAGCTTCAGACACAAATGCACAACAGATTCCCATCTTTCAGGATGAAAAGAACATTCATGTACAGCTTCGTGAAAGATATTCCACATGGAAGGAGGTTAATGTCTCTTCAGTGGGTTCTTCACAAACTTGCTTTTCCTTCCTGTTTTCTAACAGTTTGGTTCCACCTCTCTGAAAGCAACGGGTGTGGGTATAAAACGGGTGCAAGGGGATGAAAGCTCAGATGTATCCACTAGAGCTCAAATGCACAAACCCACCACCCAGAGCTGCTGAGCTATGTAACTATGACTGCACACAGGTTTTTGGACCACAGCTGTAGTAAAAGCATTGCTCCCTCGTTAACATTTTAAGTGCAAAGAGCAGTGCTGTCTTGCTGAAAGACCAAAGTGCAAGCATAATAAATTGCACTAAGCTGATTTATTACTGCTCCATTATGCTTCTGAAGAGATCCTTTTGTTCCTTTTTTGCACAGCTCGCAACAATTCTTACATATAGTAAGCATACCCTCTTATGCTTCCACCTATCTATTTAAACACACACAGACATATATCTGTATATTCATGTGTGTACATATAGAGACACAAAAAAAATCATTGAATCAGAGAATCATTTTGGTTAAAAAGATCTTTAAGAAATAAGTAGCACAGCACCCTAGATGACAATAAATTTTTGTATATTCAATGAGGAACATTTTCTTTTATATATTTACTTTATTTATGTGTATTTTTCTTCACACATAACACTGCAATTAAGGAATACATTATAGCATTTCATAGTGTCATTTCATAGATAGACCATACTAAACCTCAGAGTTACACCTAGGATTTAGGACATTTTCTGCATAAAACTTCCAGAGTACTGCATGGTGGTGCCTGATCCCTAGGTTACAACTCCCACCATGTAAATGCCAGACTACTACTGGGGCTGCCAGAGCCAAACAGATGTCTCTAAACTCTTCCTCCAAAAAATGTTAAAAAGCTCCTAGCATGTATCTCATTTCCTTTAGGATTAGAGCTCAGATCCTTCACAACCCTGAGCAGGCAGATAAGATTCAGCTAAGATTAAGACACCTACATGTAGATATATTTAGATATATTAGGTGTAGATACATTTAGGTCTACACCTAAATGTAGAAACCTAAATGTACATACAGGTAAGCTGGATGCCCAAGCTTCCACTATAGTCATTGGAGGTGTGGGATTCAACTTAAGTGCCCAAAAATAAGCATCCAGTGCTATATGAGATGTAGTCAGGAATCAAGCCTGTTCTCCAGACACTCTGCCAGAAAGCTTTGAGGATCATATATTTTGTGTTATATGAGCCAGCCTCCTGGTGCATCTCAGATCCTAAAAAAGGTGTATCAGGTGGTGCAAGAAGCTGCTGTTTAAGCAACTTAATCTTTGTCTACTTTCAGGTGAGCTGAATTGCTTTCTTTTAACCGTATTGACCAGGGGATCAATAAGTTGTAAAAAGGTTGTAAAAGAAACCCAATAAATTTGAAAAATATATCTACATTCCATAATGCTTCTCGTGAGGAGGCCCATCATGTCAATGTGAGTTAAATACTACCTCCAACCTGGGCAACTGAAGGAGCTAAGGCATTTTCCCATTAGTTTACATGGAATTTAGACAGCAAATAGATGTTCAGACTGCAGCAAATAACTGCACATTCTTTCTAGCTCAGTTCGAGAGGAGAAGCACAAGCTATCAAGAAGTCCCCTTAGCAAAATAACTTTCAGCAAATAGTGTATTTAGGCACCTTTAGAAGTAGTCCCTACACTGCAACATCCCAGAACCTGAATTTTACCCTCAATCCAAATTAGTTGACAAAAAACTCCTTTGAGTGTTACCCAACATGCCCATATAATCTTCATATTTGGGATCTATGTAATACAAGATGTAATACATCTTCTCCACAGATTTCTTACTAGCTAGCTGCATAAGTTAAACCATATACATACTGTGTGTAAAAACACAATAGTTAGTATTTTGTGGCATTTTCATAAAAATTGACTGGAAAGCAATTATTTCCTGAAATTTTGCTTTTAGAACGTTGTGGCAAAACAATTCCAGAAAAATAATGTGCTTCTTAAATCTGCTCTGCTACAACAGCTACAGATCTCTGGCATCTGTGTGACAGCCCTGTGTCTTCAGGTAATTCTTTGCTTAAACGGGATATACTTGGGATCAGTTTCATTTCTCTGGAGGGATCTAACCACTCTGCAGCAGAAAGAGCAGTCTACCATTTTTAAGTTGTCTCACTATAAATCTCAGAAATCTTATTTTGAAGCATCATAGGGTCATTTTAATTGCTGTCAGTCATTCCCCAGGACAACAGCCCCACAGAGGTTATGTGTTTTATTAGATCACTCCTTCAGGCTCTGACTGGAGCTCCCAAAAAGTGCTTTTATTCTGAAAAGTGACAGTAAAAATATCATTGTGAGTTCCTATAGCTCTTCTCCCAATGGATTCCAGATCCAGTTTTCTCATGTCATGAGTGAAAAAAGTTGTTTTCCCTTATCCCACTTGCAAACACAGCCTGTGATCTGAAAACTAAGCAGGGTTTTTCATGCCTCTTTTCTCATTACCAGCAATAATGGCTCTACAAGTAGAGTTTTATGTTTTTGAATGTTGAGAACACAGTCTAATTTGGCCTTCACATTTTACTTTATTACCCTTATTATATCAAGACTTTTTCCTGTCAATAGGCGAAAAATAGTGAGGCTCAGTAGCTGAATAACATGAGGTCATTTTTATGAACTTATGTGTCATAGTATTTCACAGGGATTTGTTAACATCTCAAGAGAAAAATTGATATCTGGAAGAAATCAAAGTTTTTTTTCTGAATTTCTTGGCTTGAAAGATCAAGTTGAACAAAACATCAGAACTGAACTTGCACGCCAGCAGGGAGCCACACTAATTTGTAAGACTGTAAGGAAAGAAAAGTCTAGAAGAAAAAAATAATATTTTTTTTAAGAACCAGAGATAGTACGTTTGGCTTTGGACCCTGGCCAGTATCATTTTTATTGAACCAGTCATCATTTTTCCCCCTATGTTTCGATGAATTATTGTGTAGACCAAGTGCTTCCCTTAGGGCAGTGTGGAGTAGACATCCAGCATCACTCTAATGGGATTACAAGTGACATTTCACTGGCCCTCATTCCAGGTAGATGTTTCTGCATCAGGAGCCTCTTTTCAATCTCTCTGTCATCACTCAGAAAGCCACGAACATGTTTCCAGCAATTACCTTGACCATATCTGAGTTGGCCAAACTGTAGTCAGTTCATATTATTCAGTTGTCTTGAAAACAGAGGTGGATGAAAGCCAGATTTGAGAGAAATAGAGGAGAAAATGTAAAAACTAATGTATTATTTTTATTATTAAAAATAAAACACAAGACTAATATAGTTATCATAAAACACAAAATAAAATCAAGGAGTGAGAAACAAATCCTTTAATATTGCTTCACATCACACTGCTGTATTTTATGGTTGATTGCACAAACTGCAGTTGCAGGCCTTTTTTATTTTTAATGTGTATATTGCTGTTAACCTCACCATCTCTACAAAATCTCATAGTTCATTGCAAAATGCAGTGTAATGCACTTCACCATTCAGATTAGATATGGGTGATTATAACACAATAATCGTGTGCATGTGCTACACATCTATACCATCAAGTCATTCTTTTTTAAATATTAAATAGTCTCTTGGGGCAAAAAGTAGGTTAATCAAAATAATACTGTCAAGTAGAGAGTACAGACCCTTTTATAAAAGAAAATTAAGTAGAACTGGTAATTATAACTAGTGTACAACCTTTCAATGTAGTCAATAAGAAAGTCAATTTGCTTAAAATAATGAGGTATTCTGGCATGAACAATCTGTTCATACTTTGTTTCCAAGAGCCTCCAGAGAGAATCAGAGCCCTAGCTGACATTTGATACTTTCTGTCAATTTATCAGCTCTGTGTCAGTCTGAGTTTGTAAGATGGTGGTAGGAGGATGCTTGGGGACTGATACAAGAACTGGGAAAGCAAAGTGGGTTTCTGATGCCTAAGTTTATCCTTATTAAAAATAAATAAACCCCTCACATTCCCATCCACATTCCCTCCGAAACTGTCTTGGGATGTTTAGATATGGTATTAAACTAACAAGAATAACTAGATGTCATGATTTGACCCCACATGGCAACTAAACCCCACACAACCACATGATTGTTCCCCGCCTCCTTCCCCAGAGGGATGAGGGAGAGAATGAAAAGACTGGAAATGAGAAAACTCATGGGTTGAGATCGAAAAAGTTTAATAGGTAAAGCAAAAGCCACACAAATAATCAAAGCAAAACAAGGTATATATCCGCCCTAAATGTAACAAAAAGCTTCCCATTTTCCTTCAGCCTCCAAGAAGCTCCATGTAGCAGGTTTTTTATTCTTTCAGAGGAGAAAGTAAAAGAATTTTTTTCACAGGCAAAGAGGGAATGGTCAGTACACACAAAGCATTCCTGGGAATGTGAAGAGTCACACAAAGCCTTGCTGCCTTTGACTCTTTCTGCAAGGATGTAGAAATCCTCAGTGAGACATCCCTTCATGAGATCACAGCCTTCCCCAGAGATGTTTCAATGTGTCTCCTGGGTACAAATGTAGATGCAATGTGTTCACTGGAATGGAAGTGCTCTTGAACAGTCACAGCACGCAGAAAACTTCCCTCAGGGAAGCTTTAGAAACACCTGATCCTTAATACTGTCTAACTTAATAAAAAGGTAAATATTTGCTCTTCATAAGGGTTTTTTATATCTCCCAGGGGTGAATGCTATCCCTAGTAAGGCCACTAGCACTGCCTTTGGTTTGGCTAAAAATATGTATGTATTTCAACTTCTTTCCAAGAACACACATCAGCACATTGCAGCTGATCTAGTCAATAGCAACAGTTTGGTTTTAAGGAAGAGGACAAAAAGTTAAAGCATAATTACTGGAGAGAAAACTTTATTACTCTGTAATGTAAAGCAGACACAAGAATTTCTCTGCCTTGAGGTTTTGCTTAAGTAACTTGAATCATTTTCCAGATAATGGAACATTTAGGTAGACTGCATACTTTTTCAATATAAAGTAGAAGATAAAATACTCACTTTAAAGTATTACGTTCCATCCTGTCAGCTTCTTCACATTTTTTTTCTGTAATGACCAAACACAGAAGGGACCAATCAACAACCTACTATGTTTCTACAAACTTTAAAATGTGGAACAATGTAATTTCAGCCTAATGTTCCTTTTAAAACTCTCAGCAAGAAAGAACTAGCCATTATTAAAATGTAAAAAGTCTCAGTGTAGAACACAAATTCCTGATTTTGAGAACAGTGCAAGTTACTTCCACCAGACTATGGAGGTCCAGATACCTGCCTGTTTTACCTTGTCCCATCAGCAACAGATGTCTGACTTTCTGTTCTGAAAATATGCTATCAGTCTTAGGAAAATTATACACCTCTTCCGGATTTATTCAAGGGAGAAACTAAAGCTTAACAGGCATTAAGGTGATAGCAGGAAATATTGCCTTGGGGGGATTAAGAAAGAAAAGGTTAAACCTTCTCACTATCCCCAAATATACATCTTGAGTCCTGAAAAATGCATAGCAAGATATGAAATTTCATTCTATGACCACTTGTTCAATTATTTTTGAGACTAAAGAAATCTCTTCCTATAAAGATCATTAGATCACAGGAGATGTCCCTGTCCATGGTAGGAGGGTTGCATCTAGGTAATCTTTAAGGTTCCTTCCAACCACAGCCACTCGAGGGTTCTATGAAATCTTAAATAGAAAGAATTTTTTTGGATGTGTAAAACTGGAATTGCAGGGGAAATGGTCATACAGTACTTCTGCACAAAGCTGGTAATTGTTTCAGACCACAGCAAATCATTTGGTGATGTATTTGTACTTGTAAATGGGATTTTGTGCAAAACTAGGATGAATTCAAGTTTTTGTCTATATATGCACCTATTGCCTAAACCAACAGCTGATTTGTGGTTTGTTGGTTTTTTTGTTACTTTGGAAAATCTCCTGAAAATGCCATAATTTGGCTTGGTTTTCAAAAGACAATGACTCTTCACCCAGTGATGACTGGGATCCATTGAAGCATCTTAGCTTAAGGAGGGTAAATACCAATTGAAAAGTACAGGTCTCTCAATAGGGCAAAAGAAACACAGATTTTAATATTTTTTTTAGCTATTTTTGTACTGCACAGGGTAGAATTCATCTGACCATATGTGGGTGTCTGTAAAATACAAGTAAAATATTGCTTTCAGCATTTCACAAAGTAACTCTAAACTCACTCTGTGTCTGTGAAGATACAGTCAATACATCCAAGACTTTCATGCCAGTTTATTTAGACAGCTATGTTTCATTAGATAAGTCTTCCCCTTAATGTCCACTGACTCTCATGGAGCCTAGAGTCTCATAGTTCTGAAGCCTGAGCTCATACATACACACACTTTTCATCAGGTGAATTCCAGTTGGTTTCTGACTCTCTAGTTTAATATTTTTCTACTCTTTAAGATTAAAAAATATTTTCTTTTCCTCTTGCAGAAGTTAGAAGTTATGCTGTTTCATTAGTGGTAGGGCTTTTCAGCACCAAGGAAAACCACCATTCAATCTGTCCACCTTACCAGAGAATTCTTCATGCTACCATATGTAGCCAGTTATAGACACACAACCACATATGTTTTCAGATTTCACCCACTTGCTATGTCTGGGATTCATCCATGCAGCAAAATTGCCCCTATCCCTGGGTATCAAAGAGGCTGATTTAATTTTTCTTTCCTCTCCCCACTTTTTCTTGGATCAGTATGCAGATTTATATGTAATTCCCTGTATTAGATTGTAACATTAACTTACAAAACCTCAATGGCTGTTCATGGAATGATGGACATAAGCACTAAACACTAGTAATCATTAACTACATCCACAGCCCACTCCATGAATGTATATCATTCTGCTAGACTTCATTGCTCACTTATAACCTCGTCACATATGTTTTGCTTCTTATCATCAGAAGCTTCTTATCACATGTGGCATTTGCTCATTAAGGATGAGATATTATTCCCAGGATTCAGGCAAGGGTTAACATTAGTAGGAGTTGCATCTTCGTTTTGTAAAAATGTCATTCTGAAATGACCATCTCATGTTAGAAATTTGCTTCTTGAGGAAATGAAAGACATGTTGAAATAAAAATGAAAACTTATGAACTTCCCAGTTAAACCAACTGATAAAATATCAGGCATGCAGCAAATCTATTAGCTCTAAGCCAGCTAAATCAAATTATCTTGCCCTGAGTTTTTTGTTTGTTAGTTTGTCTGGTTGGTTGTTTGGTTTTAAATAGAGCACAAAGGCTCATCTGTGCATTTCCTATGTTACCTGAATATTTAGTGCGGTCAAAATGTCAAAGTATCTGAAAGTGAAAATTTCTGAAACTGAAAATAACATGCAAAAGAAGGACACAAACATGGGTTTCTGTATGTTGACATGAAATATTTTTAATAGATTTATTACTTATCATTGCTTCAAAGACACATTTGCATTTACCTTATTTCTTATGAGACCTAATATGGTGCTGGGTGGAGGAACTTTGACGTGTGCTGGACCACTGTAAAAATTAATATCAAAGCACTGGCTGTACTGCAATAGGGAATGCTTATTAATGTGGAGTTGAGGAGAGTAGTGGAAATGACCCATCTTAATGCTGCTGACAGCACATTTGTCTTGGTGTCTTACTGGTTTTAATTTGTCATCTTATAAATGTCCATTTATGTAATGGAGAGTTAAGTGCTCATTAGTTTACATTTAGCTTTGTGTCTAGAGTCAGGTCAGGCTGCTGAAGCTGATGTTACATGAAAGCTATTAATAGTCACAAAAGGTTATTTCAATAAAAACAACTGAAAGGAAGTATTATATTTGTAACAGTTCAAATAAATTCACTATTTGTCTCTTTGATTAACTCTTCTGTCAACACAACAGTTTTTCCTGGTGGTTTTGGAAAATGGGTAATTTCATACCCTTTAATATCCATGAATTTTCTTATAAAATGTTTATCAAATAAATTTTTAGAAACCCAAAAGAAACGTTTAACCTTTATTACTGGTGAGTGAAGTAGGTCCTATAAAACAAATTTGTAAAATTATTAATTTATGGGGTGTCAAATGGTCTGAAGTGAAAAGCCTTCTATGTTTTGTCTCTTCCTGCCCTTATTTCTGTGTTTGCTCAGTCTTACAGCAAAGTTATTGATGTTACTTATAATGAAGATGTTACAATAGAAAACATTATTTCTAGGGCTTTCATCTGAGATGTGCCATATCTGACGAACAGCAAGGAAGTCATAAACAATGACATAATACAAATTCATTCTGTAAAGCTGGTGGTTAATAGGAAATATTTTACCATATCATCTTTTCCTAAATATTTTAATGAAAAATATTGAGCTGTTCTGATAATGTTTTGGCATGGCCAGGGTGGGGGAGGAGGGAGAATGTGCATAAGACCAAGTTATATAAGACCAAGTTATTTAATGAACTGTAGCCTGGACTACAGAGTAGAAACAGAGTCCAAATCAAGGTGCTCTTAAAGCATCCCTATGATGTATGTCTGCTCTATGTTCACCAACTAAAGCCACTGAACCTGTTAAGATCCAGTAAAAAGTCTTTGCCAGTGTCTCTGCGTAAATTTTGGTGTCATCCAGCTTGCAACAAGTTATTACTTTGCTGTACACATGAACTTTGACTTCTGCAGCTGAAGTAAAAATATCTTCATCCTCAAATCCTTTTAAAGACAACAAGATAGTGGACAGCCTGGCGCGTGATGCACAACATTATTGACACCTTGAAACAATACATGTTCAGCGTTAAAGGCAATCTTAGGCCAAGCTACATGGTGACTTCAAATCCAGTCTGAAGCTGTGTTAATCATCATGAAAAAGCTAGGATGCTTTTGGACAGCTTTGAAAGGTGGAAAATGAACAAGGCAGACAATGAACTGCAGGGAGAATTCTTTTCCATGTATTTCTGAAAAACTCAGCAAAGGGTTTCATTCTAGTTGACCACTTCAGTTAGTACCATAGGGCTGAATTTCATCAGCTTTTCCATGGACTGAATATGGTTGACCTCCTTCATAAAGTACCTTTGTTTTCACTGATGAAAACCAGAGTGTAATACCTCCCCGATGCTGTTGTACATCCCACAGGTCAGTGAGTGCAACCTGTGCCTTGTGAGACTAAGCCATGGTTAATGAGTATCTGTCTCAGCTTTCAAATCAGGCACTTTGACTAAATTTTTTCTACTCAGGAAGATTTCCAGTCTAGTTCCAAGCACAAACAAAACTGCAAACACTGTGCTTCTAGTCTCTCAATATGCCAAATGTTCTGAAATGCCACAAGTATTTTTTTCTCAGATAACAATTGTCTTTTCCAGGCAGATACAGTACCTGAGCAGCAGGAACTGAGGCAGGGAGAGCTGAGAAGCCTAAACTATCAGAGCTGGAGTAAGAGATGATTCTTCTCTGGAAAGGGTTGGTTTCCTTCCAGAGGCCAGAGGAGCACACAAACACCTGAGTTCAGATACAGGATGACTTTGAAACAATTTTGTTGTAGACCTCAATTCTTCCAAACAACTCCTGGATGCAGTTGTGCTGAGATAGTCTGAGGTGCAGCCATGAGATTTTGGGAAGGTAATAGAGTTCAGCTGGGTGGACATGAGCTATCAATACTATCTGTAATACTATTTGGTTTCAGCAGAGAAGTCACCAGAGACAGATACATCAACAATAGATGATAGAGGGAAACATCAATAATCAATAAATATTCCTAATGTTCCAGTGCTATGCAGAATTAGTGAGCACTGGGTGCCAAGGTCGAAATATGGAATAATGTTTTATCTTTGACAAGGTATCTCTTGTGCTTGTTTTTAAGCTCTACACTCAAATGGACCTCAATGGTCTTACTACATTTCACAAGCTTAATTTTGCTGTGTTTTGGGGTTTTTTTTAAATGATATTTATCAGTTTTCAGACACATAAATACATTTTTAATCACTTCTAAAACTGAAAAGAGTACCACTGAAAGCAGTTTCAGTTCTTATTACAGCCTTAACTACCAGTGTTTATCTGGTTCATGCAGGCTACCCATATCTGTTTGACAAAAAAAGAAATATTCTTACTAGTGCTTTTGAGACCAAAATGGAGAAAATAAAAGTTCACAATTTTTCCAAAGAGTCCAAAGAATCAAGATATGAAGACAAAACTTATGACTGTTTTCTATAGCAACCCCCATCTCACACACACTGTGAGCTTAATCTCTAAGTATACAGTGTTCCTCTGACAAACAGTTCCTGCCCCTAAGATCTTATCAAGTTTCAATCCTTCAATAATGCTCACAATTGCATGAGAATTCAGGACTTCTTCAGAGAAAGTGAAGGGATCAGGTGAGGTTATTTTGTCTGATGAAATCAAAGTGTGAAGCCAAACATTTCCATGAACTAAAATCCCTTTCTACTTCTTTAGAGTCAAAATACTTAGGACCAATTCTTATAAATTTTCCTATGATAGGTATATGCTAACATAAATTTAGCACATAGATAGATAGATAGATTTTTATAATTTTAAGCTTGTGTGATTTACAATACAATATTGCTATATTTCTTAGTGCCCTCATTAATTTAAGGCATCCTCATCACCTTCAAAGATTATAAAAATTGCATCTGGGTAATCTTGATCTGCCCCTAACTATATGGAAAACTAATAAACAAATAGTAAACTGTACTATTTCAAAGCATCTTAATTTTCCTTCAGTTTCAGAGATCTAGGTATTAAAAAAACTCATTTCATTAATGATATGTTGGCAAAATGAATCTACCTCTGTTTCTCAGATTCTTCTGACAAATATCAAAAAACAATCAAATGCTTGTTACACAACCTAAAACATCCAATAATTATTTTCTGTAATATTTGATGTATTATGTAACTTATACTGAATAATTAGCTGGAAGTAAGTGCTCATTATAATTTTCCATGAACTTCCAGACAGGATGGCATCTCTTAAAACAAAATATCAAGTAATTGCAAGGAACATTTTATAACAAAGGAAATGTTTTTAAGGGGAAAACATTCTTTGAAAATAATTTTTCAGGCTAAAAGAATCTCAGCATCTGGACTAACAGCAAAATCCAAATTATATATAAATTTCACAGATTTTATTAACATTATCAAACAAACAAAGCATTTGAGAGAAAGTGAGGTTCAGTACCTATGTAGCAGAAAGTGATACTAAACTGTGAGGATTGGTAAACTAATAACACATTGACTGCTACAGCATGCGAAATAGTCTTATGTAAAATGGAGAGCCTATAGGACAAAGGCAGGGCTAGAGAAAGAAAGCAATTAAGTTCTTATCTATTGACAATTGCAAAAGAAGTCAAGTGTAATATCATGTATTAAGAGGCAAAGTACCAAGCACAGGGTTACAGCCATAATTTTTATTTCAGATGTGTAATTACACAAAGTCGTACGACAACACAAAAAAAAAAAAAAGAAAATTTTTTGTTATTATTTCCAGATCTGTGATTAGCTCTTGTTCAGTCATGAGCCACGAGCTTGCTTTGGATTCAATTCTGAATTGAAATAAAATTTAATCAGCAGCTATATTGCTTAGTTTTACTCTAGAAAGTTTTGATGGACTGATTCAACTTTCCCCTGATCTATGCAACATATCAAAGAAATACAGAGATCAATTCAAATAATAAAGATTCTGGCACTATGAGTGGGATATAAGTTTCTTAATTTGGAACTAAAGTTCCAGTGATCTTTTTAATATTTTGTCTAAATATGTTGCCTATTTAGTTATTATTTCATTGAAGGTTTGTTATAGATTTTAATGTTCCTTATTCTGTTCACTTTGTTGAATAAGAAAGCTCCAATCACCAACGACCATAAAATTGTCTGAGACTTGTTTTCCTTTAACTGGACAGATACAATATTGTCTAACTAAACATTTTGGTATATTGTGATAGCTATCATTGGTTTACTATTTTATTAAAAACATTAAGTTTTTTACCTTTGTACTAACAAGAGCAAATCAGGGTAAACCTTTGAACCAGATCAGCAGGGAAAAAACTGGAAGAAATGTTTTGTATTGAGCTGATGTAGACATTTAGCATCTCCAAAAAATAAGGGGACAATTTCAGCAGTTCAGGAAAAACTGAGATTCAGTGTGTCATCTGTGGCTAAGTAGTACTCATAAGACGTGTGGATTCTTAAAAGCACAGGACCATATTCTAAGACACTGCTGATCATACAGACAATGTGCAATGCCCCTGCACAAGAAAATATTACACCAAGGCCTTCAATTCTATAAAGAAGAAAGGAAGTCATTCTTATTCTTGTTACTGTATTACACAAGAGGCCAGAGACAAAGACAAGACTAATCTCAGTACAAATACAGAACAAAGAGACTATCCGGGTCAGGAGTTTACAATCTAAATATAGCTTTTGATTTGTAGAGGGCAGGGCAAAAATTGTCTGTTCAGTCTGGCCAGCACTGATTTAGCATGTGCATCACATTCTTTTTTTCCATTATGCCTTCCAAGACCAATCAGGAGGGATCAACTAAGAAGCGTAGTTCAGGCAGAATATACTTACTATTTTCATTTCCTTCTACATAAATAATGCAATGTTATTATGGAAAGGAATAGAAAAAGATTATCCTCTTTTTAGTTCCAGTCCCTGGATGAAGGTTGAAAAATATATTATTGTAGTTCGCAATGTTACACTTGCAGAGTGAATTTGAATATCAATAAGCAGAGAGATTTTTAAATAGGTATTTACATATAATATCACTGTATGTTTACATTTAATATCATATTGGATTTAATTTTATTATGTTCGAGAAAGCAATTGGGTGAAGAATAAACACTGTGGGATATTATCTCATTGATATGCAGAATCAATATGATAATCAAGTTGCTGATATAAACTCATAAGAAAAAGCTTCTGACATTTCATCTAGGATCCATAATTTCATATTTGCAATATGGTGTGAAACTATATAGTGCAGACTTACTGTTTAATTAGGAAGATTACTCCTGTGTCAATTTTTGGTTTTTTTCTAATTACTTTTGCTCTCCTTTCAAATGAGGAAACACCAATTCTGGCTTCTACCAAAAAGCCATGAAGGCTTCTTTTTTTAAAAAAGTTTAATTAACACATAAAGGGTGAAAATATAAAACAAAATATCTTTGTAAACTTATGCTGTAATCCTTGTGAGAAGTAAGTTTATGAGCAGTATTGGTTAGCATGTATTTCCATTATCCTAAACAAGTGAGAGCTTATGAAGAAAATTGGACAGGGTATATCTGGTATTCTTAGCCAAAACGCCACCATGTCTTGTAGGAATATGTTCAGTGCAGAATCACAGCATGTGCCCGAGAGCATCATCTGAACATTTTTTGAATTCAAGCAGTCTTGGTGCTGTGACCACTTCCCTGGGGAGCTTGTTCCATTGCTCAACTGACCTCTGGGTGTAAAACTTTTTCCTGATATCTAACCTAAACTTCCCCTGTCAGCTTCCTACCATTCCCTGAGTCCTGTCTTTGGTCACTGGAGTGAAGAAATTCCTCCCAGTCCCAAATCTTCCCCTCATGAGGAAGCCATAGACTGCAATGAGATGACACCTCGACCTCCTTTTCTCCAAACTGAACAATCCAAGTGACCTCAGCTGCTCCTCCTAAGTCATCCGTTCCAGACCCTTCACCATCCTTTGGGTGCTCTCCAATAGCTTGATGTCTTTTCTATACTGTGATGCCCAGTGCACAGTACTGAAGGTGAGGCTGTACCAGTGCAGAGTAGAGTGGGACAATCACCTCCCTTGGCTGGCTGACAACACTGTGCTTGGTGCACCCCAGGACAGGGTTGGCCCTCCTGGCTGCCAGGGCTCATGTTCAGTACTGTTCATGTACTGGTTCATGTTCAATTTGCCAGCAACTAGGACCCCCAGGACCCTCTCTGCTCTGGCATTCATTCCCCAGTCTGCACTTGCCACCAGGGTTGCCCCATCCTAGGTGCAGATTTTGGCACTTACCCTTGTTAAACTTCACGTGGCCAGTGATTACTCATCTCGAGAGAGAGCTTTCTTAGAGCCTGTCTGCCCTTGAGGGAGTTGACCTCTCCTCCCAGTTTTGTGTCATAGATAAACATGCTTAAAATTCCTTCCAATCCTGTATCCAAGCCAATGTTGACAAGCAAGGACAATGTAGGACAAGCAAGGAGTCCTGCAGGACCTCCCTAGTGACTGGTCGCCAGCCTGACAGTACCCCTTTCATTGTCATTTTGTGCTCAACTTTGACAGGTGTCCTGTATCCTTAGGTCTGTATCCTTAAAAGTCTGGGCACTGGAAGGACTATGGACCAAAAGTTCTCACCTTTAAATGTTACTAACGAATATTTCACTCCTCTCCTGTACCTCGGGTCACTATCACACACAGGGCAGATGTTTTACCCTGCAATGGACTAAGCAAAGATAACAGCAACAAACTTGTCTTTCACAGATGCCTTCAGTGATGTGAGAATACCTCATGAAATATGTTTCTCTGTCTGAATTAAATAAGCTTATCATTTTGCAAACTGTTCTAGAAAAAGTTATGAGAGCTGAGTGTCTCTGAAACTGATATATCGTTAAAGCTTCTACAACATTTCAGGCATTGCCACTAGCAATTTTGTGAGTTAGGATTGATTGGGTCTCTATTCAAGAATAAAAAATGAGTGGTGTGCTGAGAATGCTGACAAGGAGTGATATGAATCCAGTCTTATCTCAGTGTTATTGCTCTTGCCAGTCACTATCTTACTATTAAGATAAAGCAAGTTACCCCGGCATGTAAGCTACTGATTGAAGGCTGGATAATGATTTCTGGATTTCTCACAGCAGCTGCAATATTAGAGAGAGTCTGGAAGAAGATGGATTGGCAAATTGCAAATTTATGTTCTAGGATGTGCACATAAAAAGCAATTTAATTAATTTATATACCTGTTCATATATGCACTTCTCCCTGTCTTTCATTGTCATAAACAAATGGCATCTACTTTTCATAAATGGGTGTATATAAGCAGGACATCTCTACTTGTTGGTATGGTATTTTAGGTTCACAGAGATATTTAAACATAAAAAGACATTATTCCTATTCTGACTGGTTCAGTTAGAGTGATATCTCAATATTTGGAAAACATCGGTGTGTTTAGTATATTGTATATCTATAGGCACTGTATTGAATATATGTTAATTTTATCTGTGGAAAATCCAATCCCAAAAAAACGTTCCATGCTTTCAAGTGGCTTTGGATAGGTCCCAGAATATATTTCTTGTCTAGATGAAGAAAAACTTAATACTATTATTTTTCCTTGTTGGCTACCTGATAAGTTATGGGTACAAGAAGGAAGAGCTGTGCTGGGAGAAAAGAGGTTATGAGATTTCAGAAATTTATGTATTCCAAACAAGAGTTAAAATAAAAATGTAAATATTTGAAAAGAAATAGAGGCAGACCTCATAGAAGGGTAATAGGGCATTTCAGTAGGGTGATAAAAGCAAATCCCTCCTATATATAATTCAGGTCAGGAGTCAGACCTCAGTTTCCACACCTCAGATTCACTCCCTAGCCACTAAGTTATTAACAGTTTTGGAGTGACATTTGCTTTTACTTCTTTTGTGAGAGTTTATTTCCTACCAGAACTGCTCTGAGTTTCAAGAATTCTATACTTTTTCAGGAAAACTTATTTTATTGCAAGATCCTCGACAAACTCTTCAAAACATCTTTTAGCTTCAAAGTTGGATATGTCCCAAGTCTCTCTGACTTCATCCTCCAATCTACCTAGTAAAGCAAGGATGTGGTCTGTGTCCTATATTTGTTTATAAAATATCTAACACAACAGAGCATGGACTTAGGTTTTTAGGTGTTAATATTTTAAAACTCACAGAGCTTGTTAGTGTAAGGTTCCCTTTTTTGTTCAATGGACAGCATGAAGCAGCTCAACAAACAACCTTTTAAAAATCTTTTATTGAGATAGGATTAGTCTTCTTCTAGAGATACCTTTTTGGGAAGACAGTGACTTCGGAGGATTCTTCCCTAGCATTTATCCTAAAATTCTTGCAGGATTCTCACCCCATCACATCTATCTCTCCTGGTTTTTCTCATTATTCTAGCATATATATTTGTGTGAAAATTTTAAACATTACCAACAATACAGTCATAATGTATTCACTTGGAGAAAAAAACCTGCATATAAACACCTTCAGCTTTAGATACATACCAGGTTAAACAGCTAACAACAAATGTGCACAATTTATATCTTCAGTAGGCATTTGTGTCAGATCACTCTATCTACAACTGATGAAAAAAAAACAAAAACCACAAATACCTTTCTTCTACTATTTCAGGTAGAAATTGTTTTTCACATTGTATGGTAAACAGACTAGCTGCTATGATTTCTTTCTTAATTTTACTATTTTCATGAGCTAAAACTCGTGAATTCCATAAAACTCGAAAGGCTGTATTTTTTTTATTTTCATGTTATCTTATAGCTATGAAATCAACACTGTCCTACTCTTTCGTCTTGGGCTAGGTAATTGGCAAGAATGTCCTTCAGACTTTGTCCAGTCTGACTGCAATGGACTTTAATGTCCACTTCTTAAAACAGAAAGAAAAAGCAAATATATTGCTGTAGTATGTAGTCATAAATAGCTAATGGATTGCTGCCAACCTTAATCATTATGACAGCTTTTGGATTTATTTTATTAATCGATTGCATTAAGGGATTGTCCAGTCTAAATCTTTTCCAGGTTTTAATTAGTGCTTAATGGGTTTCAGGAAAACAAAATTTTAATCTACACTGGCACAAATTATACAGTTTGGTGTGAAATTCAGAAACGGAAATTAATTCCTACCTACCATGCATAGGTCTAAGTGATCCATCAAGTTTTATGTAGTCTTTGTTTACATTACATACATCATACTTATATGATACTTATATATAAGCTAGCATTCTCTACAGATCACCAAATCCTTTGTAGACTATAAGCAAGCAGTATTATCTCCATTTCTTACACTTGGAAATTTAGGCATAGAGGCTAATCTGAAGTTCTGTTTAGCATAAAAGCTTTTCTTCCAGGGTTTTATATTAACAGCTTCTCTCTAGTGTATTGGTATTTCTAAAGAATAATACATATATTAAGCACACAATACTTGCAAAAATGACATTTTTCTTTGTCTATACATAGAAGCTGAGGAATAAGACAGAAAAGTGACTCTCCTGAAGTTGGGTAGATGATGTATGGCAGAATACACATCCAGCATCTTGCAAGTCTCCTTCTCATCTAGTGTGCAATCCTGGATTTATTCTTACCATCCTGTTTTAACTAAGAGCTTCCTATTTACTTGTTAAATGCAGACAGATGTCCACATCTGAATGATCAGACTGATCTAAAGATCACTCTTCTTGTGAGGAACTTATTGTCTAAGCAGACAGTATGAAATGGAATGCCTAAATCCCTGTTCCATTAAAATAAAGACTAAGGGTTCAAAACTTAAATCCCACCCAATGGCCCAGTCTGTGTCATTTCCAGGGGAGTCTACCAGTAAAAATACTACATTCATTAGGCAGAACTCTTTACCCAGTGTCTAATATTTATTGCCCAGATATGCTCACATACATTTGCTGTGCAGATCTGGAGAACATCTTGCTCTAGTTTCTGGCTTAGTCCATCATGAACACTGTGCAGATGTGTCCAGAGAACACAGATGCAGAAATGCATCAGATGAACAAATACACAACCCTGTATCTCAAGATGTAACCACCTCTCACCATTGACCATCCATACCAAATACAAACTCAGGTGGACTTGTTTTCTTCTCTTTTCTTCTCTTTCCTTTCTTCATTTTTTCCACAGGTTGACATTCTGAAAAGTTTAGCAAGACAATGTCAATATTTGACATTTAAATCCTCCCAGTAAATATCCGTCATGAGTGTCTCAAGTCTCATGTTCCATCATCTGCTATTTTTTGCTTTTGTCTGCTAACACTTCTTAATTTAATGATGAATTTTAAAGACGAGACTTGAGTAGAAGTTTTGAAGGTGACAATGTAGTTAAATATCCTCAGCCTGAAGGAGTTCAAACCCACACCATAGAATGCCCTAGTTACTCAAATATGGTGTATCCTAAGGAACAAAATATAAGCATTGGAAGTGGTGAGAAAGCAAGGTCTTTCAGGCAGAGCAAGGAAATGCTAATAGTAAAGGAGAACAGGAACACAGCGAGCTCCGAATTTGAACAGGGTGAGCCCATATTTGAATCTAGGAGAGACTCTGAAAAGAGAAAGCTCCCTGTTCTCCCATCCAGATCTCACTGATGTTTTCTTGCTTTTTTTTTTTGCTGCTGAAGTAGAAGGAGCATAATATACTAATATATGTTGATAATTTTCTGCTCAAGCTTCAGCTTTCTTTAGCAAATGTACCATAACTTAACTTGTAAACTACTGCTTATGAAACTATATTAAATAACACGTTAATGCAAAATTTTGTCTGTCTGTACTGCTTTTCATGAATCTGGCATACACATATGCCTATGCCAAATTATGAAATACATCAGTTGTTTCACTGATTTACAGTATGAATTACAGATTGTCAAAACTTAAATTACTTCTGGGTATGCAACAGTGCTTGGATCTACAGTTTCATCATTCAAGATTAGTCATTAAGACACTGAGATAATGTTAAAATTTCAATCCCCCATATGTGGTGAACAACTTTGATAGGGCCATGTGTGGTGTAAATGAGGTAAAACCATAGCAAAGGCTGTAAATCTTCAGGAATTTAGTATGCAGTTAGCAGCATGCAGATATATGAATGTGATTAAGAGTCTCATGCAAGCAAGGCAGCTCCTCTAGCTGTCAAGATTTTCACAAAGCAAGACCAAATTACACATAAACAGATCTTGAATTCGCCCTCTGGACTTGTGTTTCTCTTAGCTATAGATTTTCATTCTTTTTTTTTTTTTTCCAATGTAATATTTAATACATCTAAAGGTTGCCATTTTATTGAGGAATTCAAGCAGCGTAATCCCCTGGGTGGCTTTTTTGACCATATGTGGTATATTTTAAATTGAACATATTGACAGGCTACTATAACATGCTTTGTCTTGTATATTAACTTTCAGTTAATTTTTAATGTATGTCAAATATGGATTGTAATCAGTTCTTGTGTTTGTGTTTTAACATCATGTCCCCTTCTTTCATAAAAAGACAAAATCTTGTAAATGCCTTAGAGCTGCTTCAAGTCAAGCATGTTATCTCATGTCAAAGAATACAAGTGAAGGTCATTTGGAACACAGTTCATGTGCCTTAACTTAGACATCCAGAAATTGCTTCTCTAAACCTGAACTGCACATGTTACTTACATATTCCACAGAAAGAAATGCTTACTTCTTAAGGGTTACTAATTCTCTCCAAAACAGTTAATTTCACTGGGTTAAATTAATTAGCTTCTGAGGGTGCCTATCACTCTAGTGGCTCCAGAAAGAGCCTATATTATCTGCCTCAGACCTCAACAACACACTTTTTAGACACAGAGACATATGTTTTAAAGAGGCACCCAGGTTTACTTGAGTTGCCCTCTGCTATCCAAAACATGCACATGGGATGGCAAATAGGATGCAGGGCCTACAGAAGGCCCAACATCTTGTAAACAAGCAACTAGAGACCAGGCAAAATAATCTACATTTTATAATGAACACTAAATGTCTAGTTGGGACAGCTGAATTCTATCCCTGATTTTAGGTGACATACATTCCACCCCAAGCGACTTCAGCAAATGGGTGGAGGAAAAGGATTGCCTTTGCTTCCTCAAGTGCTGGTTTAAGGCTAAGCAACCCACGTTCTACTGCTGTGTATCTGGGTAGCTGAGCTCTCATGACCACCAGTTGTCCATACATAAGTATCTTCTACAGCTTGGGTTGCTGAGGTGTATCTTAGGCATTCACAGATATTGCTGGTTGTGATGCAGGATGTATGAGAGACCCATGCTCATCTGTAGTGGAAGCTGAAGAGCAGGTGGTGCACCAGTGACATCTCAGGCAACCTCAGTGGTTACAAAGCCCATCTTGCTACAGCCATTAGAGTCATAAGTGGTCATATAGTAAATCCCATGCAAAAAAAATTTGCATGACATCAGATGAATCACACCTTAGACAACTTAGACAACAGTGTGGCCAGGTGGCCAAGAAGGCAAATGGCATCCTGGACTGTATTAGGAGCAGTGTATTAGCAGGACTAGGGATCTAGATCTCACTAGATCTTGTACTCAGCCTTGGTGTGGTCACACCTCAAGTACTGTGCGCAGTTTTGGGCATCACAGTATAGGGAGGACATCATAGTGCTAGAGAGGGTGCAGAAGAGGGTAGCTAGGATGGTTAGGGGTCTGGAGAACAGGTTTTGTGAGGACAGGCTGAGGGAACTGGGGGTGTTCATCCTGGAGAAAAGGAGGCTGAGGGGAGACTTTCTCCACAGCTACCAGAAAGGAGGTTGTAGTGAGGCAGGGGCTGCCTTCTTCTCCCAAGTGACTAGTGATAGGACAAGAGGAAATGGGTTCAAGTGTGGTAGGGTGATGTAAACATAGGGAATATTACTGGATATTAGGGGACTGGATATTAGGAAAAATTTCTTCACCAAAAAAGTGGTGAAGCAGTGGAATAGGTTGCCCAGGAAGGGGGTGGTGTCGCCATTCCTGGGGATATTCAAAAAATGCATAGATGTGGCACCTGGGGAGATCATTTAGTGGTTACAGTAGTGTAGGACTGACAGTTGGACTTGATGATCTTGAAGGTCCATTCTAACCTTGATGATTTGATAATTCTGTGATTCTAATTGATTCTTTTAGTTAAACCTCTGTTAACCATCATGAAGGATCGGGTAATTACTTTCACATAGATGCCTCAGTCTCCAACTGAATCAATCCAACATCAAAAGCTGTTTGAATTTTGGTTTGTGTGACACAAGTACTTCTTATCTAATCCTCTTGAGCAAAGGTCCACATTTCCAAATGTATTTCCCCCTTATTCATCATCAATGTTTGAAGGGGGATAAAAAAATCCAGGGATTCCTCTTTTGATTGGCTGTGACTATAACAGTTGTGTTGAAAGCTGTGGGAATAATCTGACTGTCTTGAAAAATTTTGATGAATGGGGCAATATCCTGTGCCCTAAAACAATATTTTGTCTGCAAATTGCCTCAGAAAAACCGCTTATCTCCACAGCACCAAAGAAACCAGTTAAATACTGGCAGCAACTTTAAAGGAATTCTCTGTTTAGCTGCTCAAATGAATAGATTTAAAAGTAACATAAATCACAGTCTTTATTTGCACAAGTACTTATATTGAGTCTGGAGGGGCTTTTAATCTAGTAGACAGAGGCAGGAAAAGGTCTAATAATTGCACACTGAAATAAAAACTGTTCAAACTAGACTTAAAAGGAAACTCATTTAAATTTCAGATGTATAATGAGCTAACTTACTGGGGAAAATTACTAAGTGTTATTGTAGTCCTTAAATCAAGATCAGATATGCTTATAAAACATACATCTTAGTTTAGCAACATATAGCTGGGCTCAAAGCAGAAATCCCTGGATGAAGTATAGCTTGTGTTATGCAGGAGCTCAGATTAGACAGAGGTCAAACTGGTTAATCATACTGGTCCTTTATGGTGTTAAAATCCACAAACCTATTAATATCAAGCAACAGGCGAGATATGTTCATGTAAAGCTAAATTTCTTTAGGCTTAATTCCACCTTCTCCTGGTACACTAATTTCTACCCCTATCTGAGACTCGAGCCTACTGATGCTTTGTGTGGGATTGCATTACGACAACAAATAAAAAACAGGGTTTATCTTTCTTCTCCTTCAAGTGCCAGGATTTATATTTAGCTGAAATAGGAGCTATATTTTTTATATGTATATATACATTATATATATATTATTATATATATTATATATATATTATATATATTTATATATTTTTGCATATATTTTTTGGCCCAAATATGGATTGCCATATTTAATGAGACATCTTCTGGTTTAGTCTAGCTGGTACCATAACAACATCTTAGAAAGGAATCCTCTTCCATATCATATACAAGGTCCTGCTTCTGGAGTTTTAGGTGACTATAAAATGTTATTTAGACATCCCTGCAGATGTGTAACTCCCCCTCTTTCATCTTACAGTGAACTACTATGTTTATGGGACAAAAAGTATATCCAAGACTCAACTAACCGAAGAAGAACCACACGTTAAATGGGATGCTCTTTAAATATGTGTCTATGCAGCCTCTTAGCAGTTCCTGCTTTGCTAATTGATTCTCTGTCCAAAGAATCAAATTAGCCTTTCAACTGGAGCATCCCAGTGGCAGTCATCCAACGGAGACCTGAAAAATCATATTAAAAAACATCAGGGAAAAAATGAGCTTTGCTAGTCCTTGAGTTCTAAAGATGTCCATCAGCAACCGGTTCTACACTGACTCATAACAGCAGAACAGTGATATTTCCATTCCATATGCAATGGAAAAAATCACATGAAAAGAACAGTAAACCTGAGCAGTAATCTATGTCTATTCTAATGTGAACTCTACCTTCAGAAAGAGAAAATTATGCAGAAAATACAGAGACATTGCCATTACCAATGTAAAAGGCTCTTACCAATGTATCAGCTGAGATAAGTTGTTCTCAGAAAGACCAAAATCATCAAATGTTGCTGCTATCTGGCACCCTACAGTCTGTTCCATTTCTGTATGTGTAGTATTTTCTGTCAGCATCAGTAGACTGCATTTTGGAGTGGGGAGGCACTGTAAAATCACTATGCATTATACTCATGCTTTTGGATACAGTATTTTTGAATTTCGTGACTCTCAGTGCTGCAGAATACTTAAGAATTACATTTTTCTGTAATGGAAAAGAGAAAGAAAAAATAAGTCTTTTTCACTGAGGGTCCTTGGTCTTAAAAACATACATGTGCTGGAGTGGGAGAGTCCACTGGTCACTAGAACCACTTCTGTTTTTCTTGTTAGAACTGGGTTGCAAAACTTAATTTTCCATTAATGTCAGTAGTCATCCTAATGTGGCACTTTATTTTTCACTGTGAACAGGACTAGACTGAGAAGAATGCAATTATAATAACTTCAGTTTAAATATTTGATTTAATACAAACTAAAAAGCCTCCAGAAATAAAACATTTAACCCCTACTTCTTTAATTTTTCTGCATTTTCTGCCAGAAATGTTTATTCTTGAGATTCACTGGATTTGATCCATGTGTTTTCTACTCAACTAAGGACAATTGAGATGCTTATACAGTAGAAATAGCCAGCATATAGGACTTTGGGGGACAGTAAGATACTGAACCTCTCATTGCATAACTCAGCCTCCTGCTGTTAAGTAAAAAGTTCTCTTTGACTGGGTGAGAATTTTTATTGGTTTTGCTCATCAGAGGCACCACACAATCACCATTTTGCCTCTTCAGAGACTCTTAAGAACTTTCTTAAGTTCCCAAGTCCAGTTCTGGTCATGCAGATATCTGCATGGTAGATGTTCACGCAAAGATAATTTTGTTCATTCTCAGTACGTCTAAAATCCATCAAATTTCCCTGCATCAGACTCAACTTTTCTGACTAGCTGCTCTATATTGTGTTGTTCACTGAATTTTTTCTCATTATAAAGGCCCAGTTGATGATAAACTACAAGGAGATCACAGACAAGTGGCATTTACCATACAGTGTTGTCACATTAGATCCTCACATTCATTGAAATACATATACAGGAATATAATGGAACAACAAATAGATATATCTAACTATTCTGTTTGCAATTATACCCATACACAATAGCATGTTATGGCAAGATTTCATAGCTGGTAACTTAAGGGTCACCTGCCCTTATGGGTTAGTGGGAATCAGACTCCAAAATTCCATAAGCACAGGTCAAAAATTCAGTTCTAACCTACAGATTTTTAACCTCAAGTCTAGCAAAATGTTCAAGCTGGAATCCAAACAGGTCTTTGGATTCATAAGGTCCACAGAAATCAATGTTACCTAGCTGTTTAAATACCTCATGCATTTGGGCTGTATAGAAGTATAGCTTTCAGCTTGTTGTGTTCTTGTTGACCATAACAAACTTCATTTTTGCCCTTCTAGTTGGACAAATGGCTCCTAGGTCAGTATCTTTTTCTGTCCGTTTGTTTTAATTGCTTTTAAATTGTTTCCTGCCAGTTATCACTATCCCTAATTCAAATATTGGTTGAAAAAGATTTGTAAAGAATTCCGTCCATCATCAGAAAGGCAGTTTCTGAAGAAGTCCACATGGTTTGCTGTGATACAGACCTAATAACTGGCTTTTCAACCTGCAATAAAAATTCTTTTCCCTGTCCTCTTCTGATTGCTTCATAATTAACACCAGGGAGACACAGATTTAACCATCTGACAGATATTTATTTAAAATACCTTCTGCTGCATATATTAACATTTCTATATCTACTTTTTAAAGCAGCTTTGAGTTCTGCATTAAAATCAGATCCAGACTTTGGTTATATTAATAACTATGCATGGTGGTGGTATAGATCAATTTATAAAAAGCGATGAATCGGTCATCTGCAATTTAATTGTAAGTGTTTATACTGTAGAAATGTTTTTAGCCTAAAAACACAATAGAAATATATGAATGACATCAATATCACTTAATCTGGATAAATTGTGAAAGGAAGTTTGGTAGAAAGGAGGATTTAATGCACTCCACATGCGTGTACTGATGGCGTGTGTTTATACGTTAACTAAGTCTTTCTCCTCAGCCTCTGCTAAAAGGCACAACTGCAAATAACTCCCTGGTTATTGAATACAGTTATGCCTCACAAAATGAAGACCTAAGTGTCCTTGAATGAGGTCACTTTTATTGATAGCTCTGGCTATCTAGTGCATCTGTCTGTTAAAAACCTAGAAATCAGCTGGTAGGATAGGATTTGCAGTTTTCTTTTCCCTTCCCTTTCCTGACTGACACTGCACCTTACAACTGCAATGTTGAGGATACCTGGCAAAGTTACTGGATGCAAATAGAGCATTAACTTCATCACTGAGATGTTGGAAGCTAGCCAGGGTATGTTACCACACTACTACTATTAATGTCAACATTTTTGCAGGAACGTTCCCCCAGGCAGCTCTGACCACTTCAAGCTGTGGCTGCCTGAGCATTCTGGGGTAGAGAAACCCTGCAGGGACAGCCACTGAGGCTGGGACTCGTTGCATGTTCAGAGCTCAGGAAATAAAGGACATATTGTGCAAATATTTGCATTGTTGATCCACCCCACGGGTTGCAAAGCTGACAGGCCCAAGGCAACATAAACCCAGCTCATGTGAGACTTTGTGAGTCACTGCAGAGTGAAGCTACTCAAAAACTTTTTCTTTGAGCAGTGAATGGCATCAGGACAATGTCCTATTCTTTATTTCATATGTGCCACACAGCGAATCTGTTTGGATGGCCAAAATCATTTTGGAACATAGGTGAAACAGACAGATGAAACAGATTTCTCTCATCCTCTTAGTGGATGAAGGAAAGGTTGTGATGTTGTCTACCTGGACTTTACTAGAGGCTTTGATACAGTGTCCCCCAGCATGCTCCTGGACAAACTGGCTTCTCAAGACTTGGACTGTTGGATGTTTCGCTGGGTAAAAGCTGGTTTGATGGCTGAGCCCAACAAGTTGTGGTGAATGGAGTCAAATCCAGATGGCAGCCAGTCACAAGCAGTGTCCCAGGCTCAGTGTTTTGGCCATTTCTCTTTAGTATCTTTACCAATAATCTGTCAGAGGGGATGGAGAGTACCCTCAAGTAAGTTTACAGATGACACTACATTTGGAGGGAGCATTTATCTGCCTGAGGGTGGAAGGCTCTTCAGAGGGATCGATGGGCCAAGGGCAATTGTATGAGATTCAGCAAGGCCAAGTGACAGGTCCTGTGCTTGTGCCACAACAATCCCGTGACATGCTACAGCCTTGGGGAGGAGTGGCTGGAAAGCTGCTGGACAGAAAAGGACCTGGCAACGGTGGTCAACAGAGGCTGAGTATGAGCCAGCAGTAAGTCCACGTGGCCAAGAAGACCAACAGCATCCTGGCTTATATCAGGACTAGGGTGTTCAGAAGGACTAGGGCAGTGATTGTCCCCATGTACTCAGCACTGATGAGGCCACACCTTGAGTGTGTTTCAGTTCTTGGCCTCTCACCACAAGAAGGATATTGAATTGCTGGAGCATGTCCAGAGAAGGGCAGTGAAGGTGGTGAAGGGTCTGAAGAACAAATCTTACAAGGAGTGGCTGAGGGCATTGGGTCTGTTAAACCTGGAGAAAAGAAGGCTGAGGGGAGACCTTATCACGCTATACAACTACCTGAAGGGAGGCTTTAGTGAGATGGTACTGGCCTCTTCTCCCAAGAAACAACTTATAAAACAAGAGGAAATTACCTGAAGTTGTGCCAGAGGAAGTTTCGATTTAATATGAGGAAAAATCTCTTCAGAAAAATTGATGTCAGGAACTAGAACAGGCTGTCCAGGGAAGTGGTTGTCTCACCATCCATGGAGGTATTGAAAACCCATGTAGATGTGGTGCTTAGGGACATGGTTTAGTGATGGATTTGGCAGTGCTAGAATAACAGTTGGACTTGATGATCTTAAGGGTCTTTTCCAACCAAAAAGATTCTGTGAGATAACCCAGTTTACTGCCAGAATGCACAAAACCCCATACAGGATCCCAGTCCTTTGCTACTGTCTGTAGTTTAGTTCACTGGAAATTTAGCAATGAGTTTTATCTCTCTAGGACAAAATCTTCCAAAGACGATGTGCCAGAAAGATGACAGCGGTTAAACACTTTTTTTTCTGGAAAAGTTTTTCTTTGCACTCTTTGTGCACATATACATGAAGATGGATCTAGAATAAAATAATCTATTAGACATGCTTTGATGCTAGTGTCATCACAACAATATTTGGCCATTTTCCTATCAGGCTTCAAGGTCTGTGATTGAGATCAGCAACTTAGAGCTCAACTGCCCCCAGGGAATAATTGAGTGTGAAATGAAGTGCATTGTTTTTGCAGGGTTTTATTTAGCTTGGGTTTATTTTCAATAAATATATATGGTATATGGTGAGGTTTGACAAGATAAACATTGTCTTAGAAAAGAACAAAGTTGCAGATGAAGGAAATTACTTGTTTATGGTATTCTCTATCAAAAAAATTGTCACAGAGATTTGGGGTTTACTCAAATATTAGAGTTTGCAACCACTTCTCTGACTGAGCTGGGTAATAAGTATGTACTCAGGCAGCAAGAAAGCTTGCTGTGGCTGCATATATCATGCTCAAAAGTAAAGAGGAATCCCTAAAAACCACTTGTAATTTGCACTCACTAAATTGGACACAGATCCACCTTTTTTTCCAATAGTAGCCTAGAAATAACAAAGGTTTTGGGAAAAATGCCTGGTTTGGGTTGAACATTTCTTCTCATTGGCTATCTGCCACCACAAACACAGAGGGGATATAATAACAGTCATTTGGATTTTTGTAAACCTTGTCATCTGAGGACCTCAGAATGCTTTCCAAGTGTTAATTAAATCCTCACAACATCCCTGTACCCATGCATAGCAGATTTCAGGTTGTTAGGCTCTCTCTGTGACCACAGCAGCTCACTAACTCTATTGCTCTTGGGAGACTTCAGACCTTTTCACACCAGAGACAAGAACTGCATCTCAGCTGCTGCACTGCCAACCCAAACACTGGCACTGTGGTTTCCACCTAACCCATTCAAAGTAGAATAAGAATTTTTCAGAGAAACTTAACCCCAGGACTTTAATGACAGTGGAGCTTTTAAACATATTAGCCTGCTTTTGGGGGAATAATGTTTTATTAGAAGCTGCAGAGAGAGCAGCTTAAAAAAAAAACCAAGCAGATCAGTACAGAAAGAAACTGTTCCTTGGTTCTGAAAACACACACAAAATCTCCCCACGTTGCTGACTCCTAGTAGTAAAAAATCATGAGTTGACTCCAAAAAGTTCTTTTACTAGCTGGGGGTTTTTTTGTTGGGTTTTTTTGGTTTTTTTGTTGTGGGGGTTTTTTTGGTTTGGTTTGTTGTTTTGTTTTGTTTTATTTTCTGTTGGGTTTTTTGTTTGGGTTTTGTTTTGTTTGTTTTGTTTTCTGTCTACAGGCTTTTTGTTCCCTGCCCAGTTCTGGAGACATTAGAGTTTTTTAATTCTTTGGAGTGGAAAAAGATGTTTCCCACAACCATAATGAAATGAAAACAGATCTTCTTTTCTAGTCACATGAGTTGTTAAGATAGAAGAAAACAAATATTTTAAGACCTGATATAAAACCATGAGAGTTAGCAGTGGTGTCTTTTTACCTGTTTAACATGGCATTATTTTCTCTTAGTAGACAGTTCTGAAAAGACAGTCTCAGACTCTGTGCAGATAGAGCATTTTCTCTCTTATTTCATTCTAACAGGCATCTTGCAATATGTCTCTGAATGTATCTGGTGTGATGATCTGAAACTAAATTCCATCCCAATTCTGTTTTCTTTTTTTTTTTTTTTTTTTCATTCTATGCATATTTCTTTAATTTAGTGAGTACATGAAAATAAATCCTGCACTAAGTTCTAGAGAGAGGTGAGAGCAGGGATGTAACAGACCACGCATGTGATACAGCTTCACCTTGTAACCTCTAGTTACAGTGCAGTTCTGTCTTATCTGAGTTTCATACCCCAGTAAGTTACCCACAGGGACAAGTATCACGTGCAGATAACAGCAACTATTCTCCAGGCAGCCTTTAGAAGTGTTTTTTTACCTTGAAATAACAATGTACAGTGCTTTATTTCATCAACTGCACTCTGGAAGGCCATTAAATCTTGTCTACCTTGTGATCACAGAGGAAACAGCAAAATGCTCTCAGTGACTAGCATATAGTAAAGATACACTACAAGTAGCTTTACAATGGATCGTTTGGATGCCATAACAGCCCCACTGTGGTACCCTGGAGCTCATTTGCCCTGCCAAGAGACCTTTTCAAGCCATATACCACATGCAAATTGAAACGATATTTCTTCTGCATTCAGCAGAAATCCATGCAAACTAAAGGAGGTCTGAAATGGTTAGCAAGTCCACTTTGTAACTTGAGACAAACTAAATGACAGACTAAATTTCCAGAAACTGCTTTCTCTGATGTTGTGATGATATAGTTCAACTGTGCTATATACAGCTCATTTCATGGTTTATAATTAATCATAAACCACTAAAAAATGTATTGTCTAGAAGTAAATATTACTTTCTTTGTATTTTGTCTTGGTAATTGGCATACAAGTTGCCAATTGGTTGGCATGCAAGTTGCCAATTGCAACTGGTTATGCAAGTCTCACTGGGTAACAAAATAGAATACCTAAATGGCTTGATTTGTTTTTAATGAATAATATAATTTTCAGTTCATGGCATGCTGTATTTTTAATTACGGCAATGCTTTCCAAGCCACCTTAAAGTTGCAGAAAATTTTAGTTGTGAATTTTTTCCCAGGGAATTTTCATAAAATGCAAACAGCACTTTTCTTCTGTACATCTGTTACTCCACATCTTACACAACACTGGAGAACCTTCCAGGTCCATATACAGTAATATTACTAAGTTTTATGGGGGGGTTGTATGCAGAATAGTGCTCTGCATTGTACATGTAGTGAAAATATAATTTATGTGCTATATTTGTTAAAGGAGGTAAGTTCAAAAAAATATACACTACACATAGAATGGTTCTTGCTCCTGTGGGATTGTGTTTCAGATACCAGATGGTAACTGAAGCTCCATCTACTTCATGTAGCCACCACCTCTAGCTTTTCAGACTTACTACATCATTGGTAATGACAGTCTTACTTTTAGCAGATTCTTTTTTGGTCACTGTCTTTCAAATGCATTCAAATACAATTATCTTTCAGTGCCTAATTTCTTCTACAGCAGCCCCAAATGTGCTTTCCATCATCCTTTTCCCTACCTGGCTTACGACAGGCCAGATGGCATATCCGGTTTTTCCCTGTCACTCTCCAGTGCTCTGACCTCACCTTTCCTATTTCTGTTTCTCTCCCTGAAAAGTCTTGAAGAGCTCCAAGACCCAGATGCTGAAGACAGCACTTACGATAGTTCACACATCATTATTCTCTAGAAACTATTTAATGCAAACACGCTTATCTAGGTACTTACAAATGTCAGCGTAAATTCACCAAGAAGGAATTGTGTCAAAACAGTCTAGATGCCACCCACTGGAATGGGAAGCTTCAGGGACAGAGGTGAAGCAGTTGAAAGCAGATCATTTGACTTCCTAGTACAATTTTTTGAGACTGCCTTATGTGATATTCTCACAAGGAAAATTAGGAAAAGGGGAGTGCAAAATAATTTCAGCAATCTATCAACAGTAGCTTGTTATCAAACAAGATATCAAGCAGATTTTACAAGGAGTTCAGCTCTGCTCTGGGTTGTGTTCAGAGTCTCTGTTAAAACCTCAACAAAAGACTAAAGACTACATTCACTAAAACTGCAGATGACACAAATCCCAAAGGGACAGAAACCACTTTCAAGGACAGTATAATACCCATAGAAATCTCAGTTGCAGTTCTTGGCCAGTTTCAGATCTTCTAGAAAGATCCCAAAGGATAGTAATGTTAATGTCTAAATTTATTAAGGTTTATTTAACCTAAAGCCAAGAATTCTAAAGGGGATATGGTGTTAACGATATGAAAGGCTACTAGAAGTAGAAGCTGGTGCAAAGGACAGAACAAGGTATCACAGGCTTACACTGTGACAAAAAGAAGTCAGAGTAGGCATTAGAAGCAGTTTCTAACAATGAAGACAGTAAAGCTCTGGTATAAAATGAGAAGGAAGGGGGTAAAGTCACCACCAGATTAAACAAGTGTTTACCAGAAATGATCTAAGGTGAAGTTGGTCCCAGCTAAGAGAAAAGTCACGTCCCATCAACCTTCATATTTAATTTTCTCCATTATGGTAGAATCTGAGTACCCATAAAACCACTACTGCATTTGTCCTCACAGAAAGCTCTTTAGGCAGGGAAATAAGTAGTAGTATTTTTATTTAATTTTTTTAAGGAAATTAATGAAAAAAAATCATGGGACTTTAGCAATGGCACAAAGAGGCTTCTAATGCTCTGATCCAAAAAGTACTTGGAAATATCACACCCATTGACATGCTGGTGATCCCCTGCAAGTCTAGATCAGTGCTAAGAACTTACCTAAGTCTCTTTTGTTCATTATAGTATCTGAACCACATCATATTCCTTTGTTCCATTTCATTTCCCAAGAGAAAAAAAACGACAATTCCTCTTCTCCTAACTTATCACACAAGCACACAGGCTAGAAACACCCTGTATGAAATGATGGACTTAGTAAGTACAGTCTATAAACCAATATGTAGGTCTCTTGGCAACTTTACAGCGCATTTCAACTTTGATCATAATTTAAAAGGTGGCACTTAATCTGTATTGTGACTGCTCTCCTTTCAAAGTCTTGTTTCTCATGAAAAGTGGGATAAGACGTCTTTGAAGCTAACAGCCATCAGGATATTACATTAATGCTATATTGACTCATATCTTCATCCTTCCAAGGTGTATAAATTGAGTTCCATGCAGGCAGGTGTGTGATGAGACCTTTCAAAGGAGATATCTGTGTGCTCATTATTATCACTATTACTCCATGTGTCCCAGAAAGGCATCATTGTGTGACATAGTAAGTATAGAACAGAAATGTAGGACTTGGGAGATCAGACTGATATTCCTGTCATGACCTTGGACCTGTAATTTCCCCTTCCTCATTTCTGCCTTTATAAATTGAAATAATGATACTTTGCAGACTACATTAATATCTGCAGATGAAAAGCATTGCCTGAGAGACAGCTATTGCTATTTTCTTTATCAGTGTTTTACTTGGGAAAAATATTTTCCACCTCTAACTGCCAAAAGCTTGCAGCTTAAACCAGGTAAGACAGCAGAGGCAGGAAACAGAAAGCTTTATGCTCCATTTAGAGAAACAGGGACACAAAAATCAGGTACATTTCCTTTGGTCACAATCAAAATTTGTGGCTAAATCAGGGATACAATTTGCAAGTCAGTGCCTTAAGCACAGGCTTTTCCAGGTGTTCTCTCTGGACATTAAAGATTTAGTGGGAGTTTTCATGAAAGAATGGATTTGTGCCAATATCCATGGCAAGAATTTTTCCCTTCCTCTCAAGTTATACAAAAAAACTGTTTGCTGATAGTATGCTGGACTTTCTGACATCCCAGCAGTGACTAAATAGCAGTAAAGCTGCACAGATTGTAAATTATACATAAACTTTCATTGTAGAAAACAGCAATCAAAACCTTACATAGTTTTTCCAGCCATTTATTTGAATGCAAGGTGGAGCAGAAAGAAACTCGGTAGTAGCTGCAAGGTGCCAGGGCTTTGGAAAAGTCCCAGGGACAAAACATTCCCATGCAGAAAAGAAGGATGAATCAAATATTGAAACTGGGTCAATAGACTGGGGCATAAATCCCTCTGGTTTTGTAAAGTAGAGGCTCAAAGATCTGGGACTTTCCATCCTGGAAAAGAGAAGTCTCAGAGGGACCTCATCGTTGTGTATGAATACCTGCTGGTGGGCAATAAATAAAAGGGATCCAGATTCTTCTCACTGGTGCCCAACAGCAGGACAAGAGGCAATATGTTGAAATTGAAATGCAGGAAATTCTCTTTAAACATTAAAAAAAAAAAATATTTTACTGTGAGGGTGACTGAGTACTGGAACAGATTGCCAAGAGAGATTTTAGTTCTATATCCTTGGAGGTATTCAAAACTCAACTGGACAAGGTCCTGAGCAAGCTGTGACCCTTCTTTGAACACAAAGCTTCAACCAGGTGATCTCTAGAGGTCTCACTCCAACAACAGCCATCCTATAATTCTGTGAAAAATAAATTTTTGTATGGTAAAAATCAGATTTAATTAAACTGTCCCCCCCTGAGAAACACGGTACGTTACCTCATCATTTAGGACTTGGCGGAAAACTGGTCTCAAGGGCACATCCAAAGCTATTGATTTTCATAGAATCATAGAATCATAGAATAGGCTGGGTTGGAAGGGACCTCAGAGATCATCGAGTCCAACCCTTGATCAATTACCACCACAGTCACTAGACCACGGCACTGAGTGCCATATCGAGTCTCTTTTTAAATATCTCCAGGGACGAAGAGTCCACCACCTCCCCAGGCAGCCCGTTCCAATGTCTGATCACCCTTTCTGTGAAAAAATTCTTTCTAATATCCAGTCTGAACTTACCCCGGCACAATTTAAGACCATGCCCTCTTGTCTTACTGAGAGTTGCCTGGGAAAAGAGACCAACCCCCGCCTGGCTCCATCCTCCTTTCAGGTAGTTGTAGAGGGCAATGAGGTCTCCCCTGAGCCTCCTCTTCTCCAGGCTGAACAGCCCCAGCTCCCTCAGTCTCTCCTCGTAGGATCTGTGTTCGAGTCCCTTCACCAGCTTGGTTGCCCTCCTCTGGACCTGTTCGAGGACCTCAATATCCTTCTTGAACTGAGGGGCCCAATTTTAGTCCCCTGTGTTTGTAGGTCATAGAATCATAGAATGGTTTGGGTTGGAAGGGACCTTAAAGATAATACAGTAAAAACCTCCCTGCTATAGGCAGGGACACCTCCCACTAGACCAGGTTGCTCCAAGCTCCATCCAAGCTGGCCCTGAAGACCTCCATGGAGGGGGCAGCCAGAATTCCTCTGGACAACCTGTTCCAGTGTGTCACTACCCTCACACTAAAGAATTTCTTCCTAATATCTAATCTGAATCTTCCCTCTTCCAGTTGAAAGCCATTAGCCCTCATTCTGTCACTATACACCCCTGTGAAAAATCCCTCCCCAGTTTTCCTGTAAGCACTTCAGGTACTGAAAAGCTTCTCTGAGCTCTCCCCAGTCTTCTTTTCTCCAGGCTGAACAACCCCAACTCTCTCAGCTTTCTTCACAGGAGAGGTGCTCCAGCCCTCTGATCATTTTTGTGGCCTCCTCTGGTCTCAGTCCAACAGCTCCATGTCCTTGTTGTGTTGTGGGTCCGAGAGCAGGACACAGCACACCAGATGAGGTCTCACAAGAATAGAGATGAAGAATGATCTCCCTCCATGTGCTGGTCACAATTTCATTAAATCTATCCTCAAAATACAATCTAGTTTGAGCATGAACATTGAGCTTAATGTGGAAAAAATATTATATGTCCTATCTGCTTTAGCTCTCTCATTAGGTAACTGTTTTCAAGAACATTAATAGCACAAAAATAATAAAAACTTTTTTTTCCATTCCAGATAATTACTATTAAGAACTTCTTTATTATAAACTAGGTCCAGGCACACACAGGAAAATCAAGTATTCACAGACTGAAAAAGAGAACCCAGTGGGAACACTTACAGAGATGGGCCACACTGCTCACACTCCAAAATGTCCCTGAGGCAGGACTACCCTCTATGTGTGTGGCTGGGACCTGGGGAAAAGGTGAAAACTCTTGGCATTTGAGGCTTTGTATTAGCAATGTATATAAAATAAAGGGGGTCTACGTGTAACACCTTTCTTCTCTGCTTAGGGAGTAGTTTTCAGGCTAGCTGACTGATGTATTGCCAGTTGATTGTTAAATGCTGTGTGGACAACAAGTACAAATATAAACAATGTCCATTAGGTCCACAAAAAACTCTCAACCAACTAGACATGTTTTTGCACAGTTGCAAAAAGAATAGGAAGGAATAAAGAGTGTTTACAGGCTGTTAATAACACAATGTTGCAATTTAGGCTTCCTTTACAAAATAGTGCCCAGGATCTACTATCTCATGATAAATAGAAGCTGTATCAAATGACACTTGTGAACAATGGGTGAAAGGGATATTAGAAAAATCTAATTTATCTTCTGCTTTATTTCTTGATAGAGGTCCTTGTCACCGTGGCTATTATGTGACTAGCCTTAGAAAGGCCACCTCATTAGTTTTCTTTATCAATCTAGCAAGGTCTCCTTTAAAGGGACAGCACTTAGATTTTAGATTCAAATAAAGAACAGACTGCATTGTGTGAATGAGTTGCTAACTCTGTTTTCATTGCTTAAATACATAGGTTATTTCCATAGTTGTCAACCAGATGATATTAACATCCCTGTGATGAGGAAGGTGTCCCTGGGAAATACATATAAAAATGGAATTGTATTAACTGATTGCTTGTATTGTCCTCCTACATTTCTTTAATGCATATGGCATTTTTAAAATAAACAAACACACTCCAAAAAGAAAAGAAAAAAATGAAAGCAACTTTCTGTAAATTCTGTAAATCTATTTTCCCTTTTGTCTCTTCTAATCACAAATGCATCTTCCTCTTGTCTGACAACCACTTTGAAAATTTCCTCTGTTGCCACCAAAGCAGCCATGTGAGTGTCAACAAATCAGTAATGATTTAGAATATGTCAGAGGAAATTCACCATTTTTGTCTCATTTCAAAAATCTTAATGACAGGTAGATAAAGTTGGACAACACCATCTCTATTGGCTTGCTCTCAGTTTTGATGGGTATTTTAATTAGAACAGAAGAGTTTGGTTCTCTTCTGCAGCTAGCAAGGCAGAGTAGCTTGCAATATCTGACAGTGCCAAATATTTGCATTAGCCATGTCTAGATTTCTGCACAGTTAAGAATGTTTTGGATTTGGGGGATATAGAAGATCAACGATTACAAAATTTGTGTTTTTTCTCTGTTCTGAATTATGATATAATAGTAATTAACTCTCAGAACACACTGCTAGCTTTAAATATATGATTAAAATTACCCTCTAATTTGATAACTCACTAGAGAAGGGCCTTAGAGGTAAGAGGACACTGAGTGGATCTGACAATACTATTAGCTTACTGAATAAATCACAGTGACTTAGTTCCCTGCATTTTAAATAAAGATAAAATATTAAAATGCAAAAAAAGAAATTGCATTAATACAACATTAAGGTTAGTAATTTTAAGGCACAAGAGCAGGAAATTAAAAAGATAAGGTTCCTTTAGTAGTAATCCAGATCAGGTATGTCTTTTCCACAAGTAACTGCAGAGATAAATATTGTATTTTAATATATTCAAAATATCCTAAAAATAACAGGCCAGCTGCATTTACTGGAAATAGGTTAGGTACATGGGGCTTTAAATTCTTATTTGTCTCATGTTTAGTTCTGAATAAATAATAACAGAAATAAGTGTGGGGGTTTCCTTGAAGTTGTTGCATGCCCCACTGCAAACCTTTGTGTTCCTTGTTGCATTTCTTACGTCTGAAGTGAACTTAGGCTCCTCTAATGTCAGTTTTGTCACTCCCCTGCTATCAGTGATTTTCTTATTTTGAATTGCCTCAGTGCTTAGGACATAAAGGAGACTGAGATAAGAATGGAAAATAAAGAGTCCCTAGCACTTCCTTTCTCAGCCTGTTCCTACCTTCCTCATCATGCAGTTGTTTTCTCCAGGAGTTCTTTTTTATTTTAGGGTCCTTGAAAGTCACATTCCTAATCAATCAGAGCACATTCATTTCATTCATGTGCCAGAGCTGGCTCCCATCACTAATAAGTATCACATTGGTTACTACATTGTGTAGATTAGCATGTCATTAGTGATGGATACATATGAGCTGAAGAATTAAGCATCTGAACTTATAACTATTTGTAATGTCTAATGGAGATCTCCTATCATGACTCTGAACATTAATGTTCAGTCCAAAGCCACCACAGCAGAAAAAAAGAGCTTGAGCAAGCCTGTAGGAGCTCAGTCTAAACAGGCAAAGCAAACTGGGGAAAAAAGCTGGGGAAATAGGATACAGATGTGGATAGCTGAAGGAATAGCAGAGGGTAAAACTAAATTATGACAAAGCTGGAGTCAGAATCAGCCCCACAGACTCCTAGTTCAGGACATAACCTATCAGGTTTGGTGGGTGGCTATACTGGGAACCTACCCAATTTGTTGTCCTTTCACAAGCCAGTCTAGAATGAATCAAGAAAAAAAAAAAAGTTTCAACTAATAATAATATTGGAGGAGCAAGAATATGCTACCTCTTATTGCATGTAGTGATCATCCCCATGGTCTGGATGAGCACCATGCACATAGACCTCATTACACAACTTACATATAGATGAGCACCTGTTACATAACAAATATTAATCTACTTACTGTTCAGAACATTAGATCAATCTGCTCTCAACTTAGGTCTTTTCACAATCAGAAGTGTTATTGTTTCCCATTCATAGAAACTGCAGAAATAACAGGGCTACTGCTGATGGAAAGAAAATGACCTTACTTATTACACCACCTGTGTATTACTGGGAATCCTATAATTGAAACATATCATGTTGACTCACCTTTTTCTTATGATGTATTTTAACTTCTCAAGGGTAGATTTTTCAGTCGTGGACTTTCACTATTATATGAGAGAAAGAGACTTTAAACCCTGAGAGAATCTGTTCCTCCTCAAGAAACTCTCCGTCTTCCCCAGTTATTTCATCTTATTAAAACAAGCATTCTAAACAACTCTTTTTTCTCTTCCAACCCAGTTTATTCTTGAATAACATTTTACTGCAAGGTTTTCTATTGACCAGGAGGTGTTCAAAAGTATAGTTGGGCCATTCAGGACTTCAACATATTGACACTGCACTGCACACACTGTTCCCCCCTCAAAGGCCCTTATATCTTTCTCACATTGCATACGAATATAAAAATCTCCTCTTACTACTACTACAGCTTGCAAATGCTGTCTGCCCTCTTTCATTTTTCTCCTGAAAAACCGCTCATGTAGATGCTACTTTTAATTCCTCTCTGCTACTATTCACAAAAACAGGGTTCCAAGAAAGTATTCAACCTGTGACTGGACATATCCTGTTGGTGGACATACTGCACTTGAAGAGGCAGGAAGATTCATCTTCCCAGGAGATACCTCCTGATGGGAAGCAATCAAACCATCTGCAGATCAAACTCCAGGACATTCACCCACAGATTTAATATGAATAGTACATTGGACTAATAAAACCTATTAGTCCTGTGGGGAGAAATTACTATGGAGACCATGTATGTTTCTAACTGGACTCAGATAATAGCCTGAATATATTTTTGAGGTTTGGCTCTTGTTCTGTCAGATGCTTGAAGGATGCCAATAGCCAGAAGACATTTCTTCCAAGGAACTTCACGGGTGTTTCTCATCTATGGGTGCTTGCTGCAGTCTCATTCAAACAGTAGAAAGATGAAGGGGCACAAAGCATGGCTCATCTATCTCTGGCAGCTTAACACTCCCTTAGGGGAAATCAGCTCCCTTTGAAAGCTCAGCAGTTTGTGCTTTTTATTCTATAGTTACTACAGTACTAGCCAATATTTGGGAGGAACTCTTAAAGGACAACAGTTTCTCTAGATGTGGGAAATATATTCCCTCTACACTGATACATAAAATAATCTAAATTACAATCAATCAATGCTATGCAGAGTCTGATCACCCTGGTTATTTTTTTCCATATTGCATCACTTTATGCTACTTAATTACTAGTTAAGAATCCTGCTGAGAAGCATGTCACCTCTTGTAGGAGTAGCTAAGGAGAATATGCTGCGAGTTATAGATAAAGCTAATCATAGGGTTGAAAACACATCTGAAATTTTCTCAGATTTTTGAATGCTTGCTCACTACGTAACTGGAGAGATGATTACAAAAGAAAATTAAATAATTGACAAATTACTGTCTAGAAGCACTGATGTTTCTAGGTTGATATGATTTATGTCCTGCCCAACCTTACATGCAATGTTCCCATTGCAAGTAGTAAGGATATTTTATGGTTCAGTATTGTGGGTGGTTTCCAGAGGGTTTCAAGAGTTAATATAGACACTGGTTGATATAAAGTGATGCAGAAGAATTGAACCCAGCTCTTGCCTCTGACAATTGCCTAACAGCAAAGTAGGCACAAGTTCTCCTTCCTGAAATATAGTTATGTACTTAGCATCTACTGCTTCCAGGGTGAGTTAGCTGCTTAAATATATTGAAGGATCCCAGTCTAGGGCTCCTTATGACAGATGGATTCTGTTAAGATCTCAAGCACTTTGAATCTACTATGGCAGTAGTAAGGAATTATTACTGACAACAGTTGTAAGTGAAAATATTTAGTTCCCTTAATTCCTAAAAAATAATCACTTCTTTTTGAGAAGAGGCATGTCATTCGTCACCTAAGGCTCCTGGCATCATTTCCAACTTCTTTCCTCTTAATAGAAAGCTGTTCCAGAACACTGCTTCTGTATTTTACATATTTTAAATAATTAATGTCTTCAGAAAGAATGCACAAAAATTATGCTTGGCTTTCATTGCTAGAGAAGTTGCCATAAGCTACTTAGATTACTACTATAGAAATGTTATTCAGATGCTTTTACTAATGTAAGTCTATATTGAGAGCTTGATCATGAAAGGCTTTTGTTCTTCAAGTTCTTCTTGACCTGCATAATCCTCTGGTTTAAATTCTTGAGGGAAAAAAAAGTGCATTAAAGAAATCATGCTTTGTGTACAAATAATTTTTCATTGTTTGCATAAAGGAGTTTTATGCATTGTTTTCCTCTTTAACTGAAACATTTCCTCGCATCAAAAAAAATATAGCCTTGAATCATGAAGGTCTAAAGTTTGACAATGTGTAAAACACTTTCACTGCAGTAATTTAGAATAGGCTGCACCAATTGCTACTTTTTCTTTCTACCAGGATATTTGAAAAGACTTGCAAAATGGAAAACAGTACACCCTTATTGCTGGCCTAAGTACAAGTCCGTAGCTGCTTACTACTTTTAAAAAGAAGGAAGGAAGAAAAAAAAAGGGCAAAACGAAACAAACCCCCCAAAAGCCCAAATCAACAGAGAAAGAAGAAGGGAAATCTCAGGTATTGAAGGAATCCACATTAGAATGAAGAGACAGCAAGGAATTTCAAATTTTGAAGAATACACTGTTACCAAAGTAGCAAAATTGGACTGACAAAAGGGAGGAAACATTGAGAATCTTCACGGTCCTGTGAAAGTGGAATGTAACACATCTTGCCATAACATATCTCCTTCCTGCTACAGAGTTTAATCCCTATGACACTGTTGGTGAATATACTGCTAATGAAGTTAATCATTCTGGATCTATTAATTAATGAGTAGATATTCCCATCTTCAGATATCCTGGCATTCATTCTCATAGATGTTTATTCTCAGGAGTTTTAAAATGGTTTGTAGTCCTTAGAAGATGGAACTTATGGAAGGAAAATATTTCAGATGAAAAAGAGATGGAGATTGAGTGGATTGAACAAAGTCACTGAAGAGATATGAGGATTGTATTAACAGTGCACACCCAAAAAATATACCTTTGCATAGCCTATTCTTTCCTAGAAGAAATAAGCCACAAATATTACTGTGTAACTTTTCCTTTATTGTGGGAGCCTGGTAGTATACTGCCACCCTCTGATGGAATATACATGGACCAAACAATTTCTCCACCTCCCTGCATCTATTTAGAAAGAATAGTATGGACTGCATCACATTTTCTTGTTTCTTGTCAGATATAGGAAAAAATTAAGACATGTGGAAGGTTGATTTGATCGTGTTAAAAAAAAAAAAAAAAAAAAAAAAAAAAAAGGAGGTTTTGAGGTTTTGATTGAATCTTTTTGTAATAAATTTAATTGCAAGACTATCGTTCACTAAGTACATAAAACTCAGTTCCTACAACTATTCCAAAGGAAGTAGTGTCAAGGAAAATTTTTGTGGAGTTTTCTCAGAGAGCTTTGGTGTTACCAGTTGTAGAGTTGTGGACCTCTAGGGATTTTTTTGTTGCTTCAAGCTTTACAAGCATTATGAAAGGACTTACACAAGCTTCCAGTTATGACTTTTTGCAACATTTCTAAACCCCACTAGAGAACAACTAAAAGCAGAAAGAAACACAGGTTCAGCTACTGCCTTTTCTTTATATGAACCAAGGTCTACATGGTATTACAGAGGTTATAAGTCAGAATTTCCTGAGTTGTTACAGTGGAATTCAAGTCTTTTCAGTTATAAAAGCAAATAAAGGGTGAGATGAGAGGTGCAGGAATTAATTATTTAAATAAGATCAGAGACAAGCAAACTTTTTTATTTGTTTTCTTTAAAGGGGTACAATAAGGCCTATGTTTTGAAAAGTAAGTGATGAAACCATGTATTTCCATTTTATCTTGGTTAGTTGGGTGCTTTAAATGCAGGTAAATGATGCTCAGTCCTCTCTGAGTACTAAACTTCCTCAAAGTATTTAAACACAGTATCAGTGATTTGAAAACCAGTAATGCCCTCAGAAAGCTTAGATTTATTTTTCCATCATCACTACTGAGGACGATGAGTTCAGCTTTTACAGAAATAAATAAATAAATAAATAACAATTTGAACTATTAAGATCAAATTCTCACCATATGGGAGTTACAAGAAGGTCTCAGTGCAGGAATATTCCATCATGTTAATTGATTACTGCAATATGTTGCACATGAGGAGAAGGAAGGAAAAAATGTTATGAAGATGTTCCAGCAGGTCCCATCTTTGAGTAATGCAGATCAATGAGGATTTATTGCCCACAAATTTACTGCTTTTATTCACATTTGGCTCTGATTTAAAGAGCTGATCCAGATTCTTGAAACAAATGGTAGGCAAAACCTTGACTGTACTTGAGCTAAGTTCTTTACAAAAGGAAGTTAACTATTAAAACACTGCTTGGCTTATCAGATTGCACACTACTTGGACAATCAGATCCTTGCACCCATTCCTGCTCTGCAATGCTGACTTAAGTGGTGGGCTGACACAAACTATGATAGTTTCATAATCATAGTCTATGACAACCTAAGATTTTTTCACTGATAATGTTTGACAACTTGGATTTATATGAGGTAATTAAAAATAAAAGGCATTGCTTGGGGTAACCGCCTCCTCTTGGGGGGTTGTTCATATAGATTTCTAATTCAGGCTTCACCCTTTATTATTTATGTACAAAAATGCCTTCACTCTCTGTGTTTGAACCTTGGTGTTCAGTGGGTTTGAACCCTTGTGCAAAAAAAAAGAAAAAAATTTACCGAATGGAGGCAAATATACTGTAAGCATGGGAAAAACAGGACAGTTTGGGAGGTAACTCATAGCTCAAGGGGAAAGATGGGTTACTATTAGGGCTTGGGATTTCTTCATCTTCACTGCTAATTTGGAATTTAAAATCTATTCAAATAACTAACATGAGAAAGTTTTAAAGAAAATCATGGTGACTGGACTCACAAGCTGTCTTTGCCATATACTGAAGCTTAACTGCATTACTGTGGCCAAAGTACTTAATTAGTACTTAATTAGAGGGACTCCTTTGTCAGGAGGGGGATAGGGGAGGAGAGACAAGAGGTATGGGTTCTAAAACCTCTATAAGTCTAACCTCCCTCCTTCCTACTGCCATCATTAGATTCATACTCTGCTACTGAATAGTCTCAGGTAGGGCTTTAGCATTTGACAAGTGAAGGCAATTTGGGGATTTAATACTTGTGGATGCATTGTAGGCCTAACTGTGACTTAAATGCAGTTTTCTTGTAAATCAAATATTAACTCGGAAAATAACAATACTAGCAAATGAAACCAGTGAGATGCCACTCAACACTACAGTCCTGCTTTAATCATGTTGCTCTTTGAAAGTTTAAAGCTTGTAATCATGCCAGACTGCCACGTTTTGGGTTAAAATTCATGAGAATTTACAGATATTATTTTGACCACTGGAGAGCTCACTTACTAATACAATAGAGACTCTCTCATGGAAATTTTTGCATTATTATTTTTTGAATGCACTACAGTGACTGCAAAGTTCAAAGCTATCTGCGTTGTGACAAAATTAGTATGTGACAAAATTAATGAAAAATGGGCTTAATTTACAATGATTTTTCCTATTTTGTTCTTTTTTATTTTGTATGTGTGCTGAGCATTACCAACAGATTCCGTGTAAAAATAGGGTATTTTGATTGTTTCATCTTTTCATAGCAGTAACCTACACAGATTTCTGTGTTAGTGCTCTAACCTTGAATTAATCATACATATATGAATTCCTACATCTATGATGTTTTCAGTATCTAAACAAGGCCAAAGTGGTCTTAGGGTACAGGCCAAAAATTAACTACTTACTTTCATTAAGATCATTCTTCATATTTCAGGTGAATTATCAAATAACCACGTATGAGATACCAGTCCAAAATATAAAACCCAATTAGAAAAGATACTTGGGTTTTTTACTTCCTAGGTTTAAAGACAAATTTCAGGGTGGGCAGCAAACATCAAAAGCAATTCCTATTTCCCTCCCCTTCTCTACATGTATGGAGCTGCATAGCATTGAGAAGGTTCAGAAACTGACAGGAGCAGAAAATGTACATAGCATACCATTATAGAAACACAACCAAACAAAATTAGAAAATGGTACCCACTAGTTGCTAGTACAAATAAACACAAGAAAGACATGTTTAAGTTTTATGAGCATGTATGTCTGATTTTAGGAAGCACACTACATGAAACTCTAAGCCTTTTGAATATTCCTTCAGCAGTTATATTCTTCCAGTTGAAAAACTTTTAAACACCTTATGCAAGCATCCCTGCATACAAATCAGATTTTCAGAGGTGCCATGTGAGAACACATACATTAGATCAAAATCCACCAGAATGCCAGGGATAAATGCGTGTTACTGAGTCATGGGAAGATCAGAACAATTTTTTAAAAAGTCTTTCTAGAACGTAGATTCATTTCTTCATAACAACATTTTCCAGAGAGATTTATTTCTGAATGTCAGGTTTTGAGTTCATCTCAGTTTGTATTTCCAAGCCTAAGACTGTCAGCCAGATATTTGAAAAGCCATCTATTTCTCAGACATTTAAACTAGCCTATTCATGGATATGCATGGCTTGTAAACCTACTTCCATATACCAGCCCTAATGAGATTTTACTCTTCTGCCTTCTAGTTATGGGCAAAGCAATCTGGTTTTGTGACTCCAGTGTGTATGCTTCGAATGTGAAATAGACTTGCATGCTTCTCACTTTTGTATCTGGGCAAGAGTTTTTGTTGTGCACAGAGAAACGGAGTTTTAAATCAGTATTGAAGATATTTGAGTCTTACTAAATTTTCTGGATTTCATCTATTTTTAGTTGCATGTAAGCAAAATTCACCGAAGTGTCAGTCTAGAAAAGGCAGTTCTCAAAAAAACCCTATACAATTGTTAACTGCAATTGTGTCCAAAATATACCCTATTTAATATGGAGCAGAGGATGCATAAGCCATTTCTAGTGTAAGCACCACACCAAACAACTCTATAGATTTTATATTTCCCTCAAGGTGCTCGAATTGTTAATTAACCAAATTCAGTAAATTAAGTAAAAAAGATAACTCCAGTTGTTTAACATGTAAAAGTTATGAATTATTAGCACCATGCAGTTTCATATGTGTAGCCTGAGAGCTCAGATTCACACTCTCAGAGGGCCTAAGTAACTGCACTCAGCTGACACACTTCTTGCCAGCTGACCCTTCTTACCTCAAACTTCTCCATGCTCCACCCATCCTATTTGTAAACCAATGCAAATTCTCTTAAATGACCAGCCTGTTAGTTCAATTAATTTGCATCTAGAAAACGTGAAAAATGCACTTAGAGTCAAATCCAGTACAAGTTTACCAAAGAACCATCATTTACAGTGAGCAACAATATGTGAGCATTGGGCTAGAATACTTCCATAGATTCCCTCCACCCTAAGTTTTTCTCTGGGATTCTATGAATTATGTAATTTACTGCCTTAATTGCATCAAAAGCTTGCAAACAGTGACCTCTATTAGCCAAGAAATGTAACCAGAACATCTCAGCTGGAGTAGTCACCTCTATGCTGATTACTTGTGGCTGATGCATCTTTGTTGGAGGAATTCTTATTTAAATGAAAGGGATTTAAGTCACTCATGAGTAAGGTGCCAGTATAAAAGAGTTACATCAGAACATCTGTAGCTCAGACTAACTAACTTGTTATGTCCCTGAACTGCATGTAGCTTCTAGTGCTGCCAAAGAATCTCTTAAAGCTTACCTGGAGCAAGGATAAATTGTTGAGGAAAGAGATGTGGGAATGGGAGTACTACAAAACTCACTGGTGAGGCAGAGGTTATAGCCCCAAACTTTATAAGTGTTAAGCTCCTTATATATTATTAGACAATATATATTTTATAACAACATGATCGTCTTTTTCTTTTCATACTGCTCATCAAGTTTTGAGTAAAAGCCTGATTCTATCTGTCTGAACTATTAAGGCTGATGCAAAACCAGGATTTTTCACTTTATAGACAGACTGGGAAGCTCAAAAGAGACATCCTGTGAAGCAAGATGATCCAGAAGACATAGTTCTGGAATTGTGACACTACCTTATCTCATGTCCATTGAGAATTATAAATACATATGCTCTACAAAGTTAAGCCAAATTAAAATGGGGTTATCTTTTATTTTAAAGATTCAAAAACTTCAGAATCACATGTAGAATGTCCATGGTGAGCTACAAATTGAATGTATTCTTTTCCACATAAGAAAATTGTTTTTTTAAATGTATTAGGCAGACAGGTCAATTTGTAGGTGTTCTAGGAAACTTTGATGCCACATATTATCCATGTTTAAAAAATAATTTATTTTAAAAATCAATTATTCTTTCATCTGATTTCCGATTTGAGCCTTTCAGAGATTGAGATGATAGCAAAGGAGTAACTTCACAGTGGTTTTGTAGGGTTTTTAGTCATCTTGGCTTGACCTCCATTATGTTGGTAGTGAAGAGTCCATTTGATGATCTGGTTCTTTGTAAGCAGTCAATGAAGAGGATGAACCTTGTATGAGGCACCAGGACCCACCAGACAGAGAGGAAACAAGGGGGAAAAATGAGAAATGGGGAAATGATTTCATTTTATGAGCCTTTCAAGCTCATACCCAGACACACAAAAAACCCAACCAGTCAACCAACCAAACAAGCAAATTTAAAAAAAAAAACAAAAAAACACAAAAACACCAGTCTAAACAGTATATGTCAATAGTTTTGAGGTTAATATTATTTATTTAGTAATAAAATCCTTGGTACTTCCACTTGTATTTTTGGTGTTTTCAGGCTGAATCTCTTTAATACAAACAGCAAAACTCCAAACATTTGTGAGACTGGTTATAGTTTATCTTGCCTATTTCTTGAGGCTTCCTATCACCCCCACTTAGCTGAATATTTTCAGTGACTATATATTCAAGCAAGTTTGATTTCTTGCATGTGTTCTGAATCAGAAACCTGGAGTTCAAGACTGAGGCAGCCTGAGAGACTCTTCATCACTGTCAAAATTTCTCATATAATAAGAAGCTGGAGAGTGGCTTCAATGTTACTCATATTTAGGCTGACAAAAGGGGATAACCTGTTTTAACTATTTTGTAGGACTGGACAACAGTGATTTTCTGTCACTTCCATTCAAACACTATTAATTCCTTGCATTAGGGAGGTAACAATAGTTCTAAGGAGCTGTTGGCTTGAGTGTAATCAAAACTTCATTCCTCAAGTGACATAATACCATTTTCTGCAATCAGACACCAAGACAGTCACCCCAGGGACAGTAACAGCAGATACCACACAGTGTATCAATAATTTCCTTTCCATTCAGTGTGGATGGGCAAGGTCTGCTTAGTACCTGAGTTATAGGTACAGTCCTCAGGAGCTACATACATACTAGTGACTGAAAGAAATAAAATTCAGTCCAGTCTTGTGGTGTTAGTGGCATGTTAAATTTTGCTTTGTAAATTTAGAGTAGACACACTGAGTGTGTACTAAGGAACTGTGAATGCTTTTATCTTGTTGATGTATAAGCCTGATTCTGAGCATGCAAATAGATCTTTTGAAGTTGTAGACAATTTGCATGTGATAATACACATACTCAATGTGCCTTATGGAGCTGCTAAATATTTTTGTTCTGACCATTTTAATGCCCGTTCTAGCATCTGTCATGCATGAAACTCCTGTTACTTGAGACACTTATGTGGATAATCTGACATTTAACTCCTGTCTTTGCTGAGTCAGGTGCATATTGCTTTCATCTCTATTCTAAGGCAATATGGTGTTCAGTAATTACCTTTATCAATCTCTATGCTCTAAATTCAGTGTCTCTATATTCACTGAATAAACTGCACTATAAACAAGCTGCTTGGTATGTAGATAAAAAGTGTATCCTTTTAATACCAAATTGTTGTTACATCAGGCTCCATATATGTATATTTAAGGATCAAAGGCTAGTATCAAGGATGAATTGCTATCATAAACACAATTCAGTAACAAGGATAAAAAAATCAGACTAATCAATGTGAATCTATACCCATTTCTCTCACATCATTTAGTGTATTTAATTTCATTTCATATTTTTCTTTGGTAGGTCTACAAATAGAAAGAGGTCAAGGTGTTAATCATCTGAACAGGTAAGAGTCAAGTTTTCCCTAAGACTTAGAATTTTATATTCTATCTTTCAATTCTATAAGATTATAATATATATATATTATAATATATATTATGATTCTATAAGTTTATAATAAATTTATAATATTAGATTATTATTTATCAGATCTTGTTTCCAGAATCTTATTTATACTAATTATGCACTGTTTTTTCTATACATTTTATTTTCCTTTAGGCAATTTTTATTGTTTGTTTCAATTTTTTGTCATCTGTTTAACACTTGATTTCCCTGGTTTGCCTAAAAAAACCTCATGATTATCAATAAAATATTAGTTAATTGATTTTTAAATTCCTACAGATTGATGTGAACTGAAATGTTGTGAAGAAGTAAAATATGTGGAATATGTCAGCTTCATAAACGCCTGAAGAATATTACCCAGTTTCGAACACAATTTCTGTATTTCTCTCCTTCACTTAAATATATACAATTGCATAAAAAAGATGATGTGTGCAAATTTATCAGTCACTGAAAAGGAATTGTGGACACCAAATCTCTGGTTAATTTATACTTTTGCTCTCTATAATAAAAGTTTAACTACTATTTACAATGGCTGAAAAACCAGAAGAAAAATTACAGATAATATATACATTTACTTGACTATCATTTAGTAAATCCATAAATCTTCTCTTCTTCCTTAGATATTCAGCTCTGTTCAACAGAATAACAAGGAGTAGGTAAGTTACAAAGATAAATTATTCTTTCCCGTTTCATATTCTATTTATAATCTTTTCATTCAGTAGAGCTTTTAATTTGTTTTGGGTTTGTTGGTTTTCATGCTCCCATGTATTTTTTAAGAAATAATTTGTTGCAATTCATATTTCTTTCTTTTCAAAATTATAATCCAATTATTTTCTCAGTAAACAAGAATTTCTTCTTTTTATGAGAAATGAACCACAAGAAAAAGTGGTTTCTGATTAGATAAGCTAATTTTGAAAGGAGAGAAAGAATCAAGAAATGAACTGGATAAAAATAATAATGGAGCATACCTTGTTAGATAAAAAATGGAATAGACATTAGAGACAATTAATGCAGGAGATACTTAATGCTGCAATATGTTAAACAAGCTTTGTCTTATATTTGCTCTATAAATCATAGTTTCCTTAAATAATGTGTTATAACCACCCAGCTAAAAACATCACATTTCTGTAAACACATGCCCCTGTAAATCCCTTTGTTCTCTGCTACTTTGCATGAAAACCCCAGCACCCTTTGCAGGAGGGGTTGGGTGTGTATGTGTGTGTGTTTACAGGTAGCTAGAGATATAATACAGATTGACTGTTCAATTGATTAGAGAAAGCAATCTATCAACAGTCAGGATTAATATTGCATGAAAATACTTGGTAATTTCATTTTATGGATAAAGATGATTTCTTTCAGATTGGGTTTCCAAATGACTAAACTGCAGACTGCATGGTCTTAATGTCTGGGCATGATTCTGGTTCAGGTCTTACACTATGACAGCACCTTTTATCAGGCTGTTAGGAAAACTGTATTAGAATCAAGTGGTCTGTGGGATAATTTGTCCTGTATTATCTGTTTATGGTATGTAGTGTAGTTCTCTTTCTAAGAAGGATAAACAGGGAATTTTTTTGAGTGGTAAACCTTTGAGAAAAATTTCCTATTTCTCTCTTTTCTGCTCTTCAGGTGAACATATGTGTACATATTTCTAAAGTAATAATCAAATTGGAATTAAAAATATCCCTGACCCATATTAATAACACCCCCTCCAATGGAAATAATCTTGCAAGGCCAATCTCCAGAAGGCAAGGATGAACAATATTGGTTTTAGAACTCTGAAAGTATCTACTATATAATCAAAATTAAATGTCAAGGTTTTTAGTACAGAGATATGATCCTGGCTGGGTCTGTTCAGCTTTTTATTCAGCAGTTAAGCAACTGGCAGTTTAGTTAGGAAAGATAATATGTAGCTGCATATTCTTATACTGTAATTCTGATGGTTTTTTTTTTTTATTGGAAGCTAGAGAAACTGTTTGTCTCACCTTTAAGAAATAGATATACATTTTATTTATCTTTCCTTAGCAGTAATAGTTTCTGGGCAATTTTCAAGACACCAAACAATAGAAAACACTATGTGCAACTATTAAGAAATCAGAGTTTGACATAATTCGCTAACTGTGTATTGTATTTTGTATTTTTTGCATTTTGTAGCAAACATCAAAATTTACTGCCATGAAAAATTCAGATATAATACCATTTTTTCATCAGCTGCCCTCAAATAGAAAGTTGCTGAAGAAAGCAGATCAAACAGTGGTTTATAAAAGAGTTGGACAAGGTTATAGGCAGTCAGTTTCAGCTGTCTTAGGACACATACAGCAAAGAATACAAAAAGAGATTGAGACAAACCTTGGAGTATAGATTAGATCCCTCCCATGGAAACAGAAAGAGTGGATGTGTTTTAGTTTAGCTGGAATGGGTAAGAGAAACAAGTCTGGAAAGACATCTTTGTGCAAGAACCAAAGGGCAAGTAAGAACCACTCTGAGGAGGAAAATTCCAGAGGGAAGTTGTAACAGGAGCAAGCTGTGATTTCAAACACCTATTGAATCAAAGCTCCTCCAGCATAGCCCTGTGATGGAATGTGGGGACCAGGGAGATCTCTGAGCAGTGATGGTGAATCATCTAGCCAGGAGACAACAAAGATTTCAAGGATTGTATTTCATTAGAAAGTTGAGTAAAATCAGCACATTTCCAGTTTGGTATTGATGAACCAGCATTTTCTGTAAGAAGACAAATATTCTGTTGACAGTTTTGATGAGCTCTGTTTTCAAGGATCAAGACCAAGGGATCTTCTGCTACTTCTCTCTGCCATATCCACTCTGGTCCTTGATGCAGGAATTGTCATCTTTAGTTATATTTGCACATTGCCTGCAACACTGGCTGGAGGCCATAGACTACAGCACAAAAAGGCACAGAAATCACAAGACCTAAGGTGTTTTCATTTCTGTGCATCTCTAATTGATGGCCCAGGGTTTCATGGCCTCTTTAACTAATGTTGCAAGGGATCAATAATGCCACATCACTGATCTGTCCAAACTAGTGAACCATATGCAACATTCCAGATTACCTTTGGTGTTGCTCATATAGAACTATAGTACAGCAATATAACATCTCAAGCTGTCAAATGTGGATAGTTTGTGTTCAAAGTATTATCACAAGTGGTGACACTGTTTTTTCTTTTGTGCTGAAGTTCATATAAACTAAAGTTTAGTTCATTCTTTTTAATTTATTCTTCTTTTAATTTCCCCTTTTCATATAAGGCATATTATGATCTTATGAAGCTGACACTAAATGATCAAACAATATTGAACCACCTAATGAAAATCTTAAGCAAAAGTCATTGTGAATTAGGTATTTGCTAAACTGACAACACAAGCCTTTGTAAACCTGATATTATTCTTATGTAAACTCATGAATGGAGACTTTCTCAAACAAATTACTTAATAACATCAGAGAGTCATTGGCTGTGTAAATATATCCCAGGGGCACATCCTAAGATTCCTCAATTTAAATGTTCAATAGAACTTCGTATTTGTCACCTTTAATAACGAGATTTTCCTTATGAAATCATTATTAGCATGAAAAAGTTAAATTTTATATCTAATTTCTTGAATTAATGCTGTTTGAAGACCCGAAGGGTTTGAAACTTCTTTCAATGGAATTCATCATTTACATAATTTTCATAGCCCCAGCCCTTTGCTCTCGACTATAAATGCACATTGTGATTTTTTCATGCATTAAGGCAGCAACTTCTATTTTTCTCTACACAAAACAAGTAACAAAATAATAACAGGTAATAAACATTTTTAATCTTTAACGTTACATTAACAGTGAAGTGCTATATTTATGCTTTCACAACAACACTGCCTGCTGAATGATGCCTTTCTGGATCTTATTGTGAAGATATTTGATTAGAAAAGGAAAAACAATTGAGTTATTTGAGATCAGTGGAGCTCTCCATCATTTGTTGCTTGAGATATTTGTGAGTGCACAGCAGCATGGCCAGATTTTTAAGCAGACTAGACAGTATTTTCTCAGCTCAACATTATCATAGTTCAGCCGTGACCTATGAGTGAGATGCTTATTTGATGTATTTCTTTTTGTCATTAATATAGCTTATTAGATAGGAATTTTATTCCTTTCATAAGCCCAGGCTTTGTTCATCAATGCAGCACAGCTTTTGAACAAAATCTCTCTTGATGTTAACCTCTCCTCTGCTTACTTTTACCCATATTAACTTACGTTACTGTAGGTCTTTCTGAATTCAGAGTCATGGACATATGGTAGGCATAGGACAAAGGTTAGGACAGACCCAAACCTAAAAAAAGACTATCACACTGTTGGCAAAGATAGGCATAACATATAGAATAATACATAGCATAACAGTCACAACGGAAACATAACACTTCAGACAGTATTTTGAATGGAAAAACTGAACTTATCTCTGGGATGAGGCTAAATTTGTTTGACAACAGCTGCTTCCATCCAGTGATTTGCTACAAACTGCAAATCAATTTTATAATGTAGACAGATACACCATTTCCCACTTAAACAATGGGCATGATAATTTTAGTATTATTCCTCTCTGTGCACAGTGAAAAGACTAAGGAAAATGAGGCAGTCTGTTTTGCACCATTTTTTTTATTAGGATTCAATGTGAGATTAAGATTCTGCTTTTAGGTATATACTTTTCATCCAGTTACAAGTATATAAAAAATTATTCCACCCACATAAGATTCACTGACTCTACTGATTGACTCTTCCCTGGCTGTGATGGGAATTTATTCATCTAAAGCACCAATTAGTGCTTGACAATTCTTGACATTTAAAGTATTAATCTGGAGCCAAATGTAAGTGTGAGTTTGATCCATTTGCCCATACGTACATTCAAGTGTAGTGCTGTTTAAGAATCCTTGTGTCATGTTATCATATAAAAAAGAGTTAACACTACCTTCTTTAGACCAATCCCTGGAAGTAGTTTATCCTATTTGAATTCAAAATGGAAAAACAGATACATGAAGTTTAAACTGAACACAATTTAATTTGCATTGATGAATGCAAAGCAGTATGGTGAATACTGATTTTTTTTTAAGCCAATATATTCTGCCACAGATTTACTCCAATCTTTTTTAAAGTTTCTGTAAACATGAAAGGGTGTGTTCCTTCTTTTTTTCCATAGAGGGAATACATGTAGCTGTGCATTTCATCTCCAGTCACAAAATATCTAGAAAGATATTCTGGGTGCATTACCTAGATTTTTATTATTTTTCAACAGAAGTTTCAAAAGTCATGTGTTCATGTTAACGTTGCTGTTCTTCCCACCCAGATACACTAACAGAGTTTCAGAGATGGACAAAAAAAAAAAAAGGCTTGAAAATATTGTTAGTGATGAAATCCAGATGTTACAAGTTTGGTGATCAGTGCTCAACGTAGAAAAGGGCTTATATCAAATACTGTACCCATGAAACCCTTTAGGTATTTTCTGTCATGCAGCAGTTTCCTTGCAAACCTGGTCCCACATAATCATTCTACTTGAAATAAAAGAGGAAGTCCAGTGTGTGTGATCGACTCTTTACAGTTTTTAATTTCCTACAAATCATGTTAGTTGCTTGACGATGCTTGAAACTGTAGGAATTAGCCATACCAAAGTTATTCCTTTTGGATTCCAAACTAACAAGCTCAGAACAGCTTGTTGGAAGGTCTGGCATTTAGTTGCAATCAAGTTCAATGATGACTTGCAATGTGCATGTCAAAAGGAGGTCAGCCATTTGAGGCTGCTTGCTACCAACCTTCTCTTTCCATGAGCCAAATCACTGCCCAGACACTCATAGAGACTTCTTATTACCACAATGCCAACATGCTATCCAGGTTAAAATGTAGCTTTGCTATTCATACAAAGCCCCTGGAAAACTTTATGAAGGAGTGCTGTTGTTTGTGAATGCCAAAATTCTACTGGCTCAGACATTTGATGGATTGTGAGCCATTTCCCATGTTCTAACTCACCATGCTGTAAATTCTGGTTTATAAAATATGAGAATTTAAATGAGTTCAGATGTTTGGGGTTTAGGTTTTTTTGTTTGTTTCTTTTTCCTTATGTTTTGCATGGCCATTTGCAATAGCCAACCCCCCAGACCAGCACTTACCAAAAACTCCCACTGATTCCTGAAGGTTTCTGGATGTAGCCATTGAAAAACCTGCATCTGACATCAGTTGCCCTGCTGAGATTCCAGCCAATGTTCTCACCCTGTGCTCATGTGCTATTCAGATATAATTGTCTTTGATTTGCAGTATCTCTTAGTAACGCAGGCAATCTCTTTAATTCACTTCAGTGACAACAGGCACAAATTGAAAAACAAAAAAGCACTTATAAAACTCAAATTCAAACATGTAACTCAAATCTTCATTCCAGACTAGATTTGTCGGCTTAAAAATAAAATCTACCTGGACTGATTTTAGGATTTTAAGGATTTAAACAAAATATTTTTTTGCCCCATAAACCAAAGCTATGAAAAATATGCTAATCATACCAGGATCACGGGAGATACATATTCCCATCTGTCTATCTGTTTCAGCTTGAACTGCTCAGGGACACATTCTATTCCACTACTTTTAGGGCACTAATTTTAGGTTTGTGGACTGATGTTTCGTCTATCTATCCATCAGAAGAGCTTGAAGGAATGCCAAACTGTTGCTTCATGGAATCATTCTGCTATTTTCAGATTTTTTTTCATATGCATATTAGACATCAGATTGAAAAATCTTTTATTGACATTTCCCTCAATGTTGAAATTTTCCTTTTTTGCATACCATTACATTGTGATTTGACTTTTAAGAAACATACAGTTTTCGGGGGTATTTTATTAGTTGATGTAGAATTGTGTCCTAAGTTGGAAGACAATATACATTTTGTTTTTCTTGTGTTGTCTGCCTATAACTTTGACTTTCCTTTCTTTAGTGTGTGTACAGAGTAAACTTTCTGATGGAATTTATTGTCACCATTGTGATTTCTATTTTATGACTGACATCTTCTCTGCAAATAAAAAGAGAAGGCGGACTATAAGGGAAATTATATCACTGTACAGAACATCTCTTCTGGATAAGCCTTTAATATGAAAATAATACATCATATGTAAAGTGCCATCAGTATTTCTGGTGCTCAGAGCCAGAACATGATTACACTTTGGACTGCACATGTGGCATTTAGGTATTTAGCTGACATTTTAAGTGATTGAATGTTAGGAACCTACCTCCCATCCTGCTTGCTGAAAATGTGCTGCCAGGGTTCATATCCTGGAAAAGTTCTGCACCATAGGTATAACAACAAATAAATGAGGAGAAAGGGAAAAGATGTTACCCATAAGGTCACACAGCTTCTTTGTGAGTGAAAAAGTTTTTTAAGTCATCAAAGGATTTGGAAGAGAATGTCAAAGATTTCAAGGCAGAGATTTCTTTTTCAATTGGGAGCTGGAGGAAAAGTGGAGGTATTGAAGAGTGTTAGATTGAGAGCCACAGGCATTGTAACTATCCTGATATAACCAAGAGATGATAGAGGTTGGAAAGGGAACACATGAGTCCTAGAAAAGACCTTATTATGTATCGTGCTTTACCATGAAAGAAGTTAGAGTGAATGATAATCTCAAATGCCTCCAGCCCCTCATCAAAAGATGGAATTTTATACCCATTCTTTGTTTAAACTACAGTACTTTTCTTTTTCCAGATTGACATCAAAAATTTCTCTCTATGTTCTATTTTGTTCCAAGAAGTCAGCTTGAACAGGTTTACATCTGAACAACAGCTGTAGTGTGCTCCTTTCCATTGTGAACCCATAATACAAGTAGATATAATTGCATCAAAGTATGACTGACTCATCTTAATGCAACTTTAAGATGTTTCACTACTTACATCTTGAAAGCAAGTGAATTTAGTTCAGCTCTGATTCTGAATGGGTTATCAGGAGTCAGTGGCTTTGAATTTTAGTCTTTATACAGTTACAGAGCAAAAACTTCCTATGGGTTGGCTCTACTAAGTAAACACAACATGAAATCAAGCTGTGAGCTTCTCTGTAGGTTTGGCTGTTTGTTGAAATTATCTTTTGAAGTTCTCAGATTCATACCCTGTCACAGTAAAAAGCAACACCAGGTAGCATCTCCTGGCAGTTTTCATGCACTTGCTAATAAGGATTCCTGTAAACTGTAAAGTTGCTAGATAGAATTCTCAAATGATGGAACTCTAGAAAGTAAGTATTTGCATTTTATTCTACCAACCTGAGATAATATTTCACATTGCTCAGATAAGATTGCATCTGTATCCAATAAGATAGTTTTTTTTACCCTAAACAGACACAGAAAAAAGACAATTTCCAATTGTGAGTCTTGTCACGACAATTTGCAGTTTGCCCATTTCTAGGTTTTATTTTCTTAGAATACATCAGAGTTACCAGTCTGGGACATATGAAAATGTAATTGAGCTTGAAATGTCATCTTGATAGCAAGTGATACAGTTAATTCTGTTGGTAAATGTTGTGGAGTGCTAATTGCAAAGTCTAAATTTAACAATTAGTTTAGAAAATCTGAAGTGTAATTTATAATGGGATATAAGCTGCAGGCTCCAGCTTGTACTGACATTTTTATTATTATTACTTATACCAGTTTAGAAGCAGGCAGCTGAAGAATTTTAACCAAGAATCTAGATGCATGCCTAATTTAACTTCAACCAAATTTGACTATACATTTAGTAAATTTGCTACAGCTGCAAAACATGTTCTAACAAATTAAACCTGTATAAAGTCTTTTGCATTCTACAAGTTGTAATTATACATGAATTGATATTGTCATCTTAAACTTCATTGACATCTTTTAAATCTTCATTGATGTTTTCAATCAGAGAAGCTTGGGTGGTCCTGGTCTCTGTTTCCTATCCTCTTAAAGAGGAGTGTTGCTCTATTTCAGCATCTGGAGTTTTGAAACTTTGATTTAGTCACAGAGAATTTACACTGGAGATTCTGCAATACAAAAATCTTTGAGATAATAAAATATTAGCAAGAGGGAAATAAACCGGAGTTGATAAATCTTATTTTCCTCAAACTGAAATCTTTTGCATTGTGGAACCACTGTATAGTTGAAGTTGGAAGGGAGGTCTGGAGATCACCTAGTTCAAATTCTCTGCTCAAAGAAGAGTCAACTGGTGTAGATCTCCTAAGATTATATCCAGATACGTTTTCACTGTCTCCAAGGATGGAGACTCCACAACCTCTCTGGGCAGCCTGTTCTAGTGTTTGATGAACCTCCCAGTAAAAGAGCTTAGATGGAGTTTCCTATATCTCAGAGTGGTCCTGTGGCCTCTTGTTTTGCCTCTGTGCAGAGGAGAGTGTGGCTCCTTCTCACTGGTTATTCATCCACACTGATGAATTCATCCACACTGTTTGTCCTGGCCTCTACTTGCCAGGATAAACAACTCCAGTTCTCTCAGCATCTACCCATTTACCAGTTGCTCTAATCCCTTGCTTAAGGTCTTCATGGCCATTTGCTGGACTTGGTCCAGCACATACATGCCTGTTTTTTACTGGTAAACACAGAGCTGTGCACAAAACTCAAAATATGTCTCACCAGTGCTGAACAGAGGGGAAGGACAACCTCCCTGGACTTGCTGGATACCCTCTGCCTCATGCAGCTGAGGATGCCATTGACCTTCTTTGCACAGTGCATCACTGTCTTGTCATCAATTTGGATTCCCACTGGACCCCCAGGTCCCCCTTTTCCAAGTAGTTTTCCAACCATTTAGACTCCAGCATGTACTGGTATGTGGAGATGTTCCCCCCATGTGCAGAATTTTACCTGTCATTGCCTTCATAAGGTCCATTTTGTCCCATTTCTCCAGCCTGCTAAAGTTCCTCTGAACAGCAGCACAGCCATCTGGTGTATCAATCATTCTTCCCACATCTGTTTCAGCTGCAAACTTGTTGAGGCTACACCCTGTCCCATTACCTATGTCATTAATTTAGTTTCTACACTTTAATGGTCCCAGTATTAACGCCTGGGGTCCTCCACAGGTCACAGGCCTTCAGCCAAACCTGATTGTAACCCTTTGAGTCTGATGGTTCAAACTACTTGGCTTTTCATTATCCACTTATCTAGGCCACATTTCACCAGCTTATTGATGAGGATGTTACAGGAGACATTGTCATAAGCCTTTCTGAAGTTGCAATAAACAGCACCCATTGCTTTCTCCTCACCCACTGGGCTAATGTTTTGCCTGTAGAAGGCTTTTTGGATAGCTATGCATGATTTCCCTTCTCTTATTCCATACTGACTGCTCCCATATACCTTCTTGTTCATATTGTGTTTCAAAAGATTTCCAAAATTATTTATCCTATCACCTTCCAAAGGACTGAGGTGACATTAACCAGCTTATATTTCCATTAGTCCTTCTTGAATACAAGAGTTGCACTTGCTTGCTTTTGTCACCACGTATATATCCAGGCATGGAAAAAAGCTCTCTACTAATGTTGTAGTCAAGATTCAGCTTTGGAGCACTGTAGTTTGCCAAAACTACAAAAATTATAAAGTGGTTGCTACTTAAATACAACAATATGCAAAGCATACTTGGTTTTTCATTTCAGCAATGCTTTTTAACTTTTCACTTTTGCTTCAATTCTTCTCATTTCTGTCTCCTTCAAGTATGCAAATCTATTATTAGTCACTCTTTTCAGAACTTTAGGTCCAGTAGAGTAGAGATACTTCAGTTTTGTCACTGACAATAAACACAATTGGATTTACCCAGTACACAACCTTGAAGATACTCACTTTTGAGGAAGACAAGACGCTCTCCTGGTATAAATGGCCATGTTGTATTGAATTGTTTCATGCCAAACTTGCATTGGATGAATATTTGGCTCCAAAAGCTCCTTTTGAAGTCAGTGAACTACTTATTGACATCCCTGTGGAATGTGGAATATTGTATCCATGACATTATCTCTTAGGTAAAATGAAGACAAGAATTTTCCTCATCAAGAGAGTGTTACAGAAGGACAGATAACATGTTAATTCTTTCTTATGCTATACAGTGTTGTTGCAGAAAGTCACTGCTTTAGCACAAAGGAAAACAATAACTGAAAGTGTCATCACACAGTAAATAATCTTCAGCCCAGTGAAAAATCATTCTTGCCCTCCCACAACAGTTCAAAAATAATAGAAGAACTTGAGACTGGTAATGATAGCTTGATTTTCTTCTGCATTGCCCCAGCTTAGAAAGTGTAATTTTCCTGTCATATAAAAAAATCTGAATGACAACAAGGCAAGGCTGTAGTTTAGCACCCTGCTTAGCATTGACCTTATGTATGAATTGCCAGTTCACTGCAATGAGACAGTTACAGGTCTTCTCTTCCACTCCTTTTCATGTGAAAGAATCCAAATCCCATGTGCCTTCCACCATTCCTCCCAAGCACAGTAAGCAGAGCACCACAAAGACTCCAGTGCCATTACCCTGTGTTCTTAGGGGAGGAGGGGGCAGAGGGGTGATGTGATGAAATGTGCATTACACAACCACAGTGGCAAAGGCAGAAATAGAGGATGGAATTCATCTTCTTTTTCATCCTCTGCAGAATGTGTGGAATGAATTGAAGACTTTTTCAAACCAACCTATAGTGACTTGTCAGCACCTGTGTGGTCTTATTCTTTCAGTAGCAGGTTTGCAATTCAACACAACATTCTTATTTATGTATGGGGGGGGAAAAAAAAAAAAAAAAAAAAAAAGAAAAAGAAAAAAAAAAAAAAGTAGGTTAAATGGGGTTAAATGTTACTCATCTGTATGTTACTTATGCAGAGACTTGCTTCAGTTACAGTACCTGTTTCATAGCAGTCTTGTGCAGGATGGCTTTGCCATTCACTTTACTGAACTCAAAGCAACATGCATCATTTATACTTCTGTTGTAGAAGCAGTGACACCTTGCCAAACCTCCTTCCTGAAAGCCAGGTGAATCAAATGAGCCTAAAAGCAATAAACTATGTACTTTACCCTATAATCATTGAAATTTTCAAGACTATATTTCCAACCATTTCCAGAGATTAAGGTTAGCTCCAAGCATTAGGTATAACTTTTAGTGTTCTCTGTATAGTACCAAAAGCCCAATAAATTAAATAAGTTACTACGGTTCATAAAATCATTGTAAATGTAATACATCTCAGTTGATATAAATGAACTCTTAGGATTTAATATAACAAAAATGAATCTTTAAATGATGCGTGATACTTCTGCTTTTATTAGTTGAGCTGGAGAAGGTTTTTATGTTGCATTTGGGAAGAGACAGTTAAGACACAACATCCAGGGATCTCATCAAATGGATTTAGCAGTTTTCACATCAAAAAACAAAGAGTCATCTGGTCAACAGAGTTCATCAGGTAAATTTTGTAAGAATTACATCTATGTAGCCTGGGTTTTAGTAAAGCTTAAGCACTGGGCATTAGAAGCATCATAATTTTATCAATGTTGAGCATTCAGCACAAATTTTAGTTGCTGGTATATAGAAAAAGTGACACAAAAATGCTGAAGATATAGATACAAAACAGACAGGAGGCAAGGAGTGAAGGTATATAAAACTGTCAGCTTCTGAGCATTTCTTATGTAAAAGAAAATGAAAGAAATATTTTTCACATTTCATCCTTCAAAACCAATGCAATATTAAAATGATGCATTCAATAAAGCCAGAGAGAATTCACAACTGCTAATGTAGTTTGTCCAAGCCCTATTATGAATCCTGTTATTGCTAGTTGCATGCCTCCATGCATTCTTGTTGCTTTTTAAAGCAATCTGGACTTGAAAGCAATCCAAAGCTACACTGTTACATTGTAAATTGATGTACATCAGCCTTAAACCAGTCATCACTGTGAAGGGAACCAGGAGAAGACAGGAAAGACATAAATTATTCAACATCCAGGGAGGACATTTTTACCATATGCCTCCATTTTTAATATAAAAAATAAATGGTGGGCACACATGCATGTACCCACACACAGACACTTTCTATGAACCCTTCAATTATTTTTGAAAGAAATATCAGACAGATACAACCCAAATGTTTAGTCCCAGTCTCTGCATAATAGCATTAAACTAAATAGCCTATCTTTTGTATTTGGTGAGTAGAAGCAGAAAAATGTGGCTGCTACTAACAGGTACCCATGGTGAGGTTTTCAAATCTCTCAGGTTTTAACCTGTTGTTTCTATTAGGAACAAAATTGATCAAAAATTAATTACTTTTCACAATTTTAGCCATCATATATTGTACTACAAGCAATATTAAGAACAGCACATATTGTACTAAGAGACCCATTTTTGTTCATATCTTTTATGGGGTTTAATAATTATCTTAACTGCTGAACAAATACTCAGCAACATTACAGAGAAATTGATTATGGAGCTGGTAACTAGGCTTAATACAGCCTGGAACAGAGATAGAAAATAACAAAACTATACTCTTTAAAAGGCATGTCTTATAAACCAAGGGTGTAGCAAAGGTGGGGAAAAAAATCCTCTTTTATATTAAACAAATAGAAATTTTAAAATGTAAAACTTCAATATTCTTTTACAATTTTATCTGTATTTAATATACAAGCAGCACTGAGCAATATCATTTTCCTTTTATAATCGACAATAGAAAATATTAACATATATGTCTAGGTGCTGCAATTGAACATTTATGAAGCTGTATCTGTCCACCCCTATTTGCATTAAATATTTGTGGTACTACCATGAGTCACAAATCTCAAGAATTTAAATTTGAAACACATGCTTCCTAATAGCCTCTCTTTAATAATGTATCCATGTTCCTAATCAATATGGGTGAAATGTTTTCATAATTTAATAATAAAGTGGGTATATTCAGAATTTTGAACAGGTGAGAATAAATCATGTTTGCTTGTGAATAACATCTTTTATCATTTACTCAGTGGGATCATAATGTATTCTATCAATCTGCACCAAAGGTAGTAGCAGGAAGCTATTTTATAGATTTCTTGGTAATCTGAGCTGATGTTATACCTGTTACAGGACACTTCCAATAAAATAGAAACACAGCAGGATGAAAAAAGATACAAATGGTGTTTTTATACCAGTCAATAAAAGCATGACTCTGTAGTAATAGAAAATTTGTTCATGAATTGTGAAGTACCAGTGGCTCAGTTGGTAAGGTATTAAAATAATTCATGTCCTGCCATTGTAACTTTTTCTTACAATTGTACCTTTAATTTGCTCTCTCATTTTCATTGTCAGTGAGAAAAAATAAGTCACATACATTCATGGACTGTGTCATTAAAGCAATTTATTGAAACTTATTTATTCACTTTTTATTTCTTAGATCATTCCCTGTCAAAAGCAAGTCTAGCACACATATAAATATGAAATTCTCTCTAATGACTCGAGTTCATGTTTTAGACGTTGTATTTCAATGATGCAAAACTTATTTCATTTGAGATTCAAAGTCTACTTAGCCAATGCCACAGAATCACTTCCAAAAATATTATGTCTAGATTTTTATGTGCAGGCTAATGCCTGTCAGAAGAGGCTTTTCTCCTCTTCACTGAGGAGTGCAGATTTTGGGGGTGAATCCAGCAGGCATAAAGATTGCCAGTTAGGCACAGTTTGCAGGACAGAGCCAGTAAAAAGATAATTCCACTATAGATGCACTGGATTCTGATCCTAGACACACAACTGAAACTGGGACTTATCCCAGAATAAGTAGGAATAATTCTGCTACATGGTTATCATCCATAAGCTGTGATCATCATCAGCTGCATTTCTTTTAAAACAGGAAATGAAATTAAATACATTGAAGAGAAATAGAAATAAACATATTGCATCTGAAATCAAATTTCTCTTACTGGATGGAAAAGATTTCACTGCTTTTGTATACAGTTGTTTTGGCAGATTTAGGTGTCCAGTCTACATCCTTTTAATTGTGGATTTTGGATGGGTTTATCTACTGTTTAGGGGGACATTTCTTTATTGCTTTTGTTTCACTACATGTACCTTTGCTTATTTTTCCCAGATAGGAAATTCTGATTTTTATAAACATGTACTTTCAAAGCACATGTTGTTAAGGACATTTAATCTGTGAGGGAATGTTCTTTCTACTTCCCACGGGAAAAAAAGACATCATGAGTAGTATAAATTTTGCATCTTAGATCTCATTTCCTCTTTAGAATATAAACCTTGTGCAAGGGAAATAGGGTCTCCATTATCTCTTAAAGATGAAACAGCTTCTAATATGGATAGTCTGCATTCCCTCTGTCATGTTCCTGGAGAATAGGTTAATAAATAATGAACTAAATGTCATATTTTGAAGTCTCTTACTTCATGGTGATGCAGCTTGCTTACATGTTTATTAAATTTCAATCTTCATTAGACAAGGTTAGTGGAGAAATTAGGTCCCTTTTATATTGATTTAGAAATGTGGAGTTAGAATATGAGAAAAAAGTAGATGGATTTTTTTAATCATCCGTGCATCTTTCCTTGATCCTGCCTGTGCCAGGTACAGTCTGCTACTGAAACAGGTGCAAATTATTTTGGCAACTTTCACTGAAAAGGTTAAAAAGGGGGAAGAAAATTTGAGATTATGTGCTATGTTTGAGTGACCAGCATGGGGAATTGTCAAAAAAATATAGCAAAATTCTTCATAAAGCCTCTTACCCACAACCCAGGAGATCTGTTTGGATTTCAAGGAAGTAGAGAAGTATGCACACACCAGCCTTGTCACCATCTCATCTTCATCTCTACACTCAATTTTGTCACTGGCTTTACCTTTTTTTACCCTCTTTTTAGTATACAGGGGCTAACCTAAGTTCAGTTGTAATCCTTCATGCTAACTTGATGCTTGCTTCTCACCTTTCTCTGGAGTCCTTCAACAAACTCACATAAGCATGAAAGAAGTGCTTTGGAAACTCAGAAGTGATTCAGGGAATAGTAAATCCCACCCACTGGACATCCTGCTTGTTTGTGGGTTTCAGTCAGATGGCTAAAACAGGCTGAGAAGGGCTTGGGTTTCTAGGCATTGCCTACAAATGTAATGCCAAAAAATTTTCAGTCTTGCTCTCTGGGCATTGATACCAATGCTTGTGATGTTGTTCACATATTCCCAACTCTCCAAGGGTTTAAGCAAACCATTTCTTTATGCTCCCACCTGTCAAGAGCTCTCATTTGCAGTTCATACCCTCATGGCTATAAAACAATGATCATAACACACAGCACAAATGGCTCCTCATGCCTTGAGGATGAATACAGGAGAAGAAATGCTGACTAATGGAAATAATGATCTGCAAATCAATAGCTGAAGCCAAAAAAAGGTGAGAGACAAATCACCAACTGAAGGGCCATTTGGTTGTAATTGCCAACACACAACTTTAATGTTAGGAACATGTACAATCACACATGAGAAACTTGCTAAGCCAGGGAAGTAACACATAATTAAATAGTAGCTTTGATTATTCCTATAATTAATAAATGGATCTTGGAAAACTATGTATGTGAAATTATGTAATACCTTAGAAACTATTTTGTAGAAAAGAATAATAAGGAGAAGGAAAAATACTATACAAATAAAGTGCTACCAGTGGCAAGATAACTGTCTAGTTAAGAGAAATTTGGAATTTACTAAACTATTTCCCCTGGTAATATATAGAAAATCATTACTACTGTTGGAAAAAAAGTCATATAGAAACTGTGAAGAAGGTCAGCTAAATAGAGACAAAATGTGTAATACAGTGGAAGAACAATCAGATTGGAAAGAGGTTGTAGATGGATCATGGGATTGTTGGACCAGTTTAATCCAACTGTGAAAAAAGATGTGAGGAGAAAGATTTCTGTTATTCTTGCTGCTGTTGCCATACTGTTAGGGCTTCACTGGGAAAACAGAGTGCAGTGCTGGTCACTCCTATATGAGAAACATACTTTCAAACATAGGCAGACCCAAGCAGAGGCTGGTAGGATGAGCACAGAAACAGATCCCTTGCAGAAGGGCACAAAGAGAGTTTGGCTTGCTTAGCCTTGCAAAACATACAGGATGTGATTGCTCTCTATAAACTTATCAGGTAGGTAAACACCAGGGAGAAGTGCTTCAACTAAAGAACAATGTTGGTCCAAAAACAAATAGTTACAAAATGTCCATGAATAAATTTAGGCTGGAAATTAGATAAAGTTTTCTAATCCCCTAGTGAGTAAGGCTCTGAAATAGTCTTCCAGTAGGAATAATAAAGGAAATGGGGAATCTAGTTGGTTTTAAGAAGGGGTATTAAAGACTTTTTGAAAGAGCTTATAACATGTGGGTGTCTGTGATGAGCTGATTGGATTCAGTGATCCAGTAGACTGTTTCCAATTTATAAATACATATTCTGGTCAGGCTGATTCCACTGCATTGTATTTTTATAACTTTATTTATGGGTGTCCTGTTTGAGTGGGTAGTGATACAAATGTATTGGTCCTCCCTGATGGCCCGAGAACAGAATTAATCTTTTTTTTTTTCTGGTGTATTTTATGTGAACTTGAAGGTAAAAGGCATGAGAAAATGAAAACACATAGGGCATTCAGAGCTGTCTGTTTGGTGTACAAAGCAAATCACAAAGAGAACAAAACAGGCACTTGATGCCTCTAAGAAAATGTGCAGTTTAAAAATAAGAAAATAATAAACAGTTAGATAGTAGAATTTGAGGGGAAAAATTAAGTCATATCCATTGGGAGGCTGAATATCTGTGTTAGCACATGGTAAGTTTTTTGTAAGTATGCTAAAGGAGACCTTTGACAAGGAAGGTGAGGTAATTATATCTATGTGAATCTGCTTTAAAGCTTGTATGGCAGTGAAAGTGGAAAGGCAACATAGGCTGCATACATGTGAGCAGCACAGCTGGAGTTCTACTCATTATTTATCAGAAGCAAGAGCCCTTGTGACAGAGACAGTAGACAGGCAAGGCTGCAGGTGGTAAGAAGCCATGAAAGTAAAGGGACAGGTTTCCATTGGATGCATGGGTATGCAGCAAGAAAGGAGAATAAATTAGTATCAAAATGAAACAGTCAGAAGGTGATGTTTGCAGTGGCATTCCAGGGAGACACAAGCAAGTTGAAGTTGTATATGTAAAGAGAAAAAATTATATCATAGAAATAGAGATACAAATGAGAGATCCAGTTTTTCTGGATGGAAATTAAACCTGAACCTTATAAATGAAAAATCAACATGTAAGGCTTGAGTGAACGTGAAACTTAAGGATGAAAATGAGACTCCAGCATGAAGACAATGCACATATGGGATATTTAGGAATGCAAACAAGATTTATAAATTGTCTGAAGATGGAAATAAAATGTGATTACAGATGACCAACTCCCTTTGAGTCTCAGAGAGACATCAGCACTTTGAGGAGTCTGGGATTGTTAAAAATGCTGTCTCTTAAACCCAGGTCTAAAAATTGTCTTTAAGTAGGACATTTCATGAGTAAATAAGTGTTTAACCTTCTTTATTCTGTAGTTACAATAGAAACAGATTAATGTCAGACCTAGCATTTAATTTTTTACTTGAAGTCTTTGTATCCATTTATAACTTTGCAGAATTATTTCCACTGATAGATATGCTCTGACTCCTGAGCATGTGCTCATGTATTCAATCTACACCTTTTTGCTCCCAAGTGATATTTAGCAATTAATGTTATTTAATCCCTGGATGAAAAATTACAGGACTCTGCTCTGTAATTATCAATGACCTTTCAGGGTAGAAAAATGCAGCCAATCAGATACAATAGGAGTGCCACAGGCGGCCTAAGTATTTGGACAGATATCTTTAAAAGTATGCTTTCCTTCCTCTGAATCACAGAATGTCAGAGGTTGGAAGGGACCTCTGAAGATCATGGAGTCCAATCTCCCTCCTAGATCAGGACCAAAACTAGGGCAGGTCACCCAGAAATTCATCCAGATGGGTCTTTAAAGCCTCCAGAGAAGATTCCACAACTGCTCTGGGGTGCCTGTTCCAGGGCTCTGTGACCCTTACAGTAAAGAAACTCCTTCTCATGTGGAAGTTGAACTTCCTGTGCTTTATCTTGAATTCATTTCCCTTCATCCTATCCCGGGGCACAAGTGAGAAGAGGTTGCTCATTCCTTCTTGACACCCACCCCTCATATGTTTAGACACATTAATTAGATCTCCTCTCAGTCTTCTCTCCGGGCTAAAAAACCCCAAGTCTCTCAGCCTTTCTTCATTAATGCAGGATCTGGATCTCTCTTTTGTTGAAGGCCAGTGGAGACACAGGGTAAAGCTTTGAAAAAACTTTCCTTATTGCCTTTTTAGTCTTTTTAGGATTAGTTATATTAAAATACAAACTAGGAATTAATTTATCTGGAAAATGACACAACAGTGATTTATTTTGTTGCCTTGGACAACACAAGTCAATAAACATAACACTAACATTGGTAGTACAGCAAACCTGGAGGTACATAAAATATCAGGTGCTATACTGACACAATTATTTTTTCCATAGAGAATTTATGGCATAACTAGGAAAAGCCAGTAGCAGTGAATGGGAGAACTGAAATTATCAACATTTTAGAAAGAGAAATGCAAAGATAAGGGTTTGACTCAGCAAAACACTGACCTGAGACATGTTGGGTAGTCTGCTTCTCATCCATGACTGCTAGACCTCCTCTGGTGCCTTCCTGCATCACAGCCCAAACTGGTCTGTCCCAGGTTACAGGAGGAAACAATGCTAACGAGACAAGTACAGGCCTCTTGTACTTTTCTCTGGAGACAAAAAATAACCCAAAAAAACCTACTGGCATAAGTACATCTCTGCTGGCTTTGCTGTCTGAGACACAGTCAAGAGGTATCTGGCAGTAAGCAGAATCTGTCTATGAAAAGCCTAGAAAAGAGCAAAACCAAAACCACCAAGAACCCTGATGAGACCTTCCCTCTCTGCTGTTTCTTCAGGTGACTCCATGTGAAGCCATCTCTGCTAATCAACATTTAGTGCAATATCTCGATACAGAAAATAAGAATATCTTCTGTGGGTCCAATTGATTGTTACAACAGAGGGAAACACCCTTCCTGGGGCAAATCTTGCCCTTGGTTCATAGGTCAGCACCACAAACATTCACAGTACTGATCTTTTAAAGAGGAACAAAGTGAATTGGTATATGTCCTTTTACAAAGTTAATATTCCTCAGTTAATTTTTCAAACCCCTGAATAGGGCACTGTCCAATTATGTCCATGATTGTTCCTGTATTATAAGTGATCCATATGATAAGAAGGTCCTAGCACTCAAGATATTCTTTTTGTTACTTTGGGTTTTTGTCTAATCTGATTGGAACTGAGCTAAGAAAAGTTGTTCACTTTTCCATTTTTGACAAGGTTTTGCTCAGGCCATGGTTATCCTAATGCAGGTATGTCTGGAAGAGCCCATCACTGCCATAGTAAGTGAAAGCCATTTCTTTGATGGTCTACACAGATTTATTGGTTACTTATACCTTAACAGCCTTTCTTTCTGAATCATTTGCCCTAGTAAGTACTACACTCCCAGAAACATGTCACCACTATTAATGGACATTGTGTTCCAGACCCACAGTGCCAAGGCATTAGCTTTAATTATCTGTGGATGTGTTGATGTGTTGATGTATATCCAGGGATATATGCAGATAAGATATACAGACCTATATGACACTGATGCCTTAAAACTAGATAGGATCAAGGAACTATTAGGCATCTTCATAGAGCCATGCACCAGAAAGGGCTATATATTCAAGGAATCTTTTTCATCTACTGACCAAGAGTAAACCATGGGAGCTGCTCAAACCACACCATTTAGGACAGGAGGTGATGGCTGCTTCTGTGTCAGCAGTAGGAATCTAATTATGCTTTTGGAAATCAGCCAAGAGCCTCAATCCAATATAGATATACTATTCCATACTAAGTGATAGTACAGATTTTTAAGAACCACATGTGGCCAACTTTCTTTTCCGCTTCCTTATTAAAGATATTTTCAGCAGCCTCTTGTCTCCTAATAATATATACATTATTTCAGGCTTAACACCGAGAAACATCCTGTCTACTAAAGTCAACCATTCTGGTATGTCTCCTTACAGAGAACACTGCCATGCACATGCTCACCAAGCTGTCTACTCCATATATTCTGCTAAGTCTGGGAGATATGAGAAGATAACTCCCAACTTTGAGTAGCCACATGTGGTAGGATACTGCTGAGTGTAAATGATCAGAATCTGAACTGTGAATCATGACTGGTGAAAAACTGGTTAAAAATAGTCTAGTTAAGTTAACATATATGTTATTGGTGTTCTAGACCTAAAAGTACTCAAAATAACTCTATTTCTTTGCTTAAGCATAGTGCACAACAGAATTACTGTTCTGAATCAGCTATCAAAGGATAATGATATTTGTGTCAGTCAGAAGATAAAGATGAAAAAAACATGAAGCTTGACCAAATTTAAGTATCCCTTAGTTATCAATTGACTGAACTATCTTAAACAAACCAGTAGGGATTTTGATTCTTTACAAGATCTTTTCCTACTTCATTTTTTATATCTGAAAAAACATTTAGTAAAAAAAAAATATCAGCACAGAACTGAAAACACTTTTTAGTAATATTGTCAACACTGATGACTTGCAGGTGATATCAGCTTGTTAAAATGCACTATCAACTATAAAAAAACATCAATTTCTTTCATACATTTCTCACAGCTTCTGCTATGCACAACACCTGAGGTTCCTGTAACTGAAGGATTAATGTATTTTTTAAACCTGCCTCTTTAATCTTTCAGTATTTCTTTGAGCATTTGTCAGAACTTTGTGCCTACACACCTTCATTAGCTCCCCTGTATAGTCACTCAGTTAGGATTCTTTTAATGTAACTTCAACCATCTAGGAGTTAGTATGGGGAGTAAATGAGCAGCCTAAGCTTTCTGCAGGGACAGCTGATCCCTTGCTAGGATACATGTCTGATATAGATGGAGTTATTTTCTTCTGAAGTTGTTTATCTCTCTCCACTGACTACAGGGGAAGCCTAGGCAATTACCTCTAAAGAAACTCCAAATATTTTAACAGCTAAAATGACAAGACAAATTCCTCAGCCTTCCCTTTTGTTTATGTGGCTGAGCTATAGGGAGAAGGACTGCTTTCGTTTTCTAAAAGGATAGCATGATTGTGAATCTAGCAGCAGAGTCAAAATTGAAAACAGTGCTTTGTCTTATATTTTGAAATTAAGAGTAGTGGACATTTTGTCCCTCCTAGGTTCATGAAGATGACTGGGAAGTGTGTCTAGGGCTGTATTTTCTGTATTTAAGATGCAAGCACTCTGTACCAGACTGAAGACGCAATCAAGGTATTTGCCCACCCCTAACTTTGGCATGACTTGATGCAATAGCTAAGCCAGGGCTGTCACCAGACAGGACTGTTCCTCACTCCCCATGCTGAACCATCCACATCTATTCCCTTTCTCTTCCTTGATTAAAGCTGCATTGGAGTCCAATGCAAACCTTTCAAGGTTAGTTTTGTTTAAATCTGCTCACTGACCTTGCTCACCCAATGCAAGCTGAGTGGTGGGAATACACCCTTTGAGCTGGTCATGGAGGGAGGAGATACTTTGTCCCCATTTGCAGCCTTTGGGATTTCTACATTAAAGGCAAATCACACACTAAACAATGTTGGTCTCATGACATGCATGGTTTCAAACTTTTATGAAAGATGCATGTAGAAATATAAGAAACAATACAGCATTCAGATAAACATTCTTTCCCTTACATCTTGAGAGTGACGGAATATTTTTTATTTGTTCTTATCCTAAAATTTTGAGAAGTGTACCCTGAGCAACTCTGAAAAGAACTTCTGTCTAGCCTGGACTGTGTAACTGTTTCAAACGTCATAACATGCTGCTATCCTATTCTGGATGTTATGACTTCACTAAGTTTGAGGGATGAGAAACCCAATCTGTGTTTATACATGCTGAAGGGACAGAAGGAGAGTGATAGATAATCAAAGTGTGGTTAGGAAATTTCTTAAAAGCACATCACTGCTGCAAATTGTAGCCAAATTTTCAAAGCATTGCCTTTCAAAACATGTTTGGGCAGTGCTTTGAAGTTATCTTTTGCTACTTATACAGGATTTTATATCATTAATAATCTATCTCATTCTTATATTGCTTTTTATGGCTCCCATTCATTTCACATTGATTTTTTTTTCCTGATTTATTAAGGACACAGTCTCAGACCCTAGTCTCAGACACTCTGCAAATGTAAATTGCTGTAGAGAAAATAAAAATGCAAAAATCAGCCTGTGCCTGCCAAGTCATAACTCAATATCTACCAGCTATGAAAATAAAATCCAAATTCTTAATCTCCACATTAGCTTCATAGAACATAATCTGTAAATGCTGCAACCACTCCTTCCTCCAAATGCACAAAGTTACTTAATCCAGATGCTAAAGTATTTCTTTTATAAGCCTTAGTATTAAAGCCTGATCAAAGTGCATCTCCCAAGCTTCCATAAGTCTTAAGCATTTGCAGGATCCTGAGCAATGTGCATATACTCTTTCCACCATATTTCAGTCTGTTTATGTGCTAAACTTCACAGTGAACATATAAACAGCACTGGATTGCAAACACTGTAATGTGGAGAGAGGTTTCCCTCCTGGACTGCACGATACCAGGGAGGCATTGGGAAGCTCTTCATAAAAGCAGCAGGAATTATTATAGGACTGACTGATAGTTTTAGGAAGATGGAAGAGAATACAAATGAATATGACTTGTTGGACTAAGTAGTGTCTCAGACTTACGAATAAATTGGTCTAGTAAATCACTTTTAAGTTTTTGTCCCTTATCAGCAGGCACATAACCAATTTTCATTATGGGTCATAGAGCACATAAAGACAAAATTCATGCCATAGTGTCTTTCTACCTTATGGATATGCAAGTAAATACATCATTTATCATGTGCTTCTTCCTATTCTTTTGGAAGACAGTGGAATATTTTGCAGCATATTCTACTGGGATATGTAGAAAACATTTATATCCTGGTATGCAGTAGCATCACATTGTTTTAAGAGTTTACTTTTCACAGCAAATACTAAGTATAGTGTGCATTAATTATAATGCAAAATGACTGTTTAATTCAAGAGACATACAAGGATTTAGATTACTGCACATACATACAGTATGTATGAGGAATGTAAGCATATCCATGTTTGGAGCAGCAAAACCTGATATCTACAGGGATTTCAGTATTACAAGGAATAACACTGGATTTCCTTAGCATGTACTACAAGTATAAATCCATCTAGATGATCGAGATATCTTTTCAATTCACTCTACTGCATGTTTCAATGGATTGTAAACAAGAGGAAAACAAGTTGGAAAAGCATAACGTATCATTTAAGTAGAAACCTACAGCAGTATGATACCCACCTCCCACACACCATGTTCTCACCCCTTCCTCAGCTTTTCCACATGGATTCAACCTAGGAGGGGGCTGAGAACTGACTTCCCTGCTAGGGAAGCCCAGCTCAGGACATGTTCTCTGCACAGCAAGATCCTCTCCCACATTCAGTGGCAATTCCCAGGGGAACTGAAAAATTGCATCTAATATTATTGGTTCCAAGGGGAAGGCTTTGCAGCTCTGCTGAGGGAGCATACATGTGGTGGGTCCATATGAGGAAGCCATATGCAGCACATATGTGATTTCTTCCCTTCACAGGAGGACTTTCTGCCTCCTGATGGCCCAGTCTTCCCTGAGGAATATTGCAGCTGGAAGGAAAGACCAGGAGTTTTTTCTCTGCAGGCTGTAGGTGTGGATATACATTGTGGTTTCACATTCTGCTGCATTCATCGTGCCCTGTGCTGCCTGTTAGCAAAGCACCTACTGACTGAAATGATCAAGATGCTGATGCAGGCAACTTTCTTTCCATCTGAGTGTTGATTTCTGCAGTTGCTTTGACTGTGGTTCATCTGCTGACAAAGTTTCCCTCCCATAAGAACCAGCAGACTCCACTATTTCCTCACTAGCTGAGAAAATAAAGGTGTCCTTGCTACAGAGATCTGCTCACTCAAAGCAAGGCTGAGGCTGAAACTACAGAGAACATCTCATTTTATAGGCACAGAGCCACAGCTCCAGGGTGGAACAGCCTTCCACTGCATCAAGACATGCAAAGATGCTATTGCTGTCCTGGATAAGGAAATGAGGAATTTCATAGAAAAGAATTGTTTTTCCAGAAACTGAATTTAGATGCACATAACATTGCACAGTTAATGCAAAACAAACAAATGAGGTCTTATCTGATCTTTAATGAGCTAAGCTGCAGTTATGGAACACCTGAATACCTAAAATATTAACCTAGTCCATTAAGGTCACCCTGCTGGATCTCAATTTTAACTGGTTTGCAGTGCCTGGGAAAGCACCAGGACAAGAACATTAAAAAAGTCACTTATTTTGAAAACTGATATACTTCACTTGGAAATATTGTAAAATAAAGCTTCCATCCAGAAGGATTAAAGGAGGGCTTGGCCAGGCTTAAATGTTCACAACTATTAAAATATGGATTCTGAGTATGTAGTAAATATAATTTATTTCTGTTCATTTACATTTAGGTAACTTGGAAGTTAAAGAAAGTCTATACACAAGTGTCAAATACTCAGTATCTGTTTAGGGAATATATATGTGTGTATATATAAATAAAATTCACATATGCTTTTTATATCTACCCATATCTCACAGATGCTCTTTGGAGACTTTGATTAATGTTTTTGTGCCAAAGCATTGGAACTAAACCCCACAATGATTTTTCTTCTCTTTTTAAGCACACATATTTGATAATTTCTTGATGTCTTTCAGAGTTTTTTGATGGCCAAGAGAGGAATCTTCCCATACTAGGAGGGTGAAATATTACATGGAAAGGGGATGTGCAGGTAAATTCTACTGCTAGTGTGAGAGTCTCATTGCAGTCAGACAGGCTAGAGCAGCAGAGAAACTGCTCCAATTAACACAAAAGAATGAAGAGGCCAAAGGACTTGACAAGTGCAAAACTATTTTTCTGTCCTTCTTTGGAGCTAGGCACTACTAGAAAGCAAGCAGATGCTTTGCATCAAGCGATCTTTATGGGTATGTAAATAAAAACTTATTTGTAAGCTTGCAACTTTATACATGCCCCTAAGCATAGGCAGGACCAGGCACTACTCAAGTCTTGATGCTGAAATGTCAGCTACATGTTGTAACTCCATTTTTATCTTCAAGTGACCGGTGAAAATATTCCAGATGCCAATGTGAGTCTCAGTCCTGCAAGAGAAGGACTCAGTCAGACATCTTCATCTTGCATTGTACCTCTTTACACCAGGACTGGGTAAGAGATAGAAGTAATAATATCAAATACTAAAATCTCTAAATCTTTTTTTTTTTTTTTCAGTTACTTAATTTTTTTTAGTAGTCCCTTATCTAAATGTGATCTTGTCTCAAATTACTTCAGGTTGGCAAATCAAAGTACAAGTTGATCTGGCTGCAGATTTCCACTTAAAAGCATTCAGATTAGGTTACTGGAACTAGCCATTACATAAGAATTGGGCTAAAATCTTAAATAAAAATTCCTATACATTTAGTTACTTTTTTTAATGGAAACATGCTTTGTCTGAAATGTTTCCTGGAGGGTGAGTCTCCTTCAAAAATCCAACCAATGCCCACTTTGCTGACAGTGCAATTTACATGCCACAAGACTTTTGTGTGAAAGTTATCTATACAGATATTACCTTTAGTATTCCTATTATATAATATATGAAAAAAATGGCTAAGTTCCTGGAACTAGAAGAATCTTTGAACTAGAATTATAGTTCTATCAGAGAAAAAATTTGAACAGTGAAAGGGGGTGCAGATTTATTGCTAGTGTCCTGCCAGGCTATTTAAAGGGCTTTTACACAAATACATGCACATTCATACACAGAATATTTCATAGCTGATATAGATCTATGATATAAGTATGTCACTTCCCATATCTATGCACAACAGCTATGACTATTCTGCGTGTCAGTAAAGCATGTTGCTTAATTTTCTTATGCACTTTGAAAACAAGGTAGGAAGTGAAATCCTTCTTCGTGGTGTAGATATTCCAAAGGCAAAAAAAAATTTGCTCTTCAGAAGTATTTTTCAGAACCCAAAGGATAAATCTTCTCTGGTAAAGAGTTAGATATAGACAAAGAGGGGGTGGACTCCATCAGAGGGAGAAAAAAATCACACCTACTCTAGAGGTGGAGGAGGATTTCTTAAACTGGGGCTCCCAAGAGCCCCCTCTAGCACTCCATCATATGAATGCTTTGAAGATCTGTGATGGAGACTTGGAGCCATATTCTTCAAAGGGTAATGAATGGATAACCTGCTTAGACAACTTCACCAAAAGGAACAGTAAGCCCATTAAATATTTTTTCTATGTATTGCAAAAGAGGGTAAACAAGGGTTTCCACTGGCTGGCTTAGCAGTTTAAAAACTAGAACCTTAAGAAGAAAAGCAATGAAGAGAAGAGAATCAGTGACCAAAATATTCTGGAAGAAGTTGAGTGTTCAGTAACACACATGATGGAAAAAGAATTATGCTACAGGAGGCCTTCAGCTGTTTTATTCAAATGCGATCATTTATGTACATAGCTGACCTTATGTTTAATAAAATATAAAACTATGAGATTCAGTATGTTTACAATTGTAGGATTACCATGGAGAGTTTTTAAAGCCAAAGGTGAGCAGAAATTTATGAGCTGACCAAAGAAAATATTGCCTTTCTCTGCATGCCTTGTGTCACTTATGTCTCCGAATCATCACAGCTACAAAAAGTTACTGGTACTTCACAGAGGTGCCCACACACTTTTAAAGCTGGATGCTGGGCTTTTTTCCCAAACTGTTTTCTCCAGACTTGAACTAACAGATAACATTTTTGCATGAAAAAAAATTCAGTCTCAGGATATGTTTGTTTTCCTATTTAGATAGGTTTTTCTATTTAGGTTGCAAAATGTGATATTTTTGAAATTAGGAAGACTGTCCACTAAAACTTGTGCTGAGTACATTCAACTTATTTTGCACAGAACTCATTGACAGTTTTCAGGTGGAGAAGCATCCTGTTCATTATCAAGCCAAGTTTTTAATCGGTTGTCTCAGGGTAAAAGGCTTTGCTACAGCAAATGTTAATCTGTCTCCTTCTGCAGTGTATGGTCTGCTGTACAAATCAGGGATTTTCCATGAGAGTTTTGTGCACCACAGACGGATTACAGTGCTTGACACAATGCTGTCAAAACATGACATGCTTTCATGCTCTTAAAATAACATACTTTCATAGTTTTGTTGCTCTTCTAGCTGAAGCAAGGAAAAAGGACTTTTCATTTGTCTTATAAAAGCAATAGGATCCAGTTTGTGGGATTAGGTGTGACACTCGCTAGAGCTCCAGTTCCTACATAAGACATTCTAAAAATCCCAGAACATTGTTATATGGTACCCTGTATCATTCCAAATTAAGAAATTGAGTCAATTTGCCCACTGAGAACCCAAATGGTTGGTTTTCTACTTGACTGTGGAGTGCTATCCATTAAATCACAATGTCACCAAGTCTGTTATATCCCTCATCATACTTGATCAGGAAGAAAATGTTCTACATGATTAACTTAGACCCTCCAAATACATCCAATAATTGAAACATCAGTTTTTAATCAGGAAATTATATTTTATCACCTCAGAAATAAAGAATTAATAATTCTATGTGAATGGGACAGTAGGTACACTAATATAAATTAGCCAATGTGAGTTAAAACTGATATGGTAGTGTCTGAGAAAAATGCCAAGAGCACTGATAAATAAGAGCCATGCCACCAAAAAGTTACAAGTTTTACCTACGTAAACATGTTGCTAATACTGCAGTGTACTCTGTCTCAGAGAAAGACAGTCATACAGGAATGCAGATAGATAGTAAAGGTTTCTCTTTCAAATAAGCAATTTTATTCTTCTTTGCTGAGTTAAATATACCGGTAGAAAAATGTTTTGCACTCAAAGACCTCACTTCTATAAGGAAAAAGAGAAATTCTTTACCGAAATCTGCTAATATGTGGCAAATAATTTGAATTGATTTTATGAAGAGAAAAGCTGTTCATCCATCTCCATGCAAGTGTAGCAGACTGACGTGTTCAGTGTGAAAATCACTGGCTACCTTGTCTCCTCTGAGGTTTTTCTTTGTTTTAGTTAACATAAAGTAAAACCACATTTTCTCGCCTAATATGAACATGAAAGTCACTTCTTTTCATTGTGGAGAAGTATTTTATTATCTTCATTCCAGACTGAAAAATCACTTCTTTTCAGAGGAAGTGTGAAAAGAAACCTGTGATTAATTCTAGAATTTATATAGATTGCTCATCACAGAAGCAGGTATAGCATATGAACAGTTGGCACTTTTTGCTATAGAGGAAGAAAAAAAACCAAACCAAACAACAAAACAACCCACACTTCTTTTGAAACTTTCTATTTAATAAACAAAATTAATAAACAAAATTAAAAAGGCAGAAAAATAGAAAGACGATTAAAATAATAGAGAAAGAAGAAAAAAATAATAGAGAAGAAAGCTTCAAAGTACAATGATCTGATATATTTGAAAAATTTCTAGAAAGAATAAAGTTTTAAAAGCCGTAGCTGGAGAAATATTCCCCTGTGTATATGTCCTGATAGTCCATTCAAATGCAACATGAAAAGGTCTGAAAATCTTAAAAGAAAACTTACTATATTACACCAGATGGTGAATGAAGCACAGTCATGTCTATTCCACTTAATAACTACTCACTTAAAGTGAAGAATATAGCCACACAGCAAGAGCTTTCATAAATACATAGAGTTTCACCTACAAAATATACTCCAAAACTGATCCTTACAAAATCCCTTGGAGAGAATTTGTATGTAGAAAATCAAGAGAGACATTTTTGTTGTTGTGATTTTTTTTGTGTACCTGTGACAGACTGAGAGGGATGTTTAAGAGAAGAACAAGACTCTCAGTCATCTGCTCTTGACACTTGACCTGCAGATAAAAGGGATCTGCAAAGGTCACCCAGGTTCACAACATGGTGATAACATCTCTGTTAATGTGTCCCCTGACTCAGACCTCTTCTCAAACCACTACACTGCAGTAATTGTTTTTTCTAGTTATTTTTAATAGTGGTTCCCCTTTCCAAAATCAGAACAAGATTTAACTTCCTGTTTATTATTATTCCCTTTCTTTACATTCCTCCAAAGAAATCTGTGCCTTTTTTGGTAAATTTCATTATAGGCTTCAGTGGATTCTGTAGTGATTTGTAAAGTATTTATAAAATGTCTTTGCAAAAACTAAGATGAGCTTTCAGCACAAAGTTTCAGACTAATCCTGAAATCAGTAAATGCTGTTTTACCCGATCAAAATGTAGTTAGTTTACAAATACTTTGGGAAAGGGTCTAGACCAGTACAGATGGCAAAGCATTCAACTAGCTCTGTAGTCTATAAAAATAATTCCTTTTTATTACTCAGCTGTTTCACAAGGAGTATAAAAATAAGTCTGTTTCTTGATGATTATACTAAGGATAATTGGGAGAAAGTAATAGGGCATCTTCTCATTAGTGTCTATGAATTGATGTTCCTCAATTATGTCCTTTTTATATGAATGGCCTGTATTTTTTTTTCTTTTATTTTAAGGGAGCAATTTTGTCTTCCAAGTGTTTTTTTCCAAAGGAAATTAACACATATCATGCTTTTAGACAAAGTACTGCAGTGTAATTCATCTCTGAACTGTCCTTTCCTAGCAACCCATAGTAGGAAATATATGCAGGCAAAGAGTAAAGCTCAACAGCTAGCAGGTTTCTATATTTACAAGAATCAAAGTAGTTAAATGATTCAGCTGCCTCCTAATGTGGGTTATATTTGAATTTGGGGAGGGTGAAGGGAAAAATGGGACATTATTGCTTTAACAAGGTTTACTGCTAAACTGAACATATGTTGCTCATAATGTCACTTTCTAAATCAATGAAATTATCATTATAGAACATGTCGACAAATTAGACATGTAAAGTGCAGGCTGTATGTGGGAGAGATGTAATTTGGCTCTATAAAAAGAAATTAAACAATAAAATATCAATGACAGATGTAGTTAGCTAAAGGTTTTGAGGTTTAAACACCAATTTATATAAAAAAAAAAATTATGCAGACCCAATCAGAATACAAGATAAAAATACCAGCCTTCATGCAACAAGATGATTAAGTATCTGAACCAGATGTTCGGAGACCTTAGCTGTGCCCTTTATTCAACTGGCAAGCATCCTGGCAAGTCCTTAAATTTGTAAAATCCAAGTAAAGAAGGTTATCTTGGATGCAAGCAATAAAACAATCAAATATGAGGAATCATTCATGTCTGTGCACAGTACATCATGCTTCAGTTCCCAACTCCACATTTTGAGATACCAGAAAAGTTTTATAGGAATAGGCTTTTTGCAATAATTTTTAAGAAACTTACTGAAGTTTTGGTGTCAGTTTTTTTGGTTGTATTTTCTTTTTTTTTCTGTTCCAACTTTCTGTTTGTATAGCAAATGCAGGAACTGAATGCATTTGATGTGTTTTAGGTCCTTTTCCCACACATTTGCAGATTTTATTGCTTTCGAGTCTCAGCTAAAATTCTGTGTCATAATTCCTGGGTTATAGCTTTGTCTCACAGCTGCTATATGGTTGCAGGCAAGGTGTTTAAGACTAAATAGTAAAACATCTGTACATTCAAAGAAGAATGTCTTGCAAGTTGAGAAATAACTTCTGTTTCAGACTCTTCTATTGACTTTGCAGGGTGATCAATCTCTTTGTGCCTTGTCTTTTCCTATCCACAAACAGCAGGGTGGCATGATCTTATCTTTTAGCTCTTTTTCTCTCTTGGGCAGTCTCATGCCTAACCACCTCTGGAGCTGACATGCACAACTGTGTTGTGGCTGACCTATGCTCTGATCTGCAGTCATGTACCTTGAAGTACTGGTTGGATCTTAGCAGAGTGTGAAATGGGGACATATTCTAAGCTCAGATATACCAGATCTTTGCCTTTGATGCAGCCATTCTGCTTGGACACTGACTAGCAGAGATGGCCCTGATCTTGTTTAAGCCTTCAAGACATTGCCATAATATAATCAGCAGCAATTCTGAGGGCATAAATAAAATATAACATTCATGAGGTTTTCGGAGGGATGACATAGTGCGCGTAAAACATTTGAATACCACAGACAGAGCAGATGAAAAGGGATTGAGTTGTAAAAAAGAAATCATGCCCTGATGGGCTGATGCAGTTTGGCAGTAGAAGATGAGTTTCATCTGATCCATGTAGGCACCTACAGAGTATAGAAAGAATCTCAGCTATTCACCCCCCTTCTTTGCCACCGTTATGGATAACAAATTTAAAAATGCTTCTCAGGTACAATTTTACTCTTCTGAAATCTTTAAAATAGATTCATTTTAGATACAGCTTAAAAAAATGCCTGCTCTTCACCATGAATTCTGGGGGGACTCTATGGTGACTAGCTCAGACACCTGCTGGATAAATATGAAAAAGCAAATTAAATGTGTGCCAACCTCAGTGACCATCCATAGGTAGCTTTTCAGCCTGTCTTGTAACCCCACCTTAGGAAATGTTACAGACAGCTAGAAAGTTAAAGAAAATAAATGCATAGAAAATGTGACCATAGAAAATTTTCCATTTCTTATGGAAACTTTGATTTGATATTCCCCACAACTCCGGAAAACAAATCCAGCCATATGAGTAGACACTCTTGTGTACTCTGTTGCTCTTGTGTAACGCTCTTTGAAATAAGGGTTTCAACACTTCTGTTACCATGGCGTCGCTTGCAAAACACTTGTAAGCCTGCTAGGGACATCAGAACTTGATTAATTAATCCGTACAGAATGCTTTGAGTTTCACTGGGTGAAAGATACTTCAAGTCACTTTCTTTGGCCTTCTCTCCTGAGGAAAAATACCTTCAAAAGATGAGTGAATGCATGTGAAAATTATTGTTTGCCTGGAGGCAGGAAAACTAGTCCTGAAAAATGAGGTTTTGTCAATTCATTTTGACCCTTCTTTTTTCTCTATTGCCCTTCAAAAGGTAGATCCCAGTCCTATTCATACAGCTTCCTTCAGTGCACTGACTACTGTCAGGGTAAACTGTAGTCTGGGCAAGCAGGCAACACAGCTTTCATTATTCAAAAGCTCTTAAAGTGAAATAGCTTCTTTTAAGTGACTGACTGAGCATAGAAGAGAGATGGGACTTGTAGGAAGAAGTAATGTCTTTTCCAAGATAAACTTATAGAAGTGAAAAGAAACAGACAAGCTGTAAGGGACTTTTGTCCTAGGGAGATTGGTTTTTTCAAACACTATCAGTTATTCTAATAAAAGGTATTACGTCTCCCTATAAACCTTTCCTCTCACCTCTTAATGTTACTTATACTGATACTTCTCTTTATTCCACTTTTCAAAGCTGTATGGATTTAGAGAGTCCATATCCATCTTCTGCAGTTTCCAAGTGCTTAAAACACTCTGCCTGTAGAATTTATACTGTATATGGAGTGCTCTCAAAGAGCTGCACTTACATAACAGCTCTTGATTGAATGTCTTATTTTCCACGTGCAGGTCCAACCAGCTGGAAATCAGGACTGCTGAGAAATACCTGCTTTCTGGAAATCATTAGTCTGTTTTTGAGTCCTTCTTAATTAATTTTTTTTTTTGGTTCCCCTAGAGAGTTGCAGTAGGGGTGCCAAATTGGATCTGGATCACACTCTGATGTAACCTGGGCTTGCCAAGGGTCCACTAAGGTCCCTGGCTCGCTGCTAGTGGGGCTATTTGTGAGCTTGATATAAATTTATTCCCAGAATTTGTGCTGCAGCTATATTTAATTGCTTTTGTTTTTTTCTGGATGTGATTAGAAGGATGTTCACTTTGTCTCTAAGATGCCTCAAAAAGGAGAAAGCTTCTGGGTATTCAGACTGAACTTTCCAATCGCTCCATTTACCTACACGAATGGAAAATTATCTACAGTTCTTTAGACTAAGGCAAAATTACCTTGTCTACTGAATTGATCAAAAATAGAATCTCTCCTGCGTTCCCCAGCTCAGACTATTTTTTTGTGCCTGCTAATTGGGGTTAGTTCACTGTGCCCTTTCCCAAACTGTCAGGGCACAGCTGCACCAAACTAAATTCTTCTCTAAGAGTTACGACCCCCATTTTGATCAATCTCCTACAGCAAGATTGTGCCTAGAAGACAAATACTCTCAAAATTGACAGAGTTTTATAGCCTTAGTTTAGAGAAAAAATAGGCTGAGAGATTATCTATTAAAGGGACAACACAGCAGAGTATAAGCAGGCCAGGATGTTCCTGGGGTGCATTGATGATAGTTTCTTCCTCCAAGTGACAGAGGAGCCAATGAGGAGAGGTGATTTGCTGGACCTCATATGCACCAACAATGAGTTGCTTGTTGGGGTTGTGAAGGTCAAAGACAGCTGTGGCTACAGTGACCATAAAAGGGTGGAGTTCAGTAACCTGGGGGCAGGAAGGAGGATGAAAAGCAACCTCACCATCCTGGACTTCAGAACAGATGTTTCAAAGAATCATGTGAGATAAGGTGCTGGAGGGAAGGAGTGCCAAAGAAAGCCTGTTCATATTCAAGGATCACTTCCTCCAAGAGAGTTCCATTCCAACAAATATGAAGTCAGGCAAAAATGCCAGGTGGCCTTTATGGATGAACAAGATGCTCCTGGCCAAACCCAAACACAAAAAGGAGGCATATAGAGCATGGAAGTAATTGGCTCTAGGCAACCATGTTTGAGCAGGGGGACTGTACCAGATGGTGTCCAGAAGCCCCTTCCAACCACAACCATTCTGTGACTCTCTGGTTCTTTATCTTCCATCGTGTCTTGAGAGCTATCTAATTAGAGACAAAATGTATTTTTCATTATATAAAATATCAAGACATTACATCTGGCTTACTGAAACACTAAGCACTGGGATCCGGGTGGTGTTCTGGCATTGTATCATCTCCCATTTTCACATCTGGGCATCAGCCACTGGGTGCTGGAAAACAAGTTGACCTTTAGTTAGAGCCAAAATGTTTTTAACACCCAGTCAAAGAAGCCCAGCAACTAGCACCAATTCCTAACTGCATTTCCATGGCTTTTTTTCACTGTCAGGAAATTATTTTTGTAGATATAAAGGGCACAAATGAGAGAATATAAACTTCTTCTCATTTCACTGAGAGTATTTGAGGGTGTTTGAGAAGGACTACAGCGTCCAAGTGCTCATTAATGTAGTTTTCTACAGCTGTAAGGCATACTTTTTAGAATAATTCCTGGTGGAGTTTAATTAGAACAGTTAAAACTTTCTGAAACTTTTTTTTGATGGAAAGTTATTTTCAGTGAAATGCAGCGTCCTGTTTGGCCAAACTTGATGGTTTGGGCTAGGGAGACGAAAATCAGACAACACTTTTTTAGTTTTGCATTCATAATTCATAAAATACAGAGAACTTTCAGAAAATATTTATTAATATTAACTAATAATTTCTGTGATTTTTTTTTGCCTCAAGGCAAAAGAAATTATTTTATGACGAGCACGCATTTTGCATAGCAGGTTGTATCGGCCATTTCTCTCGAAAGTGATATCAGGAAACATAAATTGTTGGCACAAATCCAGACAGCTTGCCTCAATGGGACATCTTCCTTGGTCATGCCCTTGAATCTAAACACTGCAGACAAAAGAGGGTGGTGAAGAAGACACCCTTCCACATCTGGCTCCAATTACATCTGTTGCCTTTTGAAGGAGAGCATTTGAATTTTACAGACAGCCCTTGGGCAGCTATTATGTTTGTAGCCATATATGAGTCTGAATCTTCATGAACTGGAAGTACTTAAGCTCCGCCATGATTTCCATATCCCACAACTATTGGAACTACGAGCAAACTTAGACTGATGGATTGGAATCTCTGAATCACCTAAGTTCAGTTAGAGATGTGAATCGGGAAAGCCAAAATAAGCTTCTTTCAGACATAGGTTCACTGGAGATTTGTCTGTGGTGTTTAATAATATGACTATGCCCAAATATACCCAAAAAATTGCTTGACTTGCTTCCTCTGATCTGAAATTAATAAAATTGATTTGGGTTCAGAGTAATAAAGAAACGTTTTTCAAAGGAACTTTATTTTACATGAATTTTTATTTCTTCTTTGAATAGACTATCCACTGCATATTCTGCTGATTGTGCTAACAAGTGCAGCACTATTTTGGAATCTGAAATTAAAAGGTTTTCAAGCATAAAAAATGCAAAATCTGATAATAGCTTCTTGGTCCATTTTTCTCTCCTTCATCCTTAGTCCCATGAAACCAGAATGTTAGACATTATTAATTCCCTCTTATTTATTGGTTATCTAAACACTTCATCCTTCTTGTGATATCTTAATACATTAGGTGCATTCTGTGGAAATTATTAAAGTATTAGAGGCAGAAGATTGTGATACTTCTTGAGCAGTTCATAAACCTGTGATCTCCTAGGAAACAGAGATCCTATTACCAGTCCCTCTCCTACAGAAGTTGGTACAAGACACTGAGAGTCATTCCGATGACTTCAGTAAGAACATTGCTAAGGTGTGAACTTCATCACATGGAAAATGCCTCATTGAGTTCTTTTCAAAATAAATTAAATTGCACACGAGCTTGCCTCGATGACATGTTTCCCAGGCTTTTGAGTACCTTTGGTACTCTTCAGAGAGGACTATCAGTGTAAGAAAAACACTACTTTAGAGTAGAAGCTCAGGTTCTGGTGCAAAAAAAGCCTTGATGGGCTCTGAATGAGATCTGTCCAGGCATCACATGCATTGGCTGGCTTTGGTTAAAATCACAATTTTGGCCCACCTTCATTCCAAAGAAATAACAGAAAATGCAAAATAAATTGTGAGTTTTACAACTCTCTGTGTTACCTCATGACAACTTTTCCTAATTAAATATGTGAATTGTTGTTCATATTTCCTCTGGAGTACACAGGTTCATAAGTACACACATACTTCACATGTACTCCTGCTCTTTCAGGGCCCTTCATTCCCTCACCAAGAGGTCTGGAAAAGCACAAGGATGTGCAGGGAGGTCCCCAGGGACTAAAGTAGGGTTATAGCCGTAGGGCTTCTTCCACATTTATGGGAAGGAGAAGGGAAACATGCTTTTCCAGTGCTTTGCTGTATGGGGATATGTACAAGCTTCTTTCCAGGTGCTTTTTTTCTTAAGTTTCTCTCACACACTACTTTATATTGCCTTCACAAAATCCTCATGGTTTAGATGTATTGCAAACGATGTCTTAAATATCGTTGATGGCTCCCTGAAGTATATTCTCTGTTAAAATGTTCAGTTTGATTTAAATGACCACAGCCACCCAGCTCCCAGCATCTCCCTGAGGAAGCTCTTCTGATTCGAACAGATCTCACATTCTAGTCAGCAAGAATCTTATTTAATTTTGCCTGCCTATTACCTACACCCATTTCTTGCACCCTAAGCATGCCATTTGCACTTCCACTCTCATATGTTGCAGCTTAGGATACAAATGACTTAACTGTCTTCTGATTGAGTCAAGCCTTTGGCTCAGAAAAGATGTTGACAGATAAACATATGGATGAAGAACTGTTAGGCATTTCATAACTGAGCCTAAGAGGTTGTTCTCTGGATTTTCTACCTTACTCTATTTTTACTATTTCCTGTTTTAATTGTTATAACGCAGATGGCTAAAGACAAATACTAAACCTATCAACTGCACTCTCTGAATACCAGTACCTTCAGTTCAAACTGGAAGTCTTCTTTAAAGACTGCTTTTAAAGACCTTTTCATGAAGTATATAAGCAGACAGAAGCTTTTCATTTTGAAAGTTGTACTGGAAAAGGAAAAAAAATGTAAACACTCCCGTTAGTCTCTTTTTTTAAGGTAATGCATCTGGCACTGGGATTTTTAAAATAAGCTGGGGATTGAGAGGTTTAGCAACTCAATTTTCCCTAAGATTATGAAGGTATTTAATGAAGGCAGCTTTACATTAAGATGGACCTGTTTGCTCTGGAACAGAAACATAAGCCATACATCTCTTTTATGGTCTCTTAAGTGAAGCTGGTTTGATACTGCAGACTTCAGATAGATTAAAATGTAAGAAAATACAGAAAACAGGACAATGTGTCTGAAGAAGCCTGGGTGTGGATTTCCAGTGTGTCTTAACATTGCACAGGGCATTTGCAGGGACAAACATGTATGAAATAAAGGTCTGATTGTTCTTGCAAGTGCCATACATCTTCCTTATGTACAGTTATGTTAGATAACGTTCAAGTTTTTCTCAAGCTCCTTTGAGATAAGAAACAAAGGATGGCATTGTTGGACAAAAGAAAATAGTCTTCATCCAAAGATCTGCCATCAGAATAAAGTGGGATTCATCCAATATTGAATTTATATGTTTTTCTCCTAACTCTGATCTGTCTTTCCCACATCAGTTGTAAACTTCAATGAAAGGGCTCTCTTTTAATGCATGTGCCTAGCATGAGGGATTTCTCATCTTGGATAGCACTGTTAGATGCTAACATAGCACAGTGGTGACTCATGTTCAAATGCAAAATGTTCTGCTCAAGAATTTACAGATGATTATGACTTGTAAAATCCTGATTCAGAACAAATCTTGCTTCTCATTTAATAGAGTTCAGATAGAGATTAAAAATCCCACTAGTGGAGGAGGAAACAGCATTTGAGAGAGAACATAAGGCTACATGAACCTCCTGTGCAGTGTCAATAATAAAGCTAACAGCATTTTTCCTTTAGTATTTCTCATCCCTAAAAGCTCATGCTGCAGGTAGTTAATATCTCCTCTCATGTCCCCCCAGTCTCGTTGATTTACATGGTGCTAAGTGCCTTAAAATGAGGTAAAACAGTTGAATAAAATGTTACACCCCTATAAAAACAGGGTAAATATAATAATTGAAAGTGACAATCAGTCATGACAAAATTAAATGGAAGTGATTTTTTCCTATTACATTCAATTTTCATTTGTTCAGTGGACATATCCACTTCAAGTCTTGGTACCTTTAATTATTTCAGATATGAACTAGCTGCTATTCTATGAGCGAGCACTTCAGAAGAACAATCAGAATAACTTTCATGCAGTAAACCAATTTAACTTTTGTGGATCTGAAATGCAAATAGGCAATGGTAGAATCAGTCAGAAGATTTGTCTATGCATGACAGTTTCTTCTTAACCCCTGTGATAAAATGAAAGAGCATGGCATTGTCACCTGCCTGTCTTCATCCATCATTTAGTTAGCAAGTTTTTCTAGTGACAGTGAGATTTCAGTAATTTTTCATACGTTCCTAGTAGGCTATAAATGCTTGCAAAAAACAAAAGGAATCCTTTGGATTTCAGACCCTTGTCAGCCTAAAAAGAATGGTCCAGAAAAAGCACTTAGGTAAGGAATTGTGGGACCAAGATAAACTGTTCCAAGAGGCTCTGCTTCCGATGTAATAGTCTAATATGTATGTCATTAGTGGTTATAGGAAAACCAAGCTGTTGGTTTTTGAGGTTGAGACAGAAGTGTTTGTTTTCTCCAGCTTCTCATTGAGTCTAAATGTGATCCATCTTGCTATTTTATGCAAGCTTTTGCTTGGAATTTTCCCTATCTTCTTTGTTTCTGAAACCTGGGGGTGGAAAGCATGTGCACATTTTTAGAAAATAAATATCAAGAAGCCTTATTTATTTTGCTTACTATTGGGCTGTTTGTACTGTTTCTGTTTCATGCTCTTGATGAAGGTCAGAATTTTCAAGTATCCTTAAAATCAATATGTACTTACAGGAAACAGTGTAAACATTGGAAAACATGGAAGCAACTGTTGTTATCCTAACTACTGTAAAGGGGATATCAATATAAGGAATAGCAAAGGTTTCTTACTAAAGAGGTAAATAACATTGCAAGCACTTTACCATCTTACTTTACCACTATAATTTGTCCAGTGAAATGATTATATTTCAACAGTCTTCACAATCACCACTCTCAAGTTGTAAAATCTCATTTGTCTTGCCATAGAGTGAGACGGAACCAAAACAACAAGTATAAAGCTGCAGACCCAAGAAACTCTTTGATATTCTTTCCACACTGAAGTCAGTATTTATAATATTGTTACTGTTCTTATTGTTTTCATTGCTATCTCAACATGTTCCGTAGGGCATACCAACTAATAATGTCATTACATGTATAACATTGGATCTAAAAGGTAAAAGTCTTTTCACATCAAACAATTTCTTACAGGCATCATTTTAAATTTATAGTTCTATTCCTTTCAACTGGGTTTGCAGATTGAGTACTGTTTTATGAAGCATTAATTGTTGCTTTATTTTTAAAAATAATTCTTTCTTAGTTTTAAAAAAATCAATATATACAATTGCAAATATTTTCTCACTGGGTTACAAGCAATTAGAATTCACCAAGAGAAAAGTTATCTGTTAGTTGCAAACATTGTACTTCAAAAGAAATCCTCAGTGCTTTCTGATTAAGCCAATGTTTAAGCAAACAAATATATTCAAATATTCAAAGATATAGTTGAAGTAGTAACATTTTTTTCCTGAGCTTAATTCAAAAATCATTGTACTGTACTAAACAGAACACCTCCTAAAACAGAGATTAAAACAAACAATTATAGAACTGCATATAAATGACAAAATAACCACAGGTATATGAATCTTTATTGCTGAAAGAGACCCAATTTCACAGTAAACACAAGAGGTAGAGATGGGGTGATAGAAAAAATAGCCGTTTAAATAAAAAATAATAGAATATTATAGGTCTGTGGATTGGTCACAGTGTTTGACAATGGTCATGTCATGTGTCAAACCAACAAGCTCTTACTCTTATGGACACATATTAGTATATGCAGACAGAATGCTATGAGTCTGGCTGTATCTTATTGATCATAAGACTTAAAGACAAAGCAGAAGGTAGACTTTTTCAGAGTTTTTTAGTTTAGAGGGCACACTTGAATCACATTTCATGCTTTTCTCTGAGGTCTTATGCACCTGGAAATTCATAGTTTTAATAAAAGGTGTGGGGTTTTTCATTTTTCATATGATTCACATTAAATCACAGGAATTGGCAATATTGCTATAAATTTATAGGCATGCAAAACAAAGATTAGAAGAAGGCACCTTGAATTTCCTGTCACTGAACACATCTTTGACTTTCAAGATACACACTTCTGTACAGGGATCTCTAGGTTAAGCTTTAATCCCTTATCTTATTTACTTTTTTTTTTAAATCAAACTGTGAAGCCCAAGGATCCTAGTCCCTGAACTAGTGTTAAGTACTTCACAGTAAAGACTATACTGAAGGGTCAGCAAAAAACCTGCTTCCCTTAATTTGTATTCAGTGATGCAGCTCGTTCAGCAATGGCAAGGAGAGGTTACAGTGCCCACTGCTTGGTTTAATTGGAGTTAAGTAGCTCTATTAGGTCGGTGTGCTCCATACACTGGCTGTTGACTTTGATTAATGCATGCATTCCTATGAGTGAAATGTGTGTGAGAGAGAGAACAACTTTCAGAAGAAACCAGTGAACAGTAAGAAGATGTTGCACAGACTAATTTTCCTGAGAGAGATGTGTGTCATTAATGCTGCCTCTGGCTGGGATATCCAGTTTCAGACTCTGACAGATTTGCTGCTCTGGATGATAACTACTCAGGAATTGTTGTATTTCACAGGTTGGAACCCTAAGAACTGAGGCACTTAAAACTACCAGTGCTGCTTAAATTTTATCAGTACTAATTTGTGACAAAAATAGTAGTGAGTAAATTATGAGTGATGAATATGGCCAAAGGGATGTGGAGACTTGAAATGGGCAGCTGAAAAGAATAATATTTGAAACAAGATGTGGGAAAAAAAAAAAAAAACAGCTTGGAAGAAACTTCTTAAATCTGCTCATTAGCCAAAGGATATGCAGTCTGCAAGGATAGTGTGACGGGGGAAAGAACAAAGGTTAAGGCATTAGCTAGAGAAAGAGGAGAAAGCCTCTCTCTGTACGTATCAGACTGGCAGATAGTTAGGTGGTTTCAGGGCTATCATCTTCCTGGACTGTAATCAGAAAAAAGATTAACCTAATTGAAAAGAAAATGTGAGAACGAGGACAAAACCTTTCCAGACAAACTCCATCAAGGTCAGGTAAATTCAAGTCCTTTCCATCATTAGCTGAATCTTCCCAGTGATTACAAAGGGAACCTAAACATCTCGTTTATGCTAAATACCTAAAACCAAGGTGCCTGGTGCCATCTGTGAATGTTACTGTCCATGTGTAATGTGGAAAAGGGCTGCACTGTGACCTCAGACTGAGGGTTATTTAGAGAAATTCCTTTTGTGATCTTATTTATTGCCCAAAAATACTCAGGGAAATGTAGTACCCTCAGCACCTGCAGCACAAGACCTTATGGAGCCACATTAACCACATCTTCTGGTGAGTAACAGGGACAGAGAGATTACCTGGAGGAGATTTTTCAAGAGGTTAGGTCCAAAAGAGACAAGAGTTTATTAGAAAATAAAAAAATAACAAACTTGGGATAATAGCTTACAAGCTTCCTAAGTTCCTACATGCTTATCCTAATGAAAATTGAACCTCTGAACCTTCTGAGGTTCACTTGTCCCCACTTATAACATCATTAGGATATAATGTCAATGAAATGGAACATTGTCACAGGGCAGCAGTTTCCCACTGCTAAATAAATGCTGAGCCAAAGCCAAGATATTTATTTTCAAAGTGAGAGATATTTACCCTGTAAACATGTTCTGTTCCAGTGACTTTATGTCTGTTACACCAAACTCCTAATGAGGTAGATGCTGCCTGACTCATGTGGTAAAACTAATAAGAGTTTCTCTGAGTCCTCCTGTTGAAAACATGTATTTTTATTGGACTAATAAACAGGTTAGATCAGCATTTCAGCTAATCTGGAAAACAGTTGAATCATTCCAGTGCAATTTCTGAAAAACACTGTTCTTCAGTGGCTCCTCAACATAAATAGCTGGAATGCCATACTGTCGGTCAACAGCTATAGATCTGTAAATTAATTCTCTTACTAGGATAACAACTTGACAAACTGCAGTAGCACTGTAGATATTAGAGAAAACAAATTGCATAATCCCATGAATTTCCAGGTCCAAGCCGAAGTAGATGCAGGAATTTGGAGAAAAGCACATCTGCTCAATGAAACATGAGTAGTATGAGTCCAAGGAGAAGGAGATAGATATAAGGGCAGGGAGTATAGACAGCTTTAATAAACACTTCTATTAAACAAAATTTCTATGACAACTGTATTTCAATGCTGCTCTGATAATCTCCTTGATTGCTGCCCTCATAGGGGAAAGATGGAAACTTTTTGAAAAAAATATCTTTCTTTTTAATTATTGCTTATATTAAAAGAAGTCAAAACTTAAATTAGAAGTTCTAAAATTCAAGGAATTCTTCCTTTCTGGCTGCATATAATGAGCAAAGGCTTAAAACTATGACTTAAAAAAAATAAAATCACTAAAGAGAAAAAAATTCTATTAAGGACACTCGTTTTCCCAATGGCACTAAGTTTCTAAGTGACATTGATGTTAGTAGGATGTTTGCTATTTCAGGGTCTTAAGTCTCCTGGAGTCTTCTGTGGATCTGGATCCTCATGCCTTAAATTTATCAAATCACAGTTTCTTCCACAGTGAGAGCTGAATATTACATATGGCATAGGTGTGAACTGAAAGTTGACACAAGTGGTAAAAAGCCCTGATTGTAAAGGAGAGCTTATGTACTGCAATGAAACATCTCTTATTATTTACACCTATCATCTTTATTATTTTTACCATGTGGCCTTTTCATTAAACAGGGAAATTGGGTATAATCACCTAATAAAATCATTAATGTGTTGTCTATCAGTTTGTAGTAATGTATTCCCAGTACTTCCTCTGCTCCTCAGAGTGTTAACCACAAGAGCACATCTTTCTGACTTACTGTATTCAATTTTCTTGCTTTTGTTATGAACCCTCTCAGTGCTTTCTTCTGCTCTGATTTTTTTTTTTTTTAAAGAAATTCATTATCTAGGAGCAACCCTAGGTAACGTTGACATGTCTTTGAGTTGTTGTGTTAGTTGTCCCTTAGATCACATATGTCAATGATGATAAGCTTTACAGTTTCCTTTGTAAGCAAGCTACCTCAATGTGCTTTTTCCATAGGTTTATTTCAATTAATTTTAATATAGGCTCAGAGAAGATGTCATCAGGATCCAATAATCACAGTTTATTATGTGGACAGAAAGCAGGCAGTGAAGTCTCTGTTGGGATCTTCAGCACAAATTCAGGAGGTGAATTGCAAAACTAAACCCCATCTGATTTCCATCAGCTTAGCTATAAATGTAGGCATAATAATTCTGTCCACTTATTTTCAAATCAATTTAACATAACTATCTCCCACAATTAGAAGACATGGATCACTGCACAGTATAGGCACTAATATAGAGATTTCTACTCACCAATGTCCAATAGCACTGATTAGTTTAGTGTCCCACTCCTGTATTCACTCTACATCATTATCGACTACTAGAAACTGTAGATTTGTGGGCTTCCCTACACAATCCATGAAATTTAGAGAGCAGAAAATGCAAAAAGTTTTATTAACAACTGTTAAAACTGATAAGAGCTAAGTGAACCGGAATGCTTAAAATTATTTGGTGCTTTGGGGATAAAAATGCCAATCACTTAAAATTTGGAAACTTGGACTAGTACATTCAGTCAGACTGAATAAAAGCATCCATTTTAGAAGCAAAATTGAACTCTGTTTCAGTTTTGGTTTGTTCTGTTTTCCAGTTTTCAGTTGCCTCATCAGTTTTGTTAGAATACAAGTAGCTTACATCAGTGTAGTTATACTGATGGCTGAAACAGGGACAAAGCCCAAGTTAGACAAAGTATTCATGTATTTTATATGAGTATGCAAATATGCATAGCAACATTTCAGTGTTCACATTCTTCCCGTTCACAACCTGTAAAGAAAGAATTGAGACATTAAGTTGGATGCATCTTAACGTGGAAGTTGTTTAATTTGTATTTCCTATGTTTATTTATAGGGAAGACTTTATTATGAACAAGATGTTCATCTGATCAAATGCAACGATGCCATTAAATTGCTGCTTGTTGAAACGAGTTTTATGGTGCTTATTAAAGGTAGAAAGGCCTTTTGATATTAGATGGAAATGTATCAGTGCATGAAATGCCTTAACTCTTTAAAAGTGGCAGAGGAGTATTTTAAACAACACCACACCAGATCACTATAAACACAACTGACACAACTCATTTGTTATTTTCAAAAGCTTTTGTCAGAGACCTCGTGGGAGGTTATTAAAAAATAAAAATCCAACACAAAGTAATCATGAGCTATATCAGAGCTATCCAGGTCAAGTTCAGAGTCCAGTCTGAGGGTGTACTGGTAAAAAGTCAGTTTCAGAAGTGTAGGAATACTAAAGATTGGTTCTTCTATCAAATTGTGTAGGAACTCTATGGACAGAAACACTCAAACAGGCCACAATTCTACTGCCTCTTTTGCCTCTGTCTTCACTGAAGAGATTGATATGATGAAATGGCTAAAAGAATTAAAGGCATGAACAAATGACAAAATCTAAGACTAATTGAGATAAGTGCTTATATTAGTGATCTATTTTCATGGTCACTGAGCCTCAGGAAATCCACCTCAAGGTGAGCGCTATCAGAGAAAAAGGGCTGTCAGGACAATCTCAGAGCTGTTACTGGTTATCTTGGGGAGCTTACAGAGGGGGAAAAGGGGGTTGTGGTCCAGAATACTGGAAAAGTGCAATTACTGAGCCTGCCTTTAAAAAGGGGGAAATGGGGATAGATTTGTCAGCTTAACTTCAATTCCCGGAAAAATCCTGGAGCAAATAACCAAGCAAACAATTTGTAAGCCCCTAGAAGATAACAAAAAGATGAGTGACAGCCAACATGGATTTGTCAGAAACAAATCTTGTCAAACCAACTTCATTTCCTCCTATGACAGTGTAACAGGCTTTGTAGATAGGGCAGAAGCAGTAGATGCTTTGTGTCTTGGCTTCAGTGAGGTTTCTGACAATGTTTCACCTGACACTCTCACAGTAAGGGAAGGAAACTTTGGCTAGATTAAACTACTGTAAGATGGGCAGGGAAATGGCTGGAAACTTGTACTCAAGTACAAGGAGGAAAATGCAGAGGAAAATAAAGCATATTTATTAGGACAGGACATGGAAAGCAACTGAAAAGAGGCCCATCCACTTAGGAAGATGAGAATTCAGAATGAGATTCACAATTTGTAGAAACAGTCTGAAACATCTAAGCTGACTTCAGGGAACAACTGTCTAATCAGTGGCTCTGCAGAAAAAGAGCAATGATTGAGAATAAGATAAGAAAGGATCATTGAAATTAATATTATCAGCAAAGTGGCACTTCTGCAGAAAAGCCAGATACTATTATGGGATGTACAAGCAGCAATAATCTCTGTAAAACATGTGACATAATCGCTCTGCTCTATTTGGTATGAATGAAACCATAGTTGAAACACGATGTTCCCTCAGCAGTTTGTGTTTCAAGAAATATTTGGGTCAGCTGCAGGCAGAGCAGAGTGATTAGGGGTGTAGAAACTTGACCTATTAGAAATCAAAGAGTTGAGATTGCTTCCTCAAAAGACCAAGTTGAGACAGGATTAGTAGTCATCAAGTACATAAAAGGTTGTTGGAAAAGGGGAAAAGATTGAAGTGCTCCACATAGCCTTTTTTTATGTGTCAAGAAATAATATGCTCCACATTGCAAAAAGGGATATTTATGTTAGACACTGAAAGAAATTTTTAATGTTAATAATGTTAAAGCACATAAACATATTGCTGGAGAAGACTGTGAATCTCCATCACTGGAAACCTTAAGAATGTTTTAGGTAAACTTATTTTAGGAATACTTCAGAGACATCAGACCCTGCCTGAAGTAAGAGAATGACACCTTGATGTTCCTTCCACCCATTCTTTCTCTATTTCTCCAAAACATTAACATGATGGTGCACAAAGGTTCACCATTCAGAGACTGGGAGCAGAATGCATTTGTTAATGATGTGTCCGATGGCTAAGCAGGACATTGGCAGACAACAGAACATTTTTTGTAGAGTCTACTGGAAAGAACATTTGAGAGTACTAAATAGGAAGAATGATAGCAAAGATAGGTTAAAATACCTATTCACAGTGCTGGCTAGGCCAGATACCAAACCAGAAGACCTAGGTGACTTTGGTCATAACACACATATAGTGCCTTTTCAGCCCTCCTCAGTGGAAAAACTGAACATGAAAGAAAGGAGTGCTCACAAACACTCATAATGCTGTTATGTGAAGTGAAACCCTTACATCACAAGTTTATTGAGTTTTAACCTGGATTATTATATTAATTTGGGTCATTCTTCAGCAAATAATACAGAAGTCAAATTTTGTATTTATTTTTATTAAGGGGGGACTGAATAACTAAATTGGTTGGAGATGAGTGTGGAGTATTAAAAAGCTGACAAGAATAATTATATAGAAGAGTGTATTCCATCTTACAATTTAAGATCCCACAGTCATTCAACACTATTTATGCCATTAAAAGTGAAGAGGGAAATTAAACCCTAAAAAATTCCTAACTTGAATTTTTTTAGGTTACCTGTCCTTTAGAGTAGTCTGCCTTAGAGACAACAGTGTTTTCATTAGAAGACCAGTAGAGGTGTGGTTTGAACACCATAAAAGAGGCTTGTGTTCCTCCTCAGTATCTGTGCACTGTTATTAGCCATCAGAGACTACTCTGGGCCATTCTTCTCTTGCAGACATGTAATCTATTTTAATTTTCTTCTTTGCAACTAGCAACCCTTTCTTGAAATAGGCTTATCTCAGCAGGTTTTACCCAATGGCAGCACATTGCACTGACAAGGAAATGCATAGCACCCAGTATGAGTCTACCATTTCTATTGAATGTACCAAGGTGTTACCTGGAGTCATAGAATGGAGTGGTTCAGGCTGGGAGGTGCCTTTAAAGATCATCTAGTCCAAATCCTCTGCAGTGAGAAAGGACATCTTCAACTAGATCAGCTTGCTCAGGGCCTCAACCAACCTGATGTTGAATGTTTCCAGGGCTGGGGTTTATACCACCTCTCTGAGCAACCTGGTTTCACCACCCTCACCACAAAAAACTTCTTCCTAATATCTAGTCTAAAACTAACCTCTTTCATTTTACAACCACTATCCTTTGTCCTATCACTACACACCCTTATAGTGTGTAGTATATCACTATAGGTAGTATATCACTACCTATCACTACACACCCTTATAGTAGAAGTCCTTCCACAGCTTTCTAATAGGCCCCTTTCAGGTACTGGAAGGCTGCTATAAGGTGTCAGAAGGCTACAGCCTTCTCTTCTCCAGATGGAACAACCCCAATTCTCTCAGTCTTTTCTCATAGCAGAGGTGTTCCACCTCTCTGATCATTTTCGTGGCTCTCCTCTGAACCCACTCCAACAGCTCCATGACTTTTCTGTGCTGAGGACTCCAGAGCTGGATGCAGTAATGTGGCTGAGGTCTCACCAGATCAGATTCATTACTCTGATGACAAGTCAAAAAAAAACCTATGTGCATGAGGATGTCAGTGATGCCTCATAAGGAATGTTGTCTTCCAAGTCATCAAAGAATAATTTCTTTCTTCTAAATTCACAAAACATTACACAACACTGCTAGGTTTTCTTGATATTTTAAGATAAAGAAACAAGATCTTCCTACCTGCCTTTAGTGTCAGGGAGACAAATCTCACTGTTTGTATTCCCTATCTAAATGTATTTGTCTCATATCAATATAAAATGATTGTTGTATTTTCCCCAGCTGAAATTATCTTCGTAAAGTGGATAATTGTGCCTCAGAGTCTCTAAACTGTGTTCACGTTCTTCAGGATATAAACTGCTACACAGATAACTAAAAAATCATCTACCGTCATGGTTAGGTTTGATGATAAAGGAAAAGCAGTTGCTTGCACAAGCACAACATTTCGAGGAGGAAACATCAGCAGAGTTAAGGGTGTTACTTGTTGGAATACAGCAATGCAGACTTGACAATTTGAAATTAATGTAAGTGTCACTAAATAAAGTAATGGAGTCAAATCTCATGTGTCTCTAAACTAGTACAGGTCCATGGAGTGTAACAGTGCTGTGCTAATTACATCAGCAGAGAATTTGCCCTCTAGTTTCTTAAGGCCTGTCACGGACAAAAAAACTTTGCCCACAGGCATCCATTCTTAATTTAATATTCTTGGATGTGCTTGTTTGGGTTTCTATAGGTGCAGAGACTGATGCAGGGATAGATCTGTGCAGTTCCCTGGCTCTGGAATGGCTACCAGCAACCTGTAGATTTTCATTTTGAACTCTGGCACCTCAGAATAATCTGGAGAAGAACTAATAACTCTGCCTGGTGTCTCCAGGTCTAAAGAGATCTGAGATGCTTTTATTGATAGATGATGAACTTTTTCTGTGGCTGAGGAGTATGAGGAGAGTTAGGGGGAGTGTGTGTGTGTGGGGGGGCTGCTTCTGTAAAAATATAACTAGTGAACTGTTTATAGGAAGGGAAAAAAGCAAGCAAACAAAAAAACCAATGTACTCTATATTAAGCCTGAATTCACCTTAGGCCCTTTATATACTTTTTTTTTTTAACCTGTTTTCTCTCTGCTTTATTCTCTGCTCCATCCTATGAGGATTTGACAGCACTGTTGCCCTTTAGCAGTGGTTGCTCTACATGGGAGGGCAGCAAAATATTAGCTATTTTAATGACACTCTCTGGCTCCCTTGAAGAGCAGCATTCATCATCATCATTTAAGAAAATACCTTATCTCAAGTAGACAAGCTCAAGCAGGTCATTGCATCCACATCCATTACAAGGCTGCAACATCTACACTGAGGTTACCAAGAGTCGACATATGTTTTACTACTACTTCAGAGAGAATTTATGTATTGAACCACAGTGCTAGCTAATTATCCATATCATTGACCCCAACACCTTAATGCAAACTATTGTTCACCCATTGAACAGCAGCTCTCACAGAATTAATATTGCATTGAATATGTTTTATTTAAGGCCTGAAAGCACATATACAGTCAGAAAGAGGAAAAGAGGTCACTCTTGGTTTACTGTACTCCTTCTCTCCTGCTCCTGGAAGTGTAACTCTACGCAGAATTTCAGTTCATTCATCTGTCTTGCAACATTTTGTCAGTCAGCAATGTCCAAGTTGGTTTCATCTTGGGATCTTAAGTTCATAGATTCATAGGTTAATACAGAACAGAAAGAACCTCATCTACTCCAATCAACTGGAAGTGGTTGCCCAAGGAAGTTGTGGCTGCCCCCTTCCCTGGAAGTGTTCAAGGCCAGGTTGGATGGGGCCCTGAGCAATCTGGTCTGGTGGAAGGTGTCCCTGACCATGCAGGTGGGATGGAACTAGGTGATCTTTTAGGTGCCTTCCAACCCTAGCCATTCTATGATTCTATGATTCTTCTGCTCACCACAGGGTCACCAACAAGCTCCTCAGGGCTTCAGCAGCTTTGGGTAGAAATAATGCAGGGCTTGGATTCACAACAATACTTTTGCCCCGGAGTTAGGAAAACTGCAGTAACCAGGTTTCTCTTCATTTTAATTCTGCTGTTCTTTACTGGACTCATAAACTGAATTATAGGGTATAAAGACATGCAAAGGACATGTGAAGATCAATGCCTAAGACTAAAAAGTGGAGTCCAAGGACTAACTAGCACATTTCAGATGGCTACAGATCACTAACAAAAGATTTCTTGCCCTGACCTTAAGTTTTTGGTAGCATCTCAAACTCCATGCAAAGTAATTTCAGGTAACTATCAAACTTTTAGAACTGCTCACAATTTTCAAATTGTTTAAAACAAGAGTTCCTCTAAAATGAGAAAAAAAACAATATCTCATAGCAAAATTTTCATGAAGCTGTGAGAGATATAACAACGGCTTCAGATCCCCTAAGGAAGAACACCATCAATTTAAAGGACCAATACACAGGTTTGCTCAGGATGCAGGTGGTTGTTAAGAGCAAGAGCATCTTCCTAGTTTCAAATCTTTAACTAAACACCAGTATGAAGATTTAAGAACCAAACCCAAGAAATATTCTATGGAAAAGTAAGACTGGCCTTGATTGGGCAGGAAGTTGAACTAGATTACCTCCTCTGATCTCTTCCAATTTCTGATCCTGTAAATCACAAATAAGAGGGGATTTTTTTAGGATATATTCTTAAATATTTAATTGCCAGTTTTATTATTTTTTGCTTAAAACTAGGAGTTTTCTGAAGAAATTAAGTAAAAAAAAAATAACTACAAACAACAACCACAAGGAAGCTGTAAATTGAAAATAATTCTTTAATATTTGGGCCAGAAAATACAAAGCTTGTAAAGCAAATAGGGTAAATCTATGTACATATTTTAGTGGATTAGATGTATAATACATGTGAGTGACTGTCCTATGCTATGTTTTATTTATTACACTAAATGCATCGTATCTTCCAGACCACAGAGAATTGTACTCCTGTATTAATTACATTTTTAAGTAATTTCCTCATCTTTGAACCGTTTTAATAACTGACTGTTGCAGAGAAAGTGTATTAGAATTTCACACAGCACTGATATTTGAAAGAATTTAAATAGCAAGCAAAAGCTCTCAAATTTTTGTGTTCTTTCAGCCATTTATTTCTATTAGCATCAAAGTGGATGTTTTATATTATGCAAATACTCATTGAAAAATCAAGTTGGATAGTAGGTTAACTCTTAGAGAAGAAATATATGCTATGAGAGCATTACCCAGTGTGGATATGTTGCACTTAAGACATTAACTTCAGTATAAATCATTCTTTATATGAAATAAGAGTGGTTTATGGCATTACAGTAAGATCCTACGACACAGTAGATGGATGTTGTAGGATGTATTCTGGGTGTTGCCAGTCAATTGCTGCTCTTTTTAAAGTAAAGGATGGAATTGTAGACAATGATATCCAGAAGAACATAAAAATCTGATGTATACTCACAAAATCAATGACTATTTAGAATGAAGCTTGAAAACTTGGTGTAAAACACTATCTTTATCTCATCAGGCTAGGCCTACAAGTTGTCCCATTGAGGGGATTTATGGAGACAGTACCACAGTATCTTTAAATGAATGTGAATTCCATTTCTCCTTCAGGTCTAACACACAGTGGAACATTATGACCTGTTGAGATTTTTCTGAGCAGCACCAAAAGTAATAACAGCCTCACTTTCAGGGATATGGGAAATCAACCAGTCTTTCCTTTTAAAATTCTTTTTGCTTGTGAAGGAAAAAAGTATGTTTAAGATAACACAGAATTAATTTGTTTTCAGAGCTTGCTGGAAATTTTCCATACATGTTCTTTAAGCCAGAAAAGAAAAAAGTGTTAAGAAAATGAAAAGTTCTTCAGGAAATGTCATTTTTCTGAGGAAGGTTTTTTTTCCTGCCTTAAAAAACTTGTATACATTTGATCTAAAAATCATATTTACCCACCCCCCACACCCAAGAATTTCTGCTCTACATTACTAACTAATCCTTAAGTAGCAGTTTTCATCAGTAGCTTTCAAATCAGTACCAAGGAGAAAAATTTCATTGTTCCTCTTGAACCCAAGGCACAGCAAGGGGGAGAAAGGAGACACTAAGTGTCTTGCATTAATCAACCAGCATGCCAGTGCAGCAAAACCCACCTCTCAAACCCCAGGACTGTCTTCTAACTACTTTTGCACATGCAGCCAACACTCCCTGTACGTTTGCTCATTTGGCAAGAATCCCACTGAAATCCTCATCCCAAAATACCTTTGAGTATGGCAGAATATGGATTTAACCTTCGTATTTGAGCAGCTCATCTGCTGAAGAAGAAGCTCAAGGCTCGATTAGAAAAAAAATCTTCCCTTCTTTCTCAGTTCACCAGCTTCCAAGTATTGGGAGCCAAACCACTGGAATATTTGTGCCTTCAATGTTTATTGTTTTACTTTGTAGCCCAGCAGACAAAGGAGAAGAGAGCAGGTGTGGAAGGCAGGGAAGAACAGTAGGACTCCTTCAAGACAGGAAAAAATCTTCTCAGGCATGGGGAGAAAAAAGAAAGAATAAGTTGCTATGTGCTATCAATGCCTACAGTTGAGGATCTAAACTACATCCCCAACAGCAGTCTTTCTCCATGAGCCTCATTTTTTGCATAATAAGAGAAAATTGTACTTTCTCATGCTGTATTAAGAATAATTAACTCCCACAGTCCTCCTGGTTTTGTATGGTTCTATAGATAACCCAGTCACGGCCCTTGATATTTGCACAGCAACTTCCTCAAAACTGAAAGTTTTTGTTCCTGAAGAATGATAGAATTGTTTGGGATGGAAGGAATCTCAATGATCACCTAGATCCAACCCCCAGCCATGGGCAGGGACATCTCCCTGTGTTGCTCCAAGGGACCAGGTTGCCCAAAGCCCCATCCAACCTGGCCTTCAACACTTCCAGGGATGAGGCATCCACAACTTCCCTATGCAACCTGTGTCAGAGTCTCACCACCCTCACACTACAGAACTTCATCCTAATATCCAACTAAAATCTACCTTCTTTCACCTTAAAACCATTATCCCCTTTAAGACCATTATATGGTCTTATAAAGAGTCCCTCCCCAGCTTTCCTGTAGCCCCTTCAGGTACTGGAAAGCCACTATAAGATCTCTTCAGAGTCTTCTCCTCTCCAGGCTGAGCAACCCCAACTCTCTCAGCCATTCCCCACAGGACAAGTGCTCCAGCCCTGTGAACATCTTTGTGGCCCCTTCTGAGCTTATTTCAACAGTTCCACACCTTTCTATGTTCTCTGGAACTGGACACAGTACTCCAGGTGAGTCTTATGAGAGTAGAGTAGAGGGGAAGAATCCCTTCCCTTGTCCTGTTCGTCACACTTCTTGTGATGCAGCCCGGGATATCATTGGCTTTCTGGGCTGTGTGCACACATTGCCAGCTCATGTCCAGCTCTTCATCCACCAGTACCCCAAAGTCCTTCTTCTCAGGAATGTTTTCAGTTTCTTCATCCCTCAGCCTTTATTTGCCATTGGGATTGCCCAAAGCTAAGTGCAGGACCTTGCACTTGTCTTTGTTGAACTTCAAGAGTTTCTTATGCCCCAACTTTTCAGCCTGCCAAGGTCTTTCTAGATGTCATGTTTCCCCTCCAGTGTGTCAACCACACTGCACAGCTTGCTATCATCAGCAAACTTGCTGAGTGTATACTCAATTCCACTGTCTGTATTGCAGAAAAAGATAGTAAAATGAGCTGGTCCCAGTACTGACCAATGAGGAATGCACTAGTGACTGATCTCCACTTGGACTTTGACCATAATTCTTTGAGTGAAATCATCCAGCCAATCCCTCATCCACTGAATGGTCCATATCTCTCTAATTTAGAGAAGAGGATTTTGTGCAGAACAGTGTCAAATGCTTTGCACAAGTCCTGGTGGATGAGATCAGATGCTCTTCTCTTATCCACCAATTCTATAATCCCATCAGGGAAGGCCATGAAATATTTCAGGCAGAATTTGCCCCCAGTGAAGCTATGTTGACTGTCACTAATCACCTCCTTCTTTTCCAGCACCATTTCCAGGAGAATGTGCTTCATGGCCTTACCAGGCACAGAGGAAGAATGACTGGCCTGTACCCTGGATTTTCCCTTTTTGCCTTTTAAAGGTCGGGGTTATTTTTCCCTATTTACAGACAGTGAGAAATTCACCACATTGCCACAATTTCTCAGATACCATGGATAGTGGCTTAGCAACTTCATCCACTAGTTCCCTCAGGATCTGCAAATGCATCTCATCAGGTCCCACAGACTTCTGCACCTTCAGGTTCCATAAATGGTCTCATACCTGATCCACCTCCACCATGAGTGCTTCTTCACTCTCCCAGTCCCTGCCTTTGCCTGTGACTTGGGCAGTGTGGCCTGACCATTTGCCAAAGAAGTCTGAGGCCAAAAAATTACTCTTTATCAGTCCAGGCATTGACCTTGGTTGTTGATCACTCAGTCAACAACAGCACGGCCAACTTCAAGGAGAGAGCTACAGCTGACCCTGACTACTCTGTGTTATTGAGAGCCTTTGAAAAAGGTCTGCATAATTGTGATACATCTGGGGACCTCTGTCCCTGTGAGAGAAAAAGGTAGTGACCCACATCATGAGCCATCAGGGCACAAGAGGGAACAAATCTTCACAGTTTTCCTGATTCCCGCAGAGCTGTGGGAGTGGAAAAATGTTTGGATCTAGAGGGGTTTGATTTACTGATGGTAGTTGCTCTTCTAGCATATGATCCCTTGTAGGAAAACCAATCCCTAAATGACCCATCCAGAGGACCTATTCAGGAGGTCCAGTAGATCTGTTCATTCACAAAACCTGGAAATCTGCTGATGTCCTTGAGAACATCATGGTGTTCTTCATGTTCTCTGATAGAGGTAAATGGATGGCTTACAGACAGATGTGAGTCACAACTGTGAGAAGAGTCAAAAAAGGCAAAAACTAGACAGATAAAAGAGGTTTCCTGAATGAGGGAGTAAGAGACCTACGCTGTCTGTCATTGAACAGAACATGGCTACCTGCAGATATCTTTGGAAAGTCATCAGGATGCAGCCAGTATTGAATACCTGAGATATTCCAATGACTTAAAGGGCTTACAGCTTGGGAAATACAAAACCTCATACTCCAGTATTTAAGCAGACACAAGCTCAGCTTTGCCTACAGGCCACTGCCATCCTCCTTGTCTCAGGGCTTGCTTTCTTGGACTTGCAGAAGGGCAGATTCACACACAAGGGCAGCGTACTTAGGTTCCTAATCTATATTTTTACCTGACAGCTTTACCTAATAGCATCAGCTGAAATAACCACACTGTGATGCACACCATACCAGCACTATAAACAACAGTAGGGTTCTCAAGCCACCTATCATTTAAATAGACAAAAGAAGGAGAATGCAAATATTATCATTCCTGTCGAGTAAATAAAGAGCTGGTATCATGCCGGGGGGTCAGGCGGTTTAAGGAAGAAAACCCAGATCTCACAACTCCCAGACCAATGTCTGAACCACAAAACCACAGTTCTTTTCTCAACAGAGTTGCTGTCTCTGGGTTTTGATCAGCACTTATTGCTTCCAGCACTTACCCTGTCTGATTTCAATATTCCTATTAAATTTTCTATAGTTGATGTAAAAGGTCAGGGGAAAAAAAAGAAAAAAAAAAACAAAAAACACATGCAAACGTGGAGAAAAATGCCATCCCTTTTCTGAAAGCTTATTGTAAAATAAATAAATAAAGTAGTATTAAAGAATAGAAAAATTACCAAGGGAGTCATAAAAAGTTAGCTTTAGGCCAAAGAAATGTTGCTTTTCATTTCTATACAGTACATGAGAATATTTTGTGGACTAACAGTGCATGAATAATGTTTTATTAAAATGTATATCTTTACAGCTTTATTTTATCAGGTCCTTCAAGGCTTGGCATAAAAAAGGTTTTAACAAGTTTGACACATGCTGATTTAGCATTTATACCACAAACTGAATCTGCTGCTTTGTGAGGGAAAATAGGCCAGCCTTCAAAATAAAAACACTGTGAAGTAATCAAAGTGAAACAGAGCAAAAGTGAGAAGTGGGAAGAAAAAAAAAAAAAAAATTTAGAAAATATATTAAATTAAATGTTGCAACACTGATGTTCCCAGCATCCAAGTTTCTTAATAGAATATGTAAGTCTGATCTATAGAACTCAAGTGAAATAGTGAGGCTTTTTCTCTTTTCTTCTTTCATATGAGCATTAGATGATTGCCCTTCCTGAGCAATCTTAACACTTTCAGATAGTGAACACATTAGACAAAAGAAAACATTTCTGAGACTGTAAAAGGGATTTAAAATTTTAACTTAATGTCGCATTATCATTTGCAGAAGGAGGTTTTTCACAGACCTCCTTGTTCATCCTTAGTCTCCAACCCAGAAGAAAGGCACCCTAATGCTCATTAGGGCTTTTATTTACAAGTTGTTTTACAAGACAATAATTATATATTGCTGCAAAACTCAACATTTAGGAGAAAAATGGCTTTTCCTGTTCTATGTTAAACTGTGACCTATATTCCTACAATACAAAAATTAGCTGAACCTCAGCTGTATTCTTAGATAACCTGTCTTGTACAGGAATTTTTAAAATGTCTTTAATCACAGTTTTTCTTTTTGTACAAGCTCTGGATAGCTGGCATGTTTTGTAACTTTGCATTTCCATTATTAAAATTGCCAGATGGAGACCAGTTAAAATGGTTTTTATTTTTTTTGCTTTGATATTTTTGTACTTCTGCTTTTAAAGCAACCAGATGGGGGTTAGCTAAATCCTCTGAGCCACTTGTTCATACAAATGGACTGTAGAGACAACTATATAAATCTATATGCTAAGATTGCTGGAATTGCTGCAGCACTGCAATTGGCAGAGGATGGGTAACATACCCTTTTTTGCTAATAGGGCATCATCTTTATAGAGCTAATCAATAAACTAAGATTTGGAGTTTTACTGTTGCTCAACTTCATAGTGAGGCTTTTATGTTCTATCTACATCTTTTCCACATTTCCTGTATTTCTGCCAAATTAGACATGACAGAAATTTCCCTCTGTCATGACACATAACTGAATTTTTATTTCTTGGTATATTAAACTGCAGGGGCCCACTTTACATGATTACTTGACATATATGTTAGAAAGAAAGCTATTTATATATGAAGCCCTGAATGTTTCCTCTGATAAATACCTTCTTATGACATACATTTAATCTGAAGATGATTTTCCTGACCTCCATATTCTGTTCATTTTAGATCTCCCAAACTTTCTAGCACCTTAAAATCCCTTTATTAATGATCATTCCAGAAGTAATTAAAATATTTTATAGCATTTTTCCTACTATCAGTTTTTGAATTTCAAGAAATTCTAAATCTACATATCTGTGTTATTTCATTTTCCAGCAGTATAAGTGGATTTAGACACTTTCTGAAGGAATCCAGAAGAAGGAAACAGTGATGGTTATCACATCCCATTGCAATTTCTGAAAAATACAAATATATGTTTTAAAAAGCCTGAATATAAAAAAGTAAAATTAACAGAGCTGTTCTCATTAAGTACATATAGTGATTTGGTTGTCCTATACAACAACCTTTTACCTACAAGCATGTACTTAACCAAATGTGGAAATCGTATACCAGAAATTCTGCAATTTATTAATTTTTGTGGAAGAGTACTTTGTTCTTTTAGAAACAGAGTACTTTGTAGTTTTAGTGAGCACTTTTCATCTTAACTGTGTCAACTGGAATAAATTTTTCTGAAACAGTCTTCAACAATATTCAGTGGGAATATGCCATTTCTTGTGGTAACAGGTATGGTAATATCAATAGAAATTTTAAGCCAATTTTTTATTTTTAAGGTTAAATTTAGTATTAGACAGACTCATACTTTCCTGAATAAAAAGCATAACTCTATACAACAAATGTCATTTTTTTTTTCATTGTATTTTATTGCTGGGTGATTCAAATAAGAAAAAATGCTGAAATCATCCCAGGAAAAAAAAATAGTTAGACAGGGTAACAGGGCTAATAGATAGTGATAACTGGGGAGGCTATAAAAGTCAGAAAATTTCTAGTCTAATAATAAAGAAATAAATTTTAATTTGACTGCTTTGCAGTAATCTGCACAAGAGAAGATTTGTATAGCAGAAGAAATCTGATCAATGAAGAAATTGTCTTGGGATTTTCATGCAAACAGACCAGCCCCACAAATCTACATTCTGTGGTGACATATTATCCTGTTTGTCCAGTTGCCTCTCCTATAAATTTCCATTTCAAATTTAATTTCTAAATCCTTTGTGAATAAAATAAGGCACTGTGACAACAGTAGAGTACTCTGAGTCCTTACAGCACTTCCTAACCAGTGCTGCATAATCTGTGACAGATTTCTCTTAGGTTCAATAATAATGGCTCTGAAATGCTACCACAGGTTTAATTTAATGTTGTCCTCTTCATAAGATCATCTTCTCCATAGTGTTATCTCCTTCATAATATTGTCTTTTTTATTTTAATGTTCTCTCCCATTGGAAATTAAGGGTTAATGTTTGTAAATGCTCACTGATATAAAGTCAGTTGATAGCTGCTGATGAGCACAGTTGAGGAAGGTCTGCAGAGAAAGTTCTTTTGCTTTGTTTTTTGCTAAGCATTGCAGGCAGCCCAATCCTCTCTGCAGGCCTCTGCTCCTATAGAGTTGTCCAGATGGTCTGGCTCTGACCCTCTTTCCTTTCAAATGAGGTGGGGAGGTGGTGGGGAAAGTTTGTGTCTGGCTTACATGATTCATCCCTCCAGATCCCTGGGCCTCAGCTGCTCAGAAGATCATAACACGTGCCTTACAATACTGTTTTTTTTTAAATAGTTGCACTACCACTTCTTACTCATGAAGTCCTGGAAGGATAGAGGGGAGCAGATGTTATCCCTCTATTAGCTCTAAGTTGTAAGGCAAGCTGGAGAGTGAAAGGCAGGGCACATGGGGATGGCTCTGGCTGGCTGCAGCAGCAGAACTGTAGAGATTTCAGTGCTTTGGGCAAGTTGGAAAAAGTCCAGTTTTCCAGGTTTGTGGTAGCTACAACCTGACTGAAACATATCGGAGATGAATCTCTTCCCATTCCCCACTAGACAGCTGGTGGTACCTGTGCTCAGGGCTGGCTGAAATCTGTTCCAGTCAAATAATAGCTGGAGCAGCCAAGAGAGCTTTAAACCAGCTTGTCCAGTCAGGCAAAGGTCCCAGCAGTCCAAACTCACAACTGTACCTGTGCAGCAATGAACACAAAGGAAATGTTTTTTTATCTTTTACATGAGAGTGCAAGTCCTGTGAACTAAGATCAAAGGAACTGGGAATATATAGAAAAATATGATGTATTTATCTGGTGGAAAGACCACTGATTTGAATAGATTTAGTGTTTCTACCCGTAACCAGTCTAAAAAGAGGTAAAGTGGGAAAAAAAAATAAAAAAAAAAAAGGTTAGTGGACAGGACTTTAGGATTATGGACTGGCTGGGGCTTGAAAGGACCTCAGGAGCTCTCCAGTCAAACCTCCTGCTCAGAGTTGGGTCAGCCATGAGAACATACAAGGTTGCTCAAAAAGATAAGTCTGCAAAAATGAGTGTGGTAAAGCATAAACTACTCTTGCTGTTAAAAAAAGTGGTTGAAATGGAGATCATTTGTGGAACTGATGGATAGATGGAACAGGAGACTGCCAGAATCTCAGTGCTGTGGAGCTCTGTGCAGAGTTGTGGACCACAGGATCGTATGAAAGGCAACATTCAAAAACCACCACCTGCATCTGATCTGCATGAGCAGGACTGAGAGTACACAGCAATCAACGAGGTAACAAATAGCACTGCAAAGGCATCCCCAGTCAGGTGTTTCAAAGAAAAAACTCAAATCAAGCCTCAGAATAAAATTCCCTAAGCACCCATCAGTAATGTATGGAGGGGAATTGAGTTGTGATGAGAGACTTCAGTTCCTGAGCCAGGGCTACTGTATCCATGCAGTTGGCAGCAAAATATCAATGCTGATTTGTTTGGGCGTTTTGAAGTACTTTCAACCATAAGTGATATTGTGCTCAATGCAAATGAAGTCTGTTCTGGACTTCATTATGTTGGATAAAGATGAATTTGTCACTGGACTGGAAGCTAGTGGTTGCCTAAGGATAAATGATCATGACATGATCACATTCAGTACAGCAAACTGAGTACATCCCTGCTGGTCTTCCACATACTGGTGCATTAAAAGAGAGGAAATTCTGAATGAAGCTGATTGTAAAGTAGAAAGTTCTTTATTCATAATTTATTAGGTTATGATAACTCCACAGTGAGGAATGAGGATACATTTGGCTAAAAACTTATGCCATCTCAATGGTATTGACAGCAGTTATGGGTATATAGAGATACAGCAAGAGAAAATGAGAAAAAAAGGTGAAATGGGATAAATGAAAAGCTATGAAATTCAAAAGGTTGTAATAGAGAAGCCATAGACACAGAAGGGCATGGAGGTGACTGTCAGGACTAAGACCAAGTGGAAGAAGCTGGAGGTGTACCAGGAGCAAAGAGCAATGCCACAGCCCAGGGAACTGTGAACATTTATTGCCACACCCTGGTACTGTTGCTGGTAAAGCAACACTTGAAAGTGGTTCTCATAACAGTCTTCAATTTGAGAATTCCTACCCTTAGGAACCCTTTTCTTGTGTTACTGAAAATTACATAATTTCTAAAAATTCAATGTATTTTTCATTCACTAGGTTATTTCCTTATTATATTTGCTGGAGATAGTTTCAATTCCAGTTTTGTTCACCTTCAATTTACATTCTTATTTCTAAAGCCTTTGGGAGTCTTTCAACGAGTATCCATACACACTGAATTTCATCTCTCATCTCTAGATGATAGGTCTCAATAAATCCATGAGCAGTTGTAGAAGGGAAAGCACCTTCCCTTTTTCTTCCTCCCCCAAACAGAGCTCCAGAATAAAACATGATCCACAGCACTTCATTGACCTTTGTAAAGCTCTCCTTTTTGACAATTTCAATGGCAACTGAGTCGCAGATACTGTTTCTCCAGTCCTTTCCCAGGTTTTACATCATTTGGAGCAGAAATTCAAAGAATTTGCAGTATATTAATGTTTAAGTATTGTTTTTTCCATTCCAGCTATTCAAAATCTGTCCTGCTGCTCATGTCAGGACATCTTCCCACAACAGTCATGTTGCTCAGACAGAAGTTTGAACTATGACAGACGTGTCACTTCAGGTAGTTTTGCAAAAGTGCCTGTCACCTCCAATGGCACAGGAGAGTGGCCAGATGGGAGCTGAGAAATAGGAATTTGCTTCAGCAAGAGCTGGCAAAGTTTCAGCACATATAGGTGGGGATAACAAGTAGCTCTGCTTCTCTATACAGAGTTGCATACTCTTTTAAAACAGTTGCTTTAAACCAGCTTCATACCACCTTCTGTATATGAATTCTTGGTATGGGTCATTGCTAGTCTGAGATAAAGTTGTTAATAGCTGCAGGAAAGAGAGAGGTGGACAACAGGTTTTACTAGATCTGGTTGGTAAAGGTTTTGGGTCTGTGTTTGAAATGTAACAGGATAGTTTACTTATGTCACCTAAAGATAATGAAATTTGTTTCAAACTTATAAATAATTTAGTTTGCTGGAAACATCTCTTGTGAATGGATCATTTGAAAAGTGTACACTGGGTTGTCCTGCACTGAAAGGGAAATTTTAGTTGCAATACCATGGCCAACATGGGCCAACATGAAGGTTCAACATGGGCAGACAACTACCCCACATACTAACGGGCTACTTAAGATTTTAACAAAGGAAAAATAGCAGAAAACATACAAAACGTATTTTGGCTGAAAAAAATATTTAACTAACAGAATTGTAATTGATGAAAACCAGAAAATCCATCAAAGCTACCCATTTCATTCCTTTATGACATTCTGATGAAAAAATAATAGTCCTCCTATGTTTTTCACTTTGCATTCCCTTGGCAGTCCAGGGAAGGTAAAAGCTCTTCCTTACCCACAGAACACAGGTTAACTGGACTGAACACAGGCCAATTAACATCTCAAAGCAGGGCTCAGCTGGATGACTGTGTTTTGGGGAAAATAATAGGACAAGTTTTCTCATCAATAATGTCAACATAAAGCCTGAACTTGCTATTGACATCATGAAATGAACATGAATTTTTGATATTGCATCCATAATTTGAAAATAACGTTGTCTGCAAAAAAACTTGAGAGTGGAGTTCAGGATCTCAAGAGCAAGGTGGAAAGTAAAAAGAAACCTCAAAATCCTGGACTTCTGAAGATCAGATTTTGGCATCTTCAAAGATGGGATGAGGTCCTGGAAGTAAGAGTGGCCCAAGAAAGATGGTTCATTTTCAAGGTTCACCTTCTCGCAGGTCAAAAGAATTCCATCCCAACAAATAAGAAGTTGGGCAAAGATGTGAAGAGATCTGTGTGGATGAACAAGGTATTCCTCAACAAATTCAAACACACAAAAGGAGCATACAGGGGGCTGAAGCAAGGGGATGGGTAATCTGGGAGGAAGACTAAAATAGTGTCCAGTAATCCAGGGATGTGGCTAAGAAAGCCCAGATAGAGTTGAATCTGGGCAGAAATGTCAAAGACAACAAGAAAGGATTTTTAAAGTATATAATTGACAAAAATAACACTAGTGGAAATATGGGCCCATTTTTTAATGAGACAGGGGACCTTGTTACACAGGACATAGAAAAGGTTGAGGAACTGGATGCTGTCTTCGCCTCAGTCTTGACTAGCAACACCAGCTTTAAGGTCTAATGCAGCCCAGGACACCATCTGTCTTTTTTTGCCACAAGGACAGAGTGTTGGATGATCTTCAACGTGGTGTCCACCAGGACCCCCATATTCCCGAGGCTGATGTTTATCTGGGTGGGCCCAGCGTGTGCTGGTGCATGGGGTTGTTCCTCCCCATGTTATGATTTTTTTATTTCTTCTATAAACTTCCCATAAGACCACTTCTCCAGCCTGTTGACATCCTTCTGGATGGCAGCATGATCCTCCAGTATCCAGCAGGTTGAGGAAGGTGATCCTTACTCTCTACTAAGTGCTGGATGGGGGGCAGTACTGTGTTCAGTTCTGAGCTCCTCAGAATAAGAGGTATAGACATACTAGAGAGAGACCAAAAAAGGCCTACAAAGATGATTATGGTTCTGAAACATTAATCCTATAAGGAAAGGATGAGAGAGCTGAGACTTCTCATCCTAGACAAGAGAAAATCTTTGCACCCTGTTAAAGGGAGGGTGCAAAGATACCACAGACACATTCTTTTCAGTTGTGCCCAGTGACAAGACCAGAGGTGATGGGCACAAACTACAACACAAGAGGTTCCCTTCAAGCATCACGAAACATTCTTCTGCTGATTGCCCAGAGGTTGTGTAGTCTCCATCCTTGGACATATTTGAAAGCCATTTGGACACAGTCCTGAGCAACTGGTTCTATGTGGTCCTGCCTTAGCAGGGAATTTGGACTGGATGACCTCCAGAGTTCTTCTTAAGCATTCTCTGATTCTGTGAGGAACAAGTAATTCAAGTACTGAAGAGAACTGCTTACATTAGCAATATAGAGTTCATTCTGTCTGGGATTATTTCAATTTTTTTTTTTTTTTCATTTTTTTTCCTTTGTGTAGCCATCTAAATGGTCTATCAGGGCAAAAAAACCTCAGCCTTTCCTAGGAAACAGGCATGGTCATGATATGTTTTCTTAAATAACTGGATAGAAAATAATTAGCAGGAGCTGGAACTTCTCATTTGCAGACAAACTACAAAATGAAAGAGTATATATAAATCATTTGAACAAACTATAATAAAAAGCTGCAGCACCTTCCTCTCTTTCCTCAAACAGAAACTGAACTCATTCCTGGATGATGAGGAACATGATTCCATCCTCTAAAAATTTGGTCAGACAGAGAGAGCCATGAAACCTAAGAAGGAGATACAGGATGATCTCCCCTTGCCAGACATATCTAGGAACCTATGAAAGAAGGAGGTTTCCCAGAGACATTCTATGAGTCTCTATGAGAATCCAGGCTTGAGGAACCCAACTCATGTTAGGTCCTGTGTCTTCCACAGAAGTGTGGATTTGCTGAGGCTGTAACAACTGACCATACAAATGAGAAAACAAAGCTATTTTCCTTGCTCCTCTGTGGGCCAAGCCATACAATATGCAATTTTCAAGACACCCAGTGTCTAGAGGGCAGTGTAACCTTCTATGAAGCTTGTTGTATTAATCTAACTCTTTTTTGCCATCTTTATTGGTTGGATCCTGTCAGATGAAGCAATGAATGTTTATGCCCGAGGTTTAGAAAGCAATAAAAATGTTTTATTTTCAGCATGGGGACTTGTGTTTGTCTTTATTGGAATCACAGCCTAGGCCTTGTCTGGGAGAAAAATCACTACAGTGCTTGGGCTTCTGTAAACGAGGTCAGCAAGACAGAAAAGTGTGACATGAGATTTTAAATATTTCTGAAAGGAAGGAAAGAATCTCTTGTAAACAAACTGTATGTGTTAATATGATCTGGGTATATAAATAATGCAATCTGGGCTACAGTAACTATTAATGCTTTGAAGGATATAAAAGTTCCATGAACAAATGTAGCGAGCAATGGAATATCCACCATGGGAATGAATGAACATTTCTGTGATGCTTTTCTTTAAATTAGTAGTCCTCAGAAATAGAAAACAACATGGTACTGATTTTCCACAAAAGAAAGAAATTTCTTTAGATAATCATGTCAAGTAATTGCAATATATAAATAAGGGGAAAAAAATATAATTTCCCCTGAATTATGAAAATAACTTTTTCATGATTTTTTATAAAAAGAAGTTGTATTTTAGAAATTAATTTAATTCCAGCCTTCTACTGATAAAGTAATACTGTTATATAACTCTCTCCTGTACTTTTTTTGCAGGGCTAACATGTGGCTTTTTTTCTCAAGAGAGCAACAGATTATTTCGATGTGCTCCATGGTGCTTTGTTTAGATATATACACATGCCTGTACATGGATTTGTAGATGCTTGTGCCTATGCAAGCAGATAAGCACTTCTAAACCAAGGCTCCAGGGGAGTTACATGCCCAGAATCAGGACACTTAATTGGTTTTTGTGCCTGTAAAAATCTCATGACAGCTGTTATGGCAAAAAGTACTCTACCCGTTTTCATCAGCTCTCCCTGTCTTTGTAATAGGAAGGGAAGATAAATCAGTGTTATCTCCAGTGAGTCCAGCAAATCTTGCCCAGAGTCAGACATAAACTCAGCCTATGCTGGTACAGTTCATGCACAGGCTAAAAAGATGCTTCTCCATGCCTTTCTATGAAATATGTATGTGACTGCTCTAGCATCTAAAGCATTTTCTATTTCCCTACTTGCATGTTATCATCTCCAGGTCAATAGGAAAGCACATTGTCACAGGGTAACCTGTGCCTTTTCCTCTGTATTTAAAGGACATAGGGTTCATGTACAAGGTAGGTGTTTATGGTTGCTACTTTCAGAATCATGTGTTTGAGTGTAGTTTAATAAAGATCAGCCTCAGAAGCTAAAGGTTTATTTCACAATTTTCTTAATTTCATAATTATTCCCTTTTGCTATTTTCCCCATATGTTCACTTTGGAAATGTTAAAATGATTTTTTTTTCAAATGGTACGATATCAGTGACCATTTTTTTAAAGCTTCAGAAGTTCCTTGCTTTTGCTACAGCAACTCTTAAATTTTTGAAGCAGTAGAAGCCATCTGTCTTGGCAGATCATGTTCTTTTACACTGAATGACAAACCAGTATTTCAGTAGATTTAGACTTAAAACAATCTTGGAAAGGAGGGAATTTCATAAAGCTGCCAATTTTTTTGTCTTCTACTTAGCTCCTAGTGTTCTACTCTGTGTATTGCTGGGGTGGTATCTATCCCTCCCAGATGGGAAAATAGAGCATAGATAACAAATTAGTTTTCTCAGTGTCAAGAAGAAAGACTAAGAGGAATTAACTGAATATCTCCATCTAGTCACTAACAAATAATCATCCTTTTCTCCAGACTACTGTGATGAATAGAAAAACAGAGGTAAATATTTGAAGAGTCTCTTAAAGACACATATGGATATGGAGCCATTTATTTTCCTTTATCTCTTTGCAAATCATTTGCTGAACACTTTACAGTATGCATTCAGCATAATTTAATTACTCCTAGATTTATACTTCAACACTGCATGAAATGGCATTCAGACTGCATAAATGCAGCTGTGGTCCATGTGAAAACATGGCCTTCACAACAAAGCACTTATTAAGGTCATTACCAAAGTTTTTGTTTTCTGGACTATTTTACAGAGGCAGCCTGAACAAAAACCTTTTCATAAGGATTCATAAGGACCTCTTGTTGTTCTCTGTATGACCTGACACCAAAAGAATGGAAATGAAAAGACAGTGTCAGCTTGGGCTTCTCAGTCTGCTGCGGAGCTGGAACAGTTAATGGGTGATATTTTCCCCTCAACCAAATTTGACCCATGACTCTCCTGAATGGAATGAAAGAAGCAGATTGGGGTGTGCAAGTAGCTCTTTTTGAACATGTCTGGCAAATACAAGGAGCTTTTCTTTTCTTTCATTCTTCCTTTGGGTTAGGAAGGGCAAGACATGCCTCGGACTACAGAAGTGTTCATGCTCTGTCAATGCTGCAGAATGAAGAAACCCTCCTGTTATCCATTAAAGAGACATTTAGCACAGGATATAAATGTTTGGCTCATATGCTGTTTAAAATAAACTACAAACACCTTAAAAACAATTAGGATGAGGGGATTTGGGGGAAGACTGCCTGTTCAGAGAGCCTGGAAAGACTTCTCCCATAATAAAGTATGCCATAGTAGACATTTTCTGCTAGATGAATAGACACAAAACACATCTTTGTTCATAGGGCTTTTTATTGCAGCAGTTGTCATGAGTAAAACCTGAAGGTACTTGAAAATCCATTAAAATCACAATCCATATTAAAAAAAAAAAAATCATTTCTTAAAAGTTTGTCTCTACAGACTTTGTAAAAGTGAGAAGTTGATGAGACACATTTATGTAATTCAAGATTAACGATTAACTGTTAAAGTGCAGGCTTTGTACAGTCAGGTCTGTTGTTCAGCAAAGAAACAAACCCCTTAAATCTCTGCATCTGCTGGATGAAGCCAAGTTCTAAGTGGTGTGTGATAAGATGCGTTGAATCCCAGCCTGGCTGGCAGTTGATCGCCTATGAATCAGTGATTACCGACTGTCTCTGGGGTGTTTTGGTTACAGAACTCTTTCCCAAAGGGTGATTGTCATTTAGATTTATGTTTGCTTGTAACTGCTTCTTCTCTGGTTGTGTCCAAGCACTGGCATACAACTTCGTGAATTTCTTCAACCTAGGATTTATCATTTCTTGTCTCCTATTTCACAAAGAGAAAGTGGACTCGCTTTAAAGATTTGTTATACTCGGATTTACTCATACCAGTTCTAGACGTGAGATTTTTAATTTCTTTTTTTTTCAACAGATTTACTGAATTGAGCCAGATTTTTTTTCACACATCCAGGACACAAACAAGTGCCTGCGTTCCCAAGTTAAAAAAGCGTCTTGCCAACTTTAAAACATTTGGCTGGTCAGCAGGAAAGAAAAGCTGCTTGTAAAGCACTGGAATGCATTTTCAATTAGCCACTCCATTGCTGAAAAGGCGAGGCATGAGGCAGAGGGGTGGCAGAGAGGGCAGGGGAGGGACAGCATGAGCCAGTCTGGTGAAGAGCCTTTATCAGCCCCCAACAGCAGCCCTGAAGTTGGAGGCCACTCTTTAATAGATAAGCTTTTGTTTAACAACAGGCTCCCTAAGGAGAATGAGGTTTCCTCCTAAAAGACTAGGATTCTTTCAAATAATATTGCTTTGTATGAAGGAGAGATGGAAAATACATGTTGGGAAGATGTTAGAAGGATATTTATTTCCCTACTATTGCCTGAGAAGCAGGCTGTTGGGCACGCTGACTAAAAAGTTGTGCTTTGGCAGAACTTCCTTGTCTCCTACAATATTTTGAATAAGATAACACCCTTGAACGAAGATTAAATAACCAACCCCAACTGCTTAGTATAAGTGGTTTATTTTCCTGCCCAACACTATGAAGCCCTCAGTGCAACAGGTTTCTGGTAAAGAAACAGCTGGGCAAAGAAATCTCTTGACATAAAACCATATTTCTAATGCTCAGTAGCCATAATTACTTATGCTTTTTAAAATATTTTGCCCTGTACTTGACCTTCAAATGTTTGTTGCTAGCTGATCTGGAACTTTTTTGAGTCCACAGCTGTCTAAACTAAGGATGATGATATTGCTTAGAGATCCTTTTGTGTATGTGTGTGTGCATATGTGAATGCTGTTTTCAAAACTGTGAATATATATATATATATATCACAATAAATATACACATATATTTATTTTAACATGACTCAAAATCTTGGAAAGCTTGTATTTCTTTATCATATTATCCAAGAACTTCTAAGCTCTCCTAGCGGGATGTGTTATGGGATGAGAGACCAAAGACAATAGACTGGATTTCAGCAGGTAGAGGAAACTTTCAGGGTTGTTGCCTTCTGGCTAACTGTAAGAAATTTGCTTTAGTAATATTTTACAGATGTGCTGGCTGTTTCTTGGAAAACAAGTTGAAGAACGTAGGAAATCTCTTCACTTAAAGCACAAGAGCTTTGAAGACTAAGTCCTTAAACACAACAGAAAATAGAAACAAAACCAAAACATTTAGGTAAAAAATGGGTTGGAGTGCCACTATCCAAGCACAAGAGCTGAAATAACTTTACAGTAGGTCTCTGTTCCTGTTGTATTTGTTTTCTCCTGCTATAGCTACATGCTGCATGAAATGCGTGAGGCTGTTTTGGAAAATCCATTGCCTGTCACAAGTTTCTCTGTGCTAAACTTAATCTTCAAGTTTTATTTTTAGAAAGCTTGTAGTTGCCTTCTTCAGTGTTGTAGGAAAAGCTGGAAAAATGCCAGCTACATCCAGCAAAATGGAGACCTAACTTACTTTCCAGATATGAAGTGTTTCAAGTGAAAATAATAAAAATAACAGTAAATAATTGGAAATGGGAAAGGAATATGACTCTTTACTCCTATGGTACAGTTCTCATGTGGATATGTTGCAGGAAATAATGGAAGGTTTTCTCTGGGAAGGCAGTGAAAAGCATGGCTATGGAAAGTATAAAATAAACTTGTTAGAGACAGAAATATTGAAAGGGAGAGTTTATGGAATTTCTGGATGAACGGAGCAACTGATGCTCAGCATCTTGGTACAACAAAGCTCTGGGCTGGTTTGGTGCAAACCTGAAGTGGAGGATGGACTAAGTTTTTTTCTCTTGGCTTTTTTTTGTCCACCTCACACCAAGGGAAACTATGGCCCTTCACCTTCTATTTCTAGACTGTGAAGTCTAGGGATAAAGAAGCATCCAATCTTAATGGACAACACAGATCTATTATCTGTCGTTCTCACATAGTCCTGACCTGACTACCTGACTACTACAAAAAATCTGAAACTGGTTGAATTCCTAAGTGGAACATAAAGGCAGAGCATCATTGCCTCTTTCTCATCTTGATGTGCAACAGCAGATAAAGAGGGTGTGACAAGGACTCAAACTGGGCTTGCCAAGAGGCCATAGAATCATAGAATAGTTTGGGTTGGAAGTGATCTGAAAGGTCATCTAGTTCAACATCCCCTGCAGTGAGAAGGGACATCTTCAACCAGATCAGCTTGCCCAGAGTCCTGTCCAACCTGACCTTAAATGTCTCCAGGAATGGGGCTTCTACCACCTCTCTGAGCAACCTGTTACAGTGTTTCACCAACTTCATAAAAAAAAATGTCTTCCTTGTATCTAGTCTGAATCTACCCACTTTTAGTTTAAAATCATCACCCTCTGTCCTATCCAGAGGCTCTACTAGAGAAGTTTGTCCTTAGCATACTTGTAAAGTCCCCTTTAAATATTTAAAGGTTGCAATAAAGTCCCTCTGGAGCCTCCTCTTGTCCAGGCGGAGTCACCTCAACTCTCTCAGTCATTCTCCATAGGACCAGTGCTCCAGCCCTCTGATCATCCTTATGACCCTCCTTGGGACTCACTCCAACAGCTGGATGTCCTTCTTGTGTTGGGAGCTCCAGAACTGGACACCACACTGTAGGTTGGGTCCCACCAGAGCAGAAAAGAGGGGCTGATCCACCTCCCTTAACCTGCTGGCCATGCTTCTTGTGATGCAGCCCAGGACACAGTTGGCTTTTTGGGCTGCATGCTCAGATTGCCATCTCGTGTCCAGCTTTTCATCCACCAGTACCCCAAGGTCAGGGCTGCTCTCAATTTCTTCATCCCCCAGCCTGTACTCATACTGAGGGCTGCCACAACCTAGGTGCAGGACCTTGCAGTTGGCCTTGTTGAACCTCATGAGGCTGACATGGACCCACTTCTTGAGCTTTTCCAGGACCCTCTGGCTGACATCCAGTCCCTTAGGTGTGTCAACAACACCACTCAGCTTGTTGTCATCTGCAAACTTGCTGAGAATGCTCTTGATTCCAGTGTCTATGTTACTGATGAAGATATTAAACAGTACTGCTCCCAGTACAGGCCCCTGAGGGACACCACTTGCCACTGATCTCCATCTGGACATGACAGAACAGAGTGTTTTGTATTTTTTTTGTTTGCAAACTAAGCTTGAAGCTTTTTTTACTTTGAATCTGATCACCAATATGAAACATGTGAGAGGTTTATATGGGAAAATACATGACCATAACTCTAAAATGAGCAAATGAGAGAGGGAAAAGGCAGTGTACTGTAACAACAAATGTCCTCCACAGCCTCAAGAGAGAGATCAACCTGTGTAACAGTGGTTTACAAACCTTTGAGAAGAAATAGAGACATTGGCCAATCCTTTTTAATTGCTTACTGCACTCATAATGAAGATTTCCTCAGCTCCACCAAGAAACATGACAAGTGGCAACTAAATTTCATTTGCTGTGGCAAAACCTCTTCTCCTGTAAATAAATATATGGCCTCAAAGTATCCAGGGATGAGCACACCCCTATCTATAAAAAAAAAAAGTGCTCAGAGATATGTGTGTATCAGGTGAGAAGCACCTTGCATCACACTGGCATGAGGAGGAAGGTGGAGCATCTATAGCCCCCAGCTCCTCCATCTGTAGCTCCAGCCTCCTCCCCCAGATCTGCACCTCCAGGCTCATTATCAGTGGTCTCTGAGATGTTTATCCTTGTTACACCCCTCAGAGATAAAGCAAAGCTGTTGGAGTCAGGGCTCATAGGAGGATGTAAAACTTGTATGTCTGAACTTGGTGCTTGATCTGCTAAAACTGTTCAACTGTTATGACCTCACATGCTGAGCAAGGAGCTTCACAGGGCTGAGGGGTGGAAAAAAAAGGAAGGAGGGGACTCCAAATCTCATTCTCCTAAATGGGGCCAATGATGCACTGGCCTTTGGATAAAGGAGGCGTTTTATATTTAGGTAGTTTAAAACTAGGTGTTTCTGTCTGGACACTATCTCCTGGCTTCTTTTTGGCACACAAAATCTTTTTTGAAGCCTCAATGTGACCTTCTGGCAAGGGCAGACTGTGCTGCCTTTGTTGCACAGGGACTCCAGCAAGGAGAATCTTAGGCTGCCCAAACCCAGCCTACAGCCTACAAGGCAGCTCTGAAAACAGTTAAGGCATAGCTCAAGTTTTCTCTCACCAAAGGAGGAGGTGGTAGAAAATTTAAACTAGTCTCTGAAGTTTAGTAAGCCTTTTTATACTCTTTATTATGTTTCCACAAGTGTGTGATGTCACGTGCTACCAGATCTCTGTGACCATCATATTACTGCTTCTTTTAAACGCACAAGGATTGACCTTAACTTTTTTTTTTTTTTTTTAATTTTTTTTTTTTCTAGAACCCGGAGGCAGAAAAAACATGGAACATATCCCCGTGGTATAAATAGCAATGTGGAAGTATCTATCATTTAGGGTAGTTTTGTTCTCCCCCCCCAACAGTTTTAATTTGAGAATTTCCAGAATTGCCAGATTGGTGGAGCTCAGGGAGAGGGTACAGCCATTCAGAGGATGAATGGAAAACATTTAGATGAAAACAAAACAAAACAAAGAAAAATCTGTAAAAGAGAAATATTTACATGCAGGGAAATCAATGTCAAAAAGTGCTACAGAAACTCAACAGTAGCCAATCATCTAGATTTTCCTACCTAAAGACACAATAAACAGCAGTTAAACTTTTCAAGTCACCACAGTTACCTGGAGGATGCTTTACAGGTTACATTTTAAGTAGCAACAAAAAGAAGAAATTGATTTAATGGAATTGTCTAGGCACCTTTTCTCTGTTCAAACACCCAGAGGGTTACAGCTGCCTTTGCATTATCAGGCTTTTTATTATTTTACCCTAATAACAGGCTCCCTATAAATCAGGCTGTTTTCAGTCACAGCTACACCTTACAATTCTACCAGGTCTAATAGATTTTTAAAAATAAAGGGGGGAAGATGATTCTTTATTCAGAGGTTCTAAACTGTTTTCAATGTGTTCCTCTGTCTAGATGGGGGTGAGGGGAGGAGGGAAGGGTGGTAGCAGAAGTGTATTAGAAAATCCTCCCTGTATGTGTCCAACTCCTGCCTAAACAGAAGAGGGAAAGGGAGACCCCCACCAAACTGCAGAAAGGAATATAAGAGCAAACCTCAGAAGCAGAAGAAAATACCCAAAAGGAAAAGACTACAGCTTGCAGTAATCTGTAAATGATTGCTGGCAAAGACTGGAGGCTTCAAGCTTGAGCTGTGTTTGTTCCAAAAGAAAGCCAAGAAGGACGGTGTTAATAAAGAGAGATTTAACTGAGGGCTGTGCTTGGAATAAAGTGGGCTACAAAAAGGTCAAATTTGATCAGTTGGAGCAGATTACAAGGGCTTTAAAAGGTAGTGGTGAAGAAATGAAACTGGGACTGTGAAGCAATATAGCACAAGATTGATTTTGGGGGTGGAGAGAAGCTGGGACAAGTGCTTATCAGCTTGAGAAGGAGGAAGAGCTGTGCTGGGTTTGTTGTCATTCCCACACTGAGTAGAGTACTTGCTGCTTTTGTGGTTAGGTTTCCCTGCCGTGTTTGGGTTTGTTTTTTTGCTTTTTTTTTTAAACTTATATTTTATTGTTATTATTACTACAATGGTGTCTATAATCTCTGACTTGGATCCTCTGAAAAGCTGGAAAGTTTTAAGGTAGGCCTATGTTTTCTTCTGTTTGGTACAGGCATTTTTGGTTTAGCCCTAAATTAACTGGAGCTTGAATTATAATCGAAATGTGAGCCCTGGGCTTAAGTAAGAGAGGAGTTTCTGGTAATTAGAGCCCTTTTAAGATACAGCAAACCTTTAAGCAGATGTTTAGAGAGACCCGAGGGAGATATTTTAAATATACTTTTCGGTGTTACAGTGCACTGAGGATATTTTTTTTTTCTTTTTCTTTTCTTTTTTTCTTTTTTTTTTTTTTTTTTTTTTTTTTTTTTTGGAGAGATTTCTTCGTAAATTCAAGTTAATAGTAAGGGCTCACACCAGTTGAAACTGCAGGATTAACTCTCTGCTTTCCGTGCAGGGTTTTGGAGGGGAATGGGTGGGAAGCTTCAGAGCAGCAAAAAACCAGCGTGAAAGTTGATCAAGAAAGGGGAAACAGTCCTGGGGGAAGGAAGGGGGGGTAAATGTGCTTGTTTCGTTTTGTTATTGAAACTTCCACAGTTTCTTGTCCCTCTCAGGCATATGTTTAATACTTAAAAGTCGCTAGTGATTTTTACCTTCAGCATAGCTGTTAGTTTGAATGATGTAAACTGGTAATTCAAACCGCTAAAAAGAAGGATAAAGGGGGTGGGGGGTGAAATCTCCCTGTTAATGCTTGCTGCCGATTTGAAACTCCACGGTGTTAAATGCCTGTGTTTAATGTTGCTGGAAGTGCCTGGCTTTGCTTATTGAGAATCCCGACATGTAAAAAGTTTGCAGAAAGTTCACGAAAACATTGGAACCATCTGGGAATATAGATGGTGAAATTATACGATTAGTTAAGTTTATTTCCCTCAGCTCTTAAGCTGCACCAAATACAGGTTAGTTTTTTTGATGGGGTTTTATTTGTTGTTGGTGTTTTTGTTGTGGGTTTTTTTGTGTGGTTTTTCTGAGGGGGGAGTAAGGGGTAAATTACAGGGATTTTGAGGAAATATGTGAATTGTCTTGTTATTATTATTATTATTATTATAATTATATAAGAATATTTTAAAGTATACTCCATCTTCTTGCTACAATGTTTTAAGGAACTTAAAGTGTCCTGAGCTGAAAGAGGAAAAATAACCCTTCAGAAGTCAAACCATAAAGTCTGCTTACATGACTAGGCTGGTTTTCCTCATATTGGCAGAAAGTTTAACTTTATCAGAAGTTTAAATTTCTCTGACCATCTTCTGAGTCTGTGTGTAGGAATGTGTACTAAGATCCTGTATCCTTGTCTGTCTGTGGCATGAGACCTGGCAGAGCAGTCTTACTGCAAGTTTGTTTTCCATTTTTAAAAATCATTTAGGACTATCAGCACAAACACTTACAATGAGTTTCTATTTGACATCCAAAACTCCAGGGAGGATGTTTTCTCCCGGGTAGTGTTGTGGATGGTGGAGTGGCTGTGATTGGCATCTGGGCTGGGTGGTCACATTATATCAGACCAGAGCTGGGGTGACTTTTGTGAATCAGCACCAATGAATCCCGGTAAAGTGCTTTTGCAGAGCTCCATATGTGTTATTTTACAGCTTGTGTGCTCCAGAAAATCTCTCTTAGGAATTACTTTAAAAGTTTATCAAACTCTGTGAGACTACTTCTGCAAGTCAAGTCAGGTTGTAAGTGGGTTTTGCTGAGTTCAGGGATAACGCAGAGGACTTGAAAGTCGAGAAGATTTTAGAAGGAGAAACCATTGCCCTCTCGAAGAATCCTGTTTTCTTAGGAAAATGCCATGTTTACATGGCTGGGGAAGAAATATCTCCCTGTCACTTTTTCCCTACAGCACAACTGAAGTTTCTCAACTTTGTGTGTGCATCAGGAGGTTACAGCTGCAATGGACATGGAGTAGGTCAAAGATGCAATTAAGTCAATTTTACTGGACATTTCTTTGTGTAGTTGCTGTGTCCGATGAGAGCAGCAGCTCTGTACAGACATGACACTGTGCAGACCAACTGCAGTATGCCGAGGGTTAAGAGGTGGAAAAAAGGCAGCATGGAATGTGAAATGATCACTGATAGTAAAAAGAAAGAAAAAAACAACCAAAAAACCCCTAAAAACAACCACAAGTCATCGTGCAGTTCATACAGCTTGAAATTACTAAATCCACTAATTCCACTTCTACCTTTTTTTAACTAATTTTAGTTCTTCAGTTTCCAGCCTATTTGATGCTTCTGAGCTTGCTGGTTTTAAAGTCTCCCCTCCGTGTATCAAGGGAGACTGTAGCTAATGTTTCTGAGAAATAGAGTGTTTCTCTTTGCTTCTCCTAGGTGGCACAAAGCAATATTTTAAGGCCCAAATGAAATGCGGTAGCAAATGTTGCTATCAGCTCAAGAGTAGTGTCCTACGGTGGGAAATTCTCGATTTTGTTTTCCTTGTGCACCCCCTTTAATTCATTCTGTGGCTTGCTCGCAGTTTGAGACCTCCTTAGCTGGGGAAAGCCTGAAGGATGAAGATCTCCTGGAGGGGAGGGGAATAATTACATTGAGGTTTTATAATTCCCTGGGGCTGAGAGCAGCCTTGGTGCTGGTTAACCCACCTCACCTGAGCACACATCCTCTACCCTCTGAATTAAGATAATAATAAAGGAGAAGGTAGAAAAGATAAGAATAATAAATGAAAAGGTACAATACAATTGGAGGTACAAATACAATACAAGAGGCTGTGGCTGGTGGTGGAACCTAAAGGGTGGGAGAGGTGGTGTTGGTGGTTGGCAAGGGATTTGGCTGGACTTCACCCAGCAGGGCTGGGAATGCTAGCAGAGGTATTAAAATAAATAAACGTCAGTATGGTATAGATAATATTACATCAGGCCTCCCTTTTTCGTTGTGACTGTCTGGAGCAGTACAGGGAGATTTGCAATACTTGGCACTTGCTGGGTTCATGTTACAGCAAGGAGGGAGGAACTCCGGGGGCTTTAAACACAGTTTAATGTGCAGAGCTAAACACAGTTCAGAAAATTCTTTCATTGGACTTTGTGATGGTGATCTGAAAATTAAAAGTATTGGAAAGTAAATCTGTGAGATCTCATGGATTATTTTTTCCCCCCTTCCCATTGCCTCTTTGCAGATAAGCTCCCAGCAAAACTTCTATGCTTTGACATTAACACACTGCTACCTGGTCTTCCCTTATAGATATTATCTTACTTTTCACAGTGACACTAGAATAAATGCCATGTCTGTTCTATTCCTTAGAGCCATGAGAGACTGGCAAAACTTCAGGCCTTTATAAAATCTTTCAGAGCATTACCAGAAAATGGTGTGTGCTCCCCAGCCTTCTGTCAACCTAGAAACCCCAGATTTACCTCTCTCTAGTATTGTACAGGAGTTGGGATCTAGCCCTCCTTGTGCATAAGAGACAAAGATCAGCTGTTTTGACTCCAGAGATGTCTCTCATTCCTGTCCAAAACTTTCTCTGCACTTCTGGGATGTGGTTTTGTTCTACATACATAACAGGGACAGCTTTGGTCGTGCTTTCTGTTGCCAGAGACTGTGCTCTGGGCCCCTACAAACAGCAAAAGCAGAGCAGGAGCCTGGCAAGGAGAGGAACAAAAAGGAGAGGGAAGTGAGGGGGGGAAAAAAACCACCAACAAAAACCTCAAGGCCATGTCTCTTCTTGCTTTTCTCCCTTAATTTGGCTCCAAGGAGGCTAAATGCAGAACTATAAATCACATGAGTTACCTATACAGGGAAGACCTTGTACCCCTTTGCATTCCTGTCTGAAGAAGTATGTGACCTTTCTATGGCTTATTGCTAGCAGAAACAAACAAAAAAAAAATGTTTTTAACTTAACTTGGCAACCTCAAGGTGAAATCCAAGCACATAGTAGCAGTTTTCACTTACATGAACAGTCAACTTGCAGTCTGTGAAGCAGTGAATCTTGCTGTACTGCTCTGCATACAGATGACCTGAATTTCACAAGTTCTATTGAACTGGCCCATACAATTTGGCTACTAGAAATGGGAACATCTTGTTTGGAACATGTTGTTTGTTGGGCAGATGTACCAATTCAAATGTTCTCTCTGAAATGCCTTTTCCCACCACATGCCATTCAAACAGCCTGTAAATGGTTTGGCTTTTCAGGAAAAAGGTGTTTGACATGTTTGGCAAGTCAGTTCAATAGGAGCAATTTCAGCCTTGTTGATGTTTGTATTATGAGCTATTTTGGACAAATAATCCTGTCCCCACACCCTGCCCCTGTGATTGCCTGTGAATTAACATGGGTTAAATAGCTACAAGGTGTTGAAATTGGGAAGGTGGAAGAAATGTACATACAACAGCTCAAATTCAGCTGTTGGCACAGAACAATAAACTGAGACAACTGTAGTCGTGCCAACCTTGTTCTGATCTTGGTGTTTGCCTTCCTATCATAGCAAAGCTTCAGATAAGGCATCCTTATCACTGTATTCAGTATCCGAACAGACCATTTGATTGCACGGACTCCCAACACAGAACTGCTGTTCAGAAAAAGGGGTAAAAGGGGCTGAAGCCCCTCCCTGGAAGTGTTCAAGGCCAGGTTGGAGGGAACATGGAGCAACCTGGTCAAGTGGGAGTTATCCCTGCCCATGCAGGGAAGTTGGAACTGGGTGATCTTTAAGGTATCTTCCAGCTCAAACCATTTTTGTGCTTTACTCCGAGGGCCTGAGCAGTATTGTCTCCTGTCACTACTCAAAACCAAAAGAAAACAAGCCCTGGAAGTTAGTTCCAGGCATGTAATGCTGGATTCCATTGCCACCATGAAGTGCAGATAATGGAATTTCAGATGTCACTGGAGAATACAAATTCCCCCATATTTGCCACAATATACTTGTTTAAAAAAAAAACAAAAAACAAAAAACAAAAAAACCCAAAAAAACTTGAAAAGAGGGTGTGTATATTTTGTAATAACTAAAAACACATTTGAGAAATGGTTTTCCAGTTAGCCTCTGAAAATACAGATGATGTCAGAAATGTCCCTGAAAGAGATTTTAGTGAGGGGGTCACGTAAGTCTGCAGTCATGACACTGATGAGAATTGCCAGGGGGTGTTGGTTGTTACTAAACTCCAATATGTAAAACATAAGCAGCAAAACATAGTCTGGATTCCTCTGGTTTTAGTTTGGATGTGTGACTCTACAGTCACTCAAGTGAGTAATACCGGGGTGAAATATTAGGACCAGCTATATTGAAGTATGAGCTTTTAATCACTTTTTCATCTTTGTATTTGTGCTTCCTCTTCACTTTGTAGATGACAATACTAGCAGTTTTTCTTGGGTTGTTTTTTTGTTTGTTTGTTTGTTTGGGTTTTTTTAGTTAAAAATGCAGGATATGTGGTGTGATTGAAAAAGTAAAGATAACGGAAAATAGCAGATTAGGATGTAACACTCCTGAATCCATTGTTGATTGCTGAGAAAGTCATCTAGTCCTTCTCTAAGCCTGTGGAGATTTATTCTTGCATCTTTATTTTCCCCTGATTAAAATTCAATATAATTCTTTTCAATAAGAGGTTATTCTCCACTGTTTTACTAAAAACAATCCACTTTTCATATGTCAAGCCTGTATACAAGCTTATTACATCTTGTTCATTTGGACATGAGTTGTTAAATCTTCCAGGTGCTTTATAGGGGATTTAGCTATCCAATTCAAATGAATGCTCTCTCACAAAGAGGTTTACTTACTACTGCTGCTGTTTTCCTTTGCCTAATTGTTTAAATTGCCCTAACCCCTAAAACATAATGTAAAATTACTGTGCCAGCAGCACAGATACCTAGCAAAAGTCTGTGAGGTTAAATGTGTAGTAATCCTCTCCATGCCACCAATGAATTTCAAGGACTTCCTGTTCCAGTTGTGATGTCTGTCTATTGATGAATGCTTCTTCCATGAATCTATTTGACTAGTTTTGCACAACATCTTGCAGCAAAGAAATTCCATGGTTTGACATACTGTTTGCCTCAGTGCTAACAAAGCAATGCACTGGAAGGGCTTTCCTTACATGTAGCTATGTACTGCAGTCGTGTTTTGGGACATGCAGCAGTGGTTCAGAGTGGTTTCTTTGCTAACGTTTAGAGACACTGAGTTCAGGTTCTTTTTTTTTTTTTTTTTTTTTAAGGAAAGAGAGAGGGTGTGTTGCTTCTGAATCTATTATACCCCCAAATTACATTCCTGACTGGTGATTAGTGACGTCCAGTTACATAGATGCAGACAGCGTGGGATTGAGGTAAAAATAGGATCATCCTTTCCTACATGTATCACTTCATAATACTGACTTTCACCTACTATTTCATCTCTAAAATCAATGAGACTCCTAATGTACTTTTGCAGATCGCTGCAGCTCTTTCATAACTAACCCACTGCAAATTTTAAGCTTTGTCTAGTTCTGTGCTCAGTGGAACTGAAATAAAGGAGGAAATTGCCTGTAGAAAGGAAGGATAGCAGGGCAGCAGCAGTTACCTTGTGCCTTGAGAGATAAGGTTATAATTTCAAGCTTTTCCCAGGCTTTCTGTGTCAGTTTGGGTGAGTTACTTAATCTCCATGTGCCTCAGTTCCTACCTGTAAAATGGAGTTGGTAATACCTGTCTTGTCTACTTTGGCTATAAACTTTTCATGGGTATTGAGATGTATGGTTCTGCCTGGATAGAGCCCACAGCAGTGAGGACTCAGCCTTGGGCCAGGCTTTTCACCACTTCTCCTAGTAAAAATAATTTACTTAAATGAAACTAGAATTTTAACTCTTTGAAGCCCAAGTAATTTCTTTGTCATTTACTAAATCCCATTCTTCAGTATTTCTGCCTTTGCAAGGCAGCTCCACAGGCATAATTCAAATTTCTTGCATACACCAGCATTTTTCCAAGAATGAAAAAAGTTGTTTGTCTGAAGCTCTTTGAAGCCCAAAACACAGAACTGCTGAATGCCCTTGCTGAGCTCTGTGTAATGGCAAATAACTTAATTTGTGGGTTTAGATTTCTTGATTTTTTTTTTTTTTTCCCCTTTGTTTTTGGTTTTCTCGGTTGTTTGGTTTGATTTGTAGGTTTGCTTGTTCTTGTGTTTTTTTCTTTTTTGGTATGTGATGGGATGCTTCTGTTCAGTAACCCTTTATAAAAACTTGCAAGCAGAGTTACTGTTCTGCTATTAACCCCTCCTCTAAGCTTAGTCTCCCCTTTGGTATGCAGTTTCTCCTCTGCATAGCTGCTCTTCTCATATCTCACAGCTGCACATGAATAATTATTTTCATAGATTTGTTTCTTGCTTTCCTTCATTTTTCTAGCCCCCCTCCCCAGTTCACATGCATCTGAATTCACCTGTTTCACCACCTGCATTCAGAGAGAACTGTGGGATACGTGGGATATTCCCAGCCATTGGTGTGGCAGGATGTTGTTAAAGAAATGAAATTTCTCACGGTTAATATTGCAGCAGCCATTGCTCCAGCGTTGCCTATGTAACAGGCTTAGTTTTGTTCAAGAGAGATTTTTTTAATTACCTCCTGCACCCCTCCTAATCTCAAGGTGCTGCATCAAATATGGAGCACAGGGGAGTGTAACCAGGGAGGTTTGCAATCTCTCTTTCTGGGCCTTTGCATCCAGATTCAGAGGAATTTCTTTTGCAGGACTTGAGTAGGAGCTGAATTTATCTGCAAGGAAAATGCTCTTAACTTTTCCTTCTAGGTGTTGTCTGGTAGATCTCGCTGTCTCCTAAGGAACCTGTTCAAACTCTAGGAGCTATGACACTCTTGAAAAATACTCTGTGGCACTAAAAAAAAAGTTTATCATACCCTAAAAGTTACCATATGACCTCTTTTACATGACTCCTGACCATGTTTCTACTGATTATACTCTAATTTTCCTTAGTTAAAAAAAAAAAATCACCCTCATGTGAATCGGATTTCTACGTAACTTTCTCAGACACTTTTTTTTTGTTTGCATCTCCTCATGTTTCATCCTAAAGTGGAAGAGATTCCTCAGTTTTTTTTATTCCTCATCTGGGAAAGTCTGTGCATCTCTTGCATATACAGATCATTCTGGTAATTCATTATAAGGACACTTGTTCTTGAATTGGTCCAAACCTGACATTAGTGGGCCATCTGCTTAGTAGCCTCCCATTGATAAAGAGAAACTTGTTTTTTGTTATTGATTGTTTATTTTTCCAAACTAAGATTTAAAACTGAAGACTTTCTAAAGGTAGAAGTATTGGGAGGCTTCAGTGATTACAACAGTAATTGTACTGTCACTCACTCAGGAAACTATGCAAGAATCTCTAGTAGTGAAGACTAATTCTTGGCTTAACATACCTGAACTGCAGACCTACTTGTAGTAAATTGCATGTATTAAATTAATAGATAAGTATATCCAGAAATTCCACGCAGTTGGAAATTTCACCATGAGTTTTGAATGGTTTGGTCAAGCATATTCCATCCAAGAATTTGTGAGATATTATGAAAAGCTTTACAATAAAAGGAGAGGGAAAAGGTAATTTTTTTCTTTAGTTTTAAGACTCCAAGATTCTTGGTTTCCAGGTCCCCAAGAAAATAGTCTTGTGTTCTAGAAAGAACTTCAAGTGAGTCTTTTTGAAGGTGTGGACATTCCAATTCCTAAAAATCATTGGACTTAATCGTCTTTCACCACAAAGAATAGGTTATAAATTTATAAATAAAATTTATAAATTCTCAGCTCAACATGGTGCTGGGCCATTGCATTTAAACTGTGTTCCTACCTAGAAAGGTTAGACCAGATGATCCTTGAAGTCTCTTCCAACCTGGCATTCTATGATATATTTACAGATGGGTCATCCCCAGCACTACTCTTCCCAATGTGCTCATCCTGAACCAGAAGGCACTATCAGATTTCAAGCTGCTGCTACCCAGTTCTGCAAATAGTAACTAAATTCACCTTCAAACATTTGCAGGATGAATTTCACTTCTCAGTTGCTTATGCTGTAATTAATTTTTGCTTTAAGCAAGCAAGGGGTTACTGCATATTTTTCAGAGGCTTCTAGTCCCTGGGAGGCTTGCATGGCTTTCCATGTAACTTTCTTCAAGAACTGGATCCCTGAGCCATGTTATGTGTCTGGGCCTAAATTTTTTTCTTGCCCTGTCATTATTGCTGTTGGGCATGTTTGCTAACTTGTTATTTCAGCTGGACAACCTTTCTGCACTGGTGTGGTCCTTAGGAAGAATTTCAGTCCCACCAGTAGCTGGCAGTGCTGAGGCTGGTGGGTGTCCCTGTAGCTCTTGGATTTCCCCATTATTGGAAGAACTGACCTTGCCAAGAATTGCAAACTGTTGTTGACTGGAGTCACATTTTGTCTGGACGTGCCAAAATAAAGTATTTATGTAGCCTGGGAATCTTTACAGGCTTGGCAATGGGAGATAAGTATTAAAGGTCTCAAATGGGGGTGCTGGGGAGAAAATTATTTAAACACTGATGTAAACTTTCATTCATTCCAACAGCAATTAATTGGCAGGGTCTTTTTTGTGACTTTTGGGGTTTGAATTCCAGCTGACACGAAGTGATGAAGCTCCACCAAGTGAGATCTGCTGACTTAGAGTAACAGAGAGTTGGGCCCCATGTGACTTGACATCTTTCTTTTTCTACATAAAGTTTCTGGATCAAATAGGAGGGAAAATGTCTCGGTCAAAGCACTTGCTGTATGAATTACTTCCAGCCTGTTGATGCCTAGCTTTACTTCATCTGAAGTCTGGACTCTTAAGAACTCTTGGCAATATAGTTACATTAAGTTTTAATTTTCTAGTTATTTTTTTCTCTATTTAAAAGAAACAGATGATTTAGCTCCTTAGTGAGCATTCAAGTAGACTTAGCATAATCTATTAAAAAATTTAAACCTATGACATCCTACATTGCAGACAAGATGTGTAAACTAACAATATATGTTGCATACCAACTTAAAGTCACTGGAAAGTGCTGTATTGTGGAGTAACTTCAACTTTTTTTTTTTCTTCTTTCCTACCCAACAGAGCAGAAAGTTTCCTCGTTTGTGAAAAGGGATTTATTTTTTTTTTTTTTAATTTCTGCAAACGCAGTCTTTATTTTTAACACAGAACAACATGTTTCCCACATATAGCTCTGGGACTGCTCTTAAACTGAGTTTAGATCTCCCTGCTGTTCACTGAGGATACAGCTACATCTGTGTGCAAGTTTCTCTGTTTGACATGAAATTCATTAAAATCTGTGGTTAATGTGAGCTTACATCATGCACACAGGTCTTGCAAGAGCAACTGTAGAGTCTTGTTACGTGATGCCTCAGAGCTGACTAGACCACTATTTTATGTGGATTTTAAGCCCCTCCTATACCTTTACTCTCATTCTTTTCATAAGAATTCAAAAGTTCACCACCTCCCTGCCCCAGAGAAAGAGGTCCTCTGATTTAAAAGTACCCCTCCCTAGCACTATCTTGTGTAGTAAACTACAATTTGAATTTTTCTGTTTCTGTCAGTCTGGGATGCAGTTATTGCACTTTACATCCTTACTTCTCTGTCTTATCTGTAGATACTGTACAACCATGCACAGCAGAGTGGCCAGCAACAAAACCAGGCAATTATTATTTAAGTGACAAAGTAATGCAAAGATCTTGATGTACTGCAAAGAAAACAAATGTTGTTCTCATTGGAGTGGTTGAGTAAAGGCAACAAGAAGAATGAGCACACATGAAGCTGCAGGTCCATTTCCAGGAGGCATAACTTTATCCTTATTTTATTACCCTTGTCAGAGTTATTTTTGCTATAGTTAGATGTTCACTGAACAGGCATCATAGCAGAAAAATCTTAGGATATGACTTCACTTAATTTCTAGAAAAAAAAACATGATCGTCACTGTCTAAGAAAAGTAAAGCATTCTTAAAACAAAATGTCCTGTAATGTACATAAGCCTGGCTTGAATGTACCATGTACCTGTATTAAACTGACTGTACTAACCATTCCCCTGCTTTCCTATTAAACTCTCTGCAAAGTATTACAGGTTGTATTGTACTTTGTGTATTGTAATTCAGGTTAAGAGTGAAATTTCAGGAGATAATATGAAAATACAGCCTATAACAACAGGGGGGAAAGCAAGCTCTAGTGATGAAAATGAGCCATGTATAGAGTAAGCTTGTGATTTGGGCATGAAACAATGTTGGGCTCCAGGCTGCAACATCACAAAACATGACAATAGGGATAAAAGAATGAGTTCTGCATTTATTTCCCCCCATTTGTTCCTATGATACACAGCAGCAGTCAGATCACACAGGAAGTTTGCACAAGTGTACTTGGTGACAGTGGGATGGGAAAGCAGAGCTTGGTCAGAAGCAAAGGGCTGGGCATTTTTTATTTTTTCAGCAGCTGCTGGAAGCATAGTGTGGAACTTAATGAATAAAGTCAGCTTTGCAGGGAGGAAGCTGTATAACCAGTGGGTATGAAGGTTTCTTAAAATGTGATGATCTGGAACAGAGCAGTTACCTATATATGGTATCTTTCTGCCTTCTCTGTAGTAGCAGCCAAATTTTAATTCCTTCAGGAAGATGATAAAGAAGTATGCTTTAACTGAGGAGTTCCAGCAATAGTTAGCTAATAATTTCAGACCTAGATGGACTTACTTATGAGCAGTGTTAACTACAGAGGCAAAAGGTTCTACAGAATAACAACCACTTCTCAGAAATTGTGATTTAGACTTTTGTTGTTTGAATTTTGACATAACGCAAAGGGAGGGGGGGGGGTGAAATTCCTGTGAGAGATTTGAAATCAATAACCCACATGACAATTAATTCACAGGGTACTGTGCCAGCAGATGCCATGGAGGCCAAATGCTTAGCATTGGAAAAAAAATTGTTTTTATGGATGATGAGAACATTTACAATTAGATAGGATTAAAATGGATGGGAAAGGATATAAATCCTCACACTTTGTCCAGCTATTATCTGTGACTGAGAAGAATCTTTCCTTATTTGGCAACATATCCCTATCCATGGAGGCTTTTTGTACCTCTTAGGGAGGGAAGGTCTTATAAAACAAACTCCTGTCTGATCCTAGGAGATAATTCTTGTGTTATACAAGAGTGCTAAAATCCTACTAATTGAATTTTCTTTCCTAATACTGAATTCTAACTGAATTTACTTTATTGATATGATGCATGACTCAAAAGACAGAATAAATCTTTCAGGTTGTGTCTTTTTAAAGCCTATACTTCAATTTAATAGTGTTATATATGGTATCTTAAATACTTTCTGGACCAATGAATTCCCCAGGGTAATTTTGCATTGCATGAAAATAATTATCTGTCACCATATGAACTTCGTGTACTCTCAGATAGGTAAATTGTATACTTTAGCAAGCCAGCATGCATTCCAAAATTGTTATGAGAAAGATTTGCATTAGGAAAATGTAGACTTCCTCCCCCTCCTTCCCATGATAAAAATCTCCATGCACAATAGCTGTACTGCCACATGTCATGGGGACATTGTGTAAATTACAGACTTACAAATTTGTCAGCCCAACCAAATGTCTGAAAGAATAAAGTCATATTAGTTATATTTCAGCTGTAAGCCTGGCCTGTTTTAACCTTGATTTGTGTGGCAGCACGCCATACCAACAGCTTGTGCATGGTTGATTATAAACAAGTTTGTTTTAATGTAACAAGATTCTCATTTAATTCCTGGGAGCTTGATGTAATGGTGATCAAAGATAAGTTCAGACATACCCCTGAGGTAAAGGATTAGATAAGACTGGCCAGAAAAAACAGTGTCCTAAAGATTTAAAGATCATATGATCTTTTATATGTTGTAATTCAAACTTTCTGAAGTTGAGTAGTGGACCTGAAAATAACAGAGATGGAGAACTGCATTATGTGCATAACAAGCCTTGATATAACTAGGACCTGTTTTGATTTTCATTTATTTTTACTTCTGTGGGGGAGTACCTGTATGTTCAACTAAGATTTTTTCCCCTTTTTTCCCTTTCCCCCCTTTTTTCCCTTTCCCCCCTTTTTTCCCTTTCCCCCTTTTTTTCCCTTTCCCCCTTTTTTTCCCTTTCCCCCTTTTTTTCCCTTTCCCCCCTTTTTTTCCCTTTCCCCCTTTTTTTCCCTTTCCCCCTTTTTTTCCCTTTCCCCCTTTTTTTCCCTTTCCCCCTTTTTTTCCCTTTCCCCCTTTTTTTCCCTTTCCCCCTTTTTTTCCCTTTCCCCCTTTTTTTCCCTTTCCCCCTTTTTTTCCCTTTCCCCCTTTTTTTCCCTTTCCCCCTTTTTTTCCCTTTCCCCCTTTTTTTCCCTTTCCCCCTTTTTTTCCCTTTCCCCCTTTTTTTCCCTTTCCCCCTTTTTTTCCCTTTCCCCCTTTTTTTCCCTTTCCCCCTTTTTTTCCCTTTCCCCCTTTTTTTCCCTTTCCCCCTTTTTTTCCCTTTCCCCCTTTTTTTCCCTTTCCCCCTTTTTTTCCCTTTCCCCCTTTTTTTCCCTTTCCCCCTTTTTTTAAAAAAAGCTTTATTCATATGGGATTGCAAGTTATTTCTCCTCTGCATTATCATTCCACATTAGGAATGAAAAAATGTATTCTGAAAGAGCTGGAACTCTTGAAATTTTTCTTTGGGATTTCAGTGTCTTCGGATCTCTGGTGCTGAACTAGGTGCAGATTCAAAACTGGGGAGCAGGGGTCCTGGTTTGTAGGTTGGGTTTTTTTGTTTGTTTGGTTTTTTTAATGTACTTCTGGTGGTCTCAGTGTTTGAGTTGGGAAGGTTATGTGTTTGGGATTGTTGAGTTGTGGTTTGTGGGTTTTTTCCCTTCCTTTTTTCCTCTTTTGTGTTATTACATCTTGGGATGTGGGGGTGGAGTTTTATTTTGATTTGACTTTTGCTGGGTTTTGTTTTGTTGTTGTTGAGGAGGATTAAAAGTGTCCTTGTCTGAAATGGTGTACCTAAAAGTCTCTGTTGTTATGTCCTATTTTCATGAGGTTTAAGACAATTTAGTATTTTTGAGATTAGCACCTCCTTGCCAAGCTTGTCAGATGGTAGGTGAGATGATCAAAAAAGATGTGAGGGATTAAGATAAAGTTTGTGACTATGTTTACACATCTGCTTCCTAAAGGTGAGAAGGGAATATGATGGTAATTTTGTTTTGAAATCAGTAATAATCAATTAAGTTCTGTAAATCTGAGGGGGATGGTTACATGAGTATCAAAACCTGAGTTAAACCTTTGAATGGTTCTTAAGCATGTGGTGAACTGAATCAAATTGCAGGAATGATTCTTAATTTAATTACTCCTATAAACTCCTTCTACTTTGCAGCTTCACGTTCTTTCTTTGCAAATAGATGATGTTGAACATTCCTTCCTTCCCTCCTCGAGAAAAAAGTGTAACTCTTGCCTTCAAAGAGAACCAAACCTTTACACAAACATGGTTAAGGTTGGAAAAAATGTTGTTTCTTCCTCCTTTTTTTTTTCTTTTTTTTTTTTTTTTCTTTGTCCACCGTCAAGACTTCAGCTCCAATTTGCTTGGTTTGCTTTGTTTTTTTCTTTGTTTGAGACAGCAATGATACAAACCACGAACATTAAGTTTCTGTGCAGTGTTGTCAATGGCAGAGGGGAAACCAGAAGTAATAACCTAAGGTCCTTCATTGTAAGTTTGGTATCTGTACCATGAGGTAATGTGGTGTTTCCCACCATCCTGGTGTTGGGACATTTTTAGGAGTAAAAATAATGAATCAAGTGCTGCCAGTTTACATAGTTACTTATTTCTTTATCTCTGGGAAAAATTATTTTGTGAATGGGGATTTCTAGTCTAGGGAAGTCACAGATGCTCAGGTATTATACATAAAGACTTAAGGTCAATAACCTTTTGTTCAATTGTAAGGTAAGAATGCACTAATTTGCTACATTATTTTTTCTTTTTTGGGGGGAATTTATCTCTGCCCTAAGATTACTGCACAATCTTAGGCCCTGTTCTGAGACCTACATTGCTTTTGTGTTTGTCTGTCCAGGAGTTTCTGGAACAGGAACCACAGAGGATTTCTGATCTCACAGGGTAGCAGGAATGACTCTTCTAAGTTACATGAGAACTTCAGACCAACTCCTCAGTTCTGCTTCAGTTGTGGTATTTCCCCTCCAGTCTGAACTTTCTTGACTCCAAATGGAAGTCCTGTTCCTATGCTAACTTTTAATGGCCCTCTTAAATGTATATTACAGGAACTAAGTAAAACTCCTGCCCAACATCCACAGAATTCAGCTTGAGAAGGTTTCTGACAGTGTGCTTCAGGAAAAGATTTTTTAGTAATTAAAAATAGTTTAACTCTAGTTCTTTTATATTCTTATGCATATGGCTGTCTGTTTTAAAGAACTGTTATTTTTAAGACTTCATGCCAGTACATATCAAGCATAGCTGCATGTCCCCGGTTTGTGTGAAGACAACATATTTATGTTTTTATTTGTCAAAGGAGACCCTGAGCCAAACCTAAGGCTTAATAATCATTGAGTGCTGGGTGGGGACTCTTTTGTTTAGCTGTGTTTGTCCTGGAGATTGTTAGGCTGAACTCTTAGTTTAGAAAGGAGGGTGGGAAGGGAAGAGATGAATTGCCAAGTTTTCAAATGATCCTCTTGCTCACGGGTACTTATTGAGACAGGAAAAGTGATGGCTAGTGCTTAAAAAAATCCTTTGTGCTCTCATTTTTTTGGAATTTTTGCTCCTAAGAGAGTCTGGACTTTGGCCTGCATCCTGAGATTAGCCTAACTACTAGGTTGGAATTTTTAATTTTTTTTTTTTTCCCCCCAATCTTCACAGTGTAAAATTAAAACATTTCTTGGGAAGGTGTTAAGCCAGTTCCTGTTAAGGGATCTCCTTTGGGCTATTGTCCACCTTTAACTCTTGTTGACATCGAAGAGTGTTGGTGATTGAGTTCCATACTGGCACATCAAAACAGAAACATCCCCCCAGTTTGGCTAGGAATCCTCTCATCGCATTTTGCACATCTCTTGCCATTTCTTGGTGAGTGCCAGTTGGTTCTAATACTGTGTTTAACTTTGCTGTGAACTTTTGTTTGGCAAAGTTTGCTTGTTTGGGTCAGGCTGAGTTTTACTGCTTTGCTTGAATTTCCTGGTGTTCTCCAAAATCACAGTGGTTTATTTGGGAATCTTGCCAGTGGTTTAGACTTCAAACAGTGATAGTAAGATTTGTATGCTCATTTGAGGCTTACATAAGACTAAAGCTAATATTTGTGGGCATGATTAAATGTGTTAGGTATTTTGGGGGGGAGGAATATAACTAGCTTGAGTTATGCTGGCTGACTTGTGGGAATTCTTACGAAATGTCGCAGCAAGTCAAGAGGTTATCTAGGAGAGGGAGAGTTAATGTATAGTGCTGATACTTGTAAATCAGTAATTGGTGCCTTCCTTACACCTCTTGATAAAAACAGCAGGGAACAACCATCTTATCGACATACATGTAACCACTAAGGAAAGTCTTATATTCATACACAAAACAGATTTTAATATTTCTTCTGAGTCATCATGTGACTATGCAGTTAAGCACTTGCATGAGATGAGTTAATACAAATATGATAGTTGCAGCCAAAAAAAAAATTAAAAATGCTAACATGAGGCAGATAATCAGAGTGTGGGGGGTGAATGTCCACCTTGAACTTTTGAACTGTCAAGCATAAAGCCTGCTGCTTCCTCTCTGCAGCTGGTAATAGGTTGGTTATAAATTTATAAACACAAAACAAACAAAAGTGGCAAGTCCTAAGTCTTCCAGCTAATAGAGAAAAATGACACTGATGCATCCATTAGCAGGTTGATCCCCTGTTGTTCTGCACATAAACTATTTTGATTGGTAAATGGGAAGTTTGTGTGTCCAGAAAAAAAAAAAGGAGGGTGAAAAGTTGTGTTCATAGAAAAACCCTATATTAGGGTCTCCTTTAGAGAGGAGAAAGAAGCTCAGGAAGATGAAGATCCCAACTGGAGTAAAGATCTGGGAAGTGAAGCAAAGCAAGTCCTGCTTTGAGATGAGGAAGAAAGGTAGAGATGAAGGTTGGAGGATGCCTGGAGATCTTAGCCAGTGATGCCCAAGATGGGTAACTGCAAACAGTGGCACAGCATGGACAAACACAACAACCTTAGTAACAAGGTTTAACGAGGGCAAATGCTGGGTCCTGTATTTCAGTCCCAACAACCCCATGCAATGCTACAGGCTTGGGGAGGAGTGGCTGGAAAACTGCCAGGCAGAAAAGGACCTGGAGGTGTTGATTGACACCTGGCTCAGTATGAGTGTGCCCAGGTGGCCAGGATGACCAGTAGCATCCTAGATTGTATCAGCAATAGGGTGGCCAGCAGGAGAAGGGATCATCCCCCTGTAATGAGCACTGGTGAGACCGCACCTCGAATACTGTGTTCAGTTCTGGGCATTTCACTAAAAGGACACTGAGGTTCTGGAGTGAGTTCAGAGAAGAGCAACCAAGCTGGTCAGACAATAAAGCCTCTGAGGAGAGGCTGAGGGAACTGGGATTGTTCCTTTTGGAGAAGGCTTCAAGGAGATCTTACTGCTCTTTACAACTACCTGACAGGAGGTTGTAGTGAGGTGAGTGTTGGCCTCTTCTCAAATAAATAATAATGATGGAACAGAGGAAATGGCCTGGAGTTGCAGCAGGGGAGGTTGAGACTAGATTTTAGGAAGATTTTATTCAGGCACTGGAACGTGCTGCCCATAGCAGTGGTGGAGTCACCATCCCTGAAGGCGTTGAAAAATGATGATGAGGCAGTTCAGGACATGTCCTAGTGGGCATGGTGGTTTGTTTTGGGGTTTTTTTGTTTGTTTGGTTGGGGTTTTTTGTTTGTTTGGGGTTGGGTTTTTTGGTTTGTCGCTTGTCTGTCGCTTGTCTGTCGCTTGTCTGTCGCTTGTCTGTCGCTTGTCTGTCGCTTGTTTGTCTGTCGCTTGTTTGTCTGTCGCTTGTTTGTCTGTCGCTTGTTTGTCTGTCGCTTGTTTGTCTGTCGCTTGTTTGTCTGTCGCTTGTTTGTCTGTCGCTTGTTTGTCTGTCGCTTGTTTGTCTGTCGCTTGTTTGTCTGTCGCTTGTTTGTCTGTCGCTTGTTTGTCTGTCGCTTGTTTGTCTGTCGCTTGTTTGTCTGTCGCTTGTTTGTCTGTCGCTTGTTTGTTTGGTTGATTGGTTCTGAGGTGGGAATGTTGATGGTTGGATGTGTTGATCTTAGAGGTGTTTCCCAACCACGACAATTCTGTGATCCTACCTGGCCTGTCCAGATTGGAGTTGTCAGTACATTTTGAATGTAGCGTGAACGCAATATCTGGGGTGATCTAAGGGAGAACTGAATGTCCTCGATTCCTGAATGACTTCCTGCACTGCCAGCACTGTGTTGTGCTGAAACATGGACAGATATTCAAGCCTGAATATATAAGGGCACTACCTTAGGTGGTGGTAGGTAGCACTTTTCAAAGCACAAAATGCATCTGGCTCCTAGATTTAAGTATGTCATGCATACATGTGTGTGCACATGATATACAAGCTCAAAGATGATGGGGAATTACAGTAATTCCATAAATGGTATTTATAGTAGATTGTGGGACTATAAGCAGCAACGTAAGCATATGTACTTTCCCAAAGAGGTTGGTGGTTCCCATTTAAATGTCAGTCAACTTCCAAAAAGCACAAATAAGCTTGCAGCATTCTGAATTAAATCTCATGCTGTGAAAAGTGGGTAGGATTCATTGCACACATTCCTAATTAGATCTTTGAATATAAATTATTTTTTATAATACTAAACAACACATTTTTCTTTGAACTTTCAGACCTCACTCTAATCACCTTCTAGCTTTCTTTGCTACTCTTGGGTACAAACTACCCCCTCTCTTTTCCCTCAGATAATCTATCAAGGGTTGTTAGCTGTGGGAAGAGCATCCTCAGAGAAGCCAGTAAGACAGTGACATAATTGGTTTCCTCTCAAAAAATGTGTATGAATGAAGTTAGTTGCATCTATTCATTAGTACAGAAGGAAACTTTCTATGCTTTGATTAAGTCTCTTGATATAAACAATTTGTGTACACATTTTGCAACTAACCTATTTTAAGGAAAAATTTTAATAAATAGGATATCTGTACTTCAAAAAAGTGAGACCTTATTAAAGTGAAGGAAATCGTGAACTTAAATGCCATAAAAGCCATATTTTAAATGGCTTAACTTTGCCCAGAAAAGAAATGGAAAAGTAGGTGTAAACCCCTGTCCTGTATCTTGAAGCTCAGATAAAGAATAACAGGCATAGTTGTTATTTTAATATCTTCCTACTTAAAGCTAATAAATTTTTTTGTTTGTTTTCTCAGGGCTTTGAAGGTCCTCCTAGCATAGGTGTGTCTCCTCCAGAAGGTTCTTCTAGTCTTAATCACTAATGGTTTGGAAAGTTAGTCTATCTTCTCCAAATATTAATTGAAATTAATGTTAAATCTGAGCAGAATCAAAGTATCAGAGCCATAAATATCATCATTTAGGGTAGCTTGGACATTCAGTAGGTGAATTAGCCCAAGCAGAGTAAGGAGACCAATCTTGTGAAGACATCTTAGGCACTGGACAAAACCATTTTGTCTCCAGTCTTACATTGGGACCTCTCAAACTATCTTATAAAAAGGATACCCAAAAATTGCTATAGCTTCAGACACTTAAACTTGGAGATGAGAGAGGTTGGATCATCTGTAGATTAATTCCAGTGGTAATTAAACATCTAACTCCCATCTAACCACTACTGCCACTGAAATGAGACTAACATTGGCTTTAAACCTATTAAGACTAGCTTAGATTTTAAAATACAAAAATATGTTTTTCTAACAGTAAACCATTTAAATTAGGTCAAGTGAAGCTTCTTCATAACTACAAGCATGATTCTAGTGCAGTATTAGTTGGAGGTTGATTTTTTTCTTTATTCAAGCCTCTGTCTTAGAGATTTGTACTCATGTAATTGCTGGCCCAGTGCCTTGACTGCAGTTTCATTTCTGTTAAATGAAGATACAAATACAAGCATAAGCTAATTTTCATGTTTTTCAGGGGGGGCGGTTGTGTGATTTTTAGGGAGGTGCCCAAGCAGCAGTAGCCCCTCAAAGTTCAGTGTGGCTTTCAAAATCTTCCAGAAACACTTTAACAAGCTTGAGCAGTTTTTCAAGGCTCAGCTCTTCACTGCCTAAGAAAATTATGTAAACATATATACTGTTACCCATTTTCAAGTAGGTTGAGTATATAAAGATCTAAATGAGCTGGATTCAGCTCAGGAGGGACTAAATTGAGTATATCTTTAGTCTGTGCTGCAGCTATTTACCTGTAAAAGAAGTTTGACAGAGATAATGTCTGGGTAGATGCATCATTAAGCTGGAGGGGCCACCACCCTTTGCATGAAGGTACACCCTTTAGAGATGGACATGTAAAAAAAACAAACATGCTGCACACAAGGATTTTTTTCCACTAGTGTATGAAACTGGCATAGGTGTGAAATGTTTGAAGTTTCTTGCCCAAATGCTGTAGTTGTACATCTCTTTTTCCACTCATTGCTGTCTGTAAATAAATAAATTTGCTGTCTTAACTTCACAAAATGTTTCACTCCATGAGTCACACCAAATGCATAGTCTAGTTAGCATCTGTTGGGGTTAATTGATAGAGAACTCTTCAGAAACAGAAATAGACTCAACTCTGTGGACTGTGTCTCCTTTGTACAGAGTTGACAGGAAGGGAAGAAAATTTTTATGAAGAATTTCACTGAATGTTTTATAAAACATTAAAGGTGATGGTGTACAGGAGTTAATGTGTCTAAAATGTGCTGTAAACTTAACAATTTACACCTGCATATCTGACATAGATTCCAGAGGATACTTATAACAAAATCCCTGTGTATGCTCTCCCTAATCCCTTCATCCCCCGGGGCTATGCCTTGCTGTAGAGTTGGAGGTGTTTTTCATTATTTTTCTTGATTTATACGAGGTGCTAAAATCAAATCGTTGATAACTGCTGGCCATGACAGCTATTGTGCAACCTCTTGCCAATGGTGGTGTTTGTTCTTTCCTGTTCTTACCTGCAGCAGCCTTCGCATTTTAATCGTGGGCCCTGAGCAGAAATTGTCAATTAGCTTGAGCCTTGTGGTTGTCTTTGAATAAATGTTCTTTAGCAGATAGATTTAGTGCATTGCTACTCTATTCCCCTGGTTTCTATGTGCAATATACCTTCCATATACACTAAAATGAAGTATCTTCCTGGGGAAAAAAAAAAAATCTATCCAATCATACACCAGATAAAGTGGCTACTCTGCTGAACTCAAGAAAGAAATGAGAGCTTGATGAATGCCTTGAGGCCAAAACAATGATTCTCTTGCTGCTTTCTCTTTGGGGGGGGGAGGGGGAAGTAAGATGGAAAATCTTCAGTTATTTCAATTCAAACAGTACAGAGAATTGTGGTAAAAGAAGCAGAGTCACTTCTTTTACGACATCTACATTTGATCAATCCTTCTTGAACAGTTTTGTCCCAAGTGGGATAAGGGAAACTGAGATCTTCTGAGTTACTGGATACATTTTATTGATAAATAGGGAAGGATCCATGAGGATAAAGGGTGGGTTGTTCCACTGACTCGTGAGAACTCTGGGGGTGCTGGACAAGAACACAGCTCAGTTGTGCTTCAAAGGATGATTGAATAGTTAGAGACTTGCACAACTTAAAAAAATCACAAACAATTTGCATATAAGTATATCCATTGGACTTGAGTGGGATGTGAAAAGGAAAGATTAGATAGAGTCTGGAGTTTGGTTATGTGTAAGAGAAGTCAAGCCCAAGGCAGGGAGGAACAGAACATTGTGTTGCATCAAATTTATGATTTTTGTACTTTCTGATTGTTTATTTTCAAAGAAGTTTCTTAGTTAATTTTTATACTGGAATTGACTATGTTTTTAAGACACATACAATAGGGTCAGTGATTGAGGGGAAACACCCTACTTGAAGGGAGTGTCGTGGGTACCACCAGGGTCTTGAGACAGGCCCAGGATCCCACAGCATTTCATGGTGCTGGGCTGGGATGTGGCTGTAGGAGCCATAGAGAAGACAGCCATCATCCTTCATCTACCTGATAGATGGAGTCCAATGCTGAGACTAGTGACAAGAGACTGTGGCTGACATTTTCACAATATTGGTTTATTCTTTATGTTTTTAATCTTTCTTTCTTCATTCCACTAACTTAGTAAAAAAAAAAAATAACAAAACAGAATAAACCTAGAAAAACACAGAAAGAAGTTTACATAACAGATATTTCAGCAGTTGTTCTGAATGTCCCCGAGTACCCACAGATGTGATTTGCTGACCACAAACATGATGTTGGTGGTTGGAGTCGGACAGTGGGATTTGTTGTGCTTGGCATCATAAATGTGTGCTCTAGCAAGTGCTTTTCTGTGAGACTGTACAGCTGGATGAAGCAAAAGAGAACGGGAACAATGGTATGAATGGGTGTAATTAGGTGCCTTGCCCAAGGTGACATGGAAATCGTCTGTCAAAAATAAAAATGATAATCCAGGTCTTAAAGCCTGCTGCATTAAACAGAAAGTTATCCTCCCTCTTCTAGCTTCTGCTCTCTAGGCAAGCACTCTCCTCCAGGGCCATGGGCTTTCGTTTTACCTCTAGTAACAATGATTGAGAAAAGGTGCTTGGGCAAAAAGGATTAGGAACTCTAAGCTTCTGACCATGGGCAGTGTGTAGAACAAATGCCTCTTACTGGCAATTAGTTCAAAGGCCTATCTTAGGTTGTAGGTTTTTTGTTGGTTTGGTTTGTGTTTTTTTGTGGGTTTATTATTAATTTTTAAATTAATATTTTAACTTCTTTAGAATGAAAAATACTCCTGAGCAATGCGAACTCCACTGAATCAAATGGAGATAACATTTGTCTGTGCTTCCCCTGCAATTACAAAGCAACTCTCTTGTTTTGTTTGAATTTTCTTTGTCATTATGAAACACAACAGGCTGACGGCTTGATATTAAAAGCAATTGTGTTTCCATTCATGCAGATGCCAGCCTGTTTAGGTGAATTTACTAAGTCCCTAGACATACATTTTTATATTATTGCTGTCTCAGGGCCGTGCTGAGCATTTTAATTCTCTGAAAATAACCTCTGTTTTCCTTTTATCTCTTCATTAGCTCTTTCATCATGAGGACATGAATTTAAAAAAATATCTATCTTAAAATTGTATACAAGACGTTTTTATCATTCCAATTTGTTGAACTGTGCTTTTAAAGTTGCACGTCTTTCACAACCATAAAATGGCACAATTATTTGTGTGTCGTATTGCTTTGTACCCTGAGGTTCCATTTAAAGCAAAGCAGAGAGACGTGTTTATAGGCAGTATTGAAAGCAATGTATGTGGATCTTGATGTCAAGCATATTTTATTGAAGTAAGATTAGAAAGGGATCTGATGACAAGTTCTGCACTACTGAAGTGAAATCAGAATGAGGTTTTGTGCCAAGCTACACACTGTTAAATCAAAATTAAAGTAATACCAAGCTGTGTTTGTTATTTTTGTGGCATTTTGGTGGCATCTTTTAAAGATCAACTTTATAGCTAATTATGTGTATTTTAATGTAAATATTCTTAGTTTTTTGGATGTATTGGTACATTGCAGCACACACTCATGCTATCCCAGCCAGGCTTTGGGTTGAAAGGGAAGTTCTCTAGGTGTATCAGGTTAACTGAAGATTGCAGATTCCTGATACACATTCATAGAATCATAGATTATCAGGTTGGAAGGGACCTCAAGGATCATCTGGTTTTTTGTTTTGGTTTGGTTTTTTCCCAAGAGAGAGAGGCTTAAATTCAGTCTGTTTTGAGTCAAATGGGGTTTGTTTCTAGTAAATATCTGCATGTCAAGAAGGAAAATAGTACCAGAAAATCAGCAAACTTGCAGATTTTCTTTCTTGTACAATTCCACATTGTGCTGGGAGGGGCGGATCCCTTAGGAAATATAGTTTTGCTTTCAAATTTGCATTTTGGATTCAGAAAGGGGATCAATTTCTGATTAAAAGAGGCAACTCCTAAACTGCAGGTTTAATTAGATTATTTGTGCATCAGGATGTGAAGGAATCGCCTCATAAAATCTAGTCAAATTAAATATCTTCAATAATTTATGATGAGTTTCTTTGCATAAGCACCGTGTAGTTTGCACGTACACTAAAATTTGTGATGCTACAGTATTAGTGTCTGGAAAATAAAGTTACTTGAGGCTTTTTGAAGCTATGAAGTAGTACGACTCAGACTTCTTAGTGTGGTGTTGGAAGAATTTGAGTATGTAAGGAAACACCAGGTTCCTATTTTAACAGCCAGCTCTGCATATTCAGCCTGGGCTCTGATTGTCAAGCTGGATTTTTTTTTTAATCACCACTGGCATTATTACATCTCTCACCTCTCCTTCCCATGAGACAGTAATCTTCAGAATATATGATCTAATAAATATAGATGATTTAAAATCCCAGCTGCCTTTAGTCCACCTAGTCATGGTATAGTCAGTGCTTGGTATGTATCATGTAGTAACTTCACTTTTTTTCCCTTTTCTGTTTCCCTCCCACATTTTTCTTTGCTTCCATTAAATTTGTAAGGATAGAGACTCTCCTGCAATTTATTATTTTGTGGCATTCAATACAATCACATCTTGCTTCTATCTCAGGCCTGTAGGTGTTACTATCCCAAATGTATTCTGGCTTTCTGTTATTATTTCTTTAACACGTAGTCTTTTATGGCTTTTTTTGTGTTTTATGGCTTGGTCCCAGGCTCCCTTCACCCACAAGGGTGGGAATAACATGGAGCTACTATGCAAAGTCTATTTCCTTGGTCAACTGGGCTTTCTGATGCCAAAAACTTGAATTGTCATTGAGCCTGATGCTATTTAAAGATGCACTGACATATATAGAATCATGTATGATTCTAATAAAAAGGCCTATGGTATAGAAATAGGACTTTTTTGCCTGCACACTGAAAGACACTTCCAATGTTAGCAAGATGTAACTCTAGATTAAGTCCTATACACAGGACTACTGCTAAATCAGGACTAGTAGTATTTAAAAGCTAGTATTCTGAAAACATGTTTATCCAAAAGGAAGAAAAGTTGCTTTAATTTAGTTTTATGGTTTGGGTGTCACAGTGAAAAGGTCTCATTGCCAATATCAGGGTGAGAGGATAGTAAATGACTTATTTTAAATTTTTGGGTGATATAACTGAGGCATGCTGGGACCACAGATTTTTGGTTAATTTTTGGAATGTTGTCTTTTGTTTCTATGGAGAAATTTTATACCTGGAGAAACTGAGGAATTTGCCACCAGCAAAAAAACAAGCTTAATGTGTTCATTAATACTAACTTCACCCTTGGCTTTTCCAGTTTTGAAAGGGACACATGTTGCTTGGGCTTGGAGAGTGACTCAAAAGAGAAGACCAGGATGATACCTTTTGGAGAAAACTTTGCAGAAAGTCATGTTTCTTCAAGTTTGCCCAAGTGGGCAAACCTGTGGAATCCATAGCAATGAACTTATTTGGATAAAAGGTGCCACTCCTGTGTTGTTCACTGTTAATAAAACACTGTTGATAAAAAATGTTGTTAGAGCAATGTGGCACTCAGTGCCATGGTATAGGCAGTGTGGTGGTGTTGGGTCATAGGCTGGACTTGATGACCTCAGAGATGTTTTTCAGCTGTGATTCTGTAAAAGCATAAGAACTGGGTATTGGGAAGCTACTGTCCTATAGATAATGAATGTTAGTAAATGGGAGGAAATGCTCAGGACACTCCCTGAGATAAAGTTACCAGCTTTTTCAGAGTTGTCTGTCAACCACTGCAGGTAGTACACAGAAGAGGATGTCTAGAGGGAAATGATGCTATCCTGCTTTGGTTAGTTTTCTTCTGATATTGGAATGCAAGCAAATGGGCTTCATAATGTGTGTGGGATTCTGGTTCCTTATTTGTTGTTTGGTGCCAGGTAATCTCAACTTTTATGCTGTTCTAAGCCAGGTATGTGAGTGGCTTATATGCCAGCAGTTGTACTGCATAGATCTTTTTTATATTTATCCTTGGGCCATGCACACTGAAGGACTTCTCAAGCCCCTGCTGCAATGCAGCATGTCAATTTGGCAGCCTTGCTTATGAAGGCATTCATCCCCTTCCTTTTCTCACCCCTTCAAATGCTCTGTTCTGGCACGTGTGTCAACAAGTGTGATCAGGTGTAGAAGAGGCATGAAGCAGAGAAGTGACTGAGTTGTCACCTAGGATGGACTTCCTGGAGCCAAGATGGCTCATCCCCTGGTACTGCACCAGCTGCCTGTACACAGCCCATTGGCACCTGCACCCTGGTGAGAAGGGGTTCACCAGTGAGGAGGCAGTGTTTCAGTCTTTTGGTAAATGTTTGTGTTTTGACACCAATGTTGCAGTGCCACCGCTGCGTTGACTCCCATGATTTCCTTGCTTTGCCTTCTCCTTGGTGTGGGAATGTACTGTCCCTCCTCCCACTTGTGTTTTGGAGCAATTTGGAAGCCGGACAGCTGAAGGTGACCTGATTCTGGTTGTCAGCATCAAAATCTGCAAAGAGACGATGCTGCTTTATTGGTTACTGCCAGGAAGTCATCCTGGTAGGACAGACCCTGGAAGTAATTTAATGGGACTGCCACATTTCAGGTTTCTTAGGGGGGGTCTAAGCCTCCACTGAAGGGAGGTCTTGGTTAAAGAGAAATTTCACAAAACACTGTGCAGAGTTGACTGCTGCAAGTACTCTTGGCCTTCCCAGCAGATGAGGAAGCAGGAGAAGTGCTGAAGTGGAAGAAATCATCAGAGTTGTTTGAAAACACGATTTGGTCAGTAGGAGTTATGAAGCATTTGGTTTCAAACCATTACTATTCCAACAGTAACGTTTTGAAACATAGTGCACAGCTGTATTTTGGCATTTGGTGAGACTGCTACCGAAAGGTGTTTTAATTCAACTATCTTCCTTTGCATCTAGCACAAGGCACCCCAGCTGCAGAGGCTCAGCCATCAGAGGTTTCACAAGCTGATGGATCTTGGGCAACTTTCCAGAGGCTGGGTGGCAAGAGCTCAGGATGGATATAATGTCCTTGCAAAATGCATTGTGTCTCAGTCCTGATCTGGTGGTTGATAATCACAGAAATGTTTTCCTACCCCAGAAGAGAGACCAAGGATGGGTTGCTCTAAAACTCAGGGCTTTTTGCTGCTTGTTGAGCATTTGCTTTGCCCATGATGTATCAGTGACAAACTCCATCAATAACTTCCATCTGTAGAGCTGGCAGTCTTTTACTACTTCAAATTTATCTTTAAAATAAAACCAGGGCTTCTCCATAGCTATGCAGGCTGTTTTTGATGGTTTCTACCCTCTCTGAGAAGCAGGTAGGTGTCTGTGCTTGTTGTCAGAGGTTGGGTCAAAGCTTTGTGAGTGATACAGAAGGAGGAAATGATGAAGGGTCACAACAGGGTTACATTTTGCTGGGCTTGCCTGTTTCAGGAGTTAGCCTCCCTCTGCCAAACAAAATTCTTTCTGTCTTACATGAAGTTGTAAGTGATTAAGGATAGGAATCCAGGAATCTCAGAGCATAGGAGTGCAAAGTGTTCACATCAAATGGGACATGGTGACAAAAATGTAGGCAAAGGAGACAGAGCAAAATTCCAGCAGTAATTTGCAGTTCTGCTGTATCAATCTGTTATTCAGACAATGAACAATTGAAGAGTTATTCATATCACTTCATATTTGCTTAGCCTTATGGCTAACGTGTCATTTTGGCTATTGTTATTTGGCAACAAAATACTACTTGTGAAAGAATTTTAAAGTCTAAGTAAATTAATAGCTCGTTCTTGGATGCTTCTTATTGTCCTAAGTTAGATATGGGAGTGTTAACTGTACTCAACCTGTTCTCTGCAAGTGCCTTTGTCTGTCTGTAGCATATGTGAAAAGCCAAGGGAAAATTTAATTAGAAAGGATGTATCTAATTTTTGTACAGTGAAAGTTAAGTAAAGCAGATTCAAGCATGACAAAATTAAGTACAAAGAGACATCTTCTGACAGGACTCTGTCTGCTTGCTTTGGAGAGTCTCCCCCAACATGAATACAGATCTTTTATTTCTGTCTTTGGATGAAACTGAAAGAAAGGCTCCTTTTGCAGTACTTAGCTGAAGCCTGAACAAGAACAAAATCAAACTTCTTTCATCTAAAGAAAGAATTTGGTTCAAATATTGGCTTTGAACTTGGTTGCTTCTTCTGTAGATGCTATTTGCCCTTCCCCAGGTCTGATTGGGGATTTCTGAAATCTGAGGGGTTTTTTGCTTTCTTTCGGTTGCCAGCAGCAATTGGTCTTAACTGTTGTGTTTAAAAAACAAATAAACAAAAAACCCCACAACATCTAGACCTCTGATGTATAAAGTCCATGCTACACAGAGATAATGTACTACAGCTGTGTGAAGCAGTATAGTAGAAACCAGCTACACAGGAAAGACCTTCGTTAGCAGCTGAAACTTCAAGGCATCAGAATAAATTCGAAATGAGTATTAATTTTAATCAGTGCCAATGCAATTCTTTGGTTTTAGCATTTTACTTGATGCAGAACAAGCTCAGACACAAAGAAGAAACCTGTTTATTATAAAAAAGAAACAACTCCCAAATGCTCTAGCCAAGAAGTATCAAGCCTGTTAGTCCAAATTCTTGGGATGTAGCATAATTTAATTGTGATTTTTTTTTTTTTAAGTGCTTTCTATGTTTCTTCTGAGTGAAAATCAGACAGTGCCATGCTTTTGTATGACTGCTAGGTTTTCCTTCTCGATGTGTTAAGGTGTGCCCTGACACACATGGGAGAGCAGGGATGTCCCAAACCTCCTTTCACAGTTTCCAGTCTTCGTGAGTCCTCTGGAGCAAGTACTAAAAACAATAACCAAAAAGGGCTCACTAGTCTGATTGGTTTTAAATTTTATTCATCTCTTTACACTGTAAGAATTATATCTTAATTTTTTATCTACCTAACAAAGAGGCAAGGCTACATGGTTAATAAATAGATCAAACCACATCAAGACATAGGTCTTGGAGTCCATAGGAATCAGGGATCCCCACCCAGGTTGGCAAAAGGCATCTGCTGTGACCCTGGAGAAATTATTTCATATCTAGGGGACCTCTATTCACTTTTAGGAAAACAGGGTGGTAATAAATAAGGTATAAGGTAGATATAACTCATTAGTATTTGCATGGGCATGGACATTATGAAGATGAAAGCACATTTCTGATGTGCTCTTAATTTCATGGCTCAAGTGGACTCAGTCAAAATCCATTTTTTCCTTCAAAATATTACTCAGTCAAGTTCTCTGTGTAAGAATATACTAAGTGTGGGGGTTGGTTTTTTTTTTTGTTTTGTTTTCTCCATGGTTATATCTGTTCCATTGACAAGGTAGGAGCCAAAGGGGCTTTTGGAAATGAGGGACACTGTGCTTGAATTGAATGAACCAGTGTATCATGCAAGCTAAATTACTTTGTACAAATAACGAAAATGATTATGTTTCTATATTAAAAACAGTAATTCACAGTCACTAAAATCCATTCCCTGAAGACAGCTTAATGAAAAGAGGCTGATTTGATGGTTGTGTGTTCTGCCAAATCTTTTTTTTCTTTTTCTTTCTTTCTTTTTTTTTTTTATTTTTTTCTTAAGGGTACTTTAGAAAAATAGTAAAGATACATATAAACAGGTTGTCTCCTGGAAATTCTTGTGTTAACAGGTAGGTCTGTCTGGGTTTTCTAAGCCTACCTGGCACAGTACTAGTCTCTGTACAAAAGCAGCTAAATTCCACCCATATTGCACTTTAATTAAAACAAACTGCAATGCATATAAGGAAATAATTGAAAAGTGAAAGGCAAGAGTCTTTGGAGATTAACCATATTTGTCACTTAGAAGCACTTTCAGCACAAGTAGGAGGTTACATGTCTTTAAAATCAGTAAATATATGTGGGTTAAGAAGCTGCTTCCAGTTAAGAAGTGATAGTTTTCATATGAGAAGTGGTGTTTTGGGAGGGATTTCTATAGCTGGAAGGACTTTACTAGGAATATGAATCCAGTTAACCTATCACAGGTAATTTTATCCCTTCCTGGAGGACTAATTTGAGGCAGATAATCAGTTCTGAAGAAGCAAGGTACTGTAGTACCTGTATGAGAAGTACATGAGTGAACAATGAACTCTGCATCTGACAGAAACTGTATATGATGCTTCAAAATGGAAGGGAGGATTAGAGTTAGGCTTAAGTCATTAGGCAGCACAAGGTTTTTAATATTAAATAATGTTTGCACTGATTTCCTGAAGTGTTTACAATTCATTTATAGCAGTCCACTAATTAATAAAATGGTGTTGTTTATATTCTTCAGGAAAAAGGATTTTTAGTGTACAAAATCTTATATTTGGTGAGGTGGAATGGGTGTTGTAAGAGGGATTACTTTCATGTAGCATTCATTAATAGCAAATGTTTTCTTGCTTTTTATCTGCAGCTTGTTTTCCTGTCATAGAGGGATTCATAGTTATGTATGTTTAAGGAAGGTAAATTAAATTCCTTGAGAAATTATGAGGTTCAGGTCTACTATCAGTAGTGATACGTTGGAAAAGCAAAGTTAGAACTGTTTAAATTGCTTGCAGAGATAGACATCAGCAAACTTGCTGTCTCTGCCAAGGCTGTCTTGTGTGGCTACACTCATAACATCAGGCGTCTGTGAACAGGCCACAAGGCAAACAGTTTAAAATGTGTTTGTAATTTGAGAGACCACTTCTTTTTTCTTCTCTCTAAAACAGAATTGTAGTGGTAGCTCCCAAACAATCTGAAGACAAGTGTTGTTTCATTCTTTTTCTCTAAGCACAGCTTTCTTGGACTCAGAGTAAATAATCGCTTTCAGTTCTGTGATGAGTCTTGGAAACTCAAAGTAGCAGGTCGGTCCCAGAAAAGAACATTATCCCAGTTATCTATGAAATCGAGAAGCTAAAGTGGAATCTAAGTCATCCAGACAATCTCAGGGCCTGAAGCCTAATTTTAGTATTTCAGGGAGTGCAGAGGGATACACGGATCTACTTACTCCGACATTAGACCAGCCTAAAAAGGCACATGTCATTGGAGACTTGAGCCTGTGGAAAGAATCTGGAATGAAAATGTAGGAGGAAACTGCTTGCTTAATCCTCATCTTTCCACATCTTCAATGAAGAAGAAAAGTGAAGTCAGATAAATCCAATTTGCATGAAATTTTTCATGCTTGCAGCTCCTGCTGTGAAGTAGAAACATGTTTCTTCTGCATTTGGAAAAGCCACGATAGGCTGCCAGTAGCTACTTTAACACCTATAAGCTCACCCAGCTCTTAAGCAAGTCCTTTGAATCCAGGCAGATAGAACAATCTTAGTTCAAAGATAGTTAGTTCAAATCTAGTGGCTGTGCATAGTCTTATCTTCCATGCCCAATCCATTACTATGTTTTCAGTACTTATATATCAAACACAAATAGTCTAAATTGAGTACTGACATCTCTCACTATAGAGGATCTTGCCTGATTACTAGGAATACTGTATTTTAATAAAACATTTTTAATCAGTGTAGAGCGTTGCCTAAGTACTTTGGCTTATTATAAACCAAAGGAAAAGGTATGATGATTTTAATTAATGCCTGGTTTTAATTAATGATTTTACTGTTGCATTATTTTATGGTGTTTCCAAATAAAGCCCTTCAAGGGTTTTAGAATTTTAACCCTAACATTGTTACAATTCAGGGATGCAAAAGTGTAAAAGCCTGTGTTTTAAATTGAAGCTTTCACCATATCTTTTAGCTTTGCCTGCCTTTGTGAGGAGGGTGCATAGTGCATCAGGTAAAACTTCTGTTTTCCAGAGTCACAAAGTTTGAGTTAATAAGTTAGATTAGTCCAAATAGAACTGTTTTAACCAAGGAGTGCTAATAAGCACTGGAATGACTGGAGTTTGGTAAAGCTGCAATCAGTTGGTAATGATGGGAGCTGCTAAGGCAGTGTTAATTGCAGTTAATTTTAAGTTTGTCATGGTTCATAAGGTACTACACCAGGGCAGTCACTAATATTGGTTTTCCATTGTCAAAGCAAACACTGATCAGAAAACTTTTTCTACTGATTGGAGAGGGTAATGCATATTTTCCTTATATGATAGAAGGGGAAGATGCATATTTTCCAAAGGTAAGGAAGATGTGTACTGTTCAAAGTCCTTGAAATACAGCTTCAAATTCTGCAAAAAACCCTGTATGTCACTAGTGGATTTAGAAAAGCCAAGCACATGGGGATTTACATGTGTAAAGGTAAGGTGCTGCAGAAGAAGTGATGTGTCCTATAGGGTCAGCAAGAGCAAAGGACCATTCTGGAAACATTCAAAACTTTTTCTCAAACAGTACACTAATAGTTTCTTGCCAGTGATAATTTTCTCTAGGTGGCAAATAAGACTTCCAAGAAATATAATATGGAAAAGTGCAAGCCCTCTACACGACTTCATCTAGAAAGAGGAAATGTTATTATCTGAAAGGTAAAAACATTGAACTTTGGGAACTTTGTTTAACAATTATTTCCCTTTGTGACTGAAATAAATGAATGCAAAGATTTAGCCCCATGCTCACTCTTCATGGAAAGGGCTTTTACATTGATTTATTTCAATGAGATTAATTTTTTATTTTGATGTGCAATTAGGGCAAATTCAAGGTATTTTTCCCACTTCTAACTTTGACACAATGCCCCTTAATGCCTTTTACAAAGATGGCAGGTGACTTGATAAAGAGGGCTGAGACTCTGCTGTGATCAGAATTACAGCCACAGTTCCCAGCAGTCAGTGGCACCTCTCGAAACACAAAGCTGCAAAATTAAAGGTAAGAAAGCCAAAGCCTGTCATGGCTCTACAGATGCAGCTGGTGAAAACCAAGCATGAGCAAGCTCTCAGCTGTATGTACACACAAGCTGGTGTGCATAACACCGTGCTTACACTAGCTAGTGGTCACATATAGCAAAGGATACATTACATTACCAAAGCCAGGTCTGATCCCTTGATTTGCTTGCAATTTGCTGTTCAGCAGCAACCCCCAGTAAGTAAAAAGAGCCCCTGCTTGTCAGCGAGGGCTGTGCTAATTGCGTTTAATATTCCCTGCCCTGAATCCTGGGCTGAAAGCCAGCGAGGACCTTCAGCTCCTTCTGTGGCTTCGGGTATTTGCAGTTTCCCCTGCCCTAATGCGTGAGGAATACCTTGCATCCTGAACCAGCCTGTTAATTCCTCAAAACACTTTGCAAATCCCTCTCTGGCCAGTTCCAGCTGGACGTTGTGTAGACGCGTTGGTTTGAATGGGTCCATCTGGACACTTACCTGCCTAAGCAGTGCTGAAGCATTTGATTGAAATTTTTCGTGCAAATTGTGTCCCAAAGTATCTTCCAATGGCAAAAATATTTTTAGAGCGAAGCAAGCGTGGCAGAGTATGGAAGATAACAAAGAAATAGATGGGGTTTTCTCATGTGCTCTGAGGAAGGTGGAAAATTGAGAAAGCAAGAGTATCTAAAGAGACTGGTCCAGGTGGCTAGAGGACTATTTAGAGTCTTAAATTCCTGACCTGGTCAGGATTTTACTTTCTTTCTGCTACATATCCCAGTGTTTTTTGACACTTAAAAATAAGAACGTTCTCAAAAGTTTAGAAAGATAAGTGTTAGGCAAAGGGGAGACAGGGAGGTAAACTGAGCCCCTGAAAAAGGACTTTAGGGATAAAACTGGGCAAACTTCAAACTCTGAGATCAATTGGTATTCCAGCAATAACCTGTTTTCAGATGCTACATGTTTTGCTGAATATATGTCAAGGATATCTGTGACAAAGGGACTTGAGGAGCCTTGGAGAAAAATAGTTAGAAATACTTCTGGGTTTGCAGGACTCCCTTTTCTTTTTTTTTTTTTTTTTTTTTTCCTCTCCTCTCCCCCTTCCCCCCCCCTTTTTAATATATCCTGACTGCCACAGTCCATATTTTCTTTGCTTGAAACTATACAGTAGCTGTCTACAAACTGCTGTAAAGTGCAGTTACCTGTTATTGCCCTGTAAATAATTGAATAACCTCTTTCAGGCAACATGGTCAAGATGCAGATTTAATTTACTTACAGGCTAGGAGTAAAGATGGTTGAACCCGTTTGGTTTGCTGTCTGCATCTGGAGGTGTTGTGTATGGGTACATAAATAGTTGACTGAACCTGTCAAATTCTCTGCCAGGAATGAGCATGCCCTCTGGTCTGCTATACATGCTTATATGAAACAGTTCTCCTTCAGTTCTCAAGCAGTAGGGAGTAATATATTTTCCAATACTTTTGTTGGAAGTAGGCAAAATACATAAGGAATCATACATATAGGAGCAGAAATGGGTTTCAGTTTGTGGTTTATTTTTTTTTCTTTTTCAGGGGAAACACAGTACGAGATTTTTTTAATGCGTTGGTTTTATTTTGTTTTGTTTTATTTTTATTTTAGTCTCTGTGCTCTTGTGAAATTCTGTAACCTTGTTAGAGAGGTGATGTGTAATTGCCTCTGCCAAAATTTTGACAGTGATAGCACGATTCAAATGCTCCCTAATCATAGGATCATTTTGGTTGGAAAAGACCTTTAAGATCATTGAGTCCAGCCATTAACATTACTCTGACAAGTCTAGTGCTAAACCATGTCCTGAAGCATCATGTTTATGTCTTTCAAACACCTCTAGGGATGGTGATTCAACCATCTCCCTGGGTAGCTCATTCTAGTGTTTGATAACCCTTCCAGTGAAGAATTTTCTTCTACTACACAATCTAATTCTCCCCTGGTGCAACTTGTAGTTTCCTCTTGTCCTATCACTTCTTACTAGGAAGAAGAGGCCAACCCCCACCTCTCAACATTTTCCTTTCAGGTAGTTGTGAAGAGCCTTAAGGTCTCCCCTCAGCCTTCTTTCTTCCCGACTGAACAACCCTGCTTCCCTCGGATGCTCCTTGTAAGACCTGTGCTCTAAACCCTTCCCCAGCCTGGCTGCCCCTCTCTGAAATGACTTCAACACCTCAATGTCTTTTTTGTAGTGAGGGGCCCAGAACTGAACACAATACTCAAGGTACAGCCCCACCAGTGCTGAGCACCAGGGGCACAAGCACTTCCCTTCTCCTGCTGGCCACGCTATTTCTATGACGTGATGTTCATGTGGTGAAACGAAGTGAAGGAAAATCAAAACTCAAATTTTAGTCACCGTAAATATGAAATCAGATGCGTGTGGCCTGCATCTTGCTGTGGCAATGCATGCTGTGGTGCTGGGGACAAGGCAGTTGTTTCACACTGAACTTCAGGCTTTCTAAAGTGTTCAAGGGGCTGCTCCCCGTCACCAAGGCCCAGGTTTGTTACATCTCTAATGAGGATGTCACATTAAAACTGCTTTTTGATCAATTAGTACCATGGTAAGGATTTTTCTTTAAATCAAGAAAGTAGGTTATATTTTACACAAGACTTTTATTTTGCTTTCTTCTTTAAAAAAAGTAAATAGTGTTTTCTACTCTTACTTGCACTCATTAGATAAAAACTTTTAATTTATATAATTTCCTCACAGGTTAATATGTTTTGAATTCTTTAGTCTATATTATATTTTTAAATAAATCTTTTTTAAAAGGCAGATGAAGAGACCAAATTATTAAGAGTTGGGAGACATTAGGGAGAATAGAGAGAAGACAGAAATCTTCCCGTTATGAACAGAGTCTTAAATGGGCTATTGTGATCTGCAGATGTCCTATCCCTTTCCCAGAACAGTTAATAAAACTTAGATGCCACTATTTCTCCAGTAAGACTACCCCTTTGGAGCTGTGGATGCTAAAAATCATTTTGACAGCACAACTTTTCTAATTACTGCTGCTAAAAAAGGCTAAAGTAATAGAAACAACAACACTCCAAGTGTCTCCAAGATGTTAATGCTTTCAGGCCTTACAGCGTGTAATCATTTTTTATAAAATGGTGTCTAACACACTGACACACACACATGGGCTTGCAGTGTCCTGGCAATTTTCCAGAATACTTTTGCTATCTCGGTTTCCTTACAGTCTGGATTAGACACAGTGTTTTTCTACTCTTGCTGTTGTTAAACTGGTTTTATATCACATGGCTGTGCACTGTTAAACAGCTCTTACCTTCCTCTCTCGAGGCAGATGCATTAAGCCATGCTGTTTGCAGAAATACTTTAAGTGATTTTTAATGAAAAGCATAGAGGTGGGGAGCCACTGTCCAAACTGATGATATTTTCTTGGAAATTGCCCTTTTTTGAAGGTCACTGAAGGTATTCTATTGTTTTAAATGGGTGGTACACAGTCTTTCAAGTCCATTCATCCTGCTTGTGATTGCCCTTCACCCAAGGCGAGTGCCATGCCTCCCTGTCAAGTGACCAAAAGGCAACTCTCCATAACGTGTAACCAGATTTGTAGCCATTGCACAAGTGGTTTGTCATAACCCTCTCCCAATAAAGATATATGTTACGGTCCGAGGTAACATTAAAATTTATTTTTGTTTTGGATACACAAAACAAAGTCCAACCATAAAAAGGTCGAGTGCAAGCAGATTTTGACAATTGATACAGGCAAAGATATGGAGCAAGGCGAAAGAGGGAGAGAGGAAAAGAAGATATGAGAGAGAGAGGGAAAATGGTAAGAAAGTGGTAAGAAAGAATGAGATAGAAAAGTGTAGGAAAAAGGGTAAGATAGTGGGAAAAATGAGAGAGAGAGAGAGAGAGAGAGAGAGAGAGAGAGAGAGAGAGAAAGTCACCACCAGGGGTCCAGCTGTCCAGCGAGTTTTCTTCAGGATGGCACTGATTCTGGACAGGATCTGATGCAGAAATGGCAGCAGGTCAAGAGACAACAAAACACCCAAAGCATGGACAGCCATATATATATATATATATATATATATATATATATACACCCCTGCTGAAGGTGCAGCTGTCAGTCATCCAGGTTCCTTGGGAGACAGGCTGCCCAGAGGGGAGCAGAAGGGTGTAGTCCTCCACCCAGTCATCAATTCTTCTTTCAGGTGACATTCCTCCTCTGTTCCAGCCACTGTAGCCAGGCACATAATCATGCCTTCAGGGACATCCCAGAATTGAAGGCTGGCCCTCAGGAAAGGGGAGTAATCTCCACCCAGTCATCAGTTCTCATCTTCTTCCTGGCTCCATCCTTCAAGCCACCTTAGCCAGGTTCGCAAGTACAATGGAGGTGGCTCAGTCGTGCCTGGAGGGACCACCTGGAATTGCAGGCTGGTGCTCACAGAAGAGGAATCGTCTCCACCCAGAAGGTCCTATCACATCCCAAGGTGTCTGTCACCTCCTGCTCAGTTCTGGCCAGACAAGTTCTTCACCCTACCCAGGGCTATTTGTTTAAAAATTGCTTCCTTTGAGACAATTGTGAGTCAGTGGTCAGAACCACACAATATAATAATACCAGAGAAGACAAAACTGGCCAGATCTGCTTTCCTACAGATGATGAACCCAGAAGCAATATTGATACCCAGTGACTCTGCTCTTGGAGTGACTGTGCTCTTGCACAACTTGGGACTTTTAGAAGGAGTTGCTGCCATTGCTGTCACAAGACAAAAACTCCTGACTTGAAGTCTGTTAGTTTTGAAAATAATCTTCTTGGACAGATAGATATAAGTGAAGGTGTTATATCTGCATATAATAATGTGCAGCTAATACTTATAGACCTGCTCCGTGATGATTAATGGTTTCTCACTTTTGTTGCAAGCTTACATAAAATCTATGGCTGCTGTAAGGCATAAGGTATAAAACTTTCATGAGTAATATAAAATATACAAAATGTTGTTGTTAATATTTAATACAATTTGCAGCAGTCAATGAGCACAATCAAAGTTTATTAATAAAGTTGTTCTGTTGCAATAGCAATTTCTTCTTTTCATTGTGTGTGTGCCTTCAGGGAGAATTTAGCAAGATTTTTTGACCCCCTTCAAAAAAAAAAAAATGGCGTGTTTAACAATAGTATTGGCAATGTCTTGCAGTACTTGTTGGCATTTTCTTCAGTATGTAAACACAACTCTTTTAGTGACATCTATTTAAACACACTACATGATAAAAGAACTCAGTTTTGGCCAGGGTGTTTAGTATGATGTGTCGCAATTCAGGAGGTTCATAGCAGCCACATTCTTTGTTGTTGTTTGTTTTAACCCATTTTCCTACACGTCCATGGATGTTGCAGGCAGCAGTATGCAGGGTAGGAGCTGAATTTATTCAGCTGATACATCTAAGCTTGTAAGATCTTTAACTTAATTGGGGTGCATCTCCCTGTACCTGTTGAATCAGGCCAGGTACAGAATTGCCCCAAAGGGCCAGTGCTTTGGCCCCAGGCATAAATGTATCCATGGTGGGGATGCTCCCCGTGGACCCTACAACACCATAGGATGCCTCCTCTGAAATCTCAGGATGAAGATAATTCCTGGCCCCAAATGTTCTGGCAGGGTTGAATTGGTCATCATCAATATGACTCTGTACAGCTCAGCTTGGTGTGGTTTATCAAGATTGAGAACCATTAACTTTAAGGCCTTTGGAGTACCAAAGCAGCTGGTTGTGATGGAGAGCCACCAAGGGCCAGGGCTTGTTTTGCCTTGTTTGATTCAAGTGGATCCAGAGGACTTTTTTCTGTCATCTAAGCGTGTGGTTAAACTCACACTGTGGTTTTAATCCATCTTCTCCATTTTTTTGTGTTATGTCTTACTTAAATAAAGCTAAGCAGTCGTAAGAAGACTTCTTCACATTACAGAATAAATCGATGCATCTGTCAAAAAAGGTTTTTGTGGGAGTGTTCAATGGCATATCCAAAATAGTGTGTAAAGTCCATCCTTTGTTTTTCATCTGTGAGCTCTACCAGTTGAGAGCTGCTTGAGTGTGTTCCACTTCTCCACGTTCTCCATGCCCTGGACCATATTGAATTCTCCAGATGTATTAGAACAGGAACATTTCATGGTTTGTGTTTGTTTTTGTCTCAGTTATGTTGTTTTTGTTTGGATTTTGGTTTGGGTTTTTTGTTGGTTTTGTGGTGGTTTTTGTTGTGTTTTTTTTTTTTCTTTGTTTTTGTGGGTTTTGTGGGTTTTGTGTTTTTGCTGCTTTAGAAGTAAAAACATTTTACATGATAGGCTGGAGCAGTACAAGAGGAGGTTCTGCGACAGGTATGAAGTGGTTAAGGCTTAAATTTATTTGTCTAAAATAATCCCTAAAGTAAACATATATGCCACCATACTTTATTTAATTTGTCCTCTGGGTGAAAAATGTCTTGAGATTACCACTGATCTTAGTTGTAATAACATACATATATATATGTGTGTGTATATATAGGTTTATTGAAATAAATCAACCTTATTGCCAATATTTCATAGACAGTTCTTCATTTCAACAATATAGAATTCAATTTAGCAGAAATGTGATATTCCTTCTGAAATTTTAAAATCCCAGCAGATGTATAATTCAATTAAGTCCAGAAGATTAAAAAAAATTGAAGTCATTCTCTATACATACACTCTTTCTGCTCAGTTCCAAAATAATGAAAAACTACAGCTGTTCAGTTTTGGTTCATCTATCGCTTTGTACAATTTTTATGGGTTTTATGTGTAATCACATTTGCAGAGAGAATTTTTATAGAGTGTGCTCCATTTTGCACAGTTATTATCTTTCCACATTAAAAACAGATTGTAAAAACTGATACACAAGCCTTGGGCCCACTCTTTAAGCAAAGCACGGTCATTAAGTATGGGGGGGCAGGGAGTGGTGGTGCAGGGAAAAAAGGAGCTTGTAAAACAATTATTCTGTTTCCTTATACTATGGGACGGCCTTTGTCTCCTTTTCTTCCTTTCATCAACACACTCCTTTTATTTTAAACCCTTTCCAGTCTGTATGTGGAACGAAAGGGGTCATTTATTTGTGTGTAACATACTTCAGCAGAAATTGGACACAGGCATTACTTAAAAACTGTAATTCTCCTCTATAGGTGAAAGGTCCTTTCGTGTAAGTGCTTGTATGCTGGCAGCATTACCAAACCCTTTCTAAGGTTTTGGCTTGTGTTCCTAGGTTAGTGCTTGAGGTCAGGTTTCCATGTCAGATGTCACAACAGTATCTGTGATCTGTGCAGAATAATTTAATTTTCTGGGCCCCAATTTGTTTTAGAATGCAGCTGCAGCACAGATCTGTTCCAGAGGGTGCTACTTACAGCTCAGCCACAGCTCAGTTTGTCACACTGGGATGCCTACAACCTTGCTACTCTGTAGAGGGATAGGTGACGTAAACTGAATATATTCATATAACTTATGCCTTGGAGTTTGCCCATCTCTTCTAATTGGTCTATTAAAATATTACATCTCTGTGTTTCTCTGTATTCGTTGTCCAGAGGGGAATGAAGATCCGCTTAATCTTGGCATTTCAAATGTGAAATATCTAAAATATTTATTCAAAGTTCCAAGCAT